>CAVLGL010000137.1:46683648-47309614 GCA_963668995.1 Parnassius mnemosyne
GAACGATAAAAAGATATAGTAGTAAAAGAAGAGATGCATGGTGGAATGATGAAGTGAAAGAAGCTGTAAAGAAGAAGAAGAAAGCATGGTTAGACTACTTTTCCTCTAGTAATAATAAGGATATGAGAGAGAAGATGAAAGAAAGATCTAAGCTGCAGAAAGTTCATACGAAAACATTGAGTGAGGAAGTGCGTGAAAGGTGTAGAATGAAAGCGGACGAAAGGTTGTCGCACAACTTTAAGGAGAACTCCAAACTCTTCTGGAAAGAGGTTGGAAGGACCCGAAGTTGTGCGACGGCCTTAAAAATGAACAAAGTGCTTTCGAGAACCAATGACGTCCTCTCAGAAAAATTGGACGACATGCAGCGATGGAGCGAATTTTATAGAGAAATGTATGCGTGTGATGATCTTAGTGAGGGATCCGGGGGTGACGCCGTGACTGGTACGCCAGACCCGAACCTCGATGACACTGAGGTCATCAGTATGAAAGAGATTGAACGTGCGATTCGAAGTTTGAAATGTGGTAAGGCTGCGGGGCTAGACAGAGTTACTGCTGAAATGATCAAATATGGTGGGCCTCGCGTCTGTGACAGCTTTCATCTGCTGTGCAATTTGTGCTGGCGGACGGGGAATGTTCCGGATGATTGGCAACCTGCAGTTATTGTGCCTTTATATAAAAGTAAAGGTCCACATTTTGACTGCGAGTGCTATCTGGCGATCAGCTTGACCAGTTTAGCAAGTAAAGTTTACTCGAAGGTTTTGACACGTAGGATGCAAGAGAAATCGGAAAGATTTCTATGGGAGGCACAATGCGGATTTAGACCTGGAAGAGGATGCACGGATCAAATGTTTTCTCTCCGCATGATCACGGAAAAGCTTCTGGCTGCTAACCAGAAGATTTTCTGTGCTTTTGTGGATCTTGAGAAAGCATTTGATAAGGTTGTAAGGAAGAAAATGTGGGAACTGTTGCCGGGGTATGGTGTGGATGGTCAATTGCTAAGGGCTGTGCAGTCTCTTTACTGTGACTGTAAAGCCTGTGTGCGGGTAGGGCATGACCTGTCACCCATGTTTGACGTCCAAACGGGCGTAAAGCAGGGTTGTGTCATGTCTTCCTGGCTGTTCATACTGTATCTCGACAGCTGTTTACAGAAGCTGAAAGATAGTTGTTCGGGTGTGAAATTGGGTGACATTAAAGTAAATTGTCTGCTGTATGCTGATGATGCAGTGCTTATTGCACCATCAGAGGCAGAACTGCAGGCCTTAGTCACGTGTATGAAAGAGGAATGTGAAATTAAAGGTCTCCGTTTGAATGCTAATAAAACTAAGGTTCTGGTATTTGAAAGGGACGAAGAGAGAACGAAGTGTGAAATATGGGTAAATCAGGAATGTCTAGAACAGGTAAATGAAATTGTATACTTGGGGAGTGCTTTTAGCCGGGATGGAAGATGTGATTTAGATGTGGACAGGCGTGTCGCTGCCGGGAACAAAGTCAATGGTGCCCTGGCTGCGTTAGTCAAAAGGCAAGGCGTAGCGAAGAGTGCACGCCTTGCAATACATAACGCAGTGTTGGTAGTGACTTTGTTATATGGCAGCGAAACCTGGGTATGCCAGAAGAAGCATAAAAGTAAGTTGAATGCAGTGGAGATGCGATCTCTTCGTAAAATGTGCGGCGTTACCATGGCCGACCGAAAGCGAAACGAAGAGATTCGCAATATGGCAGGTTTGAAAGATGACCTTATCACAAAAATTGATAAGGGCGTGCTTCGGTGGTTTGGGCACGTTGAGCGAATGAGTGAAGACCGAATGGTGAAGAAAATATATAGCGCGAAAGTTAATATTAAAAGGTGTCGAGGTAGACCGAGACTAACTTTCGAAGACCATGTGAGCAAATTGCTCGAAGAGGGTAGGGTCAAAAGTACTCGGATACTTAGACGTGCATGCATGAAGAAGATAATGAATCTGAAAGAAGCGAAAGAGGTATGTAAGGATCGTGACACTTGGCGATCTGTTCTCTCTGGCTACCCCGTCAGGGATTGTGCGTGAAGATAAGTACAAGTACAAGTGACAAAAAATATTGAAAATTTAAAAGTGATTTATGAGCGTTATTATTAGGCATGGCCTATTTATCCTTACGAACGAAAGTTACTTTATCATCAAGACAAGTTTATGAAGATAAACTTTGTTCTTTATACCATGTCATTTGGACGCATAGTTTAAGAGATAATGTAAAATTAATATAATTCAATACTTGGCTGGGCGCGCGAACTACGTCATGTCGCGCACCTCGGACACGTGATGACGCGGGTGAAACCGCGGGGCGCAGCTAGTTACTGATAACAACTTAAAGCCTTCCAAGCGTGACAACTAATGCAAACATCCCCTCTTATAGCCAATTTATTGAGGATTCTTATACAGCAGTGGACTTCAAAGGCTATGTTGATGATCATGGTAATGATAACGATAGCGCGACCTACTAGACAGTTCTAGGCTACATCGGAGATCCTGGTTTCTTATACAAGTCGGCGCCAACATTTTTGGTAAAAATAAATAGTTGTTTCCGGGTCTGGTAATGTAGAGGAGCCGTACTAGCTCAGAGGTTAAACGCTGCACGTACGTTTTCTATATGCAAACAACCTCGGTTCGATCTTTGCCAGCACCAATGAAATTGTTAATTTTATTGTTAAGTACTGATTTACCACGCTTGGCGATGAAGGAAAATGTCATGATGAAATCTACAAGTGTGAGGAATAAAATAATTTGAGGACTTGTGGAAACCGCTAACGAATGAGCTATCATTATTATGTTGCTATTAGATCCATACAGTTTCTTTTTCGCTGGATTATGCTTTAAACGATAATTCTGTATTTCCTTAAATATATAAGATAGATTAATACAAAAAATATTTCAGCAAACCGCCATAATTTTGTCTATGTGCAGGTTTTTGGCAATGCTCAGTTGCAGGCACCTTAGAAAAATAAAGCCTATATACGCCCCACTGCAGAGAGTGGAAATGAAAGAAGAGATGGGAAGCAGCATCTTCCTGATAACAACTCGAAATAATAAATACTTGCGGATGCCAACCCGGTTCTCAAGTGTGGCAACAATGGCAAAATGCCCTCAAAAGCTAATCTATGAGGGAGGCCTATGTTCAGCAGTGGACTTTTATAGGCTGTAATGATAACAGTATAGTATATTATATTTCTTTGTTGATAACTCTGTCGGGAAAACGACTTAATATTATTGTAATTACATACATATCTCTATTTACTGTTTCTTCCATTAATTTGTTGCTTTGTGTTCATATGTTCATTTAGTTAGAAATGAAGGGGCATAACAAAGCAATTTTTGTTGCGGAAAATAACAACGGACCTAATTATTATCGGCCACAGGGTATAAGCGAATCAGATCGATTTATCACATTCCTTTTTACGTTTCTCAGAGGCATTCCAAACTACGATAGTATCAATAATATTAGAAATATTTCTTGTAATTACATTTTCCATAATGTTTACATTTTATTAGTTTTACCGTTTTGCTTTATAGATCACATGATGTTGCTTGCTTAGACAAACAATTTTTATTAATTGAAGGCATTAATTTGCGTAAATTCATTATAATAATATGTATATACATCCGCGTTAATTTTTTTCTTTATAAAATCGAAGTGACAAACGAACATAAAGTCCAATTGATGGTAAGTGGCTACAGCAGTCCATGGGCACCTGGAATCAACTTCAAATGTAGAAGGCTACATATGCGTTGTCATCTCTGAATACTAAGATGGAATGACACAAGGCCTGTAACTATACTGACTCTATACCGTTCAGACTGGAACATAGCTATGCAAGCATTGCTTTTTGGTGGCAGAAATAGGTAAGAGTGTGCTACATACCCCGACGGACTCCTACGCAGTAAAACAAAAACCTCGCAAAAAAGAAGCACTGCAACGTAATAATTAAGGAGTATATTTTTATAAGCAGTATAAAGCCAATGGTCCTACGCCTGGTCTCTTCCCGGTTTTGTCGGATAATCGTCCCATCGGACTACGTGAGTAATATATATAGAGCATTTGTCCTTGTACTTGGGTGCTATAATCTTGTCTTGCGTAATCGGTTAAGTTCAGTCTGGAGGATATTGTATGATAATGATCAATTAGTTAATTAAATTCAGTTGTTATCGACTTTCAGGACTGCTAATTAGGTTGCCAATCTCTTGAGTTGCTTTGGATTTTCTACTATACCATTATTTGAAGCAATTATGTATGTTTCTCTTTTCAATTTTTATATTTGACAACAACTCCTAGTTTTAATATATATACCGACATAATGCTCATATAAATATTTATGATTTATGTACTCATATTTGAAAACTGACAAGGCTTGCAACACAAAAAATTAAATGAGCGAAGTATGCACTTTTGCTACCACACGTTTTTATCAAAAATAACTTTTACCATGTACACATTCAACAAATTGCTAGACTGTTATTGATCATTATACCAGTATTATCCGTTCTGAGTCAAATACCAATAGGAATTTATGATTGTGTAAAAATGACAATTTATTTTTTTGATTGGCAATATTATCTCCACGTGTCTTAAACACATATAAAAGATTGGGGCAAATCACGCCCGAATCTTTTATAAAAATCTATACAAATGCATACGTATCTGCACGTTTAGCTTGATAATCAATGTACTCAAAAGATCTTGAAGGTTTTAGAGCAAAACTAAATTTTGGTTCTTACCATCTTGGTAGAGGACAGAGTGCAGAGTTGGGACGTGGAATGTTAGAGAAGGCATGGGAGATGAGACGAATGAGCTGATCGAAATAATGAAAGAAAGAGAATTAGATGTCGTGTGTATGTCGGAGACCAAACGGAAGGACAGTGGTACTGAAGAGCTCCCTGGCAGGACGTTAGCTCTCTATGTCCAGAGTCCCGGAGAGCGAGAGTGCCTGCCAGGGAGTGGGGGTGCTGTTGTCGTCTCGGTTGGTCGATGTTATGACTGAATATAAGGTTGTGAACTCAAGACTTCTCTGGGTTCGCTTTAAATTGGGACTGACGAAGTTATTCCTTTTTTCTGTTTATGCACCGGTAGCTTCGTCGTCCAGGGCTGAGCTGGAGGAGTTTTGGGAGAATGTAAGAGAAGTTCTAGATTTGGTTAGGGGAAACGAAAGAATTGTTGTATGTGGTGATTTGAATGGATGGGTTGGTACCGATCGATCAGGGTACGATTCGATGATTGGCGATAAAAGTGTTAATGATGCTGGCAAGCTTATACTGGCTGTATGCAAGGAAAAGGGTCTTCTTGTGACAAACACTATGTTTAATCACAAGAAAATCCATATGTATACTAGAGAAAGAAAGAATGAGAGAAGTATGATCGATTTGTTCCTGGTGGATGACCGACTGCAAAAACAGGTGATGGATACGCGAGTGTTCAGGGGTGCTGACCTGGGAACGGATCACTATCTAGTGATTACTAGATTTAGGGATCTGTTCGCGGGTTGGCGCTACCGGACGGCAGTGACAGAACCACAGTTGGTCTGTCGCATCCGAAGCTGGAAGCTTCAGGAAGCGGATACTAGGGACAAATATCATGCGAGGGTAGCCGAAAAGCTTGACACCATCGATGGCAGAAAGGAATGTGTGGAAAGAACATGGCAGAACCTTAGCGATGGAATGGTAAGTGCAGCGGAAGAAGTGTGTGGAACGATAAAAAGATATAGTAGTAAAAGAAGAGATGCATGGTGGAATGATGAAGTGAAAGAAGCTGTAAAGAAGAAGAAGAAAGCATGGTTAGACTACTTTTCCTCTAGTAATAATAAGGATATGAGAGAGAAGATGAAAGAAAGATCTAAGCTGCAGAAAGTTCATACGAAAACATTGAGTGAGGAAGTGCGTGAAAGGTGTAGAATGAAAGCGGACGAAAGGTTGTCGCACAACTTTAAGGAGAACTCCAAACTCTTCTGGAAAGAGGTTGGAAGGACCCGAAGTTGTGCGACGGCCTTAAAAATGAACAAAGTGCTTTCGAGAACCAATGACGTCCTCTCAGAAAAATCGGACGACATGCAGCGATGGAGCGAATTTTATAGAGAAATGTATGCGTGTGATGATCTTAGTGAGGGATCCGGGGGTGACGCCGTGATTGGTACGCCAGACCCGAACCTCGATGACACTGAGGTCATCAGTATGAAAGAGATTGAACGTGCGATTCGAAGTTTGAAATGTGGTAAGGCTGCGGGGCTAGACAGAGTTACTGGTGAAATGATCAAATATGGTGGGCCTCGCGTCTGTGACAGCTTTCATCTGCTGTGCAATTTGTGCTGGCGGACGGGGGATGTCCCGGATGATTGGCAATCTGCAGTTATTGTGCCTTTATATAAAAGTAAAGGTCCACATTTTGACTGCGAGTGCTATCTGGCGATCAGCTTGACCAGTTTGGCAAGTAAAGTTTACTCGAAGGTTTTGACACGTAGGATGCAAGAGAAATCGGAAAGATTTCTATGGGAGGCAAAATGCGGATTTAGACCTGGAAGAGGATGCACGGATGAAATGTTTTCTCTCCGCATGATCACAGAGAAGCTTCTGGCTGCTAACCAGAAGATTTCCTGTGCTTTTGTGGATCTTGAGAAAGCATTTGATAAGGTTGTAAGGAAGAAAATGTGGGAACTGTTGCCGGGATATGGTGTGGATGGTCGAGTGCTAAGGGCTGTGCAGTCACTTTACTGTGACTGAAAAGCCTGTGTGCGGGTAGGGCATGACCTGTCACCCATGTTTAGCGTCCAAACAGGCTTAAAACAGGGTTGTGTCATGTCTTCCTGGCTGTTCATACTGTCATCTCGACAGCTGTCTTCAGAACCTGAAAGATAGCTGTTTGGGTATGAAATTGGGTGACATTAAAGTAAATTGTCTGCTGTATGCTGATGATGCAGTACTTATTGCACCATCAGACGCAGAACTGCAGGCATTAGTCACGTGTATGAAAGAGGAATGTGAAATTAAAGGTCTCCGTTTGAATGCTAATAAAACTAAGGTTCTGGTATTTGAAAGGGACGAAGAGAGAACGAAGTGTGAAATATGGGTAAATCAGGAATGTCTAGAATAGGTAAATAAAATTGTATACTTGGGAAGTGCTTTCAGCCGGGATGGAAGATGTGATTTAGATGTGGACAGGCGTGTCGCTTCCGGGAACAGTGTCAATGGTGCCCTGACTGCGTTAGTCAAAAGGCAAGGCGTAGTGAAGAGTGCACGCCTTGCAATACATAACGCAGTGTTGGTACCGACTTTGTTATATGGCAGCAAAACCTGGGTATGCCAGAAGACGCATAAAAGTAAGTTGAATGCAGTGGAGATGCGATCTCTTCGTAAAATGTGCGGCGTTACCATGGCCGACCGAAAGCGAAACGAAGAGATTCGTAATATGGCAGGTTTGAAAGATGACCTTATCACAAAAATTGATAAGGGCGTGCTTCGATAGTTTTGGCACGTTGAGCGAATGAGTGAAGACCGAATGATGAAGAAAATATATAACGCGAAAGTAAATATTAAAAGGTGTCGAGGTAGACCGAGACTCACTTTCGAAGACCACGTGAGCAAATTGCTCGAAGAGGGGAGGGTCAAGAGTACTCGGATACATAGACGTGCATGTATGAAGAAGATAATGAATCTGAAAGAAGCGAAAGAGGTATGTAAGGATCGTGACACTTGGCGATCTGTTCTCTCTGGCTACCCCGTCAGGGATTGTGCGTGAAGATAAGTAAGTAAGTACCATCTTGCTATGAAGGTCATCCCCGATTTTGCTGCAACAATATGCAATATCAGTTCCAGGAAAAACGTTATTCTAAATTAAATACTAAGAAATTCGTATAGTTTTTCCTGCAAAAAACCCCCAAATTTCAACCTTAAGGAGGACTAATTCAAAATTAAAAACTGAAATGATTTAAAGTTATGTAACAAAGTCACAATTCAATCACAAAGAACAAAGCAGCTATTTAATGAGAAACCAGGAGCACAATAACCATGGATTTTAATTTTGCTGAGACCTTTGTAAATCGACGATAATTATTCTATTTATAAGCTGCAAAAAAGCTTTCTTTGTCAACTTATTTCTTAGGTATAAATAACTGTCTTTCAAAAGGAAACGGAAAATTTCATTTTGTGGTAGTAATATTTTGTGAGAGTTATATTCAAAAATACTTTGAGGTAATTTAAGTACCTATATTTTAACAATCTTGCCATGTAAGGAATTTAATACTATCTTAATTATTTCAATGTATCAAAAATATTGAACATTACAAATAACTTTATGAAAAAAATAGGATATAAAAACTAAAAAAATAGGTTTTTAATATTTACAATTAAGCATGCCAGTATCATCTGCAAAAAGGAAATTTTAACAATTTTGCATGCAAATAATTATACTACCTACATGAATTAGTACCAAACTGTATAGTGGCCGCGTTAGAATATTCATAATCCAATATGGGGTTTTACATGGGGTAGTGAATATGAATATCCACTACCCTATATCATCCCGCGGGTGTCATCAATGGTGACAGTGGGAAATTGAAACAGGAGATGATAACAATATAAGATAATAAAAAACTGCGGTTGGTCTACCTGCTTGCCAAGCGTAGTAACTATGGCTAAAATCCCCCTATGATACAGTCGTTGTGGAAGGCCTATGTTCAGCCTTATAGCCTATGACCATAAAGTACTGTGCTAGACTGGAAAACAAATTTCAATATCAGAATAAGAGCGAAATCCATTTCACTGTAGGTATAATTATACGTCATGTTTTAAAACTTTTCAACTGAACATAGGATATATTGCAGGTATTCTCATTAAAATGTGTATTATACAGAGAAACTACTAGCATAGCCCTTTCGATAGATATCAAAATAAATAAATAAATATATATATACGTAAAGATAAAACTTTGTTTGATGCGCGCACAGAGTAGTGTGTGATTTGGTACAGTGAAAGTTTATATGGAGAAGGAGTGCAGAAAGCTTAAATTTATATATAATATGTGTTACAAACACATACGGGTACAATAAATTAAATTAAATGAAGCATTCATTGTTCAAGTTTATACTGCCATTGTCAAACACATTAGTATGCGTGAAGTAAAATAGTCTGTGATCAAACAATCGAACAGAGTGGAGATAGTCGCCATAGAATTTTAAAATGTTGCCGCTACTCTACCGTTACAGCCTATTAAAATACACTGCTGAACATAGAGTGCCTTACAGGGGATATTTGCCACAGTTGCCACGCTTGGCAAGCGGGTTACCAACCGCAGATTTTTTTTTTAGTCTTTATTAGGAAGATGCCCATCTCATGATTTGTTTAAATCAGTTGCCTCTTGTGACACCCACGAAATATGGGGTAGCGGATATACTTAAACGGCCACTACACGATAACTACATGGTAATTAAAATGGTGCTAACAAATAATTAATGGCAATTCGATTAAACGAGTAGTGAATATTGGGTGATTTCAAATGATCTTTTTAATATTCAGTTGAGTGAAAGACAAAAAGCTTGTTTTATATATTAATGTATTTCAAAGTGAAATATAGCTTGCTTAATATACAAAATAAAAATAGTGAATTGAGGATCACTAGGCGTCTAGCGGTTGTCTAGTGGTTCTTCATTATTATATATCAAGTCTTTAATAAAATTTCAGCTCGCTTAAAACTAAACATATTCCTACTAAACATCATATTACAATGTTTTAATATCATAAGCGACTACTAGCGTACGTTACAGAAGTTGTGTAAAGTTATTTAACTATTTCAGAAGCGTGGAGAGTCTAATATTAAAATATTTCATCCTTAGCAACGACGTACACACTGTTTTATGTTCAAGGAGGAAACGGAAAAGTAGACATAAATTTGTCGTGGTGATGTGTGCTTCTACTTGTTTATTACTGTTTTTATTTGTTACATCTACTATTGTTTTATATAACTAAAATAACAAACGTACTTACTAAATGATGGTAAGTGGCTTTTGCAGCCCATATGCGGCACTTCAAAGAAAACGCTACAGGTGCGTTATCACCTCTGAGGACTTAGATGGAATGTCTCATAACATGTCAAATTTTAGGCAGAAAAGGATTTTTATTTCCTACCATCTAAAAAATCTTTTTTATTCTTAAAATCTTTTCATATTTACATAAATAAACATATTTTAAATAATGTTAAAAAAAGAGCTAATAATCCAGCTGGTGATAAGGGACTTCTCTAGCCTATGGAAAGCTACCTTTAAGAGGCTACTCCACGCGAACGACCTGGAGTATTTGGTCCGCCGACTACTTGCTACAATATATCGCGTAAGAAATATGCCAGACGCCACCTACTGTACGATCGTAGTATTATTTTTTCAACATCAATAAACTATTTTATGGAAATACATACGGCGTACAACGATAAATGTATTTTAATTTTTTATTCGGTATATTAGTTGCATTTTATTAGAATTATGTATTCTCATATATTATCTAATTATGAAATTTTATAATTAATTATATATTAAAAATGAAGCATTGAAAATTGTGAGTTAAAAAGATACCTACTCACTATACGTAAATAGATAGATAGCTCGCCTTTTGTACAAATATTTGGTGCAATAAAGAATAATAAATAAATAGGATGTTTCGCAGATGTGTTTTTGATTATTAAGGTAAGACACATCATTTTATTTTATAACGCGGATATTAGCGAAGTAAAATTTTCTAAAAAAAAAATTTTTTCTAAAAGCTTTTATATAATGGATTTCCGCAAAGTAACGCCTGATTCTATTAATTATTAATTATAAAAATTTTTCTAATAGCTTTTTGATTATTGTTAATTTTTACGTGTCACGTATTGGAAAATACTTAACATACCTACCTACTAATTATTGAACTGAGCACCTTGTAACTTAGCCTGCTTATTACTTATGCTCGCTGACATTATCCTCACCCCATTGATTGATGATGATGAAAAAAAACATGTTTGTTTTATTTTTATTCAAACTTATTTCTACATACGTAATTATATTTATTTATACATTAGATAATACAAAAATCAACAAGAAGTATAAGAGTTATAGGTAAAGTGACCATACGTCCCATTTTGAACGGGACTGTCCCTTTTCTCGGTCACCTGTCCCATTGTCCCCAAACAAAGCTCTGGGACACAAAAGTGTCCCGTAACTCATTGATGGAAGTATTCAAAGTCTTTCGCACCAACAATCTTCAACATAATTTTTTTTAATCGAATATATTTTATGTCTACCTGGAACAAATGCTCCAGTAGAAAGAGTATTTTTATATTTTGAATAAATTGTGGACATCTGAAAAAAACACTTACGGTTCCAGTTCCAAAGGCGATGTTGTTAACAAAGGTAACAATAAAAAAACTTGCCCAGAATTTTATTCTTATTTAAAATCATCACCAAATTTATTAAAGCAAATTTGTTCCACTGACAAATGTAATGAATAATTAAAAAAAATATGTTGCATTTAATAATTACCGTCTGTACCAAATATAATTTTATAGTGAACACTAATTGTATAAAGTTATAGTTATTAGAGTATAAATAAACCCATGTCCCGTTTTGAGTTAAAAAATAAATGGTCAGTTTAGTTATAGAGGTTCTTGGGTTGTAATTAAATGATGCCCGGGTAGGTATTAGTACTTACTTAATAAAAGTAAGTAACTATTTAGATAAGTACCTTTTATCTAATCATAATACTTACATAGGTACCTATTGTGATTAGTTATACTGGGTAGGTATATTAATACCTACTTATTATAGATACTTTTTACCGAATTACCATACCTACTAAGATATTGTGGTTAGGCATTAGAATTATTTTTAACTGTATACTATATTGATAATATTGAATTAGCTTTTTATAGTGTAAATGCCGTGCCGTAATTGTATAGTGTAAATTTTATAGTGTGCTGCCGTGTAGTGGCGGTTAAGAATATCCACTACGCCATATCTTCCCGTGGGTGTCGTAAAAGGCGACAAAGGGAAACAGGCAGAAGATGGGCAGCAGCATCTTCCTGATAATAGCCAAAATAACAATAAAAAAACTGCGGTTGCCAACCCGCTCGCCAAGCGTGGCAACTATGGCAATATACCCCCCATGAGCAATGACAATAATAAACGGCCCCCAGTCCCCGGCGGCCCCGCTATTCCTGACTACGGTGGCGACCATGGTAACGGCGGGGCAGGGGGTGCTAAGAATCTCCGGTGGAGGTTCGGTTGCCACCTACGACGACTCGACCTGGCAACATACAACGCACGCACCCTGAGGACTGACGAGAAGATTGTGGAGCTGGAAGAAGAGATAGACAAGTTACGCTGGCATATTATAGGATTATCCGAAGTCCGAAGAGAGGGGGAGGACACGGTAATCCTCGAATCCGGCAACTTGCTCTATTACCGGGAGGGCGACCATCTGTCCCAAGGAGGTGTCGGATTTATCGTCCACAAGTCTCTCGTTAACAACGTTGTAAAGATTGAGAGTGTGTCGACGAGGGTTGCGTACCTTATACTCAGAATCACCAAACGGTATTCGCTGAAGGTCAAACAGGTTTACGCACCAACCTCGGCACACCCCGATCAGGAGGTGGAGGAAATGTATGAGGATATCTCTAGAGCCATGCATTCCTCCAAAACCCAATATACGGTGTTAATGGGAGACTTCAATGCAAAACTAGGCACAAGAGAGAACGGTGAGCTGAAAGTAGGGAAATTTGGAATAGGGCAACGGAACCCAAGGGGCCAGCAGTTGGCTGACTTTATGGAGAAAGAGGGACTCTTTATGATGAACTCTTTCTTCCAGAAGCGGCCCCACAGAAAGTGGACCTGGTCGAGCCCCGACGGTTCGACAAAAAATGAGATTGACTTCATTATGACGACCAGACGACAACTGTTCAGTGATGTCTCAGTGATCGCGAGGGTGAAAACCGGCAGCGATCACCGAATGGTTAGAGGCACACTGAACCTAAACGTTAAGTTGGAGAGGTCTCGTCTAATGAAGTCAACGCTCCGTCCCCCTCGTGCTCTAATCCAAAGTCCCGAAACCTTTCAGCTTGAGTTACAAAACCGTTTTCAGTGCCTAGAAGACTGCAATGAAGTGGACGATTTGAATGACAAGCTCGTGGAAACTGTCCATGCGGTCGGAGCTAAGTTCTGCAAGACCCGCCGCAGAAGAACACAAAAACTCTCCGATCACACTCTTAATCTCATGGCTGTTAGACGGGAGATTAAGCTACATTCTTCAACAGATTTAACAGCATACAGGCAACTGAACAGACAGATCGCCAAATGCATGCGGCGGGACTTACGCAACTTCAATACAGCTCGTATTGAAGAAGCGATCGAGCGGAACCAAGGCTCCAAAGTCTTTGCCAGAGATCTGTCTGCCAGAAAGCGCCAACTGTCAAAGCTGAAGACAGAATGTGGCAGCATCGTTTCCGGGGCACCTGAGATTTTGAGTGAGATTGAGAGGTTCTATGGGCAGCTGTACACGTCATCGTTGGAGCCGCACGCAAGTGTGAGTAACGATCCAAGAGCGAGTCTTATCCGACATTATTCCGTTGATATCCCGGACGTCAGTCTGAGCGAGATTAGAATGGCTCTCCAGCACCTTAAAAACGGCAAGGTCCCAGGCGAGGATGGAATTACAGCGGAGCTTCTGAAAGCGGGTGGAAAACCGGTACTTGAAGTCCTTCAGAAGCTCTTTAATTCCGTCCTCCATGGTGGCATTACACCGGAGGCGTGGAGCAGAAGTGCGGTGGTCTTGTTCTTCAAGAAAGGCGACAACGCTCTCTTGAAGAACTACAGACCGATATCCCTTCTGAGCCGCGTCTACGTGCTGTTTTCGAGAGTCATTACGAATCGTCTCGCGCGCAGACTTGACGACTTCCAGCCTCCCGAACAAGCCGGTTTCCGAAAAGGCTTTAGCACCATAGACCACATACATACCCTTCGGCAAATTGTACAGAAGTCCGAAGAGTACAATTTGCCACTATGTCTGGCGTATGTGGACTATGAGAAAGCCTTTGATTCCGTCGAAATTTGGGCGGTGCTGCAGTCCCTTCAGCGATGCCAAGTTGACTGTCGGTATATCGAATTGTTGAAGTGCTTGTACAGTAGGGCTACGATGGCTATCCGAGTACAGAACCAGAGTACGAAACCTATCCAATTGCAGAGAGGTGTAAGACAGGGTGACGTCATAAACTCGAAAACGAACTCGCCCGAAACTCTTTACCGCTGCATTGGAAGATGTTTTCAAGCTTCTGGACTGGAAAGGATACCGTATAAACATCAATGGCGAGTACATCACTCACCTTCGATTTGCCGACGATATAGTCCTTATGGCAGAATCGCTGGAGGACCTAAGCACTATGCTCAATGACCTCAATAGTGTTTCCCAACGGATAGGTCTTAAGATAAACATGGACAAAACAAAGATCATGTTTAATGTCCATGTCACACCTATGCCGGTAGTTGTTGGAAACACTAAGCTCGAAGTTGTTGTTTACCTGGGACAAATAGTCCGACTAGGTAAGTCCAACTTCGACCGAGAGGTCAATCGACGGATTCAACTCGGCTGGGCAGCGTTCGGGAAGCTACGACACATCTTCTCGTCAGGTATACCTCAAAACTTGAAAACGAGACTGTACACCCAGTGCGTGTTGCCAGTGATGACATACGGAACTGAGACGTGGTCCTTCACTGCTGGCCGGATGAGGAAGCTCAAGGTCGCTCAGCGAGCTATGGAGAGGGCTATGCTCGGAGTTTCCCTGCGTGATAAACTCAGAAATGAGGATATCCGCAGTAGAACTAGAGTGACCGACATAGCCCAACGGATTAGTAAGCTGAAGTGGCAATGGCCGGCCATATAGCTCGAAGAACCGACAACCGATGGGGAAGAAAGGTTCTCGAGTGGCAGGCGAAGTGTAGGGCGTCCCCCTACTAGATGGAGTGACGACCTGGTAAGATATGCAGGAAGTCGATGGATGCAGGTGGCTCAGGACCGTGCTTTGTGGCATTCTTTGGGGGAGGCCTATGTTCAGCAGTGGACTTGTGAAGGGCTGTAATGATAATGATGATGATGAGTGTAAATTATAATATTTGTCGAAATGTTAATTATGGATTCGACCCTTACATCCTAATGGTGCTTCATTTTTATATTTGCATTTACTTCAAAGAAAATACACGCAAAAAGCTTCATCGCGCAGTAAAAAACACAACAAATGTACATATAACTAATACGAAAAATTATACCAAAAACAACCAAATAATACTACCTATAAATAACCTAATAAGTAATAATATTATTATCGACTGATAAGATAACGTGAGCAAGCATGTGCGCTGGCGAACGCCGTGACTAACGACACGGATTTCACCTTCAAGTGCTTAGCGCTCACTGCCTCCAGTAACTCCGTGGGCAGTGAATACGCCCAGTTTTTAAAATAATTTGTTAATAAAATCAAATTTTGGTCTTTTGAAAAAAAAAATTATGATAAAAATGTTCATTAATAAATTTGACTTTACGAGGAGATGCATATTATCAATAATTATTTTACATTTATGTGGTTTCGTTGTAAGGATATTATTTTAATATTTATTCCTTTAAAAAAAAAATTGGATATGACTCTTATGGAATCAAGATTATGTAGAAATATAATGTGTTTTTATTAGTTGATATATGTTTTTAATAAAAAGTATATAGCTCCTAAAAACTGCTCAAATAACGACTAGCACGACATTTTGCTCAACCATGCGCCTTAAGTAAATTCGTTTTAGATGATGTCACCCTCGAGCATTTTAATGAATGTCCCAAAATTTGTTATAATTTTGACTCCCTTATATTTTTACGATTTTTTTCCGGCAGCCAGCAACGGTTGCAATAATATTATGCGCCCTATCCAGACGTAATCCTAGTCCTAGGCAAGGAATGACCTAGTAAGTGAGTCTAGTTTAATTGTAGCCTGTATAATAAGTCCCACTACTGGGTACAGGCCTCTTTAAATTTTTCTATACAATTTTGTGGCGATCGACCGAACACAGCCAAGGATATTTTTGGTCGACGTCACTATTCCATATGACTAAAACGTCGAAGCCGACGCAGATAAGAATACAAAATATCTAGAGACATGTGTGATGGTCTGTGGCCCGAAATTATTCAAGTGATCGTTTCTGTGAATGGGTTAATCCCGGTCAGCCTTTCGGGTTTCTTTCGCTTTCGCCTAAATCCTCGATCGTTTACTATCCCCTGTCGAGGGCTTCCGTCTGGTTGATTTTTATTTACTTACTTCAGCATATTTACATTTATATTATTCTATATGGGATATCAATTGTGTTCAATATATTTTTATCACAATTTATTTATAAATAATATTTCATTTCTATTTATTATATTTCATATATTTATATTCTATATTTACATATATCCCAACCAGACGAGGATACAATAAAAAATCACATAATTATAATAATAATAGCCAGCATTATCCGGATCGTCCGACGCTTTTTTCGCTTTCCTTCTAACCCTCAGAAGATTTTTATAGAATATGCGTGAGAAGCAAGCACAGTCCACCTTATGAAAAGTCCATAGACAACTATCCTCATCTATCCCCCATAAAAAGTAAATAAAATTCAGATGCGTTGTCACCCTTGAATACTAAGATGCAATGTCTTCGTTTACAGTAAAAAGGGTCTCTTTTCATCTACACACACCATACATTTGTTCTCATCAGTCGACAAGACTTCCAACTTCTTGGGTTTTTATTTATTTATTTAATTATAATTTATATTAGAATTTTAGTTGAACACAACATATTGACCGCGTAGTGTAGCGGTGTAAGAATAATCACAACTTACTATAGTCTGAAGAGAAAATATTACTTAACAGTTAATATTTTCACGTCAGATGGACAAGATAAAGAGAATTAGTAATTGAAACGGTAGCCAGTAAAAGTAAAAGGGGAGATCTCCCGCCGGGAAAGGTGTTCTGCTCCGAACTACCACTTGGAGCGGCCAACGCTCCGAGTGACAGTTCGGAGCTATTCTATATATACTGCTTTTTACTTCGGAACTTTGATTCATGCTAAGCAAGAATTCGGCGTGGAGGGGCTTAGCCGCCCTTTGTGAGTTCGTAATAGTGATAATAATAATACTGAGGATATCCGCAGTAGAACTAGAGTGACCGACATAGCCCAACGGATTAGTAAGCTGAAGTGGCAATGGGCCGGCCATATAGCTCGAAGAACCGACAACCGATGGGGAAGAAAGGTTCTCGAGTGGCAGCCTCGTACCGGCAGGCGAAGTGTAGGGCGTCCCCCCACTAGATGGAGTGACGACCTGGTAAGATATGCAGGAAGTCGATGGATGCAGGTGGCTCAGGACCGTGCTTTGTGGCATTCTTTGGGGGAGGCCTATGTTCAGCAGTGGACTTGTGAAGGGCTGTAATGATGATGATGATGATGAATAGTTCAGATGGAGGTTGCTTAGTTGGATCGGTAGAGGACAGATCCCGCTCCGGGACGACGTTATCAAAGCGCCCTCGCCTTGATGATAGTTTTCCGCTACCAGAAACTTGGCCTCCTGATTTACGGGTGCTCAGGGCGGGGTCCCGAAATATCTAGTAATAAGGATAGGATGATGTAGCACGAATGGGTCGGCTCTGGCTTATAATTGTTTAAATAACTATTATACGCCAGAGTTTGACCCTCATAATTTCCACCTGATAGTAATTGGCGATGCAAACGAAGACGGTAAAGCACAATGACTTTTTTTACGTGGTAGAGCCATGCTGCAGCTATATTATGGTTGTAGCACGAATGGGTCGACTCAACTGGGGAAGGAACACGCTCTCACAGAATACCAGCGTAAAATAGCAGCGCTGCTGTGTTTCGCATGGTGAGTGTAGAGAACCGTAGTGTAGTATCTTAGTCCTCATGGGTGACAACGCATCTGCATTTTGATTCGTAATCAAAGATAGATGAAGATGTCTATGGGCCATAGCAACCACTTATCATCAGGTGGACTGTGTGCTCGTTGGTCACCCTTATCCTATAAAAAAAGACTTAATTTATTGAAAGCCTATTCACTCTTGCCTTGAAAACACCGAGATTATAATGATGGTAAGACGAAAGCTGGCAAATTATTATAAAAATTGTACATGATATTTTGCCAGCTATATTAATAAGAATTAAGCGATAAAAGTGTTACACAATGTCTTTACAAAACAACACATACACGATGCTTTTCTTTAAATAGTTCGTATGGTCTTTGTTGTAATAGAGAAACACCTCTCCGGTGCAGCTGTTTTGTTTCATTCATTCTGTCACCTAGTTACTTTTCGCTTTAACGTGTTTCTTCCATTTTATTTCAAATCGCTTGAAACGTGTATTTTTATTATTTAGAAACAATACCAGACATTTTCAACCGAGTTTAAGAAACGGAAAAGTTGTATATCCGACACGATTTTTTCTGTATACCGGCATTAATCAAAGACATACATTTATCGTTACAGCCTCTTAAAGTCCACTGCTAAACATGGACGTCCCCCACAGATTGCCTCATAGGGTAATATTTGCCATAGTTGCCACGTTTGGCAAGCGGGTTGGCAACCGCACTTTTTTCTTCTTAGTCGCTATTAGGAAGATGCTGCTGCTCATCTCCAGTTTGATTCCCTCTGTTACCTCTTACGACACTCATGGGATGATATGGGGTAGTGGATATTCTTACACCACCACTACACGGTTAATGAGTTTATACAGAATGAACATTTCTATTTTGCCAATTTAACACATTTATACCATCTTTTTCTATCACTGTTGCTAACTCAGTCGTTGTTTAACCTGATAGTTCACAGTTTGACACCCACAAAACGGTAGTGACGCTTGAACTATTTTATTTACAGACACCACGACTATTTTATTTACAGAGATCGAAAGCATGTGCAGTATAAAGTTTACTGTGGGTGCCGTGTGCGGGAGGTTCCGCCTAACTCATTCTACGAGTGCACAATATCATGGTTCTGTCTGTTGTAGTAATGACGGCTCCGTGGAGCAGTGGCTTAGCAATGAGTTGTTGCGCTGGAGTCGCGGGATCGAATCCCGCGCGGTACAAGTATGGCCTACAAATAATTGTTCCGGGTCTGGATGTTTGTCCTCGTGCAGTTTATGTTTGTAAACTCCACGATACGGGAGAAAATCCTAGTGTGGGGGTAACGTTGTTTTTTAAACAAAAAAAGTAATTCTTCTAGTGCAGATAAGGAAGATCGTCTTGTTGCTGCTCTGTGTTACAATGAAATTGATAGTGTTGCTGTTGGTTTGCATAGTTTGGTGTTATCATGTAATGAAGTCCCTCACATCACACTTGTGTGTAATTGTGACAGGGACATATGACGCAATGGCTAAACTGTAATCGCTCTACACTGAATGTATAGTGTAGTACGCTGTTGAGCTATTGCTGATATTGATTAATTGCGTAAGCAAGAGAGCAAGTTGTACATCCGCTATCGTACTCGAGAGTTCCTTACTCAGCTTGGCTCCAATCATTTGTGGTAGACGACACTGACACAAATTCTTTTTGTGTATTTGTTTAACATGTTTTTAATGTTTTAAAATAGGTACTTCCAATTTTCATATTCCCATTTTGTAAATTTTTCTTAGGACTAATATTTATATTCACTTCTAAATTATATTTGTATTTTTTAAGTTACTGAAACTTTATTCGAGATTTCAGCTATCAAAATTTCGTATTCAGAGTCAGCAAGTTACAATAATTAACCCTTGATATGCTGACTAATAAACAACTTGCGTAAACAAGTAAACAAAACATAATTTAATATTATGGGAAAAGTCAGAGAAATATGCTATAGTAACAGAATGCAAAACAAAATGTTATTATAAATATAAATATTTACATTAACATTTGGTACAATAAATACAACAATAAATATAAATGTAATAAAAATATAAAATATGTGGTAAAAGCGGCACAAATATTTGGAAATTCCTGGAGGTCAGACCTTTAACCCTGGAATAAGTTATTGGCCGCTATTTGAGGTGGTGGTGCATGTTGGTGTACTATTTATTTCCTGGGTAGGGTAATATAGTAAATAAGGTGGAATAATACCATTCCACGCTTAATAATGAATTTTGCAAAGTATAATATGTGTGTACATCGGCACAGAAATAAAATTATTTTCCTAAGTATACGTTTTGTTACAACATAACGCTTTCGTATATAACTTATAAGATATTATTCTTTAAATAATTCCTTTAAGGAATCCCGGGAGCACAAATTATAAATTGTGCGAACTGTTGAGATTCAATTCAACCAAAACAGTACGAAAATAGACCGAACAAAAATCTCACAGGTAACAAGATCAATGACGACATTCAACTGCATTGAAGGCACGATTTCCATTTCATTCGACATTTTGTTAGTTGAGACTGCAACTGCACTGACGGTACGTTTTTCATTTCTTTTAAGCCTTTAAACAAAGGCAATCGACGTAAACCGTAAGTAATATATTAAACCTATTTAATATCGATCTGAATAAAACTTTGATGGTTTTCATTTTTAACAACAACTATGATACACGACCTGATGATGACTTGACGTATTTTGCTTGCTGTTGGATAACAGATGTATTATAGAACCGTAAGTATAAAGTCAACATGTAAGAACACTCCTTTTGTACACTCCATCCTGTACTCTACATGTTCATGCAATCAATTCATAGGATGATTTTCATATTATAATAATATTCAAACCCAAAAATCAATACAATTAAAAGTTATCCTTTCTTTAGATTCGAACAGAGGAACCATGGCTCATGCAAGCACGCGCTTAGTTGCCAAACTACCTGCCAAGCGTGGCGGCTTTGACAAATACCCTATATGAGGCAATCTATGGGGGAGGCCTATGTTCAGCCGTATCCTTTCCTTTTATAGGCTATAATGTATAGATAGATGTAAGAAAAACCTTCTCAGAAATGAGATGACAATAACGTATATATTTTTCGATACATGGCGGTCTAATCAACTCGTTTGCATTAGACGTAAAATACTAAAAACAGCGACGGACACCAGCCTCAACGGTGCGAGACCTCTGGCGCTGAGATCCTCAACCCGCCTGCTTCGTATGACAATTAAACAAACTCTGCATACAACGGCAGGTATCCATGTGCGGCAGTGGGCTTTTGCGGGCCAATAAAAGATATCCTAAGAATAATTAATAAATAATTAAGTACCATGTAGTGGCAGTGTAAGAATATCCACTACCCCATATTATCACGTGGGTGTCGTAAGAGGCAACAGAGGGAAAAAAATCAGGAAATGGGAAGCAGCGTCTTCCTAATAACGACTGAAATTTAAAAACCCTGGTTGCCAGCCTGCTTGCTAAACGTGGCAAATATTTCAAATACCCGATATTAGGCAATTGACGAAGGAGGCCTATATTCACTAGTGGACTTTAATAGGCTTTAACGGTAACGGTAAATGAGCACCCAACTGCTTGAATTTGGTAACGAAAAGCTTTGGAAATGTTTCTAGAAGGAGCTATTATAAATTCGATTGAACAAAGATCCATTAATGTGAATATGTAGAACAATGATTTTGCGATCTATTGTTCACTTTAATACCAAACCGTTCAATAGCGTAGTGAGCGGCACCTATACTTGTATTATTTTAAGTAAATATAATGCATTTATGCCGTGACAATTTTAATTAAATTCATACAAAACTAAGTTTAAAGCCATCGAATGAAAAGGGCAGATCTCTTCGGCGGGCGGGAGTGTTCAGCTTTGGAAACGGTTAATATGTAAATTAGCTTATAGAATATGACAATAAATTAATAAAATAATATATGCAAAGTCATACGGAAACTTAGACTGTCAGTGCAACTTGACTCGCGAGCAATGGCTTGATATAATTTATTACCTATTTATGACTAAAAATCACTGAGTACTTATGCAAAGTTCATATTAAATCTGATAGTTATAAGTATTATATATTACAAGTACGCATACTAAACTAGTTAACTAACACTTAGCTACTTTCCTGTAGTCCGTGGCTATGTGATACTTCTGAAATAGGTCACGTTGATCAGAAATTTTCTTATTATAAATACTCGTTGGAATTCGTGTTCATAAATGACCGCGCTACATTCTATTTGGACCAAGCATCATCACATATAGGAAGATTTTGTGAATAAGCCCAACATTGTTTGGATGGTCCAGGCTCAATGAAGATTAATTTTGGTCGAATTTAACATTCTGTACGACGAGAACCTCGTAAAAGTCAAAACAGATAAGAAAACAAAATAGCTCGACCTAGCCCACGGAGGTGACTGATATGTGGGGAGCCCTGCCGATTAAAACTGTATTCATTTCGCCGAACGGGTTAATACCAGTCAGTTGCCAGGCTCATCTGAAGTAACTGGGACTTTGTAACGAAACTCTCCGGGTATGCAGTAGGTGATGCTTCTCGATATTGCCTGCATCGTCCACCGATTTCTTTCTCTTTCCCTCCAACCAAAAGCAGCGTAAGGCGACGTGGGAGGCCGTCAATTATCAATCCTGAAAAATATTAAATTACAACGACGAAACGTCAAGACATCTACAATACACTCTTATTTATGCTCTGCAACCACGTCTAGCAACACGTGTTAAATTTGCAAATCTTGAAATTTGGTGTTTTCCATTCTAGTTTCTTCACGCTAAGTTCACTTGTCACAAGTCTCAATGGTTGTAAAGTCAATTAGTTTACCGCGGGTTACTATAAAGTGGTCAACATGTTTTGCCCAATCTTATTTCACATTATCCTGATGAAGTGATAAGGTTCACTTTTTTATTTATATATTTAATTTAAACGAGATTAGAATGGCTCCCCACCATCATTAAAACGCCAAGGCATCTGGTGAGGTTAGAATTACAAAAGAGCTTTTGCAGGTGAGTGGAGAATAGGTACTTAATATTTTTTTATAGAATAAGGGTGACAAACGAGCACACAGTCCACCTGATGGTAAGTGGTTGCTGTGGTCCATAGACATCTACATTTATCCTCGATTACGAATCAAAATGCAGATGCGTTGTCACCCGTGAGGACTAAGATGGAATGCCTCTTTTCCAGTAAAAAGGGTCTTCGGTTCTCTACACTCACCTTACGAAACACAGCAGCAATAAGCTGCTATTTTACGCTGGTATTCTGTGAGAGCGTGGTCCTTCCCCGGTCGAGCCGACCCATTCATGTTACAACTATACCAGAAATATAGCTGCAGCATGACTCTACTACGTTCCATTATCCTTCAGGAGCTAAGCTCATTAATTATGCTCTTCCATTTGGCACGACGCCAATAGCGTGGAACAAAAGCAAAAGTGACATAAAATATCTTGCTTTAAAAAAAAAGACACTAACGCCCTTATTATGAACTACAGCTGATTTCTTTTCTAAACTACATCTACACGCTGTTTTTGAAAATTATAACGAGTTGTCTTGCACGCAGACTTCATGGCTTTTACTCTTCTGTATAAGCTGATTTGAAACCTAGCACTTTGCTTAGTTTAACTTACCTTGTGTTTACCAACGGTTAGGGTAACTCGTTGTCACGGCTAAATTGTCAGAAAAATATGTGTTGATTGTTAAGAAACTAGGCTCACGTATATTAAAGAATATGTCTGAGACTAATATTGAAGAAAACTGCGGTATTTGGAACTTTAATTTAACAAATATCGTTAATATCTTCATCCATGGTAAACCATGCCTAAAGGTATATATTTTGTAAGTTATTTACTTCGTCTTTCTTTAGATCGCTCAGAGTGTTTTTGGTTTTTTATACTTGAAACAAACTTTATCGACGAATCGTAGTTGAATAAACCTCACAATCTTATAGCTTTTGAACGCATGAGATAGTTGAAACTCATTCTGCAAGCTGTGAAGAGGGCTGTGCTCAGAGTTACATGCATAACAAAATCCGTATCAAAGATATCCGTAGCAGAAACAGAGTTACTAACATCGTCCAATGTGTTAGTTTTGAATGGGCATTAGGCCGGCCATAGCTCGAAGAGCCTTTGGAGAAGGAAGGTGGCATCTTCCTAGTAAGCGGAGCGATGTGAGCTCTACTAAATGGAAGGCAGAAAGACAAGGTAAAACAGGTAAAACAGGATGTTGATGTATTTAGGCGGATCAAAACCGTGATCGTGACCGTCGTTGGGTGAGGCTTATGTTCAGCAGTGTAATTATGACTAGTTTTATTGGAAATCGAAATACAATGGCGCAGTCGCCTCACAAAATTCGTCTTGCCCACACTAAATGTAGGTTTTGATCCGCCCCTGTCTCTAACCCGCAGCCGTTTGGTCTCTCTTGTCGAGCGCTACTGACTATATAATTTTTTTATTAAACTTACTGTTAGCTTAATATAAATATAGCAAAACTTGTTTTTAATAGAAACACTTTGAGGAAACGTTGTAGAAACCAACAATTAACTATTTCAGTTCAAATTTCTAGCTTGATAGAGCTAGACAACCTTCCTAGGATGGACAATGAATAATTTTAATTGGGAAGGCAGGTTCTCGAGTGGTGGCCTCGTACCGATAAGTGAAGTGTAGGGAGGCTTTCACTAGATGGAGTATCGACCTGGTAAAAGATGCAGGGGGCGGATGGATGCAGATGGCTCAGGACCGCGGTCTGAAGCATTTGGGGAAGCCTATTTTCGGCAGTGAAATTGTGATGGTCTCTAATGATAATCATGAAGATGAAGGCCAATGAACAGCACATATCCAGCTGAGACTTATACATATAGGCTAATGTAGAAGAAGAAATATTATGCATTACTAAATTACCTTATTTCCTTCCTTTATACTCGTATTATATCCGACTTTGAATAACTCTACAAACATTGTTATTTTAGGTTCGATCACAAGTTCAAATATTCGCCTTATCGTACCGCAAAGTGATAAATATTACATGTATTCTGAACTCAATCATATTCAAGAGACGTTAGAATTTATATATGCCTTTACGAAATTCTGATATTCACAGACTTTGATGCCGTTTGGTTTCGAATTGAACTACGTTACAATGACTACTGGTATAAAGTTTTAAAATGTAAAGGGACAATGGTGAATTTCTATATAATTTTTAGCGACATAATTATTTTGCGGCTGTAGGCAAAATATATGTAATACTAGTTAATATTCTTGTACAGTTTCCTTTTAAAAATTTATTCTTAAAGGCATTCAGGATTGAAAGATCCTACCTCGGTTTGAAAATTTAAAAATTTCGTCTCAAATTTAACAGTTAACCGGATGGATAAATAAAATAAATAAGTGCACTTTTGGAACAATAAGACTACCGAATACGTCTATTCTTTCATTCATCCATCGATTACAGCTTATGAAAATTCTACTGGCGAACATAAGTTTCTCTCATGGATAGGCTCACAGAAAGGATATTTGCCACATTGTAACGCTTGGCAAGCGGTTTTGCAACCGCAGTTTTGTTATAAGTTTGTATTGTTAATAAGGAGATGCTGTTGCCCATCTCGCGTTTCATTTATCTCTGTCATCAATTATGACACCTACGGAGTGATATGGGGTATTGAATTCTCTTACATCGTCACTACACGGCGGCATGTCCTCTAATAACTCTGTAACGCAACCTCTGTTTACGGACGTGACGATGAAAGTTTAGAAGAAAATATATAAAAGTGACTAATAAGAAATTAGTCGCTAGTATTAAAAACCAGATCTTAGTAAATAGATTATGTTAAAGAATTCTGCCTCGACTACATAATCAGTATCAATATAAACTACTAAATTTGGAATCTAGACGATCGCTTATTATGGCAAGGATGCTGCATGTGTAATAACAGGTTTGACTGTAGTTATCTCACCAATAAGTTATATTATACATATTGTACCGAGAGCTGTTTTTCGGCGCGCAGTGCGAGCACCTCGGTTGTTTTACACAACAAAACAGGTTGTGTAAAACAAAAGCTGGAGCACGGGCACCCCTCCGCCGCCTCTTAGATAATTATTATACACACTTCACAGAAAGTGATATTTTTGCTCTGTCATATTTAAAGTTTAAAAGAATGATAAGTAAGTTGCTAACTGACTATAATGATTTATAAATTATGTCATAATTACTTAGCATAATTACCTACTCTCTCATAAATTGCGCAAATGTATTAAACACAAAATTAAGCATATAATATTACTTTGAGGTCATTGGTGTGGGTTACACGTTAAGTACTCCTTTATAAATTAATTGTCTTGTATTCATCGATCTTAGTGATCGATGCTTGTATGACATTTTATGTGTAATTGTTTTTTTCCCAATAAAAAATATCAGTAATATATAGTGTCGGTTGATCTACTCTCTGATAGCACACTGATAGTACGGATTGGCGTTCGTAGTACCATACAGTTCGCGCCAATCGATATGACTTATCGCCAGACTAAATATCTTAAATCTGGTACAGATACGAGACTGTAATGCCACCGTCTATGGGAAGCCACAATATCTTCTTACGCCAGCATCACACAGCGAAATATTATTAATTGTACTTACAATATTAATATGATATAAATTTCGTTTTATTTTGTTGCATTTATGTTTAGGTTTTTAGAGTTAACACGTGATTGACTCGAAGAAAATATCCCAAGGCATTAAGATCATCAACATAGCTTTATTTGCTGTAGTAGTTATAACGAGAATCATAAATAAATAAATATTACCAAATAAAACAGACTTTTTCTTCTGAAGTTAATAGCAAAATATTTTTCGTATCAGGTAAAACAAAACACGGCGTCACAACATTTATTTCAGACCGCATCAACGATATAATGCGCTATTTATTATGAGCAACAGCTCGAATATAGTGTTACTGAATGTTTGTGTTGTATCAAAGGCAGGCTTATTGTTGTGGAATTCAAAATATTCCGCCGCATTTAATATTTACACGTGAAAATGTATCCAAATAGATTTTAAAATGCTTTTTAAACTCACAATTTCAAGATGAGGGAGTTAAGAAATCAAGCCAGCGAAAAGGTTTTGGATTAGCTCAATGTCGTAGGGGGTTAGCTACTCTTTGTAATTTATAATTTATGTTGTGCTCTTGTTAATTAACATATGCAATAGCCCCATAATAAAGAAGTTTTTAATTTAGCAATTTGCCTAATAAATTTTTGGAACATATTGTCCGGTACCGTAGCCCTCGAGGGCCCCAAATTGATTTCTCTGGAGGGTATGTAAAAACAAATTTTACAAAATTTACGTGTAATGAAATCGATCAATAATCTTGTGATGCAGAATGAAGTAAGCTTACGAGTATATGAAATAATATAAATCTGATTTCTACATCACTTCGAACAACAGTTTAGTTAAATTAAAAATATATTTAAGATTTGAAATTGCAATGATATTAAAAATAACACTTATACTTTTGTCTGCCATTTGACGTTACTTTTCAGAATTTGATCCTCATAAGCGATACTATGGAAGCACGCTTGTACGATCCCGGCTAGAGATTTTTTTAACATCTAAGTATACAGTTATAGTTATTATTAAAGTAAGCCCTGTTATTCCCTTTACTTTTGGCTTGGGCCATCCATGTCCAGTTAAAAATTAAACCTCTATGTGTTACAAACGCCTACAGTTTACAATAATAATCAATATTTAACTTTACGTCAAACTTCTAATTCTAAGTCAATTTAAAGTACATTATTATACATGTATTTCTTTTGAGTCTATCAGCGAATTTTCCATACGTGGTAGAGCCATGCTGCAGCTGTACTCGACCAGGGAAGGACCACTTTCTCACAGAATACCAGCCTAAAGTTGCAGCTTGATACTGCTGTGCTGCTCACGGGTGACGACGCATCTGCATTTTATTGTGGATAAATGTAGATGTCTATGGGTCACAGCTAAAACTTACTATCAGGTTGACTGTGTGCTCGTTTGTCAGCCTATCCTATAAAAAAAACTGATATAGGTAGCAATTTTCTTATAAAATTGCCTTTTCAGTACATTTATTTATTTCTTGTTAATTATTATTATTATATTTATTTCTTGTATATTATTTCATCGGCAACCATTTACAACATTACCTCTCGAGACGGGCTTTTCACAAGTTAGGAATATTTCCCAATTCTACCGTCAATCTGAGGTAAGTTCATTAGTATAAGGTTAGCTCGCATAACTGATTGTGTATATTATAGTGGCTAAAGTAATAAGTACGTCCATTATTACGTTAGCCTGTAAAGTATAAGTACTTGTAAAGCCTCGTTGGTCTAGTTGATTTGAATCCCGGGTTGGACCAAACCGGGTTGTAGCACGAATGGGGCGGCTTATCCGAGTTAGGACCATGCTTTCACAGAATACCATAGTAAGATTGCGTAATGCTAATATGTTTCGAATGGTGAGTATAGAGGACCGACCGCATTCCATCTTAGTACCAAAGTCGTCAATAATTAAACGTAAACATTACAGTGTTCAGTTACGTGAAGAACGTTTTCGTGATTCAATTAGTTTATCGATTAAATGTAAATAATCTATCCGGCGACACCAAAGAAAAAGTCTAAAATAGCTGTTCGTAAAGTAGAGGCACTAACTGTTACAAGATTTGGGGAATTTTATATTGACGCATTTGTTTTTACCATTTCATCTTTTTCTTTAGGAGTAACAACGCATCAACTTTTTCATCCTTAAAGGATCCTCAAGGATAGATTTAGTTGTCTATGGGACACAAAATTTATTTACTATCAGGTTGACTGCTAATGAGACATTCCATCTCTTTCCTCAGGAGTAACATCGCATCAAAATTTTGATCCTTAATAAAAGGTAGATATGGGTTTCTATGGGCCACAGCTCTTACCATTAGGTTGAATGTGTATTCGTTTGTGTCCCTTTCTTCCTTAAAAACTGTTGCACCAACAATAAGAACAGTGTTGATTTTAACATTGTTGACTTTTAAAATAGTTTAGTATAGGCAATTGATAAAGCCTTCTTTTACCCGTATTAATCTTAGAACAAAACTGTGATACTACAGAGGCGTGGTAAAATTAATCAAGAAATTCCTTTAACCTTTAGCACTGACACATTGGGCTGTTATCAAAAACTTTTCATTAGGTCTGAAGTGTCTGACTAAAATTAAATGAGAGTATCAGCTCTACATTAACAACGACGCATCTATAAATCAATGTACTGGTGGAATTCTGGATTACATGAATTCAAAAAAATAGGAAGTATTCTAACTTTTAAGACTAAATTTTGTAAACAACTATACACACAAGGCTAGTGCGTAAACCTGTATGAACTTCAACGAATTCCGTTTTATGATTCTGAGTATCAGGTACGCAACCCTCGTCGATAAACTCACAATCATTACAACGTTGTTAACCAAGGAATTGTGGACAATAAACCCGACACCTCCTTGGGGCAGATGGTTGCCCTCTTAGTGATAGAACAAGTTACCGTATTGTATGTTTACCGTGTCCTCTCCTTCTTTTCGGACTTGAGATAATCCTATAATATCCCAGCGCTAATTGCCTATCTCTTCTTTCAGCTCCACAATCTTCTCGTCAGTCATCAGGGTGCGTGCGTTAAATGTTGCCAGGTCGAATCGTCTTAGGTGACTACCAAATCTTCACCAGATATTCTTAGCACCCCATGCCCCCGTTACTTGGTCACCACCCTGGGTAGGAATAGCGGAGCAACCGGGGACTGGGGCTGTTTATTTATGTCGTTGCTCATAGTTGCCATGCTTGCCGATCGGGTAGGGAACCGCAGTTTTTTACTGTATTATTGCTGTTATCAGCAAGATGCTGCTGCTCATCTCCTGCCTGTTTGCCTCTGTCGCCTCCTACGACACCCGCGGGAAGATGTGGGGTAGTGGGTATTATTAACTGCCAAGGCAGCAACAAAGCAGTCGGGTAATAAAATAAATTAAGAACTAACTTCTTAGGCAAATTGCATTAAAATTGTTTACAATAACAATATAGACACCATCAAATTTCGTTTAGTGTACTTCAAAGTTCATCTAGAATTTATTAATCGATGAACAGACGCAACAGTTCGTTGCTTCGTCTAGTAGTTAACGAATCAACGAACTGTTCAATTCACATGTCCAAATGACTCAGCCCGTGCAATCGGGATGGTGAAACGTACATTTAGTCGTAGTAACGGGATATTTAGTTTTGTACTTGCGGTGAATGGTAAATATTTAGTAATAATTATAAATAAATTATTATCACACAAATTATGCTTATCACCTATATATAATTGATCTACACAGTCTATTTCAAAGTTAACATCTTCTTATTATTCCCGTAGCTGATTCTGAATTTTGAAAACTGAATTTCGACGAGAAAAAATGGGGTTAAAAGGTACTTTAAATAAAGCCATTAACACGTTTCTTTATCGACATAATGGCAGAAGGACATTAAATAATGTTACCTTTAAAATATTTTCCATTCCTTAGGTTTATTTCATTAACAAGAAAGATTAATTATAGGTCGGGGAAAAAGATTTTTCTTATTTTGTTTGTATAAAGTTGAATAAAATCTCTATGGATGTACTGTTTGTATCGGGCTAGTTTTAATATTAATACATATAGAACATTAAGAAAGGAAAAATGAAAAATATAAAAATCTTTCCCGCCTTTTTCCAATTGCTTTTTTTATAGGACAGGGTGACAAACGAGCACACAGTCCACCTGATGGTAAATGGTTGCTGTGGCCCATAAACATTTACATCTCTCCTCGTTTGCGGATCAAAATGCAGATGCGTTGTCACCCGTGAGGGCTAATGCCTCTTTTCCAGTAAAAAGGGTCTCCAGTTCTCTACACTCACCATACGAAACACAGCAGTTTTAAGCTGCTATTTGACGCTTGTATTTTGTCAGAGCGTCTTTCCTCGGTCGATCCCACCCATTAGTGCTACAACTATACTAATAATATAGCTGCAGCATGGCTCTACCACGCATAAAAAGTTGCTCTTCTGTCCGAAAAAATGAGTGAATGTTATGGAGAATTCGATACATTCTGAAGTGTTATTACAAAAAGAGAAATATTCGTCTCAAGCCGCGAAAGAATTTTGTGATGTTTATGAACCTAATGCAGTGTTCAGTAAGAGTAGCACAAAGTTGGTTCAAGCGTTTTCATTCCCATAATTTTGATGTCAAAGATATAGCTCGCTCTGGTCGCCCTTATACGGATAAAGCCGATGCCAGTTTTTAAAAAAAATGGATCAAGATCGGAATACTAGTAGTTACAATATAGCCGAAGAATTAATGATTGACTACAAAACAGTGTTGATCCATTTTAAAAAGTCTGGCTATGCAAAAAGCTTCATAAACTTACCACACGTACAACTGAAAGAAACCTAATGAATCGTTTACTCATTTGCGTTTTCCTATTGATACGTAATGAAACAGAAACATTTTTTAAAAGATGGACTACTGGTGATGAAAAGTGGATCACCTACGACAAGAACATATAAAAAAGATCATGGTCGAAAAGTAGTCAAGCTCCACAGACCTTAGCGAAACCCGGATTAATACGCAATATGGTGATGGTGTGTGTATGGTGGGATTGGAACGGCATCGTTAATTGTAAGCTTTTATCGCCGGGCAAAACCATCGATTCAGACCTATAATGCCAACAATTGATAAGACTCAAGTAAAAAATTGAGAACAGATCAACAGAAAAGGAGTGGTCTTTCGTCATGATAACACATATTTGGCCATTTAGCAAAAATTGAAACAGATTGGTTGGTAAGTGTTAATGCATCCACCATATAAATAGTCCTGACCTTGCACTCTCATATTTTTACCTGTTTTGGTCTCTTCAGAATTACACTTACACACACAGTCAGGTTAACATAGTTAATGGAGAGAATTGTAAAAACTACTTGTCGCATTTTTGTCCCAACATTTCTACAGCAACGGGATTATGTCTTATGTCTGTCAATACCTACAAGATGACAACAAGTTATCGAACCAAATGGCACATACCTATACATATTATATATAATACGGGTAATTTTACTTTGAAAAAAAAATGTCTTCAATTTTTGTATGAAATACGAATAATTTATGCACTATATAATATATACTTTACATTTTACAATAATTTAATGCACCATAGATTTATACTTTCGCTATATCTAATAAAGGAGTTTAGTTAGTAGAGTAAAGGCAAAAAGGAAATATTTTATAATAAATAATAATAATAATAAATATTTATTTCATTTCCAATTGCACATGTTTGCATACAGAAACAAATATGATTACAATTAAATAAAGTAACAATAAGTCTAACAAAAATAACATGCTATGATAAAATTAAAACTATGTGTAGCTTAATAATGTAGAATCTACAAAAGAAAAATAGAAAAGTCAAGTTTATAATATTAACTACCTGCCTGAACTAGGTTGAGTACCTGTGTTTCAGACATCACTTATACAATCGGTTTAATAATGTAGGACACTAGATATTTAAATAATTAAACTATATTATATAATAAATAAAATAACTAAATAACAATTATCTGTTACCTACAATTAATACAAACTATTTTAGAATTTCTAACAACTTCTCTGTGTCTTCGTAATTTAATTTATTTAGAAATTCCCTTACACTTATACAGTTCTTATAACTTAGACTATATACCTTTAGTGACTTGTTGAGCTTGTTATATAGAAAGGGTCCTAAAAATATGTAAAATTTGTTCACAAATGCGTGTTTGGATTGAGGGTTTACACAAACTAAGTCCATGCTTCTCCTGTCTATGGATTTTAAGTTAAATGGAAGTTCGGTATGCTGTTTTATGTATCAGTAAAAAAAAATATTAACATTATGAAGGAGTATTCGTTAACAAAAGATATTTAAGAGAACAATAATATTATAAGAATAAAAAAGTGAAAAAGAGAGAAGCGAATCTCGTAAATGTTACGTAAATATATTCATACGTGGTAGAGCCATGCTGCAGCTATATTAGTAGTATAGTTGGACCACGTTCTCTCAAAATACCAGCGTAAAATAGCAGCTTAACACTGCTGTGTTTCTTATGAAGAGTGTAGAGAACCGGACCCTTTTTACTGGAAAAGAGGCATTCTAACTTAGTCCTTACGGGTGACAATGCATCTGCATTTTGATTCGGAAACGCGGATAGATGTAGATGTCTATGGGCCAAAGTATAGTACTATAGAATTTCTGTAGTTGTATTGTATAAAATGGGACACCAAAGTTATAAGCATCAAAAGTCTTTATTTAATATGAGAAATAATACAATATTAAATAATAATTACCTTATACTGATCGTGGTCACCGTGTCAATACAATTATGTTCACAATATTTAATATATGATACTATATTTTGAACTAGAATTGACACGAGTGACGTGCAAACGAACGATAATTTGCATCAAAATAATATGTTAATGAAATAGCGAATAAATAACTATAGCAGTTTTTTAATATTCACATTTATTTAATATATACAATATGTAACAAAACCCTGTGGTTCCCGTTAAGTACGTTATCAGGATCATTATTCAAACGTATGGAAATAACTTTTTTTTTAATTTAACAATTTTTTTTTTAATTTTATTTAAAAAAATAATTTTATGCAAATTGTATGTGGTTTTATAATCTCTGCATTATCTGGGGAGTAGGAGGATTGTCAAAGACCCGGCTTTACTTAGCTTTAGCATCGGCTAGTATCAGTAAGAGGTAATAAAACCACATAAAATATTTAAAAAAATTTAATAAAATAAAAACAAAATATGGTTGATATTTTAAAAACTAATTATTTCTATATGTTTGAATACTGATCCTGATAACGTACTTAACGGGAACCACAGGGGTTTTCTTACATGTTGTATATATATATATATATATATATATATATATATATATATATATAGGACACGTCATCATCCTTTACTTTTCCAAGGCCTTCGACTGCGATCACCATGAGACATTAATCAGGCAGCTACAGTACTATGGTGTCAAGAACACAGCGCTTAAACTTATTATTTCATATTTAAGTAATAGAATGCAGAAAGTTATTATCAATGGTAAAAGTTCTTCCAGCTCACCTGTACTAATGGTTGTCCCTCGGGGCTCGATTCTCGACCCATTCCTATTTTTAGTGTAAATTAATGACTTACTTTCTCTTGTAGAGGATAATCATGATATAGTATTATTTGCTGATGATACTTCCTTGATTTTTAAACTTAAACGTCAATCATTTAAATTTGATGTTCATCGTAGGTTTTAGTCTTAAGCCAATTAGTCACAGCTAGTTTACAGTCCCGGCGTTTTAGAGGATAGATGTTTAGCTCTTTATGCAATAGGTTGTATAAGTGGGTTGCCTTGCATACTGCCGCTTGGCAAAAGCAGATCTAACTGGGAGTAAGTATATTAATTACTTACCTTCCCTTGTAGGGGATAATCATGATATAGTATTATTTGCTGATGATACTTCCTTGTTTTTTAAACTTAAACGTCAATCATTTAAATTTGATGAAGTGAATAATGCTATATCAAAATTAGTGCATTGGTTTAACGTTAATAATCTACATTTAAACGGAAATAAAACTAAATGTATTAAATTTACAACAACGAATGTTAAAAATCTGAGTACCAATGTGTTTTTAAATGGGGAAGAACTGAGCCCTGTTGAATCCATTGTTTTTCTTGGCATCACTCTCGACGCTTCAGCTTCAGTGGGGCCCCCATATATCAAAACTAGCAAACAGACTAAGTTCTGCAGCCTATGCTGTAAAAAAAATTAGAGGTCTAATAATCTCTCTGCTAAATGTTACGCCATAATTCTCAGTAGTCCTCGTCGTCTAGCTTAATGAGATTTCGATTCACTGGAGTCTATTGTTTACAATAGCACAAATATATAGCTTAGACATGCAGTTAAAGACCTTTTTGGCCTTCATAAATACGTTCGTGTATCCTTATATCGTTCTAAGCTTAAATGGCTCCTTATCTACCACCGTAGATGCATTAGAATTCTTCTCACGTTATTTTGAATCCTATGTGATCCATGCATTCCCCAATACCAGAAATGCAAGTTTCAGTATTTGGGTTCTGCCCACGATCGTAACCTGAGATCCTCCGAGGGAACTACTTTATGTGTTTTTCCTCGCCGTACTAAATTTATGTCTCGATCTTTCGCCGCTGAGGTCATAAGGCTATGGAATAAATTACCTCCTCATATCAGGAAACCGACTTCTGTTGCAGCCGTTAAAAGAATGGTGACTGATCACTACCTTTCTTCTTTCAGCAACTGACCTTATTTAAATGTTTCTGCATAAGTGTTATTATAAATTACTTAAGTTATTTTTGTATAATATGTTTGTATTAAATATTTAAATATTTAAATTATGTATGTTTATGTATCAGGTATAGATTATATTATTTAGGTTATATGTAGTTAGTTATATATATTTATTTTTGTATTTACAAGTAAAATATGTATATATTTATATTTACATTCACGTATATATTCTCAAGTTTTTATGGCACCTTGCTTAAGTTTCTCTGCTTAGCTTGTGGTTGACTGGTAGAGAATGCCTAAAGGCATTTAGTCCGCCAATTGTACATCTTAAGTGCAATAAAGATTTGAAATAAATCAATATTTATTTTGATTATCCAGAGCACTTTACCGTATGTGACTACATAATATAACCAATTAATAAATTAATTTTCTACGTAGAGGAAACGATGTTTTTCCTGTGAGAGGAACGAGTTGCTTTAGATATTTTTACTATACCATTATTTGAAGCATTTATATCTCTTTAAATAAAGCGATTATTTTCCTTTTTAATTTGATAGTTCTGACAGCACTTCTTAGATTTAATATTTATACAGATATATTGCCACAAAAATATTTACGATTTACGTACTAATATTTGAAAACTAACACGGGTCGCAACGCAAAAAAAATGAAATAGGTGAAGTACACTTACTTTTATTACTTCACGTTATTATCAGAAATAATTTTTAGCGTGTAGACATTCAAAAATATACTAGGCACTTATTGACTACATATATTATACCAGTAATATCAGTTCTGAGTGGAATACCAAAAATTAAAAATTGAAACGATTTTAATTTATATTGTAAAGTCACAATTCAATCGCAAAGAACAAAGCAGCTACTTAATGAGAAACCAGGATCACAATAAACCATGGATTTTAATTTTGCTGAGACCTTTGTAAATCGACGAGAATTATTCTATTTACAAGCTGCAAAAAACTTTTCTTTGTCAACTTTTCTCTTGGGACTAAATAACTGTCTTTCAAAAGGAAACGAAAGATTTAATTTTGTGGAAGTAATATTTTGTGAGAGTCATATTATATTCAAAGATACTTTGAGGTAATTGAAGTATGTATGTTGTTCTTACGTCCTTTTATTCATTATGAATATATTGCCATCTAAGTAATTTAATAATAAAATATTTAACATTACTAACAGCTTTGCGAAAAGAAATAAAGATTTAAAAAACCAAATAAATAGGTTTTTAAAATTTACACTTGAGCATGCCAATATGACGGTATTGGCATGACCATTAATTAACAAAGGACATTTGAACACTTTTGCATGTAAATGATTATGCTAACTAAATAAATTAGTAACAACCAGTGTAATCCATAATCTAAAATGGTAAATACGAATATCCACTACCCCATATCATCCCGCGGGTGTTATAAACAAATACAGCGGGAGACTGAAACATGAAATGGGCAGCAGCAACTAACTGACAACAGCACAAGATAATACAAAACTGCGGTTTGTCAACCCGCTTGTCAAGCGCGGTAACTATAGCAAAAATTCGCTTATGATATAGTCATTGAGAAAAGTCTATATTCAGCAGCATTCTTTGAAAGGACGTAATGATGATGATGTGATGTACCACAATAACTAAACAGGGTCCCACTATTTTCATTACTAACTATACTAACTAACCATAAACAAAATCAATATCATCATAATATGGGCGAAATCCATTTCATGGTAGATATAACTTAAGGCGCAGGTTGAGCAAAATGTCGCGCTAGTCGTTATTTGGGCGGTTTTTAGAAGCTATCTACTTTTTATTTAAAAGATATATCAACAAGTAAAAAACACATTATATTTCTACATAATCTTGATTCCATAAAAGCTATATCCAATTTTTTTTAAAGGAATAAATATTAATATAATCTCCTTACAACGAAACCACATAAATGTGAAATTATTATTGATAACATGCATCTCCTCGTAAAGTAAGTATTATTTTATTTTGCGATTTACACCAATGGATAGGCAATTTATTAATGAACATTTCTATAGTAATTTTTTTTTCAAAAGACCAAAATTTGATTTTATTAAGAAATTATTTTAAAATCTGGGCATATTTACTGCTCACGGGCTTGATGAAGTCAGTGAGCGCTGAGCTCTTCGACGTGAAGCCCGTGTCGTTAGAGCGTCGACCAACGCATACGCCACGTCATATGAGTCGATAATATTATTACTTATTAGGTTATTTATAGGTAGTATTATTTGTTTGTTTTGGGTATAATTTTTCGTATTAGTTATACATATATTTGTTGTGTTTTTTACTGCGCGATGAAGCTTTTTGCGTGTATTTTCTTTGAAGTAAATGCAAATAAAAAAATGAAGCACCATTAGCATGTAAGGTTCGAATCTATAATTAAAATTTCGACAAATATTATAATTTACACTATAAAAGGCTAATTCAATATTATCACCCAACCACAATATCTTATCAGGTATAGTACTGCCTCGTTGGTCTAGTGGTTGAAGTAGTGCGACTGCTGATCATGAGGTCCCGGGTTCGAATCCTGGGTCGGGCCAAAAAGTCAGTTATGAGTTTTTCATTTATGTTCTAAGTTATAATTAGTATTACTAAGTTATAGTTTTTTGTTAAAATATAGTATATTATTTATTGCTTGTTTTTTCTTCTGTTTCAAAAAATAATTGAGTACATAAGGTGTTCTATACTTATAATTCGGTAAAAAGTACTAATATACCTACTTTTTACTATAAACTAAAAATTTTTAAAACTAAATTTAACTAAAAAGACTAAACTGACCATTTATTTTTTAACTCATAACAGGACATGGGTTTATTTATACTCTAAAAACTATAACATTATACAATTAGTGTTCACTATAAAATTATATTCGGTATAGACGGTAATTATTAAATGCAACATATTTTTTTTAATTATTAATTACATTTGTCAGTGGATTAAATTTGCTTTAATAAAGTTGGTGATGATTTTAAATAAGAATAAAATTCTGCTCAAGTTTTTTATTGTTATCTTTGTTAACAACATCGCCTTTAGAACTCTGGAACCGTAAGTGTTTCTTTCAGACGTCCACAATTTATGCAAAATAAAAAAATACTCTTTCTACCGGAGCATTCGTACCAGGTAGACATAAAATATATTCGATAAAAAAAAATTATGTTGAAGATTGTTGACTTTGAATACTTCCATCCAACGAGTTACGGGACAATTTTGTGTCCCGGAGCTTTGTTTGGGGACAATGGGACAGGAGCCCGAGAAAAGGGACAGTCCCGTTCAAAACGGGACGTATGGTCACTTTAGCTATAACCCGGCGACCATAAAGCAAATACAAAGTTAGTCTTTGTATTAGCTTCATGGTGGCGCAGTGGCTTAGCAATCAGTTGTTGCGCTGGGGGCCGCGGGTTCGAATCCCGCATGGAACAAGTATTTGTATGGCCTACAAATAATTGTTCCGGGTCTAGATGTTTGTCTTTGTGCAATTTATGTTTGTAAACTGCCTCCACGACACAGGAGTGTCCTAGTGTGGGGGTAACGTTTTTTTACAACTAAAATTGAAAGATTGAACCCTTATACTTCTTGTTGATTTTTGTATTACCTTTATTAAAGTTACCCTTATGTATAAATAAATATAATTACGTATGTAGAAATAAAATTGATTTTCATCCTCATCAATCATTGGGGTGAGGATAATATCTGCCAGCATAAGTTCAAAAATTAGTAGGTAACTTTTCAATACGTGACACGTAAAAATTAACAATAATCAAAAACACATATGCGAAACATCCTATTTATTTATTTATTTTTTATTGCACCAAATATTTGTACAAAAGCCGAGCTATCTATTTATTTACCTATAGTGAATAGGTATCTTTTAAACTCACAATTTTCAATGCTTCAGTTTTAATATATAATTAATTATAAAATTTCATAATTAGATAATATATGAAAATACATAATTCTAATATAATGCAACTAATATATACAGAATAAAAAAATTAAAATACATTTATCTTTGTACGCTATGTGTATTTCCATAAAATAGTTTATTGATGTTGAAAAAATAATACTACTTTCGTACAATAGGTGGCGTCTTACATATTTCTTCCGGCGAGCCGCTCGCTACAATATATTAATATTGTAGCAAGCGGTCAAATGCTCAAGGTCGTTCGCATGGAGTAGCCCCTTAACCTATTTTCTTAATCTTTTTGGCAAAAGTGAACTGCTGAACATAGGATATTATACTCCATTTTCTCATTTCAAAGTTTATTATGCAGAGAAATTCCTAGCATATGTAGCCTTATCCATAGACATCAAAATAAATAAATATGTATATTCTACTCTACATCCTTTCTATGTGACTCTACATTTTAATTAGTTTCTACATACGTGGAGATAAAACTTTGTTTAATGCGCGCACAGACAAACGAGCACAGAGTCCACCTGATGGTAAGTGGTTGCTGTGGCCCATAGACATCTACATCTATCCTCGTTTGCGGATCAAAATGCAGATACGTTGTCACCCGTGAGGGCTAAGGTGGAATGCCTCTTTTCCAGTAAAAAGGGTCTCCGGTTCTCTACACTCACCATACGAAACACAGCAGTTTTAAGCTGTTATTTGACGCTTGTATTTTGTCAGAGCGTCTTTCCCCGGTCGAGCCCACCCATTAGTGCTACAACTATACTACTAATATAGCTGCAGTATGGCTCTACCACATATAAAAAAAGTTGCTCTTCTGTCTGAAAAAATGAGTGAATCTTATGAAGAAATTCGATACATTCTGAAGTGTGCAAAGTGAACAGTGTGAAGTTAACAAAAAGAGAAAAATTCGTCAAAAGCCGCGAAAGAATTGTGTGATGTTTATGAACCTAATGCAGTGTCAGTAAGAGTAGCACAAAGTTGGTTCAAGCGTTTTCATTCCCATAATTTTGATGTCAAAGATATAGCTCGCTCTGGTCGCCCTTATACGGATAAAGCCGATGCCAGTTTTTAAAAAAATGGATCAAGATCGGCATATTAGTAGTTACAACATAGCCGAGGAATTAAGTATTGACCACAAAACAGTGTTGATCCATTTTAAAAAGTGTGCTTTACAAAAAACTTCATAAACTTACCACACGTACAACTGAACTTTTATCGCCGGGCAAAACCATGGATTCAGACCTATACTGCCAACAATTGATAAGAATCAAGTAAAAGATTGAGAACTGATCAACAGAAAAGGAGTGGTCTTTCGTCATGATAACACATATTTGGCCATTCAGCAAAAATTGAAACAGCTTGGTTGGGAAGGACTATAACGGTGGATGCATTAATCCACCGTTATAGTCCTGGCCTTGCACTCTCATATTTTTACCTGTTTTGGTCTCTTCAGAATTACACTTACAGACACAATCAGGTTAACATAGTTAATGGAGAGAACTTTCAAAACTACTTGTCGCATTTTTTGTCCCAACATTTCTACAGCAACGGGATTATGTCAATACCTACAAGATGGCAACAAGTTATCGAACCAAATGGCACATACCTATACATATTATATATAACGAGTAATTTTACTTTGAAAAAAAATGTCTTGAATTTTTATATAAAATACGAATAATTTATGCACTATATATATATATATATATATACTTTACTTTTTACAATAATTTAATGCACCATAGATTAATACTTTCGCTATATCTGATAAAGGAGTTTAGTTAGTAGAGTGTATGAAATAAATATTTATTTCATTTCCAATTACACATGTTTGCATACAGAAACAAATATGATTACAATTAAATAAAGTAACAATAAGTCTAACAAAAATAACATGCTATGATAAAATTAAAACTATGTGTAGCTTAATAATGTAGAATATTCAAAAGAAAAATAGAAAAGTCAAGTTTATAATATTAGCTACCTGCCTGGACTAGGTTGAGTACCTGTATTTCAGACATCACATAAAATCGGTTTAATAATGTAGGACACTAGATATTTAAATAATTAAACCATATTATATAATAAATAAAATAACTAAATAACAATTATTTTTTACAACAACAACAACAATTTAATTTCTAACAACTTCTCTGTGTCTTCGTAATTTAATTTATTTAGAAATTCCCTTACACTTATATTACAGTTCTTATAACTTAGACTATATACCTTTAGAAACTTGTTGAGCTTGTTATATAGAAAGGGTCCTAAAATATGTAAAATTTGTTCACAAATGCGTTATAAAAATTTCATGTAATTGACTTAAATAATATAATAAAAAAGTTTTAGACAAAAAATAGGTATTACCTATCCAAATATTATAATTTAAGACTGGTAGTAAATGTGCTATCTTATTCGTCCGCAGGTACGAGGCCGCCACTCAAGAACCTTTTTTAACCATCGGTTGTCGGTTCTTCGAGCTATATGGCCGGCCCATTGCCACTTCAGCTTACTAATCCGTTGGCCTATGTCGGTCACTCTGATTCTACTGCGGATATCCTCATTTCTAAGTTTATCACGTAGAGAAACTCCGAGCATAGCCCTCACCTTAGCTCGCTGAGCGACCTTGAACTTCCTTATACGGCCAGCAGTGAAGGACCACGTCTCAGATCCGTAAGTCATCACTGGCAACACGCACTGGTTGTACAATTTCGTTTTAAGGTTTTGAGGCATGTCTAACGAGAAGATGTGTCATAGTTTCCCGAACGCTGCCCAGCCGAGTTGAATCCGTCGATTGACCTCTCGGTCGAAGTTGGGCTTACCTAGTCGGACTATTTGTCACAGGTAATAATACTCATCAACAACTTCGAGCTTAATGCTCCTAACAACTACCGGCATAGGTGTGACATGGACATTAAACATGGTCTTTGTTTTGTCCATGTTCATCTTAAGACCTATCCGTTGCGAAACACTATTGAGCTCATTGAGCATAGTGATAAGGTTCTCCAGCAGTTCTGCCATAAGGACTATATCGTCGGAAAATCGAAGGTGAGTGATGCACTCCCCATTGATGTTAATACCGTATCTTTTCCAGACCAGAAGCTTGAAAACGTCTTCCAATGCAGCGGTGAAGAGTTTCGGGGATATAACGTCACCCTGTCTTACACCTCTCTGCAATTGGATAGGTTTTGTACTCTGGTTATGTACTCGGATAGCCATCGTAGCCATACTGTGCAAGCACTACAGCACTTCGTTATACCGACAGTCAACTTGGCACTGCTGAAGGGACTGCAGCACCGCTCAAATTTCGACGGAATCAAAAGCTTTCTCATAGTCCACATACGCCAGAAAAGGTGGCAAATTGTACTCCTCGGACTTCTGTACAATTTGCCGAAGGGCATGTATGTGGTCTATGGTGTTAAAGCCTTTTCGGAAACCGGCTTGTTCGGGAGGCTGGAAGTCAAGTCTGTGCGCGAGATGATTCGTAATGACTCTCAAAAACAGCATGTAGACGCGGCTCGGAAGGGAAATCGGTCTGTAGTTCTTCAAGAGAGTGAGACCTTTCTTGAAGAACAAGACTATCGCACTTCTGCTCCACGGCTCCGGTGTAATGCCACCATGGAGGACGGAATTAAAGAGCTTCTGAAGGACTTCAAGCACTGGTTTTCCACCCGCTTACAGAAGCTCCGCTGTAATTCCATCCTCGCCTGGGACCTTGCCGTTTTTAAGATGCTGGAGAGCCATTCTAATCTCGCTCAGACTGACGTCCGGGATATCATCGGAATAATATCGGATAAGACTCGCTCTTGGATCGTTACACACACTTGCGTGTGGCTCCAACGATAATGTGTGCAGCTGCCCATAGAACCTCATACAATCTCAAAGCTGCACATACAATCTCACTCAAAATCTCAGGTGTCCCGGTAACGACGCTGCCACACTCGGTCTTCAGCTTCGACAGTTTGCTCTTTTTGGCAGACAGATCTCTAGCAAAGACTTTGGAGCCCTGGTTCCACTCGATCGCTTCTTTAATACGAGCAGTATTGAAGTTGCGTAAGTCCCGCCGCATGCATTTGGAGATATGTCTGTTCAGTTTCCTGTATGCCGTCAAATCTACTGAAGACTGCAGTGTCATATCCCGTCTAACAGCTATGAGTTTAAAAGTGTGATCCGACAGTTTTTGTGTTCTTCTGCAGCGGGTCTTGCAAAACTTAGTTCCGACTGCATGGACAGTTTTCACGAGCTTGTCATTCATATCTTCCACTGCAAAGCAATCTTCTAGGCACTGAAAATGGTTTCGTAGCTCGAGCTGAAAGGTTTCGGGACTTTGAATTAGAGCACGAGGGGGACTGAGCGTTACCTTCAAAAAGGAGATGGTACTCAATGGGACTGCATGTTTTTTTAAGTGTGTTACCTCATAAATTTTTCTCAGAAAACTGATTTTAATGATTCTTTTTTTATTTGAAAGCTGTTGCTTCTCATATGGTCCCTGTTACGGCCTACGGCTGCTCCCTTAAAGGGTCCAATCCTCTGGGGCCCATGAGCAGAAGACTTCCCGAGCAGACGTAAGTCGGGCCTCAATGTGGCCACGTGGAAATTCCTAATTACAATAAACCAGATAGGAGGACGTTAGAAAGGCATAGTACTTACCATTATCCGAAGCTAACTTCGCACCAAGGCTTGGGCAGGCCGTGAGTGTGTGTAATAGTGAATGGCGAGTAGTGTATAGTGAGGTGTGAATGTGTGGGGCCTTGTCAAGCATAGGCGACCAGCCGCTGCCGAGTTCCAGGCTGCTCCAAAATGCTGCACCGCTTCAGACTGCTTCGGCGCCCGACCACAGTCACTTTCCTCGTTCGTCACGATGACAGTCAATTAACTCTATCGTACGATTTACTAACTTACAGAAGCCACTAACTATCGCGTGTTATAAGGTTAACGCACAAAACGCACACGGAGCCTCTGGACCAAAGGTCGCTACCGTTTTGCGTTGCAACAATTAGTTCTAGAATATCAGAGGCCGCACTAGCTAATATTGTCGAATGCACTTATACAGATTCTGAGTCGGATCCAATAAGTCCCGGGAAGCTCTCCAGCAGGAATGCGCGTCACAAAATCCTATACCGTATATTTACGGGCCGCACCTAATTATTCCGAGTTCCCTAACAGAATGACAGCGTGCCAATCGTTAGCACTGCCTAAAGACGACTGCCTGCCCTTGTGCGTTTTTCGCACGACCGAAAGTCAAACCGGTATGAATGCACCGCGCCGAGCGCCCTCTCGCGTCAATCCTTGAAACTAGCGCTTGGCGCGTACAGTCCCATTTAAATTTGATCAAGGTCTGACTAATAATTTTTGAGTTATTTATAATAATTTATATTGAAGTCGGTTATACAAAATTTTAAATTTTTAATTATTTCTCTACCTTTTATCTACTTAAATTTATAATTACATGTCTAAATAATTTCGCGTCACGAACTTTGACTTTTATCATATCATCATTTTTTATATTGTATTTGTATTAAAATAATACTTACTCCGCATGAGTTATGCTAATGAAGAGATGTGACATGAATGTTTCTAAATATGTATTTAATAAACGCCGTCTCATCATGTTTGAAGTAAATAAATAATTATCTTAATTATTTCACGTTCAAAATTACGTTATGACTATATATTAATGTTCATGTGATCGTTTCGTTCATTTTGATTCGACGTTCAACGTATGTTGATCATATCGACATTACCGGTAGCCCATCATTAGTCCACTGTTGAACGTGGGTCTCACGTTCTTGGAACATTAGATGAGAAGATGAATTGCAATTTTCCAAACACTCTGAATTGAATTAGATGCTTGCTTTTATTGCATACACCTCAATTGATAGCCAATGACCTGCCGCTCATGAACATCTTCAACAAAAATAAGAATAGCAGGTGCGTCAATGTACCTTTAGAAGGCTGCACACACTTATCTTGAGGCTCCCTACCTTTACTAACCATATCGGTTAGGAAAACTTCTAGCGGCAGTAAATTCTACAATGTGATCGTGCGTGTCAGAAAAATCCTAGAAAAACGCCAGGTGGACTGCATTGGAGTTGACAAACCATCAAGAGAATGGTGTTATATTGTAAGAACTACATTACAGAAATTCCTATTATTTAAAACCTAACATCCACTTGACAGTTAATATTTATAATGCACTAGGGTTCGAGATTAAGTTCACGTTTTGTTATGTTAGCCTTGATGGTATGGATGATACTTAACAGAGATATATAAATTATTATTGCTATCTCACGTTGAGATTAAATTTTAGTATATTTTTTAATTTCATAAGTAAGCTATGTGACTAGATTTTTTTTCTATCTGGTTTGGTAGTACCCTTTTACTTCTTTCTGCTTCCAAGTTGTGTTGCTGTTTAAACGGCAAGAGGGACAGCATGATTACAATCCGTGTAAGTAGTCTCGAGGGATGACAACGCCCCTGTTGTCTTCTTTTGTTTAATTAGCTTCTTAGTATAAGTCGAATTAGTTCACTACTATAGCTAGTTTGATAATTTAAATTTATTTAAAAAAATGGTCTTTAATGGGCTTTTTCATATTTTTTGGAATAACCCATAGATATATCTCACGGTACTTAGGACGTATTGAGTTGATGGACTCTTGCGCCCCCATCACACAGCATCAGGCATCTTAAATAGCATGAATATTATTTTTGGTAATTGTTGCTCAAAGACAGAATGGCTAATTATTAATAGTATTATTGTGTACATACATAAATTTGTACTATAAAAATAATAATTTGTATTTTTGCGCAAAAAGAATAGCTCCAAATGAGATTAATTATCATATTAAGCAGAACTTATTTAAATATTACTTATTATTATAATACAAATAAACAACTTTCGGGTCGAAAGATATCTTAGTTAATTTTAATGAATTTTCTTTGATATATATTTTAAGCACATAGAATAGAATAGAATAGAATGATTTTTATTCAATATGGATTATTACATAATACTTATTGAAAGTCATCCTGGGAAGAACCAGCAAGAAACACAAAACACCAAAGTACCAAAGTAAGTATAGAGTTGTATTTACAAATTCAATATGTTATTTATGCGTACACAGCGTTCAACATACACGAAAGCTTGAACACATGAACAACATGAAAAAACATTATAATATAAGTAACACTCATTTTTATATCTATATATTTAACTTCTTTTTACATATATTTTTATTATATTGTCTATTTCGCAACTTATAACAATTTAATAAAAATGTCTTGAGAAATAGCAAGCATGCAAGTTACTCGTAACAATGGTATCTGGAATAACCCTCCGATCCTCCATTATTCCCGTCCTCGAATGACGCTGACTTAGATACCCATTTCTAAATCCAATTTTGCACTTCTTTTAACAGCTGCATTTACATAGCAGGTATTCTGTCGCACGTAATAGAAAGCTGTTCGCGCAGTACAAAAATAATTTGAATTTAAAATTTAAGATTTATCGGAAATTGGAAAGGCATTAAATTTTCACATCTGGAAATTTTTTCCAGCACTATACTATTTTTTTATTTATTTATTTAGCCAAACATGTTTTTAACATAACAAACTCATTATTATAACAACTCATATTTGTAACATTTTTTATAGAATATGGATGACAAACGGGCACACAGTCCATCTGGTAGTTAGTGGACGCTTGGGCCCATATAAATCTACATTTATCCTCAATTAAGAATCGTTATCACCCCTGAGGACTGAGATTGAATATCTCATTTCCAGTAAAAATGGTCTCCGGTTCTCTACACTCGCCATAGGAAACACAGCAGTATCATACTGCTATATTACGCTGGTATTCTGTAAGAGCGTGTTCCTACCCCGGTCGAGCCCAATCGTGCTACAACAAAAAAGAAAAAAAAAAAGAAAAAAAAGCTGCATCGTGGCTCTCTCACGTAGAAGTCTTTATATATGTATATATGACCATATGTAATATGATAATTTAATAGCGGCCTCACACGGGTGTCATATTTTTTTATAATAGAATAAGGGTGGTAAACGAGCACACAGTCCACCTGATGGTAAGTGGATGATGTGGCCCATAAACATCCACATCCATCTCCAATTAGGAATAAGATTTCTTGACCATGACTTATTATATATATATATATATATATATATATATATATATATATATATATATATATATATATATATATATATATATATATATATATATATATATATATGATTCATAGAAATATGGTAAAACCGTGACAGTGTAGTTTGGTTGTACATATAAGTCAAATTAATGTAAGTCATGGTCAAGTCACTTAAAGTATATGTAAGTTTAAGTTTATGGCTGTCCCTAATATTTTTGCAAATCGTAAACATAAGATAATGTAGTAGCGATGTAATACCGAGTTCAATATATCCCACCATTCTTAAAAATAAATAATGTCGTATTTTATGTTAATATAGACACATAAATGACTCTATGTGTGCGCGTACCTTGTTGTACTATTGTTGTACGCAGTTTATGGCTTTCAATTAGCTTAACTTTCAATTTATTATTCAATTTATTTATCTTGAAATTTATTGTCAAGTTCGAAAACCACTCAGAACATTTAAAATTCGTGTGAAATACAGATTTTGTCAGGAAAACGGTTAGGATTATGGACATCATAAGAATCATTTGTTGCTAAAATGGTAAAAAAAATTCTTTGTACTGGAGGTTTTCTATAAGTTTGACATTAAGTTGATAATGTTTTTTTTAACTTACATTGTTCGGAGTCTATATGTTGTTTGCAAAATGAAATTTTAAAGAAGTAGTTGTTAAATTAAAAATAAAATATTTTTGATAGATGTCACTATCATCAATTTAAATTATTAAGTACTCAATGGTACTCTATATGATTTAACTTCATATAATGAAATAATAATAAATATATTATTAACTATATAGGCATTGTTACGGCCTATAGCTGCCCATGCAAATATCGTCTTGGCTGGGGCCCATAGCAGCTTCCTCGACGGGCAGACGCAGGTCGGGTGCAATGGTCATATGGAAGAATGTCCTATAATACTAAACCATATGGGAGAATGCTAGGAAGATATAGTACTTACCTGTTTCCGACTCTTAGATCGCCCCAAGGCTAGGTCAGGACGTAAGTGGGTGTGAGGTGCATGGCAAGTAGTGTTTAGTGATGTGTAAATGTCTGAGACCTAGAGTAGCTTAGGCGACCAGCAGCGGCCGAGTTCGAGGCTGCCCCACAATGCTGCATCGCTCCAGCAGGCTCCACCGCTGGACCATTTCTTTCTTCATTGTCACTATTTCAGTCTATTAGCTTCATTGTACATTTAACTAACTTAACTCGCCTAACTCCACATTCATCGTAGAATCGAACACGTGATACCCAACACAGTACGGACAGTAGTTCAAAATTCGACATTCAATGTCCCGGATTCACTTATCACAAAATTATAAATATGGAACTAACGCGATCTCTAAATGAGTCATACGGTTCAGCATTAAACACAACTAAGTTCCTTCATTCGACACTAAAACATCACGCCGCGAAAAGAGTTCTTGTTGACACGTAAAACTAACAAACCAGCCAAGACACAAAAAAGGGCACTTAACGCGACGGCACAATAATAATGATTTCCTGACAATCAACCGGTAGACGCTCTCGAACAAGGAATGCGCGGTTCAAATCCTAGACCATATATCTACTCAGCGCTTGCGTGCTCAATTCCGCATCACCCGAACAAATTAAATATTGCAAAATTCACAAAATCCACGGAGCGAAGTAACACGCACTAAATCTAACTATCGGGACCCTACCGGTCGCGTGAACTTCGGCCGTGATAACCGAGATATGCGGGTTCCCCGCATCGCGGCCAGCGGGCTATTCATCTCCTTCGCCCACGCGTCGAGCCACACAAGCCGCATACTGCCGCCCCACCTGGCGGCGTTTATCTCACCTACATACCATCGGGTGACGCGCCAGCTCGAACACAATTGGATAGCGTTCAAAATGACCGAATTTGGGCATAAACAGGCATACAATATAAAATAAAGATTATATAAATATATTATGTAAGGAAGATTATTAAAGTAATACGAAATATCATAATTTATTTTTATAAAGAAATATTTTAAATAAGTTTTTCTATGCGAATGGCGATTGTTTATTATCTTCTGGTACTTTGCACCGTTGTACTAATTTTTCTTATTTCTTTTAAAACATTCGTAAGGCTTTCTGGGCTCTGCTTTCGCAAAGTTCACATAAAAAAAGTATTACTTGTTCTTTTGTAGAATATTCCGCCGCATAGTCTTAATGCGCGTTGGCTAACGTATGCACTCAAAATAAATTTCTCAGATATACAAGTTCTTTCACGATGTTTTCTCCATTCTTCAGAACGTGATAAATTATTACTGTAAAATTCGAATAATTAATTAAAATAGGCTTCCGCATAGATTGCCTCATTAGGTGGATATTTGCCGAAGTTGTCACGCTTGACACACGTGATGGCAACCGCAGGTTTTATTTTCTGGTCGTTCTAGTTTCTGTAATGTTAGTGATGTTAGTAATTTTGGTTTTTACAGCTTCATCGGTCTAAGAGCTCATTGTAACACAGGGCGCATGAAACATATATTATTCGCAATGATCCTGAGTTATCTAACCGCCGTCCGAACAGGAGGTGGTGGGCCCCGGATCTGACGGTTAACTTGTACCTTTCGATGTTTGTGTACGCGGTCTCGGCGCGGCGCGCACCCATCTGCGAACTCACATCGTCCTATCTGTTGTCCTGACGGTGTTTATGATATTAGGTGAGTGTTTAGTGTGTGAGAGTGCCGGCGACACTTGAGTCGTCAGAGTCTAGCGCAACTGGGGATCCAATTAAAATGTTATGGGCTCTCCGGAGATTTTCCGTGACGTTTGGAGTCGGAGCGGGTTGGAATGTGTCTGTGCTCTCTCAAAGTAGCACCGAGATATTTCCTTGAATTGTTCAGAAATCATCGGAAGTTGGCAATCTCTGTGAAAGTGATTGATGCGCATTAATCTATTTTCGATGACTTGGAGGTCGTACAACTACGATGAGTAGCGTGCGCGAAAGCTTTGTTAAGTGGTAGCGCCATGCTGCTGCTATATTATTGGTATAGTTGTAGCACAAATGGGTCGGCTCGACCGGGGAAGGACCACGCTCTCACAGAATACCAGTGTAAAATAGCAGCGTAACGCTGCTGTGTTTCGTATGATGAGTGTAGAGAACCGGAGAACTTTTTTACTGGAAGCGAGGCATTCCATCTTAGTCCTCACGGGTGACGACACATCTGCATTTCGATTCGTAATCGAGGATAAAAATGTCGATGTCTATGGGCCACAGCAACCACTTACCATCAGTTGGACTGTGTGCTCGTTTGTCACCCTTATCCTGTATAAGAAAAAGCTACGTTTGCATAGGAAATGATTGGTTTTACACTCGTTTTGTAAAGATGGAGTTTGTGTCTTAAGGGCGGTTTGCTCTTGCTGTTAACTAGCGGGTGGAGACGTAACCAATCTGGCGCGGTTGCGGATATAGCGAATGTGTTTCATGAAAGTCATAACGGGATTGAATATGACCTCTAGATATTTGGCCATAGTTTGCCACGGGATCTGGGGCCGAATAGGGTGATCTTACCTCTGGTTCTTATTAGAAAGATGCTGCTTTCCTGGATTGTTTCCCTCTGTCGCCTCTGATACCTATGGGATAAATATTCCATATTCTACACCGGATATTCTCTCACCGCCGCTATTGTGTAAAATGCGCATAACTATATTTTGAGGTATTTTATTTCGTCCGGTGAAGTGGTTTCGTGAACTTAATATAGTATCTTATTCGTGAAATAATAAAGTAAGGTTTCGCTGAAGTAAATTTACTTTAAACAGTAAGGAGGAAAAAACCGGCCAAGTGTAAGTAGGACTCGTGCAGGAAGGATTCCGTACCATCGTTCAAGATTTAATTTTATGTATGCAAAAAAAACACGATTCTAAATAGTAAGGGAGTCCCTTAATATTTAATTTATTTTTATTTTTATCGGTTGTTATAGTGGCAACAGAAATTCTGAAATTTCAACTGTCTACCATGACTATGAGATACAGCCCGCTGACAGAAAGACGGACGGACAGCAGAGGCTTAGTAATAGGGTCCCGTTGGTTACCCTTTGAATATGGAACCTCAAAAGTTAATTTTTCTTTAGCAGTGTCAGCGCGCCTGGTGCTGAGTGTATGCATAATAAGAGACTTCATTCGTTTGTGTTTATATACGGAAAATGAGCGAGATTCTAATAAAGCGTTGAGATAAAAGTTTCAATAACTTTGCAGCAGAAATAACTTGGTTTTTATATTATATTTCATAATCGCAGCTCTGTAGAGTAAGTAATATTGAAGTTGAAATAGTACCCCCGCTGCAAAATTTTTCTTGTCATCGTAAACGGCATTTTTAAAAGGGTTATGGAGCTGAATAAAGTCCGCTGCACTGGTATTATGCGTGTTGGCCGATTTCATATGTCCTTGTAAAATTTTTTTTTTTAATTTTTATACTTTATCATTTTAACCGCCGATCACCTGGTATATCTGTTATTATAATTTTATTAGTGTTGGCAGGGATTGAACATTGGTTGCTTGCGCATAGCCGTGCCCTTATCTCCTGAAATACCACCACAATGAATGATGGAAAACATCGCATGGATCGCAGACACATTGATTTCTATGATTATGATTTGTAAGTATATGTATAAAAGGCGATTTAAAATTCGAAGCTTATTATAGCGAACCCGAGCAGATCTGGCTGGTCAGCTCGGGTTCGCAAAACTGTATTTTCATATCTTAAATTTAATGCGATTCAAGTATCTCAAATTTTTAATTTTCTCACAAAAGTTAAATTAAAATATGGCAATTTCAAAGCAACAATTAAACTGCATCAATTTATCACAGGAATTGTTACGCTTATTGAGGCTATTACGAGGTAAACCGCCGCGAGACCGAAATAACTTAGACGCTTCTGCGGCGGACGATCACTTTGTCATTTTATGTTCCGCTTTGGATATAATTCAACATTTACGGGTGTTTATGTATGTATTACTTTTGACTGCCTCGTTGGTTTAAAGGTCGTAAACGCAATTGCTGATCAAAATGTCCTGGGTTTGAATCCTGGGTCGGGTCAAAATCAGTTCGTGGGTTTTTCTGTCAAAAAATTCTCAGTAGCAACCCGGAGTTAGGAAGTTGGCGGTGTTTCGACCCCGCGCCTCGGAAAGGAAATAAAGCTGTTGGTCTTGCGCCTGATCTCTATTCGCTCGTTTCAAATTGCCGTCCTATCGGACTATGAGAGTGAGCGAATAGAGAACGCACATGTGCTGCGCATACACTCGGGCATTATACCCCGTCCTGCGTATATGGCTAGTCTCCGTTATGCGTCTGGACGTCGTGACCGAAAGTCAGTATAGCACTGCACGAGTCTGTGGCCCACGTGAATCTCGCTGATTTCGATATTAATTGTCCGATTACATCAACTTGTATGACAAGTTTTGTAGCAACTACAAGTCTTAGTTCGTAAGCATAAGCGTTCACCAAACACCGCCAGAAAAGAAGGGCCTCTCCTATCTGCTATTATTTATTTATTTAGCAAACAAAAAGCGAAATTAAGTCCAGTTTTGTGTTAGTGCCAGTTGGAGTTCTCTACCAGTCAACCTATGATGTGGTGAAAATAAAGTGGTAGGTGAAGTAAATAAATAAAAAAATATAAATTAATATTTATACATCCAAAAATACATATTATACGTAAATGTTCTAGTACCTAAGTACATTTACTTATATAGTAGGTAAATGTACTTGTTACGGCCTACGGCTGCTCCCTTAAAGGATCCAATCCTCTGGGGCCCATGAGCAGAAGACTTCCCGAGCAGACGTAGGTCGGACCTCATTGTGGCCACGTGGAAATTCCTAATTACAATAAACCAGATGGGAGGACGCTAGAAAGACATAGTACTTACCATTATCCGAAGCTAACTTCGCACCAAGGCTTGGGCAGGCCGTGAGTGTGTGTAATAGTGGATGGCGAGTAGTGTACAGTGAGGTGTGAATGTGTGGGGCCTTGTCAAGCATAGGCGACCAGCCGCTGCCGAGTTCCAGGCTGCTCCAAAATGCTGCACCGCTTCAGACTGCTTCGGCGCCGGACCACAGTCACTTTCCTCGTTCTTCACGATGACAGTCAATTAACTATATCGTACGATTTACTAACTTACAGAAGCCACTAACTATCGCGAGTTATAAGGTTAACGCACAAAACGCACACTGAGTTTACAGCTTATTAAAGGTCACTACCGTTTCGCGTCGCAACAGTTAGTTCTAGAATATCAGAGGCCACACTAGCTAATATTGCCTAATGCACTTATGCAGATTCTGAGTCAAACACAATGAGTCCCTGGGAAGCTCTCCAGCAGGAATGCGCGTCACAATGGTAGACCGTATATTTACTGGCCACGCCGAATTATTCCGAGTACCCGACAAAATGACACAGTGCCGATCGTGAGCACTGCCTAAGGACGACTGACTGCCCTTGGGCGTTTTTCGCACGACCGAAAGTCAAACCGGTATGAATGCACCGCGCCGAGCGCCCTCTCGCGTCAATCCTTGAAACTAGCGCTTGGCGCGAACAGTACTAATACTACGTAAGTACATTACTTCAATATTAAGTATAAAGAAATTAAAGTTAGACCACACCGTAACACATCCCCACCACAATCACGCACCAACACAACGTGAGGGACGTAATTACATGATAACACCAAAGTATGCAAACCAACAGCAACACTACTTCTCTCAGTGTAACACAGAGCAGCCTTTCAGCAACACCGTCCTCATTGCCTGCACCAGAAGAAATATAACCTTATTGCTAAAAACTTCAATAAAGGTAGCTGGTAATAATTATAATTAGGAGTAAGTCGGTGTTGATGTTTTCAAAAAGCGTTCTCGAACGAGATATTTGAAAACTTTCTTACTTTTCTGATATCATCTTTCAAGGAATTTCAAAGAAGTGTAGCCTTAACAGTAAGAGTTTTTAACAGTGGTAGAGCCACGCGGCAGCTTTTGCTGTCGCACGGATGGGCCGGCTCGAACCGGAGTGGTACCACGACCTCACAGAATACCAGTGTGAAGTAGAGATTTACCTCTGCGTTTCGCTTGGTGAGTGCAGGTGGCCGGAGGCCCTTTGTATTGGAAATGAGGCATTACGTCTTAGTCCTCACGGGTGACAACGCATCTGCATTTTGATTCGCAAACGAGGATAGATGTAGATGTCTATGGGTCGCAGCAACCACTTACCATCAGGTGGACTGTGTGCTCGTTTGTCACCCTTATCCTATAAAAAAAGAGAGTTGCTTAACAACTTATTGTATTGTAAAACATTTCAAACTATGAAAAAAGTCCCCACTGGACTTCCTGCTGGTTCTTTCCAGTGGAGCTATACAAGTCGCAATCGTTCCGTGTCTAATCCATTTCGAAAATCGATTTCGTCTAAGCGATATCGAACTTTTTCCGAACTAGATTAAATTTCAACATCTTTTGTTTTTAAACCACGTTTAAGTAAAATTAGTCTATTCTATTCTCTAAATAATATAATTTCACTACGTAACACAATCCAAATTTGACTTGATTTGATTTGATTATTATAACCATTACAGCCTAAAAAAATCTACCGAACATAGGCCTCCCCCATAGATAGTCTCATAGAAATAATATTTCTCACACTTGCCATGCTAGGCAAGCCAAGCGAGGCTAATGTTGAAATGTACCCTTTTGGAGTCAATCTTAGGGGGAGACATATGCGCAGCAGTAAATATTAGTGCCGTGTAGTGGCGGTTAAGAATATCCACTACCCCATATCTTCCCGTGGGTGTCGTAAAAGGCGACAAAGGGAAACAGGCAGGAAATGGGCAGCAGCATCTTCCTGATAACAGCAAAAATTAGAATAAAAAAAACTGCGGCTGCCAACCCGCTCGCCAAGCGTGGCAACTATGGCAATATACCCCCCATAAGCAATGACAATAATAAACGGCCCTCAGTCCCCGGCGGCCCCACTATTCCTGGCTACGGTGGCGATCATGGTAACGGCGCGGCAGGGGGTGCTAAGAATCTCCGGTGGAGGTTCGGTTGCTATCTAAGATGACTCGACCTGACAACATACAACGCACGCACCCTGAGGACTGACGAAAAGATAGTGGAGCTGGAAGAAGAGATAGACAATTTACGCTGGCATATTAAAGGATTATCCGAAGTCCGAAGAGAGTAATCCTTGAATCCGGCAACTTGCTCTATCACCGGGAGGGCGACCATCTGTCCCAATGAGGTGCCGGATTTATCGTCCACAAGTCTCTCGTTAAAAAACGTTGTAAAGATTAAGAGTGTGTCGACGAGGGTTGCGTACCTTATACTCAGAATCACCAAACGGTATTCGCTGAAGGTCATACAGGTTTATGCACCAACCTCGGCACACCCGATTGAGGAGGCGGAAGAAATGTATGAGGATATCTCTGGAGCCATGTATTCCTCCAAAACCCACTATACGGTGTTAATGGAAGACTTCAACGCAAAACTAGGCACAAGAGAGAACGGTGAGCTGAAAGTAGGAAAATTTGGAATAGAGCAATGGAACCCAAGGGGCCAGCAGCTGGCCGATTCCATGGAGAAATAGGAACTCTTTATGATGAACCCCTTCTTCCAGAAGCGGCCCCACAGGAAGTGGACCTGGTCGAGCCCCGACGGTTCAACAAAAAATGAGATTGACTTCATTATGACGACCAGACGACAACTGTTCAGTGATGTCTCCATGATCGCGGGGGTGAAAACTGGTAGCGATCACCGAATTGTTAGAGGCACACTGAACCTAAACGTTAAATTGGAGAGGTCTCGTATAATGAAGTCAACGCTCCGTCCACCTCGTGCTCTGTTCTAAGGTCCCGAAACCTTTCAGCTCGAGTTACAAAACCGTTTTCAGTGCCCAAAAGACTGCAATGAAGTGGACGATATGAATGACAAGCTCGTGGAAACTGTCCATGCGGTCGGAGCTAAGTTCTGCAAGACCGGCCGCAGAAGAACACAAAACTCTCCGATCACACTCCTTATCTCATACCTGTTAGACGGGAGATGAAGCTTAATTCTTCAACAGATTTGACAGCGTACAGGCAACTGAATAGACAGATCTCCAAATGCATGCGGCGGCACTTACGCAACTTCAATACAGCTTCTATTGAAGAAGCGATCGAGCGGAACCAAGGCTTCAAGTTCTTTGCCAGAGATCTGTGTGCCAGAAAGAGCAAACTATCAAAGTTGAAGAACGAATGTAGCAGCATCGTTTCCGGGGCACCTGAGATTTTGAGTGAGATTGAGAGGTTCTACGGGCAGCTGTACACGTCATTGTTGGAGCCACGCGCAAGTGTGAGTTAAGATCCAAGAGCGAGTCTTTTCCGACATTATTCCGAAGATATCCCGAACGTCAGTCTTTTGGGGTCAGAAATTTGGGCGGTGCTGCAGTCCCTTCAGCGATGCCAAGTTGACTGTCGGTATATCGAAGTGCTGAAGTGCTTGTATAGTAGAGCTACGATGGCTATCCGAGTACAGAACCAGAGTACGAAACCTATCCAATGGCAGAGAGGTGTAAAACAGGGTGATGTTATATCCCCGAAACTCTTCACCGCTGCATTGGAAGACGTTTTCTAGCTTCTGGACTGGAAAGGATACGGTATTAACATCAATGGCGAGTACATCACTCACCTTCGATTTGCCAACGATATATTCCTATTGGCAGAATCGCTGGAGGACCTAAGCACCATGCTCAATGACCTTAATAGTCTCTCCCAACAAATAGGCTTTAGGATGAATATGGACAAAACAAAGATCATGTTTATTGCTCTAGCACTAAGCTCGAAGTTATTGACGAGCATCTTCACCTGAGAAAAATAGTCCGACTAGGTAAGTCCAACTTCGACCGAGAGGTCAATCGATAGATTCAACTCGGCTGGGCAGCGTTCGGGAAATTACGGCACATCTTCTCGTCAGGTATACCTCAAAACTTAAAAACGAGACTGTACAACCAGTGCGTGTTCCCAGTGATGACTTATGGAACTGAGACGTGGTCCTTCACTGCTGACCGGATGAAGAAGCTCAAGGTCACCCAGCGAGCTATGGAGAGGGCTTTGCTCGGAGTTTCTCTGCGTGATAAACTTAGAAATGAGCATATCCGCAGTAGAATCAGAGTGACTGACATAGGTCAACGGATTAGTAAGCTGAAGTGGCAATGGGCCGGCCATATAGCTCGAAGAACCAACAACCGATGGGGAAGAAAGGTTCTTGAGTGGAGCCTCGTACCGGTAGGCGAAGTGTAGGGCGACCCCCCACTAGATGGAGTGACGACCTGGTAAGACATGCAGGAAATCGATGGATGCAGGTGGCTCAGGACCGTGCTTTGTGGCATTCCTTGGGGGAGGCCTAGAAATTAATCAGCAGTGGACTTATGAAAGGCTGTAATGATGATGATGATGATAAAGATAAAACATTAGACTATCAATCTGTAAATAATGAATAAATGAAAATCAAAGAAAGGGAATCATTTTATTTTTTATTTCAATTTAATTTAAAATTATACCGATGAATAAAAAACGCATAAATAGATTTCGATTTGATTTCCCGACGTGTGGCTGAAACATCGCTTGGATAGAAACATGATGTCAGTAGTGGCATCATAACGACGATACATCAATTAACAAATTGCAATTGGCAGCATTTCACCGATAAGCAAATTACTCTTACCGAACGTTGCAGTTGCTACATATTGGTTTTAATTTTTGATAGTGATATATTGTATTTTTAATTATATTGTTTATAAAATTGTCACCATTTATTACAAATTTCAAATATCACATTTATTTATAGAAAGCAAAAGTAAAGTAAGTTACAGCCTATATGCGTCCCACGGCTGGCCACATACCTGTAACGATGCCCTAATGCGTGTTGGGAACTTCACATGTCTTCGAAATATATTTTGTAATTTTACAAACATGCAGGTTTCGTCACGATGTTTACCTTCAACACCAAGCACCTAGTAAATTAGCACTTAACATTTCATTGGTGATTACGGGGATCGATCCCAGGTTGCTCGCGTACAGTTAAATTTACAGTGAGCGCCTACAGCCATGAAAAATAATGACAAAAAGACATATCAGTCGCAACCAAGTCGAATATATGGACATCGAACCCTGGGATATCATTGCAAGGACGGTAATAATAATAATAATAATAATAATTTATTTGATACAGACAACACAGATCCATTAGAAAATTAAAATTAAAATTTTTAAAACTATACCTTAAATTTTAATTATAATTATTGGTTAATCAATGATATTATAACATTTTATTAATTACATTTTAATAAATTTGACCATCTACTAAAAATTTCACTACATGCATACATATTACAAATAATTTTGATGAGATTATTCTGCGACCCAAAAACAAAACTTCTAAATCGCGCGATACGGTGACGGATCAACGCATCCAAACCAACGACACGGGCCTCTGCGAACATCTGAGACGCGCTACAGTATCGTGGCTGACGGAACAACACGCGGAACGAATCATTATACTGCACCTTCAGCCTGCGATATTCCTCTTTAGTGTAATTCGTCCACAGCTGAGGAGTGTAAAGTGGCTGACAGTAAGCTGAAAACAATGCCAGATTTGAGGTATAAGAACACCTTTGAAAGCGTTGACACGCACTGACAAGGAACGACGCTCGCGGTCCATATCGGAACCATCACACAGATCCTGAGTAACAATATGACCCAGGTATTTAAACGTCGTTACCCACTCCAATTGTGAATTACACAAATACAATGGGGGGATATGAGGTTGAACCCTACCACTCTTAAAAAGCAAACAAACAGACTTGTTGGTGTTGAACAATAGGTTATGGTCCATTGCATATTTCTCACATATCTGGAGTAGTGCACGCAGCGCACCAATCGAGGGACTCAGCAGCACCATATCATCAGCATAACTCAAGTTATTAAAGCATTCAGAACCAATGTGGCAACCTAGTCTGGTGCTTCTAAGCTCCTCGATCAGCTGATTAACATACAGATTAAAAAGCATAGGCGATGTTAGCCCTCCCTGCCTCACACCGCATTGTAGGAGAAATTCCTCAGAGTATGTATCACACCACTTTACTACATTAATTTGCCTACTATACCATGCGATCAATATGTTAATACATAATGACGGCATTCCCGCATCACGTAACTTTCTCCAAAGTATATCATAACTGACTTTGTCAAAAGCCTTACTTAAGTCCAAGAAACATGCATAAATATTTGTTTTCCGCTTATTATAATAACTAACGGTTTGCTTTAAAGTAAAATAATAGTTAAAAAGAAGTGGATGGTGCTGTGGCAACGATCAATGCGCGCTGTGACAAATACACCTGCGGCAACAATGATATTATAAAGGAAAGATACGCTATGTTCATACTGAGCGGCGTTCAGATATCGTTGCGTTGTTATAACTTATAACTTACATATACGTGTATAGTAATTTTCAACTACGACTGCGATAGATAATACGGAACGTAAAATACAGAAAGAGATAACTGTCTGTAGTGTATTGCGCTTGAAGTATACGAGTGAAATATAGAGTATGCGGATTTACCACAGAAGAGACATTGAATATAACAATAGGCATATTACACTGGTAATGATATATTAAATAAAACTATAAACAAAATTGTTATATATTTATTCACAAACAAATTCTAAATAAATTTGAGCTCTGTCAATCGTATTTTCGATAAATTATGTACCTACTTATCGAATACCTACATAATTTACTGTTTACGTTTTTTATACTGATGGTCGCGCTACTTGGCAAATAGGAGCCTCTTAATTTTAAGTACGAGGCCTAGGAGTTAGACCCCAATGAGTACTAAGTATTTAAATTTGGAAGTTGAGTTGGCAGATGAGATTGCTGGAAGAGCCAAGTTTGCTTTTCTAGGAGTTTCGAACACGGAATCGATGTTGGATATATTTACATGGTCCAGACTGGTAGGTGAGCCAAATTTCAGAACATCATCATTGTCCTGAAAAAGAAGAAATTATCTTAATTGTTACGGTAAATTATACAAGAATGATAGTAGTAATTAATTAACCAAAATTGACTGCACAGGTGGTCTAGTGATTTAAGTGCCAATAGTAACGCTACGTCAAGTGCTGTGGGTTCGATTCCTACATAGCACAAAAATGTTTCTGATCCCTAAATTAAAAAAACTTAAATTGCCCTTTTACACACAATAGTTGTAAAATTTTAATTGTGAAATTACAGAAGTTACGACTTTTTTGTTAAATCAATGAAGTATCGTGATTTTTATAATAATAAATTTTACCGAGGCTATCACAGGTACTGCAGTTTTTTTTAGACGCATGTATCCTTTCGAAGTCGTATATTTATATTCCTGATTAAAATGTGCAGAACAAATTGTACTACTTTTTGTAGGAATCCAGTCATGTTCACTTTTTTCCTCCTGAACTATGCTGACCCATTTATGTTTTGTAAAATCATCACTCGGAAATCTGGAAAATAATATAACATAATGAGAAAAGTTTTGTTCTATCTAGGTAGGCTATGTATTGTGCCTACGATTTCGCTTTTGGTTGTTAATCTATGACGCATTCTATTTGTCCTTGTCGCGCTATATTCGCCATCGTATTCTCTATCCTTTTCGAACCACCATATTAACAATTCAACATTTATTTGTAAATGAGAAATAAAATCGTGACAAAATATAAATATGTAATATTATTTTATTATACTTACGTATGGTATGAAATTCCTTCACTCTTATTTATTTTCGAACCATAGTTTTTAAGACACAACTGGGCATTTTGGATATGTTATTGTCAATATTGTCACGCCACGGACACGCTTTCTTTCGCTCGCTGCTATTGGCAGACTAAATAAAACTACAACAATTGTCTTAATTTGTCTACAACAACTTGCGCGCACTAGTGCGATATCTACCTGTTTTTTATATATAATATCTTTGTGCGGCAATGCTAACTATGGTAGCTCCAATACTGCTCTGAACGCATAATCAAATTTGACACCAATATACTCTACAATAAAACCGTAAACACTATGTAACCCATCGATCAATAAGTCCCGAGCCTAAGTAAGAAGAACATATTTTTTATTCAAAATTTAATTTTATTCATCAATATAGTCTCTTTCAACAATGATACACTCAGTCCAGCGCCGCTCTAACATTTCTATGCTTTTTTATAATACGATTTCTCCAACCCTTCAAAATTCGCTTCAGTTTCAGCGATCACTTCTTCATTTTAAGCAAATTTCTTTATGAATAGCATTTTTTAGGTTAGCGAACAAATAATAATCGCTGGGGGCTAAATCTGGCGAATACGGTGGGTGAGCAAGCAATTCAAACTTTAACTCTTTAAGTTTCGCCATTGTGACAACAGACTTGTGACATGGTGCATTGTCCCGATAAAAAAGAACTTTTTTCTTTTGCATTTGAGGCCATTTTGTCGCGTTTTCTTCCTTCAAACGCACTAATAACGTCATATAATATTCGCTATTGATACTTTCGCCCTTCTGTAGATATTCTATAAATATTATACCATGCACATCCCAAAACTCGGATATTATAACCTTGCCAGCTGAAATTCAAGTTTTTGGTCACTTTCTGCTCGTCGTTGCTGTCCACTCATGTGACTGCCGTTTTGATTCTGGAATGTAGTGATAGATCAAAGTTTCATCCATTGTGACATACCGCATGAAAAAACCTTTGTGTTCCGCCTAAATAATTCTAAAAAGCACTCTGAGGCTTCAACACGTTGATGCTTTTGGTCAACAGTGAGCAAATGCGGTACCCACTTGGAACAAAGCTTTCTCATAGACAAATGTTCATGCTAAATGGTGATACCTTTCGATATCTTTAGGTCGTCGGCTATCTCTTGCAATTTTATTTTACGATCTTCCAAAATTATTTTGTGAGCGTTCTTTTATATTTTCTGAAATAACAGCCTCATTTGGTAGTCCAGAGCATTCAGCATCATTTGTTTCATCCGCGCTTAAATTCAGGAAACCAACGTTTAACTGCTGTTTTTGATGGAGGAGAGTCGCTATAACACTTGTCAAGCCAAGTTTTTGCTTCAACGGCATTTTTTCTTTATTAAGAAACAATGTTAAAATTAGCACTCAAAATTCTTTTTCGTCCATTGTTTCAAAAATTTTCAAATTGGTGCCAAAAAATCACCGTAAGTTTTAAACAAATAATTTAGAGGATATGAAAATTTTGCACAGATTATATAGTAGTCTTTTTTTAAATAAAAATAATTTTTCCCTAACAGCGCAATCTATACGTCACGCTCGGGACTTATTGACTGACGTAATAAATTTATCATATTTGATAATATCAGTGTCTCGTGCGTCTTGATTATTATGATCAGAAATATTATCTTCTTACTTTCACTTTTGTAGTAGTTTTAGCTGCCTTTTAAATAATGCTTTTTCTGTCCAAAATTGTATGATTTCTGGGTCACAAAAATAACTAAAACATGACAAGTCAGCCCTGTCATAATGACTGTGCAGTCAACATGTATTTATGAGAACTAAAATCAAAATAAAGTTTCATTAAAATGAATTAGGAAGATATACTTTTCAGATCTACTGTACAGTTTAACTTTGATAAGATTATAGTATGTTCTCAAATTGTAAAATCAGCTGTGTAATAGATACATTTTTATTTTTTTATTAAATTGAGACAACATATTTTCGAAGTTAGAAATATAGCTGCTGCTTGCGGACGTAGTCCAACCTCAATTGGAATTTCTGGAAACCAACGCAACCGCAAACGTACGCCATCATTATTCCATTTCAGCATAGCATCACTTTACACACACAGATTAGTTTGTGTGCTTTTATTTATATTGATCTTTATTTTTTACGTATTTTCTTTAGTAAAATTGTATGAGTGTAAGTTACTGAATAAACGCTTGTCTATTATACTTTTTGAAAAGAAAACTGATATCAAAAATGAAATAGTATTACAGTCCAATCATATCGATAGCCGATAACGGCTACTAATACTTAAGAGTACACAGTGCAATAGCACTTGGAGTTGAGCCCGCTGCAAATATATCGATGTCCTCCGTCCGTGACATGTTTATTTTACATTTCTATCCGTAAATTGCTCGGTGCACCGCAGAGGTGCACTCGACTAGCTTTACCCGTCGCTTTTTGATAGCATAACATTTGCAACTACTTTCAACACGGTAATGGTTGTAGATTTTTTTCTTTGAAGAAATACCTAGCAATGATTTTAAGCTTTGGGATCCGTTTTAGCTCAGGGGCTTGCTCTAATTTGTACAGTACGCGAGCAACCTGGGTTCGATCCCCGATGACATAAATGAAAATTTTAATTGATTTTAGTGTTGGTTTATTACGTAATCGACACTTAGGGGAACGTGAAAAAGTAACTTGCCCCCTTCCCCTGATGTTGCTGTTGTTCCTGGGCGGCCGTCAACACTTACCATCATGAGCGGCCGTCAACACTTACCATCATGAGCGGCATGCTCGTTGACACCCTATTATATGAAGACAAAAAAACTACATTTCTAATGATTTTTTTACAAACATGTGAATTCTACCTAAAGTCGCTGGAGTAATTACTCTATAACTTTCTTTGAAGTGAGAAATCAATGGGCACACCCGGTGGTGGATTTTCGAGGTGATGAAGAAGAACAAGCTCAATGCAAAGCGTATGAAAAATTTAATATATAGTTGCAGCGCGGTTATATTAAATATTACACGCTTGCAGTAGACACACAAAACATTGGTAGTTTTATTTAAAAAACTAGCTCTTCCCCGCGACTTCGCTCGCGTGGATTTATTTTTCGTGGAACCCTAAAATAAAAGCAGCCCAAGTTACTCCTTATAACATCAGCTATCTGCCAGTGTGTATAAATATTGAAAAATATTGACATTAATATTTATACGATACTAACGTCACTCAATTGTTTTGCCTTCCCGGAACCCCTCCACTAACACTTAAACTTTATGGTATGGTATTAAAGTTCATATTGACTTTTAAGTATTATTACGATTCCTTTGTATGGGAATATAGAAAAGTGTTGTTTTTAGACTTTTTCAGGCAATTTTTAAATATTTGTCTCCGTAAGAACCATCTTCGTACTTCCAAGAATATTATAAAAAAAGAATTAACGAAATCGGTTTAGCTGCTCCTGAGATTTGCGCTTAGCAACACATTCTGCTATTCATTTTTATATTATAGATATAATACGCAATGGAATATTAAATTAAAAAATGAAATAAAGGAAATGTAAAACAGTTCCTTCATTATATTTTTTTTTATAAAATTGAAATGACCACGAACTTACAGTTCACTTGACGATCCTGATGATAAGTGATTGCTGCTGTACATAGACACCTGCAATCAACTTGAAACAAGGAAGACTACAGAGACATTGTCACCTCTAGCAACTAAGACGGAATGCCTCATATTTTGTAGTTTTTTGGTCCTTCGAGCCGGATGTGAACCAGCAACCTATGGACACAAAAGGAGTCAAAACCTATTAAAATATATAATGTATATTGTGAGTAAATATGGAAATCGATTGATTTTTGTTAAGTGTACTTTTAGTATTCTACAAATAAATTTGCATCCCGATCGGTTACGGGTTATCCATTGAACTGTCACTACCAATCTCATATTTGAATGAACAGCTGTTTGACGAGAACACTTGGTATTCTTGAATTGATTTACATGCTTATTAAAAATGGAGTGTATAATGTTACAAGGTTTATTTTATAATATTAGAAAGATATTAGAAACTAGCTAAGGTACAGTCCACCTAATACCTAAAATAAGTTTTTGGTTATCGTTCCCCACATAAATTTTGCTCCAATATGGTGGAGGGATTTAATTATCGCGGAGCTATTTGACATAAACAAATTGCACACAGACAAATATCTAGATCCGTGATAAGAGAGCCGAGATAAGATTGCACATTGACGAACATTCAGATACGGGTTCGAACGCGCTGGCGCGGGTAATATTAATTCTTATTTAAAAATTTTAGTGCATGTCTACAATCTTCACATGCCATACCTCTGAGGGCTATAAGGAAATGCCTCACAGCCTGTAATTAGCTTTCTAAACCCTTCAAACCGTAAAAAAGCAGTGCGCTCACTACTATATGGTACCCAGGTGGACTACTAGGCAGATCTTTTTCTTGCTACCACCTACGAAGAATGCGATTTTTTATATTTAAGAACGGGCCTTTACTTTTACTTAACCGTTTTTATTTTGATGGGGAGCATTTCTAGCACTTGATGCTATTTACTCAGTTCAATGTATCCTGCAGTATACTGAAGTAGTCGCTGATTTCGAAATTGGTCTGAATCATCATCATCAGCATCATAATGATCATCATCAGCATCATAATTATCATCATCAGTATGTTCAAAACATTCGATCTAAGAGAACCCATCACTTTATTTCATCCCGTGGTTGCCGTAAGATTCGTCGATGGTAAATCCTAAAAACATCTCATGGCCGCTAATAGATGGCGGTCTATCATCTCGTATATTATCAACTGCGAAATGCCCAGACTAGCGGCGAACAAGATTTGTTACGTCTTGTTACAGACTTCAGTAATCCGGCAACCAAAGAGTGGGAAATTATGAAAATTCTTCTTACATTGGAAGAGGCTATAATTCAAAAACTATTGGCCAGACCTTGATCAAATTTATATGGAAATACATGAGAAGCACCAGCTTTCAAATCAAAGAATCATCGAAATCGGTTCACATAAAAAAACAACATAAAGTTGAATTGAGTACCTCCTCCTTTTTGAAGGTAGAAAGAAACAAACCGTGTACGTGCTCGTCCAGTGCGCTTAACCGAACAAATCGCTGCTGTTGCTCAGAGTGTGCGTGAACAAACATCAACATCAACTCGTCATCATTCTCAAGAATTGAACATTTCATCGGTATTGATCTCAGTATGAATGCGAGTTTCAATCAGTGCAAGATTTGAAGCCGCATGACCATCCAATATGTTTTTGGTTTGCCCAATGGGCCGAATACCGCTTGATCGAAGATGAGCATTTTTACCGAAAAATCATCATTTCAGATGAAACTCATTTTCACCTCAGAAGATACGCCAATAAGCAAAATTGTCGTATCTTGGGCTCAGAAAATCCACACTTCATCGTGGAGAAACCAAAGCATCCACTACGAGCGGATTTTGGTCTGACGGTAATATTGGGCCATTTTTCTTCGAAAATGAGCAAAAAGACGCCGTTGCAGTGAATAGCGATCCCTACCGCGCCATACTAAGCGATTTTTGTTTCCCAAAAGTGAGAAGTAGGACATACATTTAGATTCAACAGGACGGCGCAACGTGCCACACAGCCAACGCAATAATCGATCTTTTGCGCACTGTTTTCGCAAATCGCATAATCATTCGAAATTCTGACGTCAATTGGCCACCTCAAAGCTGCGATTTGATTACAATTAAGGACAAATGTTACGCTAACCATCCAGAGTCGGTTGATGATTTGAAACATGAACTCAAATTTGCCATTTACGAAATAGGGGACCAAACAATCGAAAATATACTGAAAAATTGGACTGATTGAATGGGGTATTGTAAGGATAGCCGTGGCAGTCATTTATTTGAATGATGTTGTCTTCATTTCCTAAATGGAAAGGTTCAATTTATCTATTAAACTCATAAGTTTGAAAAAATACTCATTAGTTTTTAATAGCCGATTCAAATTCCAAATCTTAAATGGCCCACTACTTACTTCAAAGCTTAACATGTCTTTCACTCTTGATTAAATCCTGCTAACTCGGCTACCACGTGAGCTGCGATGTCTAAATCTCATTATTCAGGACTGCTGACACTCCATTACCTTGCCAAATTTACGATGTATTTCAAGATGTAGGTGAAAGCGTCTATACATTAACTAGCAAACGATACTGATAATGATACATAATGCTGTTTTTTAAGGTGAGTGTCAAGAACCTGGGACCTTTTTTACTGTATATTTGAAGTTCAATGTATCTACATTAAGATTCTTAAAATAATGCGGTTGCCAACAAACCCAATTTCAAACGGGCTCTGATAAGTAAGCCCCTTGTAATGCAATCTGTGGTGAAACCTATGTCCATGTGAACTTTGAAATGTTATAACGCTGGGGATGATAACACCCAAGTTATTCAGCGGGGAAAACCCATCGTGAGGAACTCTCCATGTATTAGAATTAAAATATTTAATTGAATTAATTATTTATTAATAAAGGCATCTTAAGTCCGTATTCACGCGCTGGAGCAACGTGGTGTACTTCTCCATAAATTACTGAAATATATGTGTTCCTCTATGCTTTAAATCTTGTTGACCGTTTTACGATATCCGCTATCCGCCTATGACTTTACCCATGTAAGCAGTTTAGCCGTATAATAGAATACTAGAAGGCAACATAACTCATTGCCCGTGAAGCGCCTTAGTTTCCTGCACATAATAAAATAATAGTATATTTCAGACTGCCGTGATAAAGAGACTTTTTTATTAAACAACCGCAGGTTGCTTTGCAACATTACGTTAGAAAATGCGGAAGTGGAAACTAAAATCTCTTTGAATATTTTATACCTTAATATTTGCAAGCATTTTTTCTTTGTAGGAAGTAATTCTTTATAATATAATATTACAGCCCAAAGTCTACTGCTGAACATAGGCCTCCCTCATAGATTGCCTCATAGGGTTTATTTGCGATAGTTGTGACGCTTGGTAGGCATATTGGCAACCGCAGTTTGGACGAAGGCAGTTGGAACGAAGTTCCTTATTGGACGAAGACGAATTGGAAGTCACTACCCCTTGTGTCATAGTGTATTTTATTTTAAATAACGCTTCATTTTAATAGACGCTAGTAATATATTAATTTGTATTTGTTAATCAATAATAAAACACGTTTATCAATAATAAGGAACTTCGAACTTTTGATACGTGAGGCTATTGAAATTAAAAAACATCCTAATTTCAATAGAGAGGGAGGCTGGGTACTACCACCTGCTTGGGATCCTGTAATTCATAAAATTAAAACTAAACCCAAGCATACCACTGCAAGACTTCAAGACACAGTTAGTTAGTTCTGCGTAGATCGGACAAAAAAATTTATTAAAAAAGCTGAAGGTACTCCGGTTTACACTGACATCGGGACGTCAATCACCTCACCTCCCTTTGCTCAGTCCAGTTGCTGGAAAGCAACCGAAACGTCGGGAATATAAAATAAGTTAATTAAACGCGATAAAATCCGTAAAAATAGTTTTATTCAATAAGGAACTTCGTTCCAACCGAGTGTTCAACGACACTCACGCATGTTTTTTTTATTATAGGTAGGTTATAATCGAACATACAGTCCACCTGATGGTAAGTATATACTGGTTTGGTGTATACTAGTTTTGTTAATTTTATAGTTGTTATTCGATACCACGGGACAATTTGGCGTAGAGAATATTGTTACACCGCCACTACGCGGCCTAAGAAAATACCAGTTTAAAATCGCAGATTATTCTATTTGGCTGCTATTTTTCGTTTGGTACGCGACGACAAGAAGCATGCAAGCACGCTCAAATGCGTACATGACATTATATTGAAATTTGAAATTCAATAATTGGTCCACTACAACAATTTCCAAACGGTAAACGGTTATTAAAAGATAACGACCGCAAAGCCTCTTTCAATATGTTAATGTAGGTACTAGCAAACCGCCCGGGCTTCGTTTAGTTAAGATATATTAACGTGACCTTATTTGGGTTTAAGATAATCAGAGACACCTTATTTTATCATTTTTTTAACCAATTATTTCGGATAAAATATAACCTAGAGGGATCCTGGCATTGCTTTTTATCTGTCCGTAAAATTTCATCACAATCGGTATAGACACTCCGAAAATGAGCCCGGATAGACAGACAGATAAATATTTAAAAATAGTTAGTTACGTCTTAATAGCATGCAATAAACTCCCCAGTGCTTAACAGAACTTGACTGGCTTCAATATTACAAACGGCTATTTAAATTTTATTTATATGTACCTATATTAATCAATTTTATTTACATCCGTAAGCTAATATGAAATATGTTTGGTTTTGTAGCAGTTAAAGTACTTAAATTGTCTCTTGTACATTTTCGCCCTCAGACGTTTAATTAAGATAATTGTCTGCAAAATTATATAGGCGGAGTAAACACGGCCTGCAATAAACTAATTACAGAGTCACCTTGACGTTACTCGCATAATAAGATTTATTAACCTCGTGGATTATTTCGTTTAATAATAATAATAATAATTTTCGCTGAATCTATTTATTTAAACGGAAAAACTAACTTTCCTTCTCGAATATATTCTATCTTTCAACACAACCTGTTGACAGGCCGCTGCTGACACATCTATAGGTATAAATTACATCGTTGTGAACCTTGTCGTTTTTTCATTATTATTGAATTCTTCTCAGGAAGATAATGCAGCCCATCTTCTGTTTCAGTTTCCATCTATTCCTTACAAATCCCACGAGATGATGTGAGGTATAGTGGATTCTCTATCACCGCAACTACACATGAAATATCTATATATAAATACTACACTTAACGAAAACTCTACAAAAAAAATTGGCTTGACCAATACTTTGATAAAATCTTTTGCGTGTGTTTTAATGAGTTTGTTGAATGGTTTAAATTCACAATTGAACCTAGTAGATGATGCTATTGTTGAGATTCAGAAATCACGCATGCGAAGCCGGGGTGAACCACTAGTTATTATATATATTGTTTAATTACTTAAAGAATTTAACATATGCCCATATAGCCTAGTACGAGTAAGAAGTGTATTATGACCGCGAAATTCTTCACAATTATGTTGCTGTGTCACATTCTGAAATTTTAGGTGATTTTGATGACTGCTGATATATGAGCAAGCAATCGATGATTATGGTATCTCAAGACCAAATTGGATTGGAGATCTTGATGGAGAGGATGAATAGGTTTATGTTACCATTGGAGCATCTATTTCATTATTTCCACTTCAAAAAATTCACAACTGATTTACGTTTACATATACAATAATCACCGGCAGTTTAGTTCACGCAAAAACACATACAAAGGAGAATGGGATTTTTGGGCCTGAAGTTAACTAATTGGTTTATATATATATATATATATATATATATATATATATATATATATATATATATATATATATATTATATATATATATAATATGGTATGCGCTTAAAGAGAAAGCGGACTTGTTTTTTTTGCTTAACATTATTGCGAACATTTATAGCAATAGCGTAACATCTCAATATCCTCACTGCGGTATCTCTATGTCTGAGGTACGTAACCTGCGAATCTTACGAAGTCTAGACGTGAACAAAGCTTGTCGACTAGCTATAGTTATAAAGGTCTGTGTACCTGTGTCGTCTCTTGTGTTAACGCGCTTGTTCCGCCACTTATTCATGACTGGAATAGTGCCCAAATCTTGGAAGCTAGCCAATGTGCAGCATGTGCCTAAAAAGGTAGCCGTAGTAATCCTACCAAGTATCGGCTAATTTAAATTACCTTCATACTCTGCAAGATTATAGAGCGTATATTGAAAACCCACCTCATGGCATACATATGGCATAATTATCTCCATAGTGACCGCCAGTACGATTTTCCCGAAATCGATCAACTGGGGACCTTCTAGTGTATGCTACTCACATATGGGGTGAAGCCCTCGTGAACAATGGTGAAACACTTGCTGTTTCTCTTGATATTTCAAAGGCCTTTGACAGGGTTTGGCACGCTAGTCTATTGGGCAATCTTTCAGCGTACGGCTTATCCCCTGACCTGATTGACTGGGTGAAAGACTTTCTGAGATAACGATTTCTCCGAATGGTCATCGATGGCTGGTCGTCCTGTCCTATCGCGTCAAACACCAGAGTTCCGTTCCGGTCCGTTCTCTCCGCAAATCTCTTCCTGCTGCATATAAATGATCTGCTCATTCCCGGTATCTATGAGTATGCAGACGACAGCACAGTTGTGGTACTAACCAAGTGCCCGGGCCAGTCCAAGCTATGGTTGAGCGTGTAAATCTCATACTACAGGCAGTCTCCACAAGGGGCGATGCCAATCTCGTGAGAATCAATGCCTCCAAAACACAAGCGTGTCTTTTCACCGCTAAAAGGAGCTCGCTCACACTGACTCCCACTTTACGGAATGTACCTTTGAAGTACACTGACTGCCTTCAGTTGTATGGGGTTGAATTTTCTCCAAACCTCAACAATGGGCAGTCCAGATTGATTCCAGATTTGAGTCCAGAACCAAAGCAGCCGCAAGGAAATTTGGTGCCCTTGCAAGAGTGCGGTGGTACTACACGCCGGGGCAGCTTCTTAGTATAAAGCGCAAGTCCGGTCGTGCATGGAGTACTGCTGTCACATATGGGCTGGTGCTTTAAAATGCCACCTGGCAGTGTTGGACTTGGTGGAGAGACGTGCTAAGAGGCTTATTGGTGACCTTGATTTGGTTGATACCAACCTTGCCAGCCTCAAGTACAGGTGCAGAATAACCAGTCTCTCGGTATTCTATAGGATGCATTTAGGTGAGTGTACGAAGGAATTACAGGCTTTAATTCCTCCCTTTTCTTTCCAAACCCTTAGTTATCGACATTTCACGGATTAAAACCAGACGGTTTGCTTTGTCTTTGGTAATGCGCACAGCAAGAAAGTGGAATTATTTTACGGCGTCTATCTTTCCGACCGAATACAATAGGCAAGAGTGAATAGGCTATTGTTACGCTATGACAGTGCAATTTACCATCTAAAGGTGCATCACCACTTACCTCCTGATGAGATTGTGGTTAACCACCAGCTTATAATAAGTAAAAAAATATATTTCTTATTTTATGACAGTTGCCATGTGGCAGCGGGTTGATAATAATTACTGTCTCATATCATCCCGCGAGTGTCGTAAAAGGCAACAGATACAAAGATAAAAGGGAGATGAGTAGCAGCATCTTCCTGATATACAACTCACTAATAATAAAAAAAATGTTGTCAACCCGCCCACTAAGCGTGGTAAGTATGCGAGGTGACTCCCCTATAAGACAATCTAAGGAGAAGGCTTCTGTTGAGCAGTTGATTTTTGGTGAGCTATAATGAATGAATAAGTATGACAGTTGCTCTCACATTTGGATTTTTAAATGGTTTCAGGGACTATCTAAGGAGAAGGCTTCTGTTGAGCAGTTGATTTTTGATGAGCTATAATGTTTGAACAAGTATGACAGTTGCTCTCACATTTGGATTTTTAAATGGTTTCAGGGAAAAACTCGTGTGTCGTTGTTTTAATGATTTTGTTGCCTCAGATCTTAGACTAAGAAAGAAAGATAGAAGGAACGCTTCATTTTAAGTGAATCTGATACCAAGTGAAAATCATGCTTAACTTAATGTACTCGTAATTGCACTGACCAATACATATTAATCTAAGATCATTTGACAATAACATTGTTTATGACCCTAACATACGATATGTGCGTCTAGCAGTAGACTTTTACGAATTTTTAAAGAATGGAAGAAGAAGTGAGTGCGTGTTAAGTAAATTATTACTAGCGATCTGGCTAGGCTTCGCACGGGTGATTTCTGAATCTAAACTATCCATAAACTACCTACTAAAACACACACAAAAAATTTCATCAGAAAATGGTCGAACCAGTTTCGAATTTTAGCGAGACTAACGGACAATAATTGATTTTTATATATAGGGAAGATAATTACGAGTGCATTACAAAGAAAAAAAAACTAGTGTTAAACAAATTATGAAAAATAAAGGGTTGTAACCGGTCGCAATTAATTTCCATTTAAAAGTACTTTGAAATCTATAAAACATTAATGTAAAGTTGTAGTTATGAGGGGAAACTCTAAATATATTTTATTTGTGCAGTTTTCTTGGACATTTAGTGGGATGAAATTTTATTAATTATTGTCGCTTAAGCGTTGAAGTTTGCACACTTTTCATTTGTTTGTGTAGTGGCGGTCTTAACTACAACAATTTATCTGGTGTTAAGGTAAATTATTATACTAATTGGGGGCTTTGGCGAGGAAAAACCGCCGCGAGACAGGGAAATAAATTAAAACCGCTTCATGTTGCGGTGTTTTACTTTATGCGAAATTTTAATATTGTATTCAGTTATTTGGTCATATTTTTAAATAAAATGGTAAAAAAATTTCAAGAATTTGATTCAACAAATTTCTCCAATCATCACTTTTATTTACAGCGTGTTCTAATCCAACTGAGGTGGAACCTACTTTACCTTACCTTACTATTAGGTTTTGTAAGATTATTATTTGGCTGGTATGTTCGTAAATAATCACTAGATGGAGTGACGATCTGGTAAAATATGGAGGAAGTCGATAGATGCAGGTGGTTCAGGACCGTGTCGTGTGGCATTCTTTGGGAGAGGTTATGTTCAGCAGTGGACTTGAGAATGGCTGTAATGATGATGAGGATGATGATGTATGTAACATGTCTGCATGCCTGGCTGGAACTCCTATATAAGTTGACGGACACAAATTATATCCGAAATATAAAATAAATGTAGCATAATTAATCCTGATTGTTTTAATAAACACAGTAATAGGAGTTTCGCGATGTGGATGCTTTAAAAAACCACAACGCGTTGTCACCTGTACTTTCTCTTGGTTAGAATGAGCGTCTTCTCTCTTTGATCCTTATCCTACCTGTTCAACATCAATATTCGTCGTTTTCGTGAATATTGTTATAAATAATCAATTGGTTATTTCTCAGCTTGGAGTCATTGTACCCATTGATGGTGCTAAGAGCACCAAATTTAGTTATTTTTTCTTCAAATTGTGAGTCCCATATTTAAAAAAAATGTTTTTATATATTTTTCGGGGTCTTCTCGGCACTGCGCTTGTTTCAGGTTATCCATTATTTACAGGACATTCTGTATATTATGGGATGGTATATAGGTGATTACATTGTTAAAATTATACTCCGTTCTTAACAACTAGAAGTCATCGGTATTATACTCGTTTATTGTACATGTTTGCAATTTGTGATTGACGATGCATCGAAGAGAAAGCCTTGTGGCTTTATACGAGATCCGCATTTTTGTACATGTTGTGCAAACGAAGATTCCTCGTCGTTCTCGTATTGACTTCCGCCGTTGTAAGGAAGATTTGCCCTAATCAGATATTTTATGTCCAGCGTCCAGTTGCTTATAACGTAACCTATCGTAAGCCAAGATAATAAATGTAAATTAATTAATTTTCAGTTCAATTATCTCAGAATCCGGCGAGAAATAAGTCTTTTTGAACATTTGAATTGACAAATATATATATATATATATATATATATATATTTAAATAAAGTATTATAAATACTTAATATAATAATATATATACTTAATAATAAAATTATTTTCCATAATTTACACCACTTTTAAATTGTAGAAGTTCAATTCCCTAATTCCCTTTCCATAATTCCATCCTTTCGTTGTTGACTTATTCGGATGAAAGATTTTGCATTATCATTTGTAATACGTCTAGCAAATTGAAATAATTTAGCGACCAGTCTCAAAGGAGACTAGTGTAAATAAATATTATCAAAATTTATTTAAATTAATACTTCTTTCCTTAACGTTATAAAATATTCATGAAATGCATCAAGCACAGTTTCACTCTCTGTTCTTTCATTCCCATAGTCCGATTCCCTTTTGACAATCCGGCAATCCTACACGACTGGAGAGAGATTAGACGCGTCCTGGATCTTATTGACTCTTTTCGAGTCACGAGGGTTTGACACCGCCATCTTCCAGACTCCGGCCTGCTACTGAGAATTTCTTGAAAAGAACACTCAATTACTAAACTTGACCCGACCTGGTTCGAGTCCAAGAAGAAAGAGATCAGCAATCGTTTTACGACCACTAGATTAACAAGTAGTCAGTACATTCATTTTTTTATGTAAACTAATAACTAAGTCATGCGAACCTTGTGCCCATGACTTAATCATACCGATATTCAAATCTAAAGGGAGCCCGAGGACGGTATTCTGTCAGGAGAGGCAGTGTTAGGAACGATGATAAAAAATAAAAGAAAATACGAAGAAATGAGAATAGAACTGTATTCTACCACTAGTTTTTGCAGTATAAAGTATCGCGAAGGCAACTAAGAGATCAGTCTGTAATTCTAAGAGTCTTACTGTCGTTATTATGCCCCTATTCTACTAGTGTAGTCAAGGAAGATCGTGATGCTGATTGGCTGCCCTGTGTTACAATGAGATTGGTAGTATAGCTGTTGGTGTGCATGTTTTGGTATTATCATGTAATCGGGTCCTTCACGTTACATCGGTGAAAAATTGTGATGGGTACATGTTACGGTTGGTCTAACTGTATTGTTTTATGCAGAGTGCATGGTGCAGTGCGCTGTTTTGTTGCTGATAATGATCGGTTGCGTAAGCGGGAGAGCAAATTGAGTATCCGCTCTCACACCTTTGTTATTTTTGGCAATTGGCCCCAAGAATGGTTTCTAATGGTAAAGAGGGCATGCGACGGCTTCCCGGTACGTGAGAATGTTCCATACAATTAAATGAGCGCCGCTGAATGACGCAGGCTGGACGCATCGTGAAGGAATATTCGATTTTAAAATTTTATTCAGAGTAATTTGTAACTGACAAGCATATCTGTCTTTATAGCATTTATTTGCTATATCCCATTGAACGGGCTGATTATTACTTGTTCCATATCGATGTTCAAGTTCGCAATAAAAATATGTAGATGTATATAGACGAAAAATTAAAAGTTTTATTGATTATTTTAAGTTATTACAAATCTCTTCAATACTTAGAAAAATGGAGTAATAAATCATCAGGTAAAGAGAACCAAAATGATTAAGTTGGGATATAGCAAATAATCCGCTGGGCTATGTCGGCTACTCTGGTTATACTGCGGGTATCCTCATTTCTAAGTTTATCACACAAAGAAACCCCGAGCATAGCCCTCCCCATAAAGTGCTGAAGTGTAAAATGTGTGTAAAATGATAATTTTATTATGAGTTCACTACTACGAGTGAACTCATAATAAAATTATCAATATCATATTGTGATAATTTTACTGTCAGTTGTGTGTATATATTCATCTCTATTTATATTTTTTAATGTCAGTTTTAACAATATATCAGTAGCCAAGGCCATACATGTGCAGAGTATCTAAGAATTCGACACATTGTCCTTGATATTGATATATTTTATACAGATTTTGTAATAGGACTCCTTAACAAAAATTCTTTAAGATGGTTTGTAACCGACTTAAAAAAAGAAAGATGTGCTCAATTCGACTCTAATTTTTTATGTGTGTTACCTCAAAACTTTTTTCTAGATGAACCGATTTTTAAGATTGTTTCTAATTTTTTAAAGCTGGTGCTTCTCATATGAATTTAATGTCCCATATAAATTTGATCAAGATCTGACTACAGTTTTTCTATCGACTTCAAAAAGGAGCCGGTACTCAATTTGACTGTATATTTTTTTATGTGTTTTACCTCATAACTTTTTACTGGGTAAACCGATTTCAATGATTCTTTTTTTATTTGAAAGTAGTGCTTCACAAGTGGTCTCATATAAATTGATCAAGGTCTGATCAATAGTTTTTGAGTTATTCTTAATAATTTATGTATAGTTATGTCGGTAAGACAATTTTTTTTAAAATTAAATTATTAGTTATCCTTAGTAATGCGTATTTAGTAGACATCGACTACATTTTATTTATATTAAAGTCGGTTGTACAAAATGTTTAATTTTACCACTTGATAAACTTTAAACTAAAACTATACTTAATGTTAAAAAAGTATCATCATTTGCCGTAAAGTCAGATCGCTGTCAAGCACTAACTTATTAAAAACGAATAAGAAATGTAAGGTAATTTAAATAAGTTACCCATTCTTAAGATTTATGATTTCCCACCGGACTTCTATTCATCGTAAAGTGGAGGTTTTTGTAGTTTAGAATTTATTTTGCGACGGGACGCTGGCCCCGTTATTAAGGTAATTTCAAAATATACATTTGCTTACTTATAATATTTTTTCTATTAAGTTGAATTTACCAACAATCTTAGAACCTACCTGATGGTAAGTGGCTACTACTTGCCACCTACAGCGTTGTCACCTCTGAGGAATAAGGTAGAATGCCTCATAGCTTGCACTTGTACTGGCTCTCTGTACCCTTTACACTGGAACACAGCAGTACATGTACTTGGAGAAATAGTTAAATATATAGAATTTGGTACCTTCCCAAATGAACTTCTAGACAGAAGAAGAGTTCATCCAATGAAGGAGAATAGAATAATGTAGTTTTTTTTTCAATATTAACTTAAAATAATATTTATTAAAATTCATTTATGCTTTATATATCACTGGTTCTTAAGAATAATCATAGTCCTGAGAACCACCAAGAAACCTAGCGTGACATTTTTTGTGTAGTAGTTTCATTCATATTTAAAACCCATAGAATTATTACGCATAGAAACGCAGTCCAGTACAAAACACGAGCGTTAAAATGATGCAAAGTCATAATGTTAGTGGGCGCGAGTCGAATGTGCCTACGCTCGTCACACGCACACATACACGCCATTCAGTGATACCAGTGTCTGGCGTTTGCAATCAAATTGTGCAAATCACTATTTTTTGATTAATTTTAAAAAATCGATATAATAAAGATTACGTATTACATACGAAGATGTATTTTATGAGAATATAAAACGGAATAAAATAAACACGATAGTGATGGTACTAATATAACTTAATTATACGTATTTTAATGGTACAAAAATACAGACGTAATAAAATTTAAGAATATTATTAAACACAATTAATTTGCTCGAATACAATAAGCACATCGTGTAATATTTAATTTTAACCGACTTCAAAACAGGAGGAGGTTTTCAATACGGTGTATTTTTTTAAAATGTTTTTTACCTCAGCATTCTACAATTTCTAAACCGATTTAGATTTTTTTATTTGAAAGGATATACACACAGATTGATCCAATATACACGCTGAAATTTTAATGGTTGTTTTCCCGATGTCAAATTATTTTGTCTTGGTAGTAATTATTTTATTAAAATTAGGATGCAAAAATGGCAGATTTACAATCGAAAAAACAAAACTCGAATGCGATCTCAAAACAATAGCAATATCTCGCAAGTCGATCAGGCGTGCAGGCTAGCTTATACCGTATTACTATAATAAAGTCTGAAAAAAAATTCGCTGGATGTAACTTAGTGTTACGTCTATCGCACGCGCTACCGCGCGCTGCCTTCACGGTGAAGGGCCACTAATAAATGTTCAGAACATGAACTCTCTCTCATCTCAAGCGTAGTGATACGACATAAACTAGTAAATATAGAATTGTCTTAGAAATCAGTTTACATACATATTGATAACATCTCCTTTTTGGGAGTCGGTTAAAGTAGACTATGTTTAGGTCTAAAATAACATCTGGTTAATGTTTGGGTGTAAAGTGATATCTGATTAGTTAAGGCGTTCTTATTAATAATATCTTGATGTTGTAAATAGAAAAGTTTTTATTCTATACTCTAAAACGTAGACTTAGTCAATAAACAAAGCAATTAAAATAGTTGCGTTAAAATGGCGTTGGCGAATCACGATTAGCTGATCACTCCGTATTAGTTTTAAATAGGCACCCATTGTTAATATAATGTTAACACTTAGAGAAGTAGGTATCTATATATAAACATTTGAGTTTACAGAGAGCTTTGCGATTAAACGTTTTAAACACAAATAGAAAATAAATATTTTTAAAAGAAAATTGTGATTTTTCCCCACAACTAGCAACATTTGTATTAGGATAGCTTAGGTAAGTATTTTTTTAGTTTTACGTAGTTATAATGAATTAAATATATAAACTTATATGTGAAATGCAGTACCATCACTTCTTTTATGTTTATCATCACTGTTGTGACAATCTTTTACAACAAAAACGGTCATTTTTACAATTTTTCGCGAGCTCTTCTCCGTAAGACATGACGTTGCGCACTGACGCGTCGCTGAGTGAACTAACGCGGTTTCGCGTTAGTTTAACTTGCTTCACTTTCCGTGCGCGTACTAGTATTCTATGCGTAATAATTCTATGTTAAAACCATTGTAGAACTCGCACGACAACAATCACCACAGGGGTTATTGTCAACGACGTAGGTATTCATTAATATTATATTAACCCCTTATACGCTGTCTTTGTTTAATTAAAGCTATTGATAGACAGACCTTGTATATTTTCTGGTCTTTATTGCAAAAGCTTAGACGGAGTTATTGCCGCCTTGAATAAACTACTAATTGTTCGGAGTCAAGTAATTGGTATAATTTGCTCGTGTTTGTTCCCATTGAAATTTCGCGTGTAGCCAAGTCTACCAAGAGAAGTAATAAAGCGCTCGCTGTAAATTTCACAGTACACGAGCAAACCGGGTTCGATCCCTGTCGTCAACAATGAAATTGTTAACTGCAATTTTAAGTGTTGATTTACCAAGTGCTCGGCGACGAAGGAAAACATCTTGAGGAAACATGTATATTTGAGCAATAAGAAAAAAATAAGTATTTAGAAGTCATCTTGAAGTTTGCCAACACGCATCGGGGCAGTGCGGCCGACATTTACTTGTCCTAAATCCCTCTCAGAAATGAGAGGAGGCCTGTACCCAGCAGTGGCACAGTCGTATATAGGCGGTTTTTTACTTATTAAATTGTCTTATATTTTTCATAATATTTGTCACTTTTCACTAAGTAATAAAGTAGTCATCAAAATTAACATGTCAACGTAATATGTGACTGCCAAATAAATTAACTTCCAGATATCTATGTCATACCCATTCATTTTCAATAGTGTTAACGATCATAGAAAGTCATCTTGGCTAATCCTGTTGGCATGTCACACAGTGACATTCGCGCCGCGACAATACGCATAAAATGCAATGGACAAGGGGAGCGGGGTGAAACGAAGCGTGACGGGATGTGCGGCGCGAGCCGCGACGTCAGCGCACCAGTCTACAAACATTGTAGACTGCGCAAACGTTTGTTAACAGCGTCTACGCGTTATGACTTCGTTACTACGAAGATAGTGCAAGTTGATATATGTATAAAGGATGGGAAAGTATAGGTACAAGTGCAGACGAAACTTTACATTTGTGTTGCAAGTCTAACCTCTAATGCGATTGTAACAAGAACGGCACAAATTCCAATGTGTAAAGCTCCACAAGCTCTTGACTGTGCAATTAATAAGACTAGTTGCTTTGCATTTGACTACATTTTTTGAGTCTCTAGGGGAGGCAGCTGCCCCTGACTGCCCGCCCTTAGCGACGCCCTAGCTATAGACGACACCCAAAGGCAGTATAGTCATGTAAAGTACCCTTATATTGTCTGCAAATTTACGAGGTCTTTGTGTTGTTCCATGTGTGATGCAGTCCTATGAAATGCATACACGACTACGTAACGTTAGTAGTAGCATAAATGAACATAAAATATGATTTGGCTCTGAGATAGATTTTGGAACGTGTAGTAGCGGAGAAACAAAATTTAATACCCTATACACCCATACCCCTAACCCGTCTACCGAGCGTGGCATCTATGGTTAAATCCTTCTAATGAGGCAAAAGGCAAGAATTTGATAGACTGTAACAAAAAACTGAGATAGTGTGATACCTTAATAAAAGCTAATATGAAGCATACCTACTTTAAATTCTGATTGTTAATTTTCGTGACTGAATTGAGATAATAGATTTTACAGCGTGTCTATAATATGTTGCGTGTTTATATAGCGAGTCAAATAAAAGTTTATTGACGTTTAGATGTATAAAAATATATTTTTTGGAAAAACCTTAAAAATCAAGATAATAAAATAAATAAAATCTATTTTGTTGCAAATTAATTTGTTGCAATTTTATAACATAAGTATGTGAGTATCCGCAATTCTAATTTTGAATGTATAGCTCTCACTGGACCTTGACACTGGTTTTTAAAAATAAATATTTAGTTGTTCTAAGGTGAACTACTATGGAATCCGTTATTGCCACATTTTAAATGAGTAAATAAAAAGAACTCCGCATTACGAACAATACACTTACTCAGGGTGTGTTGAAACAGATTTTGCCAACATGTATATTCAGAACTGAAACATATATCATGTAATATAACAGAAATTTCTCATAAAAATACCATAAGATATATTAGTTAACAGTTAAAACTGAAACTGTAGTTGAATACTACCCAAAACATTAGTAACGTTGGCAAAGAACATGTATATTTTTTAATCGGATATAAATTTTTATTAATATCATCATCACCTTTATCATCATGATTATTACAGCCCTTCACAAATCCACTGCTAAACATATTTTTATAGAATATGGGTGACAAGCGAGCACATAGCCCAACAGATAGAAAGTGGATGCTGTGGCCCATAGACATCTACATCCTATACTCGATTAAGAATCAAGAATTAAAATACAGATGCGTTGTCACTCCTGAGGACTAAGATGGAATGCCCCGTATCCAGTAAAAAAGATCTCCTGTTCTCTACACTCACCATACGAAGTACAGCAGCATTGAGCTGCTATTTTAGGCTGGTATTCTGTAAGGGCGTGGTCCTTCCCCGGCCGAACCAACTCACTCATGCTAAAACTATATGGTCCTACCACGTATAAGTCGTACAAGTAACGCCGTCTTCATGTATGTCTTGCTAGAACGTCACTCCGTCTTGTAACGGGCCGTTAAACGCTTTGCTTGTTGGTAAAAGGCTGCCACTCTAGACATTTTTGGTTCGTTTTTTAATAGCAATGTATTAATTTTTATACATAACAGTGGTAGAGCCACGAGGCAGCTTTCGCTGTCGCACGGATGGGCCGGCTCGAACCGGGGTGGTACCACGACCTCACAGAATACCAGCGTGAAGTAGAGGTTTACCTCTGCGTTTCGCTTGGTGAGTGCAGGTGGCTGGAGGCCCTTTTTACTGGAAATGAAGCATTCCATCTTAGTCCTCACGGATGACAACGCATCTGCATTTTGATTCGCAAACGAGGATAGATGTAGATGTCTATGGGCTGCAGCAACCACTTACCATCAGGTGAACTGTGAGCTCGTTTGTCACCCTTATCCTTTAAAAAAATACATCTATAGCAATTTCATCTATTAAAATTTCAATTGTAAATAAATATAAAATTATTTTTCACAGTAGGTGTTAAAACTTAATTTCTTTTTATTTGTGACAGCTGTTATTAGTTAGTTGGTGCGACGCGAGCTTTGAAGATTATATTGATTAAAGCGAAAATGCCATTAACTAACTTTCTCTCTTTCTCTCTCTCTCTTCGTCGTTCAACCGAATGAATCATGTAAACCTATGTTTAAAAAACTGGGCTTGTTACCACTGCCATTATTTTAAGTTTTTTTAATAGAATAAGGTGACAAACGAGCACACATTTCACTTGATGGTAAGTGGTTGCTGTGACCCATAGACATCCACATCTATCCATAATAAAGAATGAAAATACACATGCGTTGTCACCCGTGAGGACTAAGATGGGCCGTGGTCTTCCCCGGTCGAGCCGACCCTTTCGTGCTACAACTATGCTACTAATATAGCTGCAGGATGGCTCTACCGCGTTAACACATCTATGAAGTATGCATGTTTGTACAGAAGCACAAAATCCCCATAGTCGTCGAGATCCATATAGGCTTGTACTAAACAAAAATCCCTGAATAATAAAATGTAACGAAAGTAGTTTATTTATGCGTGTAAGCTTATATAATAAGATACTTAATAACTCAAAACTATTAAATATCAGATTATAGTAAGGTCTTAAAAACTAACATCGTAAAAAATATTTGCATAGTATGTATAACCGTAGGAAAACATGGTGATCTGTAACATAATATAAATCTTTTACAAATAAATTATTATTATTATTATAGAGATGAATCTGATCTGATAAATTCAACCGCACAGTTAAATCACCCAGTTAAAACTAAATGTGTAAGCCCGCCTAAGTTTTAAGCATGGTTTATATTGTAACACGTAGCAGATGTGGCCTCGGCTAAGTTGTGAATAATTGTTACACACGTGAATAATTGTTTAAGACGTCCGTCAATTTCGATATTCCACATATTAATTCCATTACGGCCGACAAAATCCAATGATGAACATAGGCCTGAGCTATAGGGAGTCGATAGATGCAGGTGGCCCAGAGCCGTGCTTGGAGGCAGACTTTGGTGGAGGCATATATTCAGAAGAGAACTTGTGATTGTTAGTAATGACTACTTTAAAACACTTTAAAGTTTTTATAAGTGTAAAACTAAGTTAAATAGTGAAACACCTTAGTACCAGTATACTTTAAATTCCTTAGTTGTGTTTTAAGTGCGATACGAAGGAAGTTCTTCATAAACCTCTTTGAGGATAAGCGCTGTTCAATTATTTTAAGCAAAAAGAACTACAAAAAGGTGGAAAAAATATAGTCGCCGCTAAGTTGAAAGAAAGTGATTTGTGAAAGAAAAACGGCGTGCTTAAAAACTTTTAATAATTTGCACTCCTTGGCTAAGATTTATTTTTATATAGAAAACTAGCTGGTTTTCGGCGCGTTGCAGCTATAGAAGAAATAATTGCGAAAATATCGTTAACGATTTGGAAGGGTTATTTTGTTTAATATGGAATGATAATACATGGCGACCGTTCTACGCTACGCTTGCCGCGACTAACCTGCCATTCGAGAAACTATTTTAACTACCGGCTGTTGGTGTTTTGCTGCCTACCTCGTTGGTTCAGCGGTCGTGTAGCGGCGCTGTAGTCGTGTCACAAGCGAAACGCACGGAAGCCTAAATCAAGCTATCAAAGTTCCGATATACTGCGTTATATACAGAACAGCCGCTCGACGGTGACGACGCATCTGTAGTTTGATTCTTAATCTTTGATTATTGTTATTGGTTATTGGCGCTATTATTGGTTAACGTACAGTCACGCGTGGGATCTAGAACTACCCCAACAAAACTTGTGTTTATAAATAACTTTAAATAACTTAACTAACCTTAATTAACTTATAAATAAATTGAAATAACTAACATATTCATATTATATTAACGCAATAAAACACTACATATTTGTTATTTGAATAATTTATTGTGCTTTTAATATTGAGTCTTAAATGTAAGTTTTCAGTCTATTACAAATACATTACGTTTTTATTTTTAAGGCACCGAGTAAATGACTAAAAAAAAACTTAATTTCTAATTAAAATCTTTATATTTTTTGATAGAATATGAATATATAATGAAACAAAAGTTACAAAACAAAAAGCACTAATAATAATAAAAAAATGACAGCACTTATTATTTGCATTCAAAATTATTTGTTTTCGTTCGGTTTACAGGACAAGTTATTAGCTTTGGAATGCTTCATATTTAATATAATTACATAATTTCCCCCGGTCTTTCTTCTTCTTCCTCTTTTCTAGGAGAAGAGTCTATGCTTTGCTCGATCTCCGAACTAGAAAGGTGTTCACTGTGCATCGATTCTTGATCGTTGATATCCAAACTTTTTCTTCCGAGTTATCTGCCGACTTCCAAAAAGGAGACGGTACTCAATTCGACTGTATGTTTTTTATGTGTGTTTACCTCATAACTTTTTACTGGGTGAACCTATTTCAATAATATTTATTTTATTTGAAAGCTGATACATCTCGTGTGGTCCCATATGAATTTGAACAAGGTCAGACCAATAGTTATTGAGTTATTCTTAATAACTTATATTGAAGTCGGCTGTACAATTTTTTTAATTTTAATTTATTTCTATCTGTTCTATGAGTCAGTAAAGTTTTACATAAGTCGTGAAATATCATCACCGCGAATATATATGACTTATTGTTATAAATATCCTGAAATAAGAGCAAATAACTGTATTTGCATATTGCACGTGAAGGGTCTACAGGTACCCCACCGAGGTAAAATAGTTACTTACCGTTACAAGAGCACGACGCACTTTTACTCGTCGAAAACCCCTACGGCACATTGAGAAACCTAAAATAGCGACTCTGTAGTACGCCCAAAAAACAAAATATAACCAAAAAATGTCTCGTGGGGTCTACTCAGACCCCACCCGCGTAGTTAAAGGTTGAAAAATAGTTATAGCTATGTGGGCCACAGCATCCACTTAACATTAGATAGACTGTATACTCGCTTGTCACAATTATTTTAAAATAATAGTATAATGATTAATGGAAAACAATAGTAACAATACCTTTTATAAAAGTGTTGTAAATTTCAATTCTTTTCAAACACCGAAACTTCTTCATGAGAAATGTTGAAAGCGATCAAATTTTTCTCTCAAAATATAAAAGCAGCTGTTACTAACGATTAAACTTTACTTTTAGAGAATAAACATTTGCCTTTGTCTTCACACGCTTTGTCCTTAGTACCGTTATTATTATATTTATTTCTATTTGCCACCAACAACAAATTGACTACAATTTGCCGCTCCTATTTCTACAACGGAATATCAACCGTGGAAGTGTCCTCGAATTATAGAATATACGTCAATTTTTCTTCTTAATTAGGCCTTCAGTTACACCCGTTGCTCGAATCCAATGTGTCAGTAATTCCTTCCTGAGGAAACTTACCTACGCTTTTACAACAGTCCCAGAAAAAATGCACCAAAAAGTTAAAATTTTTATTGAATTGTTTAAAAAGGGTTATTATACCACTAAAGATTACATAATTGATATACCCCTGGAAATGAGGTCGCTACCAAACTTATTTCAAATGTTTTCGTACTTAATTGTATAAAATACTATCATCATTGCAGCTCTTCACAAGTCCACTGCTGAAAAGAGGCCTCCCCCAAGGAATGCCACAATGTACGGTCCCGAGCCACCTGCATCCATTGACTTCCGGCATGTCTTACCAGATCGTCACTCCATCTAGTGGGTGGATGCCCTACACTTGGTCTGCCGGTACGAGGCTGCCACTCGAGAACCTTTCTTCCCCATCGGTTGCCGGTTCTTCGAGCTATATGGCCGACTCATTGCCACAGCAGCAGACTAATTCTTTGGGCTATGTCGGTTACTTTGGTTCTACTGCGGATATCCTCGTTTTTAAGTCTATCACGCAGAGAAACGCCGAGCATAGCTGTCTCCATAGCTCGCTGAGCGACCTTGAGCTTTCTCATACGGCCAGCAGTGAAGGACCACGTCTCAGTTCCATAGGTCATGACTGGTAACACGCATTGGTTGTACAGTCTCGTTTTCAAGTTTTGAGGTATACCTGACGAGAAGATGTGCCGTAACTTCCCGAACGCTGCCCAACCGAGTTGAATCCGTCGATTGACCTCTCGGTCGAAGTTGGACTTACCTAGTCGGACTATTTGTCCCAGGTAAACATACTCGTCAACAATTCGAGCTTAGTGCTCCCAAAAACTACCGGCATAGGTGTGACATGAACATTAAACATGATCTTTGTTTTGACCATGTTCATCTTTAGACCTATCTCATCATAGCTTAGGTCCTCCAGCGATTCTGCCATAAGGACTATATCATCGGCAAATCGAAGGTGAGTGATGTACTCGCCACCGTGATGTTGATACCGTATCCTTTTTATTCCAGAAGCTAGAAAACATCTTCCACTGCAGCGGTGGAGAGTCTCGGGGAACCCTGTCTTACACCTCTCTGCAATTGGATAGGTTTCGTACTCTGGTTCTGAACTCGGATAGCCATCGTAGCCCTACTATATAAGCACTACAGCACTTCGATATACCGACAGTGAACTTGGCACTGCTGAAGAGACTGCAGCACCGCTCAAATTTCGATGGAATCAAAGGCTTTCTCATAGACGCCAGACAAGGTGGCAAATTGTACTCCTCGGACTTCTGTACAATTTGCCGAAGGGTGTGTATGTGGTCTATGGTGCTAAAGCCTTTTCGGAAACCGGCTTATTCGAGAGGCTAAAAGTCGTCGAGTCTGTGCGAGACGATTTGTAATGACTCTCGTCAGCAGTACGTAGACGCGGCTCAGAAAAGAAGTCGGTCTGTAGTTCTTCAAGAGAGCGTTGTCGCCTCTTTTGAAGAACAAGACCACCGCACGTCTGCTCCACACCTCCGGAGTCGTACCTCCATGAAAGATGGAACTAAAGAACTTCTGAAGGAATTTTAGTATCGGATTTCCACCCGCTTTCAGAAGCTCCGCTGTAATTCCATCCTCGCCCGGGGACTTGCCGTTTTTAAGGTGCTGGAGAGCCATTCTAATCTCGCGCAAACTGACGACCGGGATATCATCGGAATAGTGTCGCATAAGACTTGCTTTTGGATCGTTACTCATACTTGCGTGTGGCTCCAACGATGTGTACAGCTGTCCATAAAATCTCCCAATCTCACTCAAAATCTGAGATTTTCTCTGAGATGTTTCGGAAACGATGCTGCTACATTTGGTGTTCAGCTTCGAAAGTTGGCATTTTTTGGCAGACAGATCTCTAACAAAGACTTTGGCGCCTTGATTCCGCTCGATCGCAATCCGCCGCATGCATTTGGAGATCTGTCTGTACAGTTGCCTGTATGTGATCAAATCTACTGAAGACTTAAGAGAGTCATCGGAGAGTTTTTGTGTTCTTCTGCGGCGGGTCCTATAAAACTTAGCTCCGACCGCATGGACAGTTTCCACGAGCTTGTCATTTATATCGCCCACTGCATTGCAATCTTCTGGGCACTGAAAACGATTCTGTAACTCGAGCTGAAAAGTTTCGGGACTTTGGATTAGAGCACGGGGAGGACGGAGCGTTGACTTCATTAGACGACACCTCTCCAACTTAACGTTTAGGTTCAGTGTGCCTCTAACCATTCGGTGATCGCTACCAGTTTTCACCCTCGCGATCACTGAGACATAACAGTTGTCGTCTGGTCATCATAATGAAATCAATCTCATTTTTTGTCGAACCGCCGGGGCTCGACCAAGTCCACTTCCTGTGGGGAAGAAAGAGTTCATAATAAAGAGTCCCTCTTTCTCTATGAAGTCGGCCAGCTGCTGGCCTCTTGGGTTCCGTTGCCCTATTTCAAATTTCCCTACTTTCGGCTTACCGCTCTCTCTTGTGCCTAGTTTTGCATTGTAGTCTCCCATTAACACCGTATAGTGGGTTTGGAAGATTCTATGGCTCTAGAGATATCCTCATACAAATTCTCCACCTCTTCATTGGTATGTGGAGAGTTTGGTGCGTAAACGTGTATGACCTTCAGCGAAATTCGTTTGGTGATTCTGAATATAAGGTACGCAACCATCGTCGCCACACGCAATCTTTATTATGTTGTTAACGAGAGACTTGTGGACGATAAATCCGACACCTCCTTGGGACAAAAGGTCGCCCTCCCGGTGATAGTACAAGTTGCCGGATTCGAGGATTACCGTGTCCTCCCCCTCTCTTCGGACTTCGGATAAGCCTATAATATTCCAGGGCAACTTGGCTATCTCTTCTTCCAGCTTCAGGATCTTCTCGTCCTCAGGGTGCGTGCGTTATAAGTTGCTTGGTCGAGTCGTCGTAGGAGCCAAACGAACCTCCACCGGAGATTCTTACCTCCCCCTACCCCGCCGTTACCATGGTCGCCACCGTAGACAGGAATAGCGGGGCCGCATAGGTCTGGGGACCATTTATTATTGTCATTGCTCCTGGGGGGTATTTTGCCATAGTTGCCACGCTTGGCGAGCGGGTAGGCAACCGCATTTTTTTATTGTAGTTTTGCTGTTATCAGAAAAATGCTGCTGCCCATCTCCTGCCTCAGTTTCCCTCTGTCGCCTTTTACGACAACCACGGGAAGATATGGGGTAGTAGGTATTCTTACCCGCCACTACACGGAGATAAAATATTATATAGTAAATTAATGTTTAAGAAAAAAAGTCCCGCTGGGTTTGTTGATAGTTCTTCCCAGGACAAAGGTTATTTTTTCCGACACCGAGATAAAACTTGAATGAACATCAATAAGTATTCATGTAATCTATATTGAATAAAAAATATACTATTCTCTTCTATTCTGTTCTATTCTTGTTTGTCCACAGCTGGACTTGGATCCTTCTTGTTGTAGGAGAGATTCGCCTTAATCACCACGCTTGGCTGGCGAATTTTCCATCACTCTACGAGAATATGTTTCTGTGTGCTTCGATAAAAATAAATTGAAAGTACGATTACTGTTCTTGTTTTATATGAGGTAGTTAGTTTAGAAAATATTAATTATAATTGCGAATGTGGATTGGATTGGCAATTTAATCACAGTACGTCGTCTCACATATCACGGCCGTCACTTAAGACCTTATACTCGTTATGCAAAAGTGCATAAACTAATAAGAAGCAAAAGTGTGTGCTTGTCCACCTTGCACTTTTTGGATTATACTTATAATCCATAAAGAGCTTTGCACATGACCATACACCGGTGGTGTGAAGCTGTATATGGCCTTGTCTTACTAGGCCTTGTCTTACAGAAGTTTTTAGAAGTATTTCAATTATTTCAACAAAATAACTGGCTCGTTTTGTAAATGTAGCCTGTTGCTACTTATATTGGATCGCTGTCAAAATAAATTCTAGTACAAGACTCGTAGGCGTTGATGCGTTGGCATTGCTCTAACTAAAATTTCAAAACTTTTAATGAAAAGTTAGACTAAGACATAGTGTGTCGAAGAATTATGAGTAATGGTTTTAAAGTTGTCTAGTATCTCTAGCCTAAATAAATGTTACAAAATTAAAATATCAGTTATTCTAATCAAGAAAACAAAAATTTAATTTTATAATTATTTATGGACTAAAATGTATCAGAATGAATAGGATTGCAGTAACTTTAAAATAATCACAAAAAAGAAAGTGACCACCAGATTGATATTTTTTTCATTATGAAACGTCTTTTACAAAAAACGTTCATTTATTAGAAAGACATGTTATTGCTTATATCGTAAGAGGTTCCTTCTAAAATAATTCTGTCTCTTGCGAGTCTACGATTTTTTCTTTTCGATAAATTATTTACAAAATATGAAAATTTTATATCATTATTCATAACAGCCCAGTGAACGCAAATAAAACATATTTGTATTCACTGGGTTGTTTACGCGTTATTTTTCTAAAAGAAAAATCTGGTAACATGGTAGTGTGTCAGTTAAATTTGGAAAATAAAAATGCGAAAATAGCCAGTGGGCATTTTACAAGATTCATTCGAGCCACTTTCGAACCAACCTTTACTCAAAAACTAATGCAAATTACAAGTATGCGAATAAAAAATATATCCGCATACTTGTAATTTGCATACCTAATTAGTACCCTTGATATTTACCACAATTTCATAATAGCTAATTTTATAAGTAATTTCATAATCCTAAAAGTACAATTTTTGCCATTTTACTACAAATTATCGATATTCAGTGTGTAGTGATGTCGACAAAGTTATTAGTGTAGTTAGTTCCAATTTATATATTGATGCGGTTATTGATGATAAAGTTATATATTGATAAAGTTATTAATGTGGTTATTTTTAAGCTGTACTTAAAAATAATAAGCTGAACTTAAAAATAACCACATCAATAACTTTATCAACATTTAAATCTTATAGTTTAAAATAAAAAAAAAACAGTAAGGCCTAAACGGTAAATGTTGAAGGTCATATATCGATTTTTTTTTACAGGATCGGGTGACAAACGAGCACACAGTCCACCTGATGGTAAGTGGTTACTGTGACCCATAGACATCTACATCTATCCTCAATAAAGACTAAAGATGCAGATATGTTGTCACCCGTGAGGACTAAGATGGAATGCCTCTTTGCCAGTAAAAAGGGTCTCCGGTTCTCTACACTCACCATACGAAACACAGCAGCGTTAAGCTGCTATTTTACGCTGGTTTTCTGTGAGAGCGTGGTCCTTCCCCGGTCGAGCCGACCCATTCGTGCTACAATCATAATATAGCTGCAGCATGGCTCTACCACGTAGCAATTTAAGTTAATTAAAAGTATAGATTAAAAAAAAACTTTTTCCAAAAATTTATCTTATCCCACCAAATACATAAATGCAATGCAATGCAAATGCAAATATAAAATACCAAAAAGGGGGCCAAGCGAAACCGAATAGAACTGCTATTAATCTTGGCGAAATCCTGAACGCTTTTGGTTTTTTTTTTTATAGGAGAGGGGGCAAACGAGCATGCGGCTCACCTGATGGTAAGTGACTACCGCCGCCCATGAACAACTGCAACACCAGGGGAATCGCAGATGCGTTGCCGGCCTTTTAAAATGGAGTACGCTCTTTTCTTGAAGGTCCCTAAGTCGTATCGGTCCGGAAAAATCGCTGATGGTAATCGATTCCACAAGGAGGTCGTGCGAGGAAGAAAACATCTTCTAAATCGCACAGTGGTGGACCGCCAATCATCCAGATGGTGTGGATGGTATCGGGAGTTCTGCCGCGATGTACGTTCGTGAAATTTGGCAGCTGGGATTAATCCGAACAATTCCTCAGAGCACTCCCCATGGTAGATGCGAAAGAAAATGCAAAGGGATGCAACATCTCTTCGCAGTGCCAATGAATCGAGCCGATCGGAAAGGGCTCGGTCGTTGACGATTCGAGCCGCTCTGCGTTGGATGCGGTCAAGTGGAAGGAGCTGGCACTGGGGAGCCCCTGCCCAGAGATGGGAACAGTATTCCATGTGAGGCCGAACTTGCGCCTTGTAAAGTAGCAGGCGGTGTGCCGGCATGAAATACTGTCCCGCTCTGTTGAGCACGCCAAGCTTTTTAGAGGCCAATTTGGCCTTCTCTTCCAAGTGACCACGAAACTGCACGTCACTCGATATGTCGACTCCGAGGATACCGATACTGGCTGAGGCAAAAAGGGGAGTGCCTTGAAACTGAGGAGATACGACAAAGGGGTTCTTTTTAGCGGTAAACGCGCAAACTTGTGTCTTCTGAGGATTAAATTGGACTAGATTTAGTCGCCCCCAATCCGAGACTTTGTTCAGCAAAGACTCGACTTCAGACACAAGTTTGTTCCGGTACTCAGCGACGTTTTCCCGAGAAATATTGGCACGGCCGGTGTATAGAGCATCACCAGTGTTTCGATTTCGATTTCGATCTCCAAATATTTTAATATATTCAGCTTATACAGTAGAAATTTATTAGACATATATGATAAAAGTATAAAAAATATTCTGCGCCGTATGATTGCCGCACGTGTTGGCTACTTACGCTTAAAGAACGTGAGCTGATGGACCCGGAAATTGACTGTATTAAGTGTCCATAATTTGCTAGAACACGAGCCGATTTGGATTCTTTCGCGTGGTACTAGACATACTTATTTATTCCATGTTCTCTTTTGCTCTACTATGGTCAAAATCCGGCTTTTACGAGAAATTTAGAACTTATAATACTAAATTTTCAGAAATTGATCCCCTTATCAACCCTAGTAGGCAATAAAATTTCAAGCAAAACATTTACATAAATATACACAATTGTTCCTCTTTCTTCTGTTTTATTCCCTGTGCATTTTACCGCACATCGTCCCGAGGGTGTCGTAAGAGGCAACAGAGGGAAAATCAAAAAGGAGATGGGCAGCAGCATCTTCCTGATAACTACTCAAAATAATAAAAAAACTGCGGTTGCCAACCCGCCTGCCAAGCCTGGCAACTATAGAAAAATACCCCGATGAATCAATCTACGAGGGAGGCCTATGCTCAGCAGTGGACTTTTAAAGGCTGTAATGGATGCATGGATGGATGTAAATAATCACATTTTAAAATAAAGATAAGATAATATATGTTTGCATGAAAAATTGTGATGTTAAAAAGTAATCAGCTAAGATCCACCCTCCCTCAATTGCGTGTACTATCCCCGTCACCACTAATCCCAATACCATTTCTCTCAACACCGTTAGACTAGGAAAGACCACCGTCGATAATACAGTACATGTTTTGCCTCTCAGGTGAAATTATCAGGTTAATTATTTTTTATTATTAAATTTCATAAGTATTCTGTACGCCACAATTGTTATATATAAATAGCAGAAGTAAATACATATTTTTTATTTTATACTTGTATATTTATATAACTTTGCAGTATTTTTTAAATTATTAAATCAAATACAAAGTTGTAGCTAAATCAGATATTTTGCATTGAAAAATTAGGACGAGTTTTCAACTCTTCAACTATTATCAGACTTGTATTTACATTTTCAAAGTTTTAGTAAATTGTTACCACTTCAAAATAACAGGTACTTGTCGCGTGTATGGTTAAAATCACTGCAGTGTTACTTTAACCTCATCTGCTCCGTGTTTTGAAATTAACCATGCTTTGAAACTTTGAAGCATAAGTAATTTAATATTTTGGCACAATTCACTACACGATCAAAAGTGGTAAGTGCATCTGTGCTAATAACTAATATAATAGTGTATTAACTAAGATTATAATATGATGTAAGTAGCTGTTCCCCGCGACTTCGCGTTTTAATTTAAGCATTGTTGGAATGAGAGAATCCTTCACTTCAACTCATCCAGTTTTATCGTAAAGTAAACGCCTGAAAGTTCTTGTATACGAGGGATGTCTGTAATACCACCTCTTAAAAACACGTTTATAATCGAATAAAATTTAATGGATTTCATCACGTTTAATGTAAATAAAATCAAAAGTTTTATGTAATAAAAACAAAATAAATTGGGTATTAAAAATATGTACAACACTTAACAATTTTACCGAGCACATATTTTAAGTTCTTGGAATGTAATTCTAAGATTTACCATCTTTTTCAAAATTGCAATTTTTGCGATTACAAACAATTTCAGTGTGCCGGTGGTAATGGTTGGTTTTCTCGCGTATTATGAAATTGTGTGGCTTGCTCTTACCTCTGAGCTCATGCTTTATAGAATTTGTTTATAAAACTGAAGTGATAAACGAACTAACAGTCCACCTGATGATAAGTGGTTACTGCACTCCACGGACACCTGCAACTAAATTCAAACAAAAAAGACTACTGTTCACGCCCAAACGCTGGTTTCGGGATTTGACGCTAGAGGGCGCTCGATTCAGGGCCATACCGGTTTTGACGTTCGGGCGAGCGGTTTGGCTGTGGCGAGAGGGCGCGAGCGCAAAAGGCAGTTGCTCGAATACAGTGCTGTCGAGAGCACGTCGTGAAGTCGCCCGGGAAACCTCCATTTTTTAGAGTCGGTTTTGTTAGCAAATTGTTGCCACGACGAGGTTTTTTGTTAAGTCTAGAATTAGACGCCGGGTTAACAAATTGTTAGGAAGTTAACATTGATTGCGATCAACCTCTGAATTGTTCTAGAAATAATTGTTGCCACCTTATGATCCGAACATTCGGTATTCGTGTTGTGTGTTACGCTTTATAATAAACGAAAGTTATTAGACTGACTGTGGGTAACGCCGCTGTAGATTACCACAATTTGGAGCGTAGCCGTAGTCCGGGCTGCTGCCGACTTCAACGGTCCAGTCAAGTCTATCACAACCAACACCACAAAAACCCCACTACACTCAACACATACACACCTCCGGCCTGACCGAGCCGTGAGACAGCAGTCGCCTCAGATACAGGTAAGTAATCTCTATTTGACTAGCCTCCCCATTAAATTGTAGTAGGATAAAACATTTTCCATATAGCTTAGTATTATAGGAAATTCTTCCATATAGCCACACGGGCTCGAACCTGCGGCTGCTCGTTGAATCTTACGCTCATGGGCCCCGGGACATTCTACATTCGCAGGGACAGCTGTAGGCCGTAACAACTACTGATGCGTTGTCACCTTGGAGCACTAAGGTTAAATGTCTCACACCCTGTAATTTTACTGTCTCTCTATACGTTTCAGAGCAGAATACAGCAATGCGGTGTTACATTTTAATTTGGTTAAAATAAAGCAACAAATAAAAATAAAAAACAGACACTAAACGCAATTGATAACGGTTTAATTAAATAACTATCTTGAATATAGTTATCAATTCTCACGAAAACTTGAGAGACAATTACCAACCAACTTCATGGTGTCGCTTATAGGTGTCGGTGTATGCGCGCATTGTAACAACTTCATGGTGTCGCTTTTAGGTGTCAGGTTAGTTTTAGTTAATTTAGTTAGGTTTAGGCAAAAATTCATTTTTTCCAAAGGCACTAAAAGAAGTATAACTTCAAAAGAATTTATTTATCAACTCAGGGTCGAAGTTTGGTTACTATTTATAGATTTCGATCTAATTGCCCTCGCGACAATACAGTCCTGCGCTCTATTTAGTCTGCCTCTTATTACTGCCGTGCATCCAATATTAAAATGAAGAACTTAGATCTTGGCAGCTGCCGTCCAATGCTTTCTCAGTGGTCTCCCGTCTCTTGGTCACAAAATCAGTCCGGAGGAAGTTCCTGACGGTGTATGCATTCCAAGTATATAACAGAAATATTTGTGTACCGCTAGTAGCAACAGTTGTGCAACTACGAAGAGCAGAGCTAATCTGAATATTTACAAATGCTGGTAGAAGCATGTTATTCACGTTCCCTGGGATGATATGATGATGGCAGATAAAATTATAAATTATTATAATTTAATTTTCTTAATTAAAATCAAAATAATAAACAACTGTTTAATTGAAAAAGAGATTTAAACAGCAAACTATATGAAAAATAGTCACTGTGAATCAATGGAGGTTTTATCAGACAGTTGATCCCGAGTCATGAGTTCGAATAACCTAAAATATAATCGGGCACATATTATCTTTTATACTAAGCGTTAATAATATCATATTTTTATTTATTAATTAAATATTTATTTAACTTTATTTTATAGGTATTTTTATTTTATTTTACTAAAATTTATTTAATTTATTGTATTTTATATATTTATGTAAGTTTCAACTAGATGAGCATACAAAAAATATCCCTAAATCTGAAAATTTCGGGAATCAAGGAAGTGACAAAACATTACTATTTAAAAATGTATTTATTGCTTTTCAAAGTATTCTCATTTTTCCATACGATGGAACCAATCATTGAAGCAACCATTCTATTCGGAAGTTGGGGTCTCCAAAATGGCCGTTTTGTAGGCGTCCACAGCTTCTTCAGGTGATGAAAATCTCTGTCCACGCAATTTATTCTTTATTTTAGGTAAAGTATAGAAATTATTAGGGCTTAGGTCGGGGCTGTACGGTGGATGGTCTAATAATTCTATGTTTTCTTGCTCTAAAAACTCTTTGTTCTGTGTGCGGTGAGAGAACTCGCATTGTCGTGATGGAGGATGATGCGGCGGTTGCAGTTCTCTTTACGGAGTTCAGAAAGGGCCTGTGGCAAACAAATGCTAGCATAACATTCTGCATTAACCGTTCTTTGTCCCTTAAGAGGAATAATCGTAACATGGCCGGTTTTGGAGACAAACGTGGCCACCATTTTTTTTGCAACACTCCGTGAACGAACAATTTTTGTTGGCTTTAACTCATTTTCGAACACCCAAACTCGTGACTGGTTTTTTGTTTCGGGTTCTTACGCATATATCCAGGATTCGACACCTGATACGATGTTGTATACAGAATTTGAGGATCCTGCGTGGAATCTTTCGAGAGTTCTGACGCCCCAAGTAACGCGAGCCGCTTTTTGCTCTTCACAGAGCGAATGCGGTATCCATCGGGAAAACAACTTTTTTACACCTAATTGTTTATACAAGATTATTTGTATTTGACTCATGCCAATATCTAAAGTTGCCTGAATTTTGCGGTATGTCACATGTCGATCTTCCTCAATCAGTTTACGAACAGCATCAACGTTTTCTTGGGTGACTGCAGGTTTTGGACGACCTTGACGGGGATCATCACTGAGCTTGACACGTCTATGTTGAAATTCAGCAAATCAGCGATAAATTATGGTTTTGGATGGGGCTTCATCACGAAATGCAGAAATCATCCAGTCAATACACTGTTTTTGTGTTAAACCACTTCGAAAGTCATAATAAATCATCGCTCTTGAATTTTCTCGAGTCTATTCCATTTTCTCAACGACTAAACAAGTTTTTGACAAAACCTTGTGACAAGACTGAGAATCTTTTTTTAAATAAATAAATGGTATGCAATTTTTAAAACCAAGGAGTTTTCAATTAAAAAGATTTTAATATGACAGGAACAGTGGAAATATTCCATTCCCGATACTTTTAGTTCAGCCTATGTAATAATATAATAAATAAATGAATAGCAACTTGAATTTTACAAACCATACATTAACAACGAAAAGCCTACATTATGTTACCGCACTGTAAATATATATATTTTTTTATTTATTAGATATATTTGCCTAAAAAATGGACAGATAAAAATGGTACAATTCTCAAAGCATGAGATGTTTTCCTATGTGATTGTAGGTAGCATGCAAATTTACATAAATAGCACATATAAATAAAAATTTTCTAATCAAATCTAATCCAACACAAAACAATTAGGCTAAATAGAGTTTATTTATTAAAAAATATTAATTACATTTAACAAATACTCCTAGGTCTCTGATGTCATAAAATTGATTTTCATAGAGATAAGCTAATAATTTTTCCTTAATAAATTATTATTATGCGAGTTGATGTCATTTGGTATTTTATTATAAATTCGAATACATATGATTAAACAAATATATTTCTTTGATCGCGGTACATCCACTAATACAAGTCTATTTGCATTTCTTTTTAGTCTTATGTTCATATCAAACAGCTTTGTAAAGAGATTGTTATGTTTACGTATGAAATTACAAACTTCGTAGATATAGAGAGATGGTAGTGACAACAAACCCCGGCTCCTGAATAGCGGTTTCGATGAATTTTTTTCGAACTCTATTAAATGACACTAAATTCTCACTCTCACACTGAAGACTTCCACCGAACCATTAGCATGTTGACCAAAAATGTTAATTTATTCTTTAAAAGCTTAGAGGTTAAAACAGTAATAAAAAACCTGAATGCCTAAATCATCATCATCATCATCATTACAGCCCTTCACAAGTCCACTGCTGAACAAAGGCCTCCCCCAAGGAATGCCACAAAGCACGGTCCTGAGCCAACTGCATCCACCAACTTTCTGCATATCTTATCAGGTCGTCACTCCATCTAGTGGAGGAACGACCTAAACTACGTCCGCCGGTACGAGGCCGCCACTCAAGAACCTTTTCTACCCATCGGGTGTCGGTTCTTCGAGCTATATGGCCGGCCCATTGCCACTTCAGCTTACTAATCCGTTGGACTATGTCGCTCACTCTGGTTCTACTGCGGATATCCTCATTTCTAAGTTTATCACGCAGAGAAACTCCGAGTATAGCCCTCTCCATAGCTGAGCGACCTTGAGCTTCCTCATCCAGCTAGCAGTGAAGGACAACGTCTCAGGTCCATAGATCATCACTGGCAAACCGCCCTGATTGTACAGTCTCGTCCCAGGTAAACATACTCATCAACAACTTCGAGCTTAGTGCTCCCAACAACTACCGGCACAGGAGTGACATGGACATTAAACATGATCTTTGTTTTGTACATGTTCACCTTAAGACCTATCCGTTGGGAAACACTATTGAGGACATTGAGCATAGTGCTTAGGTCCTCTAGCGATTCTGCCATAAGGACTATATCGTCGGCAAATCGAAGGTGAGTGATGTACTCGCCATTGATGTTAAAACCGTATCCTTTCCAGTCCAGAAACTTGAAAATGTCTTCCAATGCAGCGGTGAAGAGGTTCGGGGATATAAAGTCACCCTGTCTTACACCTCTCTGAAATTGGATAAGTATCGTACTCTGGTTCTGTACTCGGATAGCCATCGTAGCCCTACTGTAGAAGCACTTCAGCACTTCGATATACCGACAGTTAACTTGGCACCGCTTAAGGTACTGCAGCACCGCCCAAATTTCGACGGAATCAAAGGCTTTCTCATAGTCCACATACGCCAGACATAGTGGCAAATTGTACTCTTCGGAGTTCTGTACAATTTGCCGAAGAGTATGTAAGTGGTCTATGAAGCTAAAGCCCTTTCAGAAACCAGCTTGTTCGGGAGGCTGGAAGTCGTCAAGTCTGCGCACGAGACGATTCGTAATGACTCTCGAAAACAGCACGTAGACGCGGCTCAGAAGGGAAATCGGTCTGTAGTTCTTCAAGAGAGCGTTGTCGCCTTTCTTGTGCTGTGTTCGCTTTTTCAGGTGCTGGAGAGCCATTCTAATCTCGCTCAGACTTACGTCCGGGATATCATCGGAATAGTATCGGATAAGACTCGCTTTTGGATCGTACCTCACACTTGGGTGTGGCTCCAACGATAGGTGCAGTTGCCCTTAGAACCTCACTCCAAATCTCAGGTGTCCCGGAAACGACGCTGCCACATTCGGTTTTCAGCTTCGACAGTTGGCTCTTTCTAGCAGACAGATCTTTTACAAAGACTTTGGCGCCCTGGTTCCGCTCGATCGCTTCTTCAATACGAGCAGTATTAAAGTTGCGTAAGTCCCGCCGCATGCATTTGGAGATCTGTATGTTCAGTTGCCTGTATGCTGTCAAATCTGTTAAAGAATGTAGCTTCATCTCCTGCCTAACAGCCATGAGATTAAGAGTGTGATCGGAGCGTTTTTGTGTTCTTCTGCGGCGGGTCTTGCAAAACTTAGCTCCGACCACATGGACAAGTTCCACGAGCTTTTCATTCATGTCATCCACTGCATTGCAATCTTCTGGGCACTGAAAACGGTTTCGTAGCTCGAGCTGAAAGGTTTCGAGACTTTGGATTAGAGCACGAGGGGAACGGAACGTTGGCTTCATTAGACGTGACCTCTCCAACTTAACGTTTAGGTTCAGTGTGCCTCTCACCATTCGGTGATCGCTGCCGGTTTTCACCCTCGCGATCACTGAGACCACTGAGACATCGTTGAACAGCTGTCGTCTGGTCTTCATAATGAAGTCAATCTCATTTTTGTCGAACCGTCGGGTCTCGACCATATCCACTTAATGTGGGGCCGCTTCTGGAAGAAAGACTTCATCATAAAGAGTTTCTCCATGAATTCGGCCAGCTGCTGGCTCCTGGGGTTTCGTTGCCCTATTCCGGATTTCCCTACATTCAGCTCTCCGTTCTCTCTTGTGCCTAGTTTTGCATTGAAGTCTCCCATTAACGCCGTATAGTGAGATTTGGAGGAATGCATGGCTCGAGAGATATCCTCATACATTTCCCCCAACTGCTCATCGGGGTATGCCGAGGTTGGTGCTTAAACCTGTATGACCTTCAGCGAATACCGTTTTGTCATTCTGAGTATAAGGTACGCAACCCTCGTCAACATACTCCCAATCTTTACAACGTTGTTAACGAGAGACTTGTGGACGATAAATCCGACACATCCTTGGGATAGATGGTCGCCTTCCCGGTGATAGAACAAGTTTCCGGGTTCGAGGATTACCGTGTCCTCCCCCTCTCTTCGGACTTTGGATAATCCTATGATATTCCAGTGTAATTTGTCTATCTCTTCTTCTAGCTCCAGGATCTTCTCGTCAGTCCTCAGGGTGCGTACGTTATAAGTTGCCAGGTCGAGTCGTCGTAGGTGGCAACCGAACCTCCACTGCAGGGTCCTAGCATCCCCTGCCCCATCGTTACCATGGTCGCCACCGTAGCCAGGAATAGCGGGGCTGCCGGGGACTGGGGGCCGTCTCTTTGTTACTATCATGGGGGGTATATTGCCATAGTTGCCACGCTTGTTGAGCGGGTTGGCAACCGCAAATTTTTTAATGTAGGTTTGCTGTTATGAGAAAGATGCTGCTGCCCATCCTACGCCTTAGTTTCCCTCTGTCGCCTCTTACCGCACCCACGAGAAGATATGGGGTAGTGAGTATTCTTACCCACACTTACACGGAATGCGTAAATAAGTTTACTGAAACAACATTTTAAATGAGTTTTAATAGAACCAGCATGGTGGCGATCACCTCATTCCCAGAGGTTTTTTTTTCACTTATGTATTCTTTGCTATTATAAGAACCCTTTTTGTACAATTTTTCTTTAATAAAACATTTAAACTTGTTTATTGTCAATTTTTGAAAATTTTCTCGGATTTTATTGCAAAAGCGTATACATTTTCCCTAAATGAATTACTAATTCTGTAAGCATAATTCTGTGGCGCCGAGTAACTGGTATTACAGGCTTATGTTTGTTCCTAGTGTTTAAAGTAGGAACATCTTTATTCTTATCGAAGCTATTTATGTTGTGTAGTGTACATACATTACATTTTCATAAGATATTAATTTCCTTAAATTTTTCTTTAAGGGTCCCATTACAATTTAAGTTATAAATCGCCCGCACGGCTCAATGTCAATCACACTACCCCATAACAAAATTCCATGAGACATTACACTATAAAAGTAACTAAAATAAACTAATCTAGCTGTCTCAACATTGGTGCGACTTAGTTATTTTCAGAACTAAGTCTTTTTGCTAATTTATAAAAATAGCACATATATTTATGAAAATAGTCATCTCTCCGAAGTTCATACTTACAACACCGTGGGTTGTTCCACCATCATCACTAAATATTCCACAAGGCTCTAAAACCGAGGGAACATTTATAAAGACTAGAGCCGTTCGGACAATATCACATCAGAAGGGCATAGTGGTCTTCTATTCCCGAGTAAATTATAACTACTATAATAGGATAGCATTAATTTAGATCACAGTGGCTAGGGTAGAAGTAGGATTGCGATTGCAAACTTAGAACACAGCATCCACGTACCATCAGGTGGACTATGTGGTCGTTTGTCATCCTCATTCTATAAAAAAAAGTCAACCCATCACTAATGGTATTTTATAACGTTTGAATAATTAGAATTTACTGTAGTGGCCATTTTATAATTTTTCATTATGCTAATGAAAATTATTTATTTACGAATGAAGTTACATTGTCATTATACTTTTAATGGTTATTTACATGCCACATGATAATATTCCACAACAGCAAAACGCTTTTAACCACGCGTAAATTTAAATAATGCGACACAATTTTTGTGATTTTCGAATAAAATAATATTATTTTTATAGTTTAGTTCAAAAAAATCTAACAATACAATATTTCCTATCTTCACTGAGCATGATTTCCGTTACTGCGTAATTCCGAAGCAAGCATTTAAATTCGATCCTTCACATCATAGAAATTGTCAATCTAAAATGTTGATTTTTCATGTGTGTTGAAAAAAAAGCTAGACGCAAAATTGGTATATCTAAGAAATTTAAAAAAAATCATTGACATGTAAAGTTCTGCAAATATTGTCTGGTTCATGAACCTCTCAAAAATAAGGGGAGGCCCAGCAGTGAGACGTATGTAGACTGTCAAATTAAGAATTGTTTTTTTCACCCCAGCTCTTGTAACTTGGAGACCGTCTGTTATGCAGTATGAGGTCGCGCGTTGTCGGCAGGAGCAGCGGGGATGATCAATTGACTAATTCTGGTTGGAGACGTACGAGCTTCTTCATCAATGTGTTCACTTCTTCGCAGTACACATCTGCAGTAACGCTCATTACGTTCGGCAAGAAGCTGTGATGAATCACACCGCTAGACCACCAAACAGTGATCATCGCTTTTCTAGGGGTAACTTTTCGTTTAGGGCATTGTTTAGGTGCTGAAGCAGGATCAAACCAAGTTATTTAGCGCTTGCGAGTATCAAACAGAATCCATTTTTCGTCGTAATTTATAACTAAATTTCACATCAAGATTTATCCTAGAGCTATTATTTACTGGAGAAATATCTGTCATTGTGATGTATCGGAGCGGTATCAAACATCGATTCATGGATTTCTCGGCAATTGATGAAATTAATTACATTTTATTGTGAAAAAATAGTTAAAATTGTGCACGACTCAAGTCTTATATTTATAAAAAAATATATATTATTTTACTAGTAAGTACAGTATTATTTAAATATTTTGTTGTTTCTCGAGGCACAGAGGGGGAAAACCACCAAATTTTTGAATTCGACCTGTTACTGAGAATTCCTCGATACAAAAATAAGAGATCTCAGCCCGACCCGGTATTTGAACTCGGGACCGCATGATCAGCATTCGGGCTTAAGACCATTAAACCAACGACGCAGTCATTTACAGTATGTAATATGTATAATGTTAGTAAAGTTAATAGCGTATCACGGGCTACAGAAGATGTTTTTGAAGATTATTTGAACTTTTATTTTGTTTGCCATTATTTCAAAAAATATACCGACGAGATCACAATTGACATTTATAATATGTGTACTCGTACGCTATTAAACATCAATAGCCTTGCTTATAACCGTTCATTAACAAATATGTCTCTATCTGTCCTGTCTTTTTTTCCAAATTTATATGGCTCCACTCCAGCAGTATAAACTATTTGATAAAAGACAATCGGTTCACACTTTACGAAGAAATTTCAAAACATACATACAAAAACATACAGTTTAATCGAGAACTTCCTCCTTTTTAAATCGGCTGAAAAGAGTCATGATTTTGATTTAATAATAAATTATTTTTGCTTTAACGAGATATTCAAATAAGATGCTCAACGTAGCCATTCGCTTCTGCTTCGGTTGCAATAGCATTAGTCTCAAACATCTTTGTTTTCAAAGTCCTATGTAAATTTCGTTTTCTAGTGCAGGAAAATAACATTTCTAGTAAAGTGCAACATTGTTTTGAATTCAATATAGTATCCAATTTTTACACGTACGTCATATAAATAAATAAACTTTAGGCTTTTCATTGACTTTGTACCTCACAATAGATAATACATTTATCATTACCATGTAGCGGCAGTGTCAGAATATCCACTACCCCATATCATCCCGTGGGTGACACATAAGGCGATAGAGGGAAACAAATCAGTAGATAGGAGCAGCGTCTTCCTAATAATGACTAAAAATAAACAATAAACCTGCGATTGCGAACCCGCTTGCCAAGCGTGGCGATTATGGCAAATATCCCTCGTATGAGGGAAATATGGCGGAGGCCTATCTTCAGCAGTGGACATAAATAAGCTGCAACGGTAACGGTAACGGTCTTTTTGATGGTAAGTAGCCTTATCATCATGGTAAAGTAAAAAAATTACATCTTACGTCGAAGAGATAGAATAAATATTTTTTTTGGTTAATTTGCTGTAGAACTCTCATATTAACTTTTTACTACATCTTCTTCATTCTATCTCTGCATCACCCCAAGGTAGACTAGTAGAGAATGCCGTAGGCATTAAGTGCACCACGTGTGAATATGAAGTTTTAAATAAATAAATGAATAAGAAATAAATATTCAATTAATTTCATTTCATTTCAGTGCCGAGAACCGGACACCCTTTTTAGCCAAATGAAAAAAGGGTGTTTTTAATTTGGCTGTCTTATGGTACTTAAAGCACCACCTTTGCCAATAGAGAACCTTATGATAATAGTACGATTAGGTACACCTTGTACTCTCGTACGTGATCGCTGCTAGATGTTAAGGCTTACGTGATATTTAGTTCAGGGTGTAATATCAGAAACACAGAATAAACCAACAATCTGTATTTTGCAAAAGAACTGGAATCCTAGCCCGGAACTCGCAGCAAGCTTCTTTTCGTTATTCACGGCCAAAAAAGAAGAGTAAATTGATAACCCTATCAAAAATTAATGAATCGATAAATTATATTGCAAAGAAGCACTTGAATCAAATAGTTCAGCGTATCTAAAAATGTAAACTAAGCTTAGTCAGCTATAACTAGCTGCAGCCAACTAAGATGAGGACTAAGATGAAATGCCTAACGGCCTGTAATTATATTGGCTTTCTTTAGCCTTCAGACTGGAACACAGTAATGCAAGCAGCGTGTAGGACCAAAAATAAGTAAGAGGATGGCACCCACTCAAACGGGCTCCTAGGGAGAAAAGGTATCCTTCCGTCCACAAATTGCCAGAAAAAATAATAAACCTTGTCTTCTTGTCTTCTTTTCTTTCTGATTTCACTGGGCTTACTTTAGTAGTAAGCCCAGTTAAATCAGAAGAAATAACTTATGATTTATTTTAGTATAAATAGCAGGTTCCCCGAGACTTCGCACGCGCGTTATTTATTAAAATTGGATTTCATGGGTTTTAATTTTTTGCGCGGAACCCTATTTTTTTTAAATTAAAAGTAGCCTAAGTTACTTCTTATAACATCAGCTATCTGCCAGTGAAAATCTCGTCCAAATCGGTCCAGCCGTTTCGGAAATTAGCCGGAATAAACAGACAGACAGACAGGCAGACAGACAAACACTTAATAAATTGTATTTTTATTATTAGTACCGTATATACTTTCATATGCATTTAGTTTAATTTTGACATTACACACAAATACTTCAATTTTATTTATTTGTATAGAAACTTCGCATAGAGGCGAATTTCGATAGGTTTAGTACCTAGTTTAAGCCGAAAGCAACTGCATGCTCTCTACACTTAGGTAGGAGGACTTTTAGACATGAATATATCGAATACAGTTTAACCAAACACAAACAGCGGCAGCTAGTTTTAACCTAATTAGGCTTAGCCTGATCATCATCATCATTAAAGCCCTTCACAAGTCCACTGCTGAACATAGGCCTCCCCAAGATATGTCACAAAGCACGGTTCTGAGTCACCTACATCCATCGACTTCCTACATGTCTTACCAGGTCGTCACTCCATCTAGGTCGTCACTCCATCTAGGTCGTCATTCGCTTAGTAAGCTGAATTGGCAATGAGCCGGCCATATAGCTCGAAGAACCGACAACCGATGGGGAAAAATGTTTTCGAGTGGCAGCCTCGTGCCAGATGAAGTGTAGGGTGACCCCCCCCCTCCCCCACTAGCCTGATAATTATAATAAAATTATTCATCCGGTTATCCGGTGTTAGTCACTTTCCTAAAAAGAATTCTGTGGCGTTTCCACTAAGGAAAACAACTCAACAAAAATAATAAAAAGACCTATTCGTGATCTACATTTTAAAACAACATGCCTTCCGCAAGACATTCAAATAAGGCGTTTATTGCCCTTTGTTTCTGTTCTGCTTGCAAAGCACTTTATTCGGCTTTGTTTCAACTTCCTTTGTGAATGTTGCTTATTTTAACAGTGTTTTGCAATTCCAATAAAATCCATCGTGGTCAGTCTATAGCATTCCATCGCCATATTAGGTTCCGGTATCAAATATCGGGTAGGGCTAAAATCGGTCGTGTGATCTGGAGGATATTAACAATCAACTGCTGGATATTAGCCAGTTCTAGTCTAAAACTTATTTGGTCTTTTTTGTTCATATTTTACATTTGGGGGGGGGGGGGGGGGGGTGATTTGAGTTTGCAGTACAAGACTTTTTGTGTTTAGATACCCAAAAGTTATGTTACATACCTAATCGTGTAGTGGCGGTGTAAGAATCCACTCAATTCCATATCGTCCCCGTGTGTTTTAAGAGACGACAGAGGGAAACTGAAATAGAAGATGAGCTGCAGCATCTTCCTGATAACAGGTGAATTAAATTTAAAAAAAAACTGCGGTAGCCAACCCGCTTGCCAAGCGTCGTAACTATGGAAAATATGAGGCAATCTGTTAAAGAGGCAGCTCTTTATATGCTGTAATGTGCCAACAAATGAAGTTGTTTATTTAAAAAAAAATGTCCAAATCATCTTAAAACCAACAGCTAGTATACTTGTTAGGCTTTTACGTTTTATGTAAAATGCCCAGGCCTTCGACGGGATGTAATGACGAAGGTATGACAAGTCTAAAATACTAGACTTGTCCGCCTGCCAATTACATCCGCGTAACAATAAAAGGAAATTCTCCCTACAACGAGAGTGATCCATGTCCAGCAGCTGCGGCTGCTGTCTGGTAAAAAACAAGAACAAATATTATTTTATTTTTGTATACTATTGTTTTTGCATTATCTGCACGTACCAAAAGTACCTGTGGATAAAATTCACCGTCGAATCAAATCATTAATAGTATATAGGTAGTTGTTATAAATTATTCGTGTATGTAACTTGCTACGTTTGACTTAAACGCTTTTTCATATATCTGAATAATGACTTTATATTTACGCCCTTTGCTCTACGTGCGGTGCCTGTATCCGTTACTATGGTGACAAGAAGGCTGGATCGTTTCTCGATCAAATGCTATGTAAAATGGTGTCCCAAATCGAGGAAACGCAATCGGAAGGGCTATGTGATAACATTAGTGTTCAGTTTTTGAATAGTTTCTTAAGTTTCAGTTTAGAACAGATATGCACAATATAATGGTAACTGAGCGACCGAGCTTTTCTCGCCGTTAGAGAAATATATTTTTTTCTCAAGGTTAACACTTATTATAAAATATATCAGGTAAGTAAAACATTTAAATATAGAATACCGTCCAAATTGTTGGAGACGTTTCTAAGAAGCCGATTTCATGTACATATATATGTTTTTAATTGTTAAAGAAAGTATGAAAAAAACAATGATTGATGAAACGATGATTTTCTATAAAAATACTTCAATAAAAATGTTTCAAACAAAAGAGCAATGGCAGAAAAATAGTTGACAAAAATTATAGCGTCTAGAAATAAGTTATATATAAAATGAGTCTTATTATTTTTCTATGAGTTTTCAAATAAAAATGTATTTTAATTAAAGCCACAGAAAAAAAAACAAACATTTTTAGGAATATCATATGACAAATCATTTTTTTTTTGGAGTTTATGGCCTGGCATCTAGACCTTTAGGCCAAGTCTTGAGTATTTTTATTCGGTTTATTATAATTTCCCCACTGTATTTTTGATGAATTTATATAGAGGCACGTAATAGGATCTATTTTTTAACATATCACTCAGGCGGCGGGAGGGATCTTGCACTGTCACTTGATTTTGCACTATGTCACTAATTTCACTGACAAGAATCAATCTGTCAAATGAAAAGCACTCACATGTAAATATGAAATGTTCGATATCACCAACAGAATTATTGCAGAAGGTGCAGTAACTGCTCTCCACTATGCCCATTCGAGCCAGGTGGGCCGGGACGGTGGAGTGACCAAAGCGCAGTCTATTTATAGTGGTAACAAAGTCCCGACTGGCCATTTTCAGTTTGTTATACCATGGTGCTACAGGTAGTTTTTCTTGAACAGTTCCATACCATTTACCCTTCTGTTCTTGATCTTGTTTCCAAAATTCGACCCATAAGCTATTGACCTGGTTGTCAATAGATTGATAACAGTCGGTCAAAGGTACTTTCACTATGGAGCTAACATCTAACATGTTGGTTCCATCACGTGCAATTTTATCTACTATCTCATTTCCTGTTATGCCCCTATGTGATGGAATCCACATGAAAGAGACCTGTATATCCTTTTTTGCATAACTAAATAACAATTTTTTAATATTATACAAAATATAGTTTTTTTTAAAGTCAAATCTGAGATTAGTTAAACTTTGGACCATACTTAAACTGTCTGTTAAAATTAAAAAATTATTAAAACTATCTATATGTGCAATCCTCTTCAGGGCCTCGAGGGCCGCATATACCTCTGCAGTGAAAACACTGCATTTAGGGTCCAGAAGAAAACTTTGACCAAACTTGCATTGTGGATCATAAACGGCACTGCGAACAAAGAGCTCACTTTTGCTACCATCTGTATACAAAGTATAGTAGTTATTGTCGGAAATAAAACTTAATAATTCACAATTATTAAAAAAATTTTTGGTAACAATATTGGTCTCAAATATAATACAGGAATATGGGTATGTGTGGCATGTCCACTTTGATTGTTTAATTACATTTTTAAAATCTTCATTCATTTGCTGTACAATGAGAGGCAAAACTGGAAAATAACCTTGTAAAAGCTCACCTCCCGAAGTCTGCTGGACCGAGCATTGTAAAGGAAAAGGTACTATTTTTTTGAGAACATTATCATTACCAGATACCAGCTTTAGTAAATATCTCTCTATTAGCAGAAGTCTTCTAAGACACAGTGGCATTATTTTGGTTTCAACTTCCATAGCTCGTATGGGAGTTGAACACATAGCCCCAGAAATAATTCGCAGAGCTTTGTTTTGAATTATGTCTGGTTTTTTTACACAACTACTATTTGAGTAGGCTAAACAACTGTAGTCGAAATGGCTTCTGACTATAGATTTATATAGCATACTTAAAACTTTGGGGTCTGCACCCCAAGTCACACCAGCTAAACATCTTATAATATTTAAGCCCTTAAGAGAGTTAGTTATAATGTGATTGATGTGTAAATTAAAACAAAGTTTGTTATCAATGACAACACCCAGGAACTTATGGTTAGATACAACTGAAATTGGATGATTATTGTAGAGTATGCCATTAGAGGGAAAATCTTTACTAAAAATCATGGCCTTGCTTTTGTTAGGGTTAATCTGTAGAGCCAACTTGTCATTATAATATATGTACAATTGCTCTAAAGCATTATTTATACTATTAACAGCTCTATCTACATTATGGTCTGTACAATATATTACAAGATCATCCGCAAATTGTAAAATATTTACACCTTCTATATTTACAAAATTAAGAATTTGACTAGTGTATATGTTGTACAACAATAGAGATAATGTAGCCCCCTGCATTGTACCTTTGGAGACCCTTCTGGGACCATGGAGAATATTATTATGCCTTATATACAAAGTTCTATCTATTAAAAAATTAAATAACCAATGGCAAAGTATGCCTGGTATACCAATGTCAGAAAGAACTTGAACCAAAATGCCAGGATCTACATTATCAAACCCACCTTCAATATCCAGAAAAACACAAACACTGGACTTATTATTATTATTGGCATATTTCAGATCTGACAAGAGAGAGATGAAGCTGTCAGCACAACTTCTGCCTCTCCGGAAGCCATATTGAACATGTGGAATGATGTTGTTCGCCTCTACATAACACTCAAGACGCATCTTTATCATGTTTTCATTAAGCTTTCCAACACAAGATGACAAAGATATAGGACGATATGAATTAGGATCTTCAGGTGGCTTGTCAAGCTTAAGTAGAGGGATTACACACTGTGTTTTCCAAGATTCAGGAATTTTTTTTAAGTGCCAAAGAGCATTAAGATTAGCTAATAGTTTCTTTTGTACGGACTGATTTAGGTTTTTGATCAAAATGTATGGACAATTATCTAAACCAGGAGTTGTGTTTCATCTAGATTGTAAACTTGTACAAAACTCACTCCAAGTAAAGGGTTCTATGAGGAAACTGGACTTCTGAAGACTATTATTAATTTGAAAATAACTTTCTAGATTATCAATAACCCTACATCCATTTCGAGATAATTTGTCTAAAAGAGGGACTACAAATTCGTCTTTATATGTTCTATTATTGCATTTTATTCGTTTAAATAACTTGATGTATTTCCAAATAATACTAACAGGTGTAGTTCTGTTAAAATTATTACAGATGTTAGCCCAACCATTGCGTTTATGTTCTGAAATAGTCTTTTTCTTAACAGCATTAAGTCTTTTGTAATTAATGTAATTATCAATGGTTGGATCTCTTCTGTACAGTTTTAAAGCTTCATAAGTTTTAATAACACTCTGTTCACATGTGTCACTCCACCAAGGTGCTGGAGGTTTGCAACGATAGTTGTTTGCTTTGACAAACTTTGGCACAGTATCTCTCCTAAGTGTATCAAGCCTTTCAATAAATTCATCATATGACTGTAATGGATTCTCATTATTAACTTCAAAATTAGAAAAAGCAGTTATAGACAGCTCATTGTATTTTGTCCAGTCTGTCTTGTTGTATAAGAATTTTTCAATGGGAGGATTAATTTGGTATCTATCAACTGACAATAAAACACGAGTAAGCGTAGGAAAATGATAGCTCCCCATACAATCATCATGCACCCACCATTCGCATAGTGGAGTGATTGAAGCACTACAAAAGCTGACATCAATAGCCGATGGATTTCGGTTAGGATAATTAATAGTAGTGAAGCTACCATTGTTGAGGACACATAGATCAAATTCATCAATTAAATCGTATAACTGATGACCCCGACTTTTCGTGGTCATACACCCAAATGCCACATGGTGAGCGTTGAAATCTCCAGCCACATATATTGGCTTAGGCAAATCTCTAATTATATCACGCAGTTTACTTATTCTGAAGTTACCATTCGATGGAGGGCAGTATACACATAAAATCGTTAATTGTTTACCACTTACATATAACAATAATGCCACAGTCTGAATGTCTTGGTAAAATCTGGTTTGAATAATATTATATTTAAAATACGGTTTGATCAAAATTGCTACTCCACCATGCTCATTTTGGGCATTATGATAGTGGAAATTATATCCCGAAATGTTAAAATGCTGAGTATCTTTCAGCCAAGTTTCATTGAGTAGACAGATATCAACATTTTGCTCATCTAAAAATTTAGACAATAAGGATTTTTTCCTATGTATACTTTGAATATTGTACTGAGCTATACATAACTGCTGTATGTTCTGTACTGTACTGTCCATTATTGTGACAGATTTTTTAAAAGTAAGTCTTTAATGAACAGTGTAGTCACAGGTTCATTATCTGTTTTATTACCTAATTCGACTAAAGTTTCGACCATTGCCATCAAAATATTCTTATTGTTTGTAATTTGAGCCTTAAGTTGAGTTTGGTTCAAGTTGGGTTCAGGCACTGTTTTATTTACATTATTTACAATTTTTACATTTTTATTTAATTTATGTACATTTTGGTTTATTGATGGTAGGGTCTTAACAATGCTGCTCGACTGTGCAGGTAAAGACGGAAAATCAGATGACTTAATTGTATTAGCTACAGAGGCATAAGTAATTTTACCCTTTTTTTCAAGTATTTTTTTCATTTTTATTGGGCAAGATTTGGAAATAGCCAGGTGGGGACCACTGCAATTGACACAACACAGGTTTTCTTTTTTATCACAGTCTCTGAAATTATGTTCCCCAGCACATATCGAGCAACGTTGTTTACCATTACAAATTTTCGCAGGGTGGTTGAACTTGAAGCACCGGAAGCATTGTTGTAACGGTGGGACATATTCAAACACCCTGAACGAAAATAGGTCATATTGGATGTTGTCGGGCAGAACATTTGATAGGAAAGTTATACTGACCGTCTCGAGACCTACAGTACTTTGACCGACTTTTTTCGTGAATCTTCTCACTGAAATAATTTCATAAATCGAAGACAGTTTCGTATATAATTCCTTGTTCGAAATGTTGGTAGGCACATATCGGATGATTCCAGTTTTTTCTATCTGCGCTGCAGGAATATGCGCCTTCAAGTTGTGCTTTGTTAAAAAGTCTGTATTTGTGATGAAATTATTTGCAGTGTTGTATTGTTTAAAAACAACCGCAATTTTGTTGGCATTGACTCTATGTAAAGCTACCACACCTTTCACCTCCGAAGTAAAAATATGATTTAAGTAAACTGGGCTTTTATTTCCAAGTTTAACCTGTTTGTCCTGGCTTTCAACAAAAACTTTGAAGTCCGTATTTGTACAATGTTCAGGATAAAGTCTCAGATAACCTGGCTTAAAAAACGGAATAAAGTCATCCTCATCGCCGCCTACTTCAGGTCCACTTTCCTTCGTACCTCTTTTACGAACAATTTTGGATCGTTTCGGGGTTCCACCTGGATCCTCCGGTTCATTCATTTTAACAATTAACAAAATGTACAATTATTTACACCGAACAGGATATTTTAACGATAAATATAAAAATTAAATCGACCGACTCGTTTGAAGTTCCCGCCAAAAAAAAAAAACACCTGACAAATCATTTTACTCTATTCAAATGTTGCCATTTAGTATATTCATACTATTTTCGTATACACTTTGTAAGACTACCAACACAACACACAAAATATTTTTATATTAAGTTATTATTAGTAATAACTGTACTATCAGTAATAATAAAAATATAAGTGATATGGCTAAGAATATGTCTCTTACAAAGAATTTCCTACAATAATACATTATCTCAATCACAGTACTATGTAAAAATTCCGTTTAATGTTATGCCAACACTAGCTAAAATAAAATGTCACTGTTTTTTTTTACTGGCTTTACGGCTCTGGGTTCTAGCCCTTCTGAGAATGTCACTATGATACAAAAGCCCTGGAGCCATGCCAGAAATATACTTTTATATTATGGAAATATATAATATATGTAGAGATACAATAATCTAAAAACTCTCAATTATGTATTATGTATTAAGCTAACTTCAAACAATCACAGGAAGCATGATTTTTTCTAAGTGACATAGGACATAACATAAAAAGGTTCAAATTTAAATATCTTTTTTTTGACGCCTTCTCAGGACAAAATTTTTTGACAGAGTTATTAAGGGACTGACGCTTAACATTTTAAGATATTTTTGGTATATAGACGATACCATTTCTTCTCAACTAATTTTATTTATGAAAGTCTGCCATTGTTCTTTTGGTCTCACGGTTACAAAGTACGCACAGCGCCAAAAATGTACGAAATTCCGCAAATAAAACCATTTTATTAGTCTATAATTTATTGCAGGGGGACGCTTGGGTTAAAATATTAAAACACTTACTGATTTGAAGAATAACTTTCGAACTCGCACACTCCAATGTGCTAGACCTACGCTCTAGCCATTGACCTATTAAGCAAATTATCTTTGTCGCAAAATTACCAATCATACGAGCAAGTAAAGTTTGTTGTTTCGTGTGTGAAAACCCCGAAAACATGAATTTTCCCAGAAATTAAAGCTAGTTAGATCTATTTTACGCCTCTGTAAACAACTTAATTGTAAATTTCATCGAAATCGTTAGAGACGTTTTGGAGAATGGGATTACAAACAAACAAATACATAAATATTTCTCGTGTAATAATAGATATTTAATATAATTTTATTTAATATTAATTTATATGATAATTTTACTGAAAGATAAATACGTAATTAATTAATAATTTAATTTTCGTGCTTTATATTTAAAAATTGGGCCAATTTTAGCGAAGGCGTAAATTGAGCCTATTCTTAATATACATTTTAAAATATAATGCTCCCTGATAATATTTAAATGAGGCACTCCTTGGCTTTTGTTTCCGTTCTACTTATAAAAGCACATTATTCCTTATTGTTTCATCGTTCTGAATTTTGTTGCCTGCTGCTATTGTGCTTTCTTCAAAAGTGGAATCTTGTTTTGAATTTCCGATGTTTTACTTGAGAAAAAGTAGCAAACTATCAAATAGCTCTGAGTCGTTTCTACAGTGACGTAGTTATGAAAAATAATGTCTGAGTCAGTAAGATCGAACCTTTTTGAGAAGTGGATCAAATTTAGCCCACTATTATATTAGTAAGAGCTGTTGGGCCACTAAGTCAGTGGCGTCACTTAGAAAGTGAAAGGGAGGATGGTTATAAACTACATATTTATGTGCTTACTTTAAAAATCATCTAAAATTTTTGTTTTGCAAGTGTTCAGCAAACGTTAAAGTCAACGTCAAAAAATGTTATAAATAGGGTGATACCGCGACTTACTGCACCACATTACTGTACTAAATATTGGAATGAACAAGAATCTGGCGACAGATACAGCTTTAAACATTTGAAGACTTGTATGAAGCAATGTGTGGCACAAGACTTTGAGTCAATGTACAAATAAGTGTACAAAGAAATGCAATTTGTCAAGCGGTCTCGATTTTTTAGCGCACATCAAAGCGTTCAAAGTCGACAGTGTTCAAATGTTTGCGTGGTCTGCCACACTTGCGCAAAGTTCAGTCGCGCGAACGTTGTTTAACGAGACGGTAGTGCGCAGTACGTTTTAAAAATAGGTCCAATCATAAAGACAGTAAAAAACAATCGAATGTATGTGATTTGAATGGTCAGTTTTTATCTAAAAAGTTAATACCATGAACATGACAGACTAGTACTTATTAATGAAATAGATATTCTTGTATTTTAATATTTTATTGTTTTGTATTTTATTGTACTATTTTTGCACATGTAATAAATAATGACATGAACTTAAATAATACAAGCATACTGCATCCACAAAATCGTTGTCCATCTTGTCTGCCATTTATCAACGTACTGTGGAGAGATATTTTAAATATGCTAAGGATGTATACATTTAAGAAACAAAATTAAAACTGCATCCGACAAAATTAAAATGACCTGGAGAATAATAAATAGTGAAACGGGCAGGTCAAACCGCGCAACTCGGATTTTTATTTGAATATTAACAATAATTTAACCCAATCTGACCAATAAGTTGCTATACCTTTTGAGAAACATTTTACTGATGTTCCTTTTTTGACAACAAAATCATTAAATTCTTCTCCTACTGTCGCCAAATCATTGCTTAAACAAAATGTAAAGGCTTGTTCAAATATTTTTAAATTCCATAGATTATTGCCAAAAGATATCGTTAAATATTTTAAAACTATTGATGTTAAGAAAACGGCAGACTTATGGGGGTTTTTCGTTAAAGTTATTTTATCTATAATAGATATAATAGCACCTTATCTAGCCACTATATTTAATACAAGCGTCGAATCTGGTGTGTTTCCTGATTTAATGAAACATAGTAAAATTATACCTTTATTTAAATCTGGTAATACATTAGACCCGCCTATTTTAGACCAATTTCTGTACTACAAACATTTAGTAAAATTTTTGATAAAATTATTTTAGATCAGATGTTAAGTTACTTTAATATTAATAAATTGCTACATAAAAAACAATTCAGTTTTACAAGGGGTCGCTCGAAAACTGACGCTGGAGTGGAGCTTATAGAACCTATTTTTTATGCATGTGAAAATTCAGAGGACGCTTTGGGTATATTTTGTGATGTTTCCAAGGACTTCGACTGTGTTCACCATGAGACATTAATCAGTAAGCTACAGTACTATGGTGTCAAGAATATAGCGCTTAAACTTATTATTTCATATTTAAGTAATAGAAAGCAGAAAGTTATTATCAATGGTAAAAGTTCTTCGGGGTCACCTGTACCAATGGGGTTCCCTCAGGGCTCGATTCTCGGCCCATTTCAGTTTCTAGTGTATATAAAAAAAAAAGAAAAAAACGTTTATTTCAATTACATAAAGCTTTAAGATACAGGGTTTGGAGATCACCTTTTAAGCACAGAGATGCTTGTGTTAGGTGACTCCGCTCTTCCACTTAACATTATATAGTTATGTAATTGGAAACAAAATAAAGTAAAGAAAGTACAAATACAAAAAGGATAAGGAGCGCACTTGTGTGATGTAAGTGAGTGGGGTTTCGAGTGTACGCGCACACGTGTTTGTGTGTGTGTGTGTGTGTGTGTGTGTGTGTGTGTGTGTGTGTGTGTGTGTGTAAGTGTGTGTGTGTGTGTGTGTGTGTGTGTGTGTGTGTAAGTGTGTGTGTGTGTGTATGTGTGTGTTTGTTCGTTCGTTCGTTTGTTGTGTTTATGGGTTAATATTGTTGACGTTGAGGCTTAGGTTAGCCCTACGACAATGTCTTGGGATCGGAAGAAGCCAGACAAGGCTTCCTTCACTAACGATTTCGTTACTGCGGTCCTGTTGGTTAATAGACAGATTATGGTAACGATGATACCATAGCCTCAATGTCATCGTAGGTTTTAGTCTTAAGCCAATTAGTCACAGCTAGTTTACAGTCCCGGCGTTTTAGAGGATAGATGTTTAGCTCTTTATTCAATAGGTTGTATAAGTGGGTTGCCTTGCATACTGCCGCTTGACAAAAGCAGATCTAACTGGGATTAAGTATATTAATTACTTACCTTCCCTTGTAGGGGATAATCATGATATAGTATTTGTTACGGCCTACGGTTGCTCCCTTAAAGGATCCAATCCCCTGGGGCCCATCAGCAGAAGACTTCCCGAGCAAACGTAGGTCGGGCCTCCTAAGGCCACGTGGAATCTCTCTAATTACACTAAATATATGGGGGAGCGTTATACTACGGCCAGTCGACCGGAAGGAATTTGGCGGAGTGCACTTACCTCTATCCAAGGCGACTGGTCCCTCCGGAGTCGGTCAGGTCGCATGTGGTTGTGTAGTGCAAGGGAAAGAATGGTGATGTGGTGTGTATCTGGGTGTGACTGATGGTGATTGAACCTAGACCTTAGCCGTCGGCAGCAGCCCGAGCGTCGACACCGCTCCAACTTGAGGGGGCCTTTCGAGGTTATCCACAGTCACTTTCTTGGTTCACCACGATGACAGTCACTTAACTCTATCGTACTATTAACTAGCTTACAGAAGCCACTAACTATCGCGGGGTACAAGGTTACCGCACAAAACACGCCCGGAGTTTCTGGGTCAAAGGTCACTACCGTTTCGCGTAGCAATAGTTAATTCTAGAATCAGAGGCCGCACTAGCTTATATTGTCGAATGCACTTATACAGATTCTGAGTCGGACCCAATAAGTCCCGGGAAAGGCTATCCAAACAGGGAATGCATTAGCACATCCGGCCGATGACTGACTCGCTTGCGACCCGCGCGCCACTGCCACGCTCGGAAGAACCTCAGACCGGAATCGCGCCGAGCCGAGTGACATCTGGTGTCGATTCCGACAACAGAGTTTTGCGCGAACAGTATTATTTGCTGATGATACTTCCTTGTTTTTTAAACTTAAACGTCAATCATTTAAATGTGACGAAGTGAATAATGCTATATCAAAACTAGTGCATTGGTTTAACGTTAATAATCTACATTTAAACGGAGATAAAACTAATTGAATTAAATTTACAACAACGAATGTTAAAAAGCTGAATACCAATGTGTTTTTAAATGGGGAGGAACTGAGCCTTCTTGGCATCACTCTCGACGCAAAGCTTCAGTGGGCCTTCATATATCCAAATTAGCAAGCAGACTAAGCTGCAGCCTATGCTGTAAAAAATATCAGAGGTCTCACTAGTCTCGAGACTGCTAGATTCGTTTATTTCAGTTATTTCCATAGCATAATGTCTTATGGGATTTTGCTATAAGGAAATGTAAACTATTTTTGTTTTACAGAAGAGGGTCATTAAAGCTATTTACAACCTAAAACCGAGAGAATCTCTTAGAGATAAATTTAAAGAAATAAATATATTAACTTTGGCATCTCACAAAAACAAAGGTAGTTTTAGTAAAAAAAGTGATATACATTCTGTAAACACTAGGAACAAACACAAGCTAGTGATATCAGTTTCTCGACTCCACAGAGTCAGTAATTCATTCTTGGGGAAATGTATACGCTATTACAACAAGGTCCCGGAAAGTGTACAGGCTCTCTTTATTACCAAGTTTAAATGTTTTGTTAAGTTGAAACTGTATAAAAAGAGTATACATTAATACATGGTTGATAATAACCCCTGCGAATGAGGTGGTTGCTTCCAAGCAGTTTCTAAAATAAATTTTGTAAATAGTTTGTTATCATTTATATTGTAAAATTTATTTAAAAAAATGTCCCGCTGGGTTTCGTGCAGGACAGAGGGTTTTTTTTCGAACCAGTGGTAAAAAAGTAAAAAATGACTTTCCGTAAGAATTACACATGTAATCTATATTGAAATAAAAAATTATTCAATTCAATTCTATTCTATTCTATTTACAAAGCATGTCTGGCAGGTTGCGCCAATAAGTGTTCAAACAAGTGTTCAAAATCCTTCAAATAAGTGTTCAAATGTTGTTGGAATATTTGGCGCCGGCTTTACGCTAAGCCTTGGTGTAAAGTAAAGTGTATTGTATTTTACGAGTAGTATGCGTATATATAAGGTCGGGGAAAAGTTTCTGCGTATTCGTATACAAAAATTCAAAGTTTAATTACATTTAATTATAATATATATGTGCCATTTTGTTCAATAACTTGTTGTAATCTTGTAAGTAGTGACAACATAATCCCGTTGCTGTAGAAATCTTGGGATTTTTGATCAAAAAATGCGACTAGTACTTTTGACTGTCCTCTCTTGATGTTCACCTACCCACTAAAACGCTATCCAAAGAATTCTAAAGAGACCGAAACAGGTGAAAATCTGAAAGCGCAAGGTCAAGACTTTTTAACACTTCCCAACCAAGCTCTCTTAATTTTTGCTGAGTGGCCAAAGATGTGTGTGGTCTGTCGTTATCTTGACGAATGACCACTCCTTTTCTTGTGATTATCATTAGTTGTTGGCAGTAGATATCCGACTACCCTTGACCATAAACTTTTTCGCACGTTCTTGTCGTAGATGATCCAGTTTTTTTCTTATGTTACGTAACCATTAATGAATTTCGACTTTCATGAAATAAAAGTTTAAATGAATTCTTTGCGATCTGACGATGACTAAGAATATTCTCTCTGCTCTGACGATGAAAAAGAAATGTTACTATATATATGTGTGTGTATATTTTAATTACATTATTTATTATATTACAAAAATTTAAATACTTGATATGATATCTGGTTGTTAGTGTTTGTACCAAAAAGAGGCTTTATTTTAGTGGGACATCATCTAGAACATATATATATTAAAGGCCAGATTGTAATAACATTGACTTCTGAGAAGACGTGAGAATTACACGTTATATAATTAAAAATTAAATATTTACAAAAAGATAAATAAATTTTAAGTCATTTTGAGTTTCCTTAGTCCTGATTTTCTTCTTTTGCCTTTACCACGTCACTTCTAAAGTATAAATTTATATAAAACAACATGAATATAGAAGTGAACGGTGTGTTTTTGAAGAAGGGAGACGCAGGTGTTTCTAAGATTGCGTTCCGGAACGATGCAAATGAAAAGTGGAGTGATTTGCTTTCAAAGCAGGTGTGTAATAGTCTTGAATTAGCACCGTAAAATCTGTTATTAATGTTATGTAAATTTGTACTATTTTGCGAAACATTCCCAATGATTTCGTAGGCATATAAACCTTCAACTCTTTAAATTTTATCTAATTAAATATATACTCTAACTAAATACATAAACTGACTAAATATAAAAGTCAAATAATTGAATTATTTTATATATATCCAAATGTTATCTTTAATTTGATAAGGTACGTTGTATTTTATCCTATGAATAACTTTTATTCGATTGAAAAATCCGCGCTTACTCGCTTATTTTTAATAACTATAATAAACTAAAGTAAATGTTGTTATTTAACATTTAGTTTACCGCACTCGTATTAGACAATACGAGGGCGGTACTGAAAATTTCGGGAATCATGGAAGTGACACAACATTACTATTTAAAAATGTATTTATTGCTTTTCGAAGTATTCTCCGTTAAATTTGACACATTTTTTCATACGAACCAATCATTGAAGCAATCATTCCATTCGGAACTTGGGGTCTCCAAAATGGCCGTTTTGTAGGCGTCTACAGCTTCTTCAGGTGATGAAAATCTCTGTCCACGCAATTTATTATTTATTTTAGGGAAAGTATAGAAATCATTAGGGCTTAGGTAGGGGCTGTACGGCGGATGGTCTAATAATTTTTGAAACCACGTTTGTTAACCACGTGAAAGTGCTCGGCGGTGGAGGAAAGCATCGTGAGAAAACCGAAACCGAATTACGGGATAAACGAACGCCAACTTATTGACTCCGGGTTCCTAAATAAGAACTACTTGGCAGAAAAACCCAGTAAACTTTGACCTGATCCACGATTTAAACCCAGAACTATTAATCGCGCTTTATACTACTAGACTAGCGAGACAGGAGAGTATTACACTATGCTTATGTCATTGAGTTATTGAGTTATTGAGTTATTATGACAATTTTTAGACTTTTATTGATAAAGGTCTTTAAAATGTAAAAAAGTATTAATTTCATAATAATATTGTAAAGAACATTTAAAAAAATCAGTTTCAGCCAGTGTGTTTTTTTATCTTCGGCTTTATCAGCGCTAAACATCCAGTGGAATCGTCGATATAGTATAAGCTGTACTATACGTATTTATGAGTAAGAATGAAATAGTCAAGCACTGGCTGAATAGAAAAGTATAAAATGATACAAAACTGTTTATTATATTTTTGTTCCCATCTTTTCATAAAAAAAAACACAAGCTATAAAATACCCATTCAGAAACAAAGTTCAAAATTAAGCAACATTCGCAAACAGTGCAAAGCATGCAATTTCTATAGCACTTGTGTTGCGCTGATTTCGGAACGCTCAATTAAATCGATATACACTTATTTATTTACACCGTTAAATAGAACTTCAAGTTTCCGTAGCTGAAGTAACCGGTGAAGAAGTTATAGGTGCTTTAAACATTTCTAATTCGAAACTGATTTTATTGCATATTTCGTAATTAACTTTTTATTATTCTAACTTTCTGACTTCCTGTGAATTAGATTCATTTATTACAACCTTTTCATCATCATCTAATGATTAGGAGGTGTCTACTTATCACAAGTTCACTGCTGAACATAGGCCACCTTCAAAGAATGCCACAAAGCATGGTCCGGAGCTACTGCATCTATCGACTTCGTGCATCTCTTACTAGATCATTACTCCATCTAGTAGAGAGCTCAAATTCTACAAAGCACGAACCAGACTCACCTGTATTACTCCATCAAGTGGGGGGCTGCCCTAAACTTTGTTTGCCGGTACAAGGCAGCCACCTGAGAAACTTTCTTCCTCATTATGTAATGTGCCGCTATTTAATAATGCTAAAAGTTGTTTGTATAGCTCGTAAAACCGACAACAGAAAAAAGGTTGGATTTGGTAAAGGATGTATTTAATATAAGTGCGGAATATCCACTGACGGTGCTGATTAATTTACTATTATAGGTACTCTTACTTGAAACTAGTAACCCGCTCCGGCTTTGCCTGTGTAGGAGGTAGATATTAATATGGCGTTAATAGATAGATAGGAGATAATCAAAGTTTTTAAAAGTAAAAAAAAAACAAAAACAAACTAACATATATATATATATATTATAACTCCAGCTTTAAAGGAGCTCATGGCACGTAGGGATAAAGCTAAAAGAAGATACAAGCGATTTCCACTGGAGAGTAATTTAACAAATTATAAGATCCTACGTAATCGGTGCAATCGTTTGTGCAGAGATGCAAAAAGGAGTTATTTTTATGACTCCCTAACTAAATGTGATCGAGCAAAAGCCTGGAGATTTCTTAAAACTGTTGGTGTTGGAAAGTCACAAACACTTCTCAGTGGAGACATAGACTTAAATATTCTCAACCAACATTTTTCTTGCCCTCCTATTTCTATCTCTGCACGTGATAAAGCTAGGTCAATGTTAGAATTGGCTAAGCACCCAGCTCTGCAGTGTGCCACTTTTGGTTTTTCTTTAGTCACCGAAGACGATACTAACCGATCAATTTTAGCTATATCATCTACGGCTGCTGGAAATGACTGCATATGCTCTAATATGATAATGCCTATCCTTTCTTTTCTTCTACCTGTTCTTACTCACATTTTTAATTTCTCTTTATCTTCTTGTTGTTTTCCGTCGTCATGGAAATTAGCTCACATTATCCCTATCCCTAAGATATCTAATCCTTCATCTCCCTCTCACTTTCGTCCTATTTCAATCTTGCCATTTCTTTCTAAAGGTCTTGAATACATTGTCCACAAGTAATTTTCAGCCTTTCTCAACAGTAACAATATTTTATGTCCATATCAATCTGGTTTCCGACCTGGTCACAGTACAACAACTGCCCTTCTTAAAGTTACTGATGATATTCGTTGGAATATGGACCATGGATTTTTAACAGTTCTTGTTCTACTAGATTTCAGCAGTGCGTTTAATTCTGTCGATTTTGATATCCTTATAAGTATCCTTAAGTCGATTAATGTGTCTAGATCTGTTATTCTATGGTTTGACTCCTATCTTCGAGATCGTTCTCAATGTGTTCGTTCAGGTGAAATATACTCCCAATGGTATAATGTAACTGCGGGTGTACCTCAAGGTGGAGTCCTATCTCCTCTGCTTTTTGCCGTTTTTATTAATTGTATCACTAAGGTCATATCATCTAATTACCACCTCTATGCTGACGATTTGCAGTTATATCGTAATTTTGTGGCATCTGAAGCTAACTTGGCGATTGAAGCTATGAATGATGACTTAAATAAGATTAGCGAATGGTCAAGATCTTTTGGTCTCATAATAAACCCAAATAAATCCCAAGCCTTGATAATAGGCAAAAGAAATGCGCGTGGCTTTCTTAATTTCTCCTCTCTCCAAACTCTACGAATTGATGGTACCACTATTCCCTACTCAGATACTGCCAAGAACCTAGGCGTTATTTTTGACTGCAATCTGACTTGACGGATGTAAGTAGGAAAATATTTCATGCCTTTCATTCTCTAAAGCGTCTTCAAAGTTTTCTACCCGTGTCTACTAAGATATCCATAGTCCAGACTCTTATCTTAACAATTTTAGATTACGCTGATGTATGTTATCTGGATGCTACAGAAGAGCAAATTAATAAACTTGAGCGCTTGCAAAATTTATGTATTCGATACATTTTTGGCTTAAAGAAGTTCGATCACGTTTCTGTTTATCGCAAGCAGCTTAAATGGCTCCCAATCCGCCTTCGCCGGAACACTCGAATCCTCTGTCTTCTTTTCAATATTCTACATAATCCTACTATTCCGCTATATCTAAAAAATCGTTTTAATTTTGTTCATTCTCCAGATGTACCATGTAGGTCAAATACTAGAACATTGTTAAGATTTCCGTCTTTCAATACCATGCTCTATTCTCATCCTTTTTCTGTTAACGCAGTACGATTGTGGAATTCACTTCCCTTTAGGATTCGTGATGCTAAAGCTGTGTCTATGTTTAAAAGACTTGTTAAAGAGCACTATCACTCACTCCATAATTACTAAATTGTAATGTGTTGGTATGCATATAAGTAACATTAAAAATATATATTGAATTATATATATTTTTTATAATATATAATATTTATTTATATATGTATATACGTATATATATAAGTTTGTATATATTTGTATAGTATATGTATATTTATGCAAGTGCACACTTTGACTACCTCTATTTCCTTCAACTATCCTTCAATAGGCCTGCTGGAAGAAATTTCATCATGGAATAAGCAGTGCCTTTGTACATAATTATGTTTTTACCATTTTCTTATCAAATTATGTGTGTAAATAAAATGTTAAATAAATAAATAACAAACAAAGACCATTTATATCATCAAATTTTGAGTTTTCTTCAAGTTTTTTGGATGAAGTATAGTCTATATATCTATATCCCTCTCCTTGCAGTGCTCGCTGTCTCTTTATAAAGTTTTATCACAATCGATTCAGCCATTCCGAAGACACAAATAGACGGACAAAAAAATTTAAAAATGTTATAACAGTATGCCAATAACCCCCTGGTCCTAATAGAAGCCAGTTATATCAATATTACAGACAAACAGATCAATTTTATTCATATATATATATAAAGAAAAGCAAGTGAGTGACGTGAAGTACAGAAAGAATGAATATAATATTGCAATCGCAATGTCAAAATTAAAATTTTGACATTGCGAAGTTAGTTTAAGGTAGAGATTGTCTCTAAATGCAGGCCTAATATATTGAAACAAAATTAAAGTAAAAAAGAGCGTCATAATTAGGCTAAATTAATTCACGTAAAATAAAAAGTTAAAACCTTTACTGCCTATAACTTTTAAATCTATACATATAAATAAAATTGAAGTGTCTGTCTGTGATATCAAATAAAAGCTCTATATTTATCTGAGAACGTTAATTGCATGCCATTAAAACATGAAAAACCATTTCTAAAATTTTTTACTGTCTGTCTGTCTGCTGGGCTAATCTTTGGGACTGACCCAATTGTAATGAAACTTCACGAACAGATAGAGAGCAATACCAGAAGTGATCTCGGTTATATTTTATCCGAAAATCTTAGACATTTAAAAAAGTGATTAATTATCTTAAATTTAAATACCACCATAGTAATATACCCTACACAGGCGAAGCCAGGGCGGGTCGCTAGTAACAAATATAATAATGTTTATGGTACACTTACTTCTCGCAATGATTCTGCAATTTCTTAGGTACTCGTAGTTAAGCTGTGGATAATAATGGCAGTGATTTGTATAAATTTTGTCAATATTTTAATAATTATAACAAGAAAATTATGTAAGTGTAAAGATTAAAATATATTGTAAAAATACCAATGAAGTAAACTATTCTTTAGTTCTGAAATTAGCTTTGTTTAAGTAACAAAAACTTTTCAATCGTATATTTTTATTAATTAAGGGGCTTACATAACAATCAAAGTCACTTTAAAAAATGCTTAAATTGGCTCTCTCTCTCTGTTTTCACTAAATGACAATAGAAGAAGGCAAATATAGAGATAAATAATATCTACTTAATTAGGCTTCGCGTAGTGTATATTTTCTTTGATTAGGCAGAGGTTAAAGTAACCGATAGTCAATAGAATTAAGCGTTACTTTTAAGAAATACATAATATTAAAGATGTTGAAATTAATTAGTAAGATCCGCGTCATAAAAAAAAATATACCTTACCCAGTTTGATGAGCACCTCCCACGCTCTCTCAATTGCGTGTCGTATTATTGATAGTGGTGTGTCTTTCCTAGTGTAGTGGTGTTCGGATCAGTGGTGAGGGTAGTGCTCGCAATGAGGGATAATAATTTTCCGCTCACTAGATGTCGCTAGTTAGGAATGAGGTGAAGTTTTTGTAACACAATGTGATATAATTGAGATGTTGTTTTAAATAAAAGTTTATCAGTTTACTCTTAAATTTTTAGCACATTTGTAAATCTTTTTTTTTTAATTTTTCTACTTTTAGAAATAACCGTAGGTTGGTTTATTCATTTATTATGTTAAGAATATAAAAATACAACTAATATTGCATAAAAAAAATAACTTCCCCGCTATGAGATCTATCAAATACTTCATTCACCTCATTTTAAAAAAAAGTGGCGCTGCTGTGGTGGCAGAAAAAGTCGTCTATACCCTCATTGAGAGAGGGTGAGTTGGTGCATTTTTAACACATTTTAACACAATATAGAATAAGGGTAACAAACGAGCACACAGTCCACCTGGTAGTAAGTGGACACCTTGGTTTATACACATCTACATTTTTTCTCGTTGTTACGTCGTTGTCACCCCTGTGGACTAAGACGGAATACCTCGTTTCCTAAAAGTTGCTATTATACGCTAGTATTCTGTAAGAGTGTGGTCCTTCCCCGGTCGAGGCGATCCATTCGAGCTACAACCAAAATATAGCTGCAGCGTGGCGTGGATTTACCGCGTTAAATTAGGTAAGATACGTCATTTTATTTTATTACACGGATCTTAGGAAATTAGTTTTAACAATTTTTCATTTAATCAACGATATAACGCAAAGCTGTGAATATCTATGATCGATTGCAGTACATTATTAATAAACACACACTAACACTAATGGTTTAATATTCAATGTCACAAACACATGTAAGGAATGGATATCTGATATTTTTTTTAAAACGTTACCCCTAGGATCATCTCCTGTTTGAGGGGTGGAGGAGTCCTCTTTCTCCACGTGAAGGCAGTTTTACATACATAAATTGCAAAGGAACAAAAATCCAGACCTGGTACAAGTATTTGTAAGTCATACAAATACTTGTACTCTGCAAGATTCGAACCCGCGTACTTCAGCATCCCAACTCTGACAAGCCACAGCGCCACGGAGCGTTCAAAATGTTATTAAAAGTTTTGATTAGATGTATCTTCGTTAACTTTCATGTATTTTTCCATTAGTTTTAAAAATCAGGTCTCCATTAAAATATATTATGAATTGAAACGAAAAACACCATTAGCAAAAATTCTTTAAAAATGTTATAAAATATTACCAATTTTAAAATTCTTATAACTCCATTCAACGCCAACCCATGCTCTCGTCAGAAAGAATAATTTAACCCCGGGTTTAATATCAGCTGCCAAGTAACAAATAATTTCCCTAAGTTATTGCTAACAGCTGCAAATTTATGAAATACCGAGTGGTAACTTTTAAACTTTTATAAATTGCTGTTGAAATTTTTAAAACTATTTCTAACGAGCTCGACCAAAACTTAGCGTCATCTGATAGCATATTATGAAAGAAATATAATTAACTAGTAACCCGCCCCGGCTTCGCCTGGGTGAGGTCAATTAAAGTGGCGTTATTAGATTTAAGATAATCATTAACGTGTATTTTGTTTCATCGACTTTTTCGAATTCTCGAAAAAAATCTTCAAGCTTTTCAGATAAAACATAGCCATTTTCAAATCATTGGCATAGTTCTCTATATTTTCATGTAGTTTCAATACAATTGGTTCAGTATTTCCCAAGTTTATCCCGGACAAATAGACAGACAGACAACAAACTGCCATGCACTTTGGCGAAAGTAGTATAAGAAATAACGGACTGTATTTTTGTGTAATAAAGATTAAAAAAATTAGAATATGCTTACTGATGTTTTTTTGGTATACAAATAGACAACCTTAGCTCAATAAATACAGTTACTTCAATATTACAGACATTCCCTTCAATTTAATTTATGTAGAGTGAGCAGTATTTAATATTGGCGGGGCTTACATAATGATTTCTTATATTTACGCGAGCACTACACATTGAATAAAACTACTATTACGGATTCTATCACGTGTAATTAACTTATTTTTATTAATTCCTAACTTTTCGAGTGCTTTACAGCACCTATGGTAACGCGGGACTGAGATGATTGACGTCCCGATGTCAGAGTTAAGCCGGAGCACCTTCAGCTTTTGGTGCTAGTGGTACTGCAAGACTTCAAGACACAGCTAGTTAATTCTGGGTGGAGCGGATCAAAATTAATAATTAATAAAGCTGAAGGTACTCCTGGTTAACTCTGATATCGGGAAGTCAATCACCTTAGTACCTCGTGACCATGGATGCTGTAAAGCACCCGAAACGTCGGGAATTAATAAAGATAAGATAATTAAACGCAATAGAATCCGTAAAAGTAGTTTTATTCATTGGCAGGGCTTTTAGTAGTGCTAGTATATATCTTATTCTTAAGAATCTATCCAGATATGAGGATTTGATCCTGAAACAAGCAAATTCAGAGAGTGGTCTCTTACTTTTTTATTTTATCTCCCCTGCCCCGTAGGATTTGCAACAGCAATAGCAGTATTCTGACAATGTTTGGGAGCCGATGTAACTAACTCTTAAATGAGTTGTTACTTATAACAGTCGAATAATTCGTCGTTGACGCCGCAAAGGGGAGAACCTTAATTTTTCAAAAAATTACAGGAGAGCAAGAAAACATTTATTATTCCCCGATTACTAGCTTTTTTCATCAGAAAATTAAATATAATAGGCTTAATGAAAAACTACAAATAAGAATAATTTTGTGAAGAAAAAAAAAATAGCTAGTAGTCGGGGAATAATAAATGTTTTCTTGCTCTCCTGTAATTTTTTGAAAAATTGAGGTTCGCCCCTTTGCGGCGTCTACGACAAATTATACCATAAAAGTTTTATGTTATGTAGTATTTATGTTTTATTATGTTTTAGTAGTACCGTGTTTGAGATTCAAACTCAGGTTCACAGAAAAGTTGACTTTGAAACTCCTGTCTATGCTTGGCATTGTTTCTTATTCAAAATATACCACTGGCGCCTATTTATCTTTGAGTTTTATCCTTTTTTAATTTATGATAGTACATTTTATCAAATTCAAATAAAACTTAACAAAATGTGCCATTTATTATTATAACTGCGGCGCGATGCTTCAGTATTCTCGGGGATTCGTTGTAAAGCGTCGGAAAGTGCTTTTAAATTGCTGCTTAGGGCAGCCGCTTGTCAGAATAAAAATATAGCGTCAAAGGCAGTAAATGCGAACTTTTGTAAGGAGTTTTTATTAGTACTAATAAATATTACATGAACGTAATGAGTTAACTTTGAAGTCAGGTCATTGATCAACTCAGACTTCTAGTGATCATGGGAGTCGCAAGCCATGAAACGCCGAGAAATCAAAATAAAAAGTTCTTAATATTCATTTTATAAATAAATCAAAATGAAATTAATAAATATGATTGGTTATATGTATTGAGAAATAAAAAAAATCGAAGAGATGTGAAGTCTGCCAACACGTATTGAGGCAGTGCAATGGACATTTCCTAGCCCTTAAGAACTTCTCAGAAGTGAGAGGAAGCCTGTGCCCAGAAGTAGGACGTAAATAGGCTGTAATATTACTTCAAATTATCATCACCATCATCATCATTACAGCCCTTCACAAGACCACTGCTGAACATAGGCCTCACTTAAAATTATATTACTAACAAATATATGGCTATTAACGGCAATCCATAATTTTATATTGAACTTTTTATTGCGGGCTAATAAAGAAAGAGAAGAAGAACAAACTTACATATGTAAAACTTTTATATTATTTACTAGCTTTTTACCCGCGGCTTCGCTCGTGTGAGTTTCAATTTAGGAACATCATTCCGTGCCAAATTAAGCAAAATTCGATCACTTTAAAGTCACCTCGGTGTCTGTGTCTCTATGTCTGTCAAAGATTATTTTTTGAATTCTAGACGTAGATGATTGGTATTTGGCATAGATATGATACGCTATAGAAATATTTATGTCTAGAAACACCTACTATTTTTTTATGTCGGGTGTGTCTTCCGATGTATCCTTATGGAAGGTTAATTGTCTTGGAATCAAAATTTATTATTATTATTTACATTTTACACCTTACATTCATTGATAATTAAAGTTAATTTAGTTTTAACTAAACAATAATGAATTTCATGGTCTTGTATAAATTTACGGTATAATGTTTATTTAATATATTTTATTCATATCACTGGTCCTTTTTAATATTTGATGGCACCATAAAATAGATGTAGATATTTTTTTTTCTTCGAGTGGACTTCAAAATTTCATAAATGCAGTTCTATAATGATATATACCACACATGAAATAAAACTAATTTTACGGATTTGATCGTGTTTACTTTTATCTTTTTTACGTGGGGTTTTTTATAAACATCTTTGGATGAAAGTTACTTATAAACCCGTGTAAAAGAACATATCGTTGAATTGAAGAACCTACGTTCAGGGAATTCTAAAGCATGTCAACATGTTTAGTATGGTCCCAACCATTATATCGGATCTGATAGACAACAAATCCTTGCAATAGAACACCGATTCCTACCAATGATGATCCGTGAGGCTATTGAAATTAAAAAAAACATCCTAATATTAATAGGGAAGATAGCTGCGTACTACCATCTGCTAAGGACCCCATAGTTAATATTCTAACTACACAAACACCTCAGTCCTCCCGTGACTATGGGTGCTGTAAAGTGCCCAAAAACATCGGGAATTAAGTTTTTTTTTAATTAAACGCGATAATATCATTAAAATTAGTTACATTCCTTATATATTTTATTCACTGTGAACGTGGGAAGCACTACACTCATGAACGGGAGTAGAAAAATATTCGCCTTGTTGTGGCGATGAAAGAGAATCCGCCATGTCATATCGTCTCGTCGTAAGAGGTGACATAGGAAAACAAACAGTAGATGGGCAGCATCATCTTCCTGACAACAGATCAATATAATAATACCTGCGGTTGCCAACGCCCTTATCAAGCGTGGCAACTATAGCAAATATCCAGCTAACTGAAAATTTATGGGGGAGGCCTATGTTCATTTCATGGGATTTTTGATAAACTGACGATAAAGATTTCTACTCATCTTTGCAATCCTTAATATTTACGATAGAGTGAAAACAAAAAATATCGTACCCGAAAATATAAATGCAATAAAAACTGCATATTATATTTCCCCATGAAAGCAAAAAAGTAACAGCTTACATACATGTTACTACTGGGCACAGGCCGCAGAGAGTTTTTGCTGATTTTTTAGCGCTGATTCCAACGCCGGATAACCTAAACTGGAAAACTTATAACAGATAAACAGGTTTTGCTTCACCGCCGAGAACGTAAATCGACACTTGAAATTGCAATTAAAATATATGCTAAAATATAAAAGAATGCTTACGTACCATGAAATTTAAGTTTTAATCAGTTTGATTACCGCCATTGATAAGTAAAATAAAATGAACCTTTGTTTAAATAAAATCTGCTTTCTTTAATTAAAGTATTATTCCGCAAGAGCCTGTTTATTTATATATATAATTTACACATATGAGCTATGGAACCAGGACTGTAACAAATATCTTAATATGTCTGAAAAAATGAAAGCTACCTTAAATTTTAAGCTGATTTATAAGTCTCATTAAAAGTAAAATAGTAAAGTAGCAGCTGATATACGTCTCACTAATATGCACAGGGCTCCTCATTACCTATAGAATTTTGTGGACAGAAAAACAGAGTATGCTGCAATGTTTCAATGCATATTAACAGTTTTTACATATTCAAGACTATTTTAATTACTCAGACATCTAGGTTTCCCCACGAAGTTTTTCCGGCTCACCTGATGGTAAGTGACTACCGCCGCTCATGTACAAATGCACCACCAAGGGAATCGCAGACGCGTTGCCGGCGTTTTAAAAAGGAGTAGGTTCTTTTCTTGAAGGTCCCTAAGTCGTATCGGTCTGGAAAATCGCTGGTGGTAATCGATGCCACAAGGAAGTTGTGCGAGGGAGAAAACTTCTTCTCAATCGCACAGTGGTGGACCGCCAATCATCCAGATGATATGGATGGTAACGCGAGTTTTGTCGCGATGTGCGATGGTGAAATTGAGTGGCTGGAATTAGTCCGAACAATTCCTCAGAGCACTCTCCGTGATAGATGCGATAAAATACGAAAAGAGATGCAACATCTCTACACAGTGCCAGTGTATCGAGCCGATCAGAAAAAACTCGGTCGTCGACGATTCGAACCGCTCTGCGCTGGATGCGGTCAAGTGGAAGGAGCTGGCACTGGGGTGCCCCGGCCCAGAGGTGAGAGCAGTATTCTATGTGAGGCCAAACTTGCGGCTACCCGAGGCAGCAAGGGGAGTGCCTTGAAACTGAGGAGATACGAAAAAAGGGGTTCTTTTTAGCGGTAAACGCGCAAACTCTTCTGAAGATTGAAGTGGACTAGATTTAGAAGCCCATAGGAAGGGAGCTTCGAAAGAAGCGCTTTGTGCCAAACCCGATCGAAGGCCTTCGCAATGTCCAAAATAACGGCCAACGCCTCCCCCTTGGACTCTACTGCCTCCGCCCATCTATGGGTCAGGTAGACCAGAAGATCACCAGCTGATCGACCCCGACGATAATCGTATTGGCGGTCACTAATCAGCTGGTGATCGTCAAGGTACCTCATAAGCTGGCAGTTTATAATGGATTCCATTATTTTGGAGAACAGGGAGGTGATGGCGATAGGCCTGTAGTTGAACGGGTCTGAGCGGTCGCCCTTTTAGGGATCAGGTGGACCAAAACTGTCTTCCATGAATTCGGGACTACGCCTTGGGAGTGGGAGTACCGGAAAAGACGCGTTAGGACCGATGCCAACTCCGGAGCACACGTCTTCAGCACAATGGCAGGGACTCCATCGGACCCACTCGACTTGCTGACGTCCAGGAAGAAGAGTGCTTTGCTAACCGAGCGCTGTGTAAACAGCACATCCTGCATGGAGCACTCACATCGCGGGATGGTCGGCGGTGTGTTCCCCCCGTCGTCTAGAGTCGAGTTGGAAGCAAAGAGAGAGCTCAATAGATCGGCTTTTTCCTTTGCGGCATGGGCCAGTGATTCGTCCTCTCTGTGCAGAGATGGAAGAGATGGCTGAAAGAAGTTCCCTTGGACAGCCTTGGCGAGAGACCAGAATGCACGGGCTCCCGAAGGAAGTAGAACTAACTTCTCGCCAATTCTGCCGATGTGCTCAGACCTTGCCTTGGAAATGACGTTTTTGAAGGAGGCGGAATTATACTTCTTTTTAAGTGCGCTGTTGTTTACAGTACGAGACGTTGATGCGTCAGCTCAGGCCTGGTACAGCGTGATGCTATTTTACAGGAGCGACCAAACCATGGCTGGGATCTGCCTATGATGGGCACCACAGAGGATGGAATAAAAAGTTCCATACCCTGAAGTACCACATCAGCAACAGAATCGACAACAACGCTGGGATCTTCAGGCGAGAAGCAAACCCGCCCCCAAGGGTAGGATGCACAAAAATACCGCCTCCTTTCCCAACCGGCTGACCTATAGTGCCAAACACGGCGGCAAGCTGCAGATCGCAACTGCGATTGGAGCGTGAGGGGCACCGTACTCCGGAACAGACAATGGTCTGAAGAGCCCAGAGGGGCATCGACGGAGACCTGATATCCATCCGGATGAGAGGTCAGCAGAAGGCCCAACAGGGAAGGTACATGGTTTTCCACATCTGGGATCCGCGTAGACAAAGTAATAAGTTGTGTTAGACCATATGCCAAGGCAAAGTCATAGACAGATCTACCCGCATGATCGGTTAAACGAGAACAAGCCATTCAGCGTGGTGGGCGTTAAAATCACCAAGTATCACGATCTCTGCGGATGGGACCTGTAATTCTTTACTAAAACTATAATGATAATGAATTTTTTGCAATAAGTGCACTTAAAGACTAAAAGCAGTCTGCCTGCACTTATTGAGAAAAAACCATCATCATCAGTTAACATATAAATTAGTAATTGAAATATGAATATTATATTATTTATTTGATGGACATAAAAAATATTACGACTCTTATTTATTAAAACTATTATGTACACTTTTGAAATAAAATAACAAAAATACTAAAACACTAAACGTTAGAGTTTTCAAAAAATTAAAAAAATTTAATTATTTAAATAAATAAAGGTAAGTTATTTATAATATTTAATTTATTAGTAACTAAAATTAACTAACTTAATTAGTAACGTAGTAAGTTAAAAAAAACACCGGCCAAGTGCGAGTCGGACTCACGCACTAAGGGTTTCGAACAAATCCGTAGGTATAAAAGTTAAGAAAATTTAAAAATTTATGCTTTTCGCAATTTATTCTTTATCTGTGCTATAATACGTTGCTTCGTACCAAATTTTAAAATTCTGAGTTCAGGGAAAGTACCCTGTAGGTTTTGTTTCCCTTGCGAATCTTCAAAATTTGCGGCATAAACGGCTGTATCTTTTAATTGCGTTGGTTTAAAAGTTTGATTTTTTCAGAACTCCAAGGGGCAGTAGACTTAAGTATTTGATATGAATTTCAGTTTGATACCTCTACGCGTTCCTGAGAAAAAGGGTCTCGACAGACAACAAAGTGATCCAATAAGGGTTCCGTTTTTTCCTTTTGAGGTACGGAACCCTAAAAAGACTAAAATAATATAGTAAGAACCTACATACATTCAACCACTGGGCACAAACCTCTTCTTCTTTCAATTCAATTTAATTCTACTGTAATTAGTATGGTGAGTGTAGAGAAACGGAGATCCTTTTTACGGGAAAACAGGCATTCGATCTTAGTCCTCAGGAGTGACAGCGCATCTGCATTTTGATTCTTTATCGAAAATAAATATACTCGTAGATGTCTAGGGCCACGGTATCCACTTATCATAGACTGTCATATATAGAATATGGGTGATATGCGAATGTATGTCACCCATATTCTATATAAAAAAAAAACCTTACCAGGAACAGAGATAGCAGTACTCAATAAATAAAAAGTTTAAATTTTTTATTCAAATGAGGTGCTAGCTGCCAAGGTGTTTCTAAAATAATTTCAATTTTTTCATAAATAATGATTGGCTCGGTAAAAAAAAAACATGCAGATTTGATTAAATTGCTATTATAAGACATGTACCTTTAAGAAATTCTATAATAAAATAGTCTTAAACTAAAATAAAATTCAACTTGAAACCTCTACCAGTTTCTGAGAAAAAGGACCTTGACTTGAAAGGAACTTGACAAACAAATGGATGGTAAACAAAATAATATAGTTTCCGATTCAGGTTTTCTTTATTTATAAAAGCTTTTACAAAAATTTACTTCGCAAATATCCGCGTTATAAAATAAAATGATGTGTCTTACCTAGTATGAAGAAGCACCTCCCGCCCTCCCTCAATTGCGTGCACTATCCCCGTCACCACTAATCCCAGCACCGCTACTTCCAACACCACTACACTAGGCAAGACACACCACTGACGATAATACGACACGTGTTTTGCCTCTACACGAGGCATCCTCAGGTGATATAGACTCTACGGTGGCTAACCGCTAAGTGAGCGGCGAGCCAAAACAAGTGCCTTTTATACAAACCGATGATGCAACCGCTCTCTACCTAACGAGCGAGCGATTGCGTCATGCGATAAAACATGCGACCAATCACCGCTAGACTTACGCAGCCGTTTGTAAAATTAAAACAAACCGCCGCGCAACGCCCACATTATTAGAGAGCAGGCTTGAAGATATTTAAGAGAGGTGAGTTAGTAACATTTGTTTGTTCATTCAGCAATGCAACGGTATTATTATTACTTTTTATTATCTCTAACTGTTCCAGCACACACAGCCGCAGCCCTTTATTACACGTATGTAAGACTTTAAAGGAGTGGTCGTTGGCTAGGTTGTGTCCAGTGTCCAAAAGATGTTTGGCAAAATGGGATTTATCGGGATTGCAATTCCTGTACGCGGCTAAATGCTCTTTATAACGTGTCTCGAAATTGCGACCAGTCTGACCCACGTAATTTTTATTTTATAACGCGGATATTTGCGAAGTAAATTTTTGTAAAAGCTTTTATATAATGGATTTCCGCAAAGTAACGCCTGATTCTATTAATTCTTTATTTATCACAAATTTTCTTCTTTCTTTTCTTCTTTTAAAAACTTTACCCCCACACTAAGATTTTCTCCTGTGTCGTGGAGGCAGTTTACAAACATAAATTGCACGACGATAAACATCTAGACCCGGAACAATTATTTGTAGGTCATACAAATACCTGTTCCGTGCGGGATTCGAACTCGCGGCTATTAGCGCGACAACTCATTGCTAAGCCACTGCGCAACGGAGCCGTAGATAAACATGAAAGGGCAAAGCTTTACTTAATATATGCACTTGAAAACCTATAAAATGAGTTCTGTTGGGGAACTGTCACAGCAAGGATGCGAAGTTAAACTGCCGTGAGGTCAAAAAGTTTCTAATTCATAATAAGGCAGAGGACTTGGTTAAGGAAGTTTTTAAATGCTTCTTAATATTTAATCTAACAATTCCATTGAATTTGTAGTGTATAAAAGAGCTCAAAATAATAATTAAAGATGAATTTGGTTTTTAGGTTAATAACAGACTGTGAGGTATTTAGAATAAGTCCTCAGGGGTTCGCTCACCTGTGGGTTACTTTGTACTGCATTATCACTTGTGACCTAAAATTTTTGAAACATTTGTTTAGACGCTATGATGAACCATGGATGCTTAAAAGTATTTTAAACTACAAGGAACTTTTTCAAAGTCTTTTAAGTGTTAGAGCTAATCTGTAATTAGCTCTTATACTTAAAAGACGCAATATTTGATTTATATTTAATTATTCCTCTTGATGGGTTACAGCCTATATATCTGTTGAAAGGTTACATCCTATATTCTATTACCAATATTTGAAAGAATTTTAGGGCAAGGAAGTGTCTATCATGCTGCCATAAATCATGTTAACGGACTCCAAATGACTTCGATATATTTTACTATGCAGATTTCATTTAGTGGACCAATTTCGCCTGCTACTTGGTGCTTGTCTGGAGACAAGTCGGTTAATTGCAATAAAATCTAGGAAAACTCTAAAAGAGATAACATAATAGATTTTTTCTTTTTATATTTAATCAGTTTTGCAATTTTAATTCTAATGATATTAATTAAGCAATAAATGCTCGTACAGTCCGACGTTGGCTGTTCTGCCCAGATAATCAGGAGAAGTTAATAGCCCTAAAAAGGTCTCGGCAAATTATGCTCTTTAATTATACCCTCGTTAGGAGCGTACTGTATCAGGCATAACAAAATATATTAATTTGGGTAATTTTAAACCTAAATTTTAATATTTATTGCAAAAGTTACGAAAGTTGCTTTATCTGTGGGTGTTCATTTTAAATGACGATCGGTTTATTTCTCACAGTAACTAATAATAATCTCCTCCAGACCGAAGTTCAGTCAGTCATCATCATCAGTCTCAACAGAGACTAGCCATCTGCTCAAAACAGGATTATAGTTCATTCCCTCTTTCGCATATTTCGATGGGACGGTAATCTGACATGATCGGAGAGAGGTCAGGTCACCAACGGCTTTTACGTGCTTTCCGAGGCTGGGTAGTAATACCGCCATCTTCCTGCTTCCAGTTAGCTGCTACTGAGAATTTCTTGAGGGAACAACCTAACAAGTAATTTTGGCAAAACCCGGAATTCAAACTTTGGAACGTAACCGTTTCGAACACTATTGTAAAAAACACACTAACATCGATGACAAGTGTTTCGCCTCTAGGAGTAAATCTACTGCTGGACATGAACCTGTTCCATTGTAGTGACGATTTATCTTATTCGTTACGCTTGGCAAACTTGTGTCTATTGCAGTACCAGAAATATTAAGTTGCCGCTCGTCCTCGGCCTAAGTATTTTATGTTTGGCGTAAACGATACAGTTATACCGCCATCTATTGAAAAGCATAAGATTTTTCGGTAAATTTCTTGTTATTTCTTTTTTAATCTTTCTTGTATTAATAAGTCGATACTCGTAGTAGTCATTACCGTCATAAGATGTTGAAGGTGATTATGTTATGAATGTTTTTATTTAATAGGATAGGGTGACAAACGAGCACACAGTCAACCTAATGGTAAGTGGTTGCTGTGGCCCATAGACATCTACATCTATCCTCGTCTGCGTATCAAAATGCAGACGCGTTGTCACCCGTGAGGACGAGGATGGAATGCCTCTTTTCCAGGTGTAAAAAGGGTGTCTGGTTCTCTACACTTACCATACGAAACACGGCAGCGTTAAGCTACTATTTTAGGCTGGTATTCTGTGAAAGCGTGGTCCTTCCCCGGTCGAGCCGACCCATTCGTGCTATAACTATACAATTAATATAGCTGCAGCATGGCTCTACCACGTAAAGAACGAACAGAATGTAGCACAAATTTAAAAAAAATGAAGAAATGCTACAGATTTCTTGGATATTCATACGTTTGTGACACTAAAAATTGTTCAAATTCTATGATTGATGGAACCGCCTAGTTAGTTTTCTTCTTTATTATTGACGACACGATATGTCGCAGTAAATAATGTAAAGTTTTTAGTTCTAACATAACTACATAACATAACATTTTCATAAACATTCATAATTTATCTCTCGCTCTCATAGAATACTATTGTAAAATAGAAAATTAATGCTGCTGTGTTTCGTATGGTGAGTTTAGATAACTGGAAACTCTTTTTACTGGAAACAAGGCATGCCATCTTTGACCTCAGGAGTGACAACACATCTGCATTTTAAATCTTAATCCAAAATAGATTTCTATAGGCCACAGTATGCACTTACATCAGGTGGACTGTGTGCTTGTTCGTCACCCTTATTTAAAAAAAATATATATATTTATAGAAAAAATTTAATTTTTTTTAAATATTTTGTTGTTTTTTAATCTACATTACTGGTCTTTCACCATTTCGGATTTCTTACTTCGAAAAATAATTTAAGCGATTTTATTTCTTTACGTTTAAGGCTTGTACAGAGCATTACCTTTTTATTCGATACTAGCTGTGCCCCGCGGTTTCACCCGCGTCATCACATGTCGGTGGTGCGCGACATGACCTAGTTCAAGCATTTTATAATTGCAATTAAATATTTTATTTGATAGCAATGGATGGAAAAATTGGCAAAATTAATGGAGTACTTTTATCTGTCGGCATATTATGTAAAATGGTGAGTGAAGGTAAGTTTTATCCACTTTCCCTCCCCCTCCCGGTTGAGCGTCCCCCCCCCCACGTTCTCACCGATCGGCTAGGGTTTATGCGTCGTTCGCGCGCCCAGCCAAGTATTGAATTATTTTAATTTTACATTATCTCTTAAATTGTGCGTCCAAATAACATGGTATAAAGAACAAAGTTTATCTTCATAAAATTGTCTTGATGATGAAGTAATTTTTGTTCGTAAGGATAAATAGGCCATGCCTAATAATAACGCTCATAAATCACTTTTAAATTTTCAACATTTTTTGTCACAAAATACCTATTTATGGCTCATGTATAAGAAATAGACATATGGTATCGCGGTCTTTTTTTAGACGGAGTAAAGATCTATATTTTTCTAGAATATTATATTTACAAATCTCTAACGATAACACCAGCGTACGCAGATAAATCATTTCGGGAGTGCTTTTTCTTCTGACTTGCTTAACAAATATCCATATTTAAGGCTAGCTGAGTGATATAGCTTAATGCTGAGTGATATACTATTCCACATGAATCTGGCTATAATATACAAAAATAATTTTTCAAATCGGACTGGTAGTTCCAGAGAATAGCGCGTTTAAACAAACAAAAAAACAGAAAACTCTTCGGCTTATTATATTATATTATATAGATTTACGTGTTAAGACACATATAAGACAGAGTTGCTTTAGGCAGATTAACATTAATATTTTATTTTGTTAAAATGCTATGAAAAATGCTATTATGTACTAAAACCTCTGACCTCTATAGTATATATGGAGGTCAGTGACTAAAACCCTAGAAACTGCAATATCTTTTCATCCGTGTGCATTTAAGGGTGTTTTTACTCGGTGGTGAAATTGATTAGTTGATGTCGATCTATAGTTGACGGCTCCGTGGCGCAGTGGCTTAGCAATGATTTGTTGCGCTGGGGGCCGCGAGTTCGAATCCCGCACGGAGCATGTATGTATGGCCTCAAATAATTGTTCTAGGTCTGAATGTTTGTCCTCGTGCAATTTATGTTTGTAAACCGCGATACAGGAGAAAATCCTAGTGTGGGGGTAACTTTTAAAAAAAATAAGAAAGCTAAGTTTCTACTACATATATTGATCGTTGGTATCAATCAATGATAAAATGGATAAGTCAATGTCGATCAAGATGCTTGATTATTCGAAAACTCACCCTGCTCCACCGCTATTTAAAATTTCGTCTAGATGAATTTAAGCTATCTATGGCCAAAAAAATGGTCGCAAAGCATTCCGCATTTGCATCTTCGTAATATTAATACGAGCAAGAGCGTACTGGCCAACAATAACGCGTCCACTTCTGAATATATTTTGAAAGATACTGATGATTTACACATAACCACATTAGTTGTCTATCGAAGTCGACCGATGATTGAACAACGTTTTGTCGACCAGTATCCGTCGAGCAGCTAAAGCTACCACGACGACTTCAATCAATGGCATCGATCGACGATCGATCGATTGGTGCAATAACACCCTTATCTACCACCACCAGCCATGTTATTAGGTGATGTTTGTCTACGTTTAGACAAAGATTGTAATTGGAAAGATCACGTAGATAAAGTTTGTTATAAAATATTTAAACTTAATTTTGCTTTACAAAGACTAGCTTCAATCTCGTCAAGAAACACTTCTCTTATAGCATATCATGCATGTGTTGCTGTTGTATTAAGATATGGTCTCATATTATGGGGAAACTCGACGGATGTGAACCGTGCTTTTATAGCGCAAAAACGCTGTATACGAGCAATTTGTGGCGTCGGGCCACTTGTTTCTTGCAAATCACTATTGTAAGAATTAGGTGTTCTTACTCTGCTATCCGTGTACATTTTTGAGCTTTCAATATTCGTAAAAAAAAGTATGCGCATTTTTTTCTTAAAAGATACAGTGAAATATAGTACCGGATACCCAGAAAAATTTATATTGCCTTCATTAAAATCTAGTGTGTACTACAAAAAATGTTATATGATGGCTATTGAAGTGTTTAGCAAAATTCCAAATGAACGTAACGACGTAATTTATTAAAGTGGCTTTTAGAAAAACAATTTTATTCGGTAAATGAACTGATAAAAATAAAAGAACGTTTCTAGTGACTGTTAAAACGCTGTTTCTTATTTGGTCGAGTTTTAAAGGGTTAATATCAAAATTGTAAACTGATCACGTTTAATTTTATATAAATATATTGTATTTTCTAACCATACGTTTTCATATAGGTACCAAAATTAGTGAAATACGCGATACTTTATTATTTTATACGAACATCTGTTATATTTCTTATGAATAAATGTTTTATTATTATTATTACGACTAGAGTTTGATAGCCACGATTATGCCAGGTAATATTAAGTTATTATTTTTATTTTTCAGTACAGATTCTCGTAAATAGTAAATGTCTTTCTGTATAATGATATACATGTTTTACAAGATACGTCAATATCGGGTCCAGTATTGAAAGCGGACTTGATTGATAGTGTAGTTGTGAGTAAGAATAGCGCACGCTTTAATGACATTTTTTTCCTTTATAATATTTATAAAGAAAGTTGACGATCCGTTTAAACGCTTTAAATTGACTTGACCTATTTGAATCTATGAATGTAATCATTATCATCATCATTACAGCCCTTCAATAGTCCACTGCTGAACATTGGCCTTTCCCAAGGAATGCCACAAAGCATTGTTCTAAGCTATCTGCATCCATCGAATGATTATTATTTGTAATGGAGCTTAATAATCCTTTTTTAATCCACTACCTGACGTCAAAATTATGTAAACTTATGGAGAGAGGCAAGAGTGAATGGGCTTTTAATAATTTAGTGCACTTTACCTTTTTCGGCTGCATCACATGTCCTAGAATAGAAGAAATACCCATGACAATACAATCATTTCATAAATATATACTTATATATATATATATATATATATATATATATATATATATATATATATATATATATATATATATATATATATATATATATATATATATATATATATATATATGCATATATATTCGGTGTGCCATTGATGAGTGAAAATTACTCATCATCTTCAAGCCGTGACTTCTTACGACGGTAATGACCATTATCGACGTGTTTGTTACAAGTAAGAGTGAAATTAAACGAGTTACTCATTTTTAAATTTTAAATTTTTAAAGACAATTTTACTGGAAAAGTGGCATTTCATCTTATTCCTCACGGGTGACAACGCATTTGCATTTTGATTCGCAAACGAGGATAGATGTAGATGTCTATGGCCCACAGCAACCACTTACCATCAGGTGGACTGTGTGCTCGTTTGTCACCCTATCCTATAAAAAAAATTAAGGAAAAGGAAACTAAACTCATATAGAGTTAATATATGTAATAAAATAAATACAATATGTGTATCCAATTTACAAGTAGATTAATGTTTTATAACATTACAACGATAAACGAGCTAGCTGTCCAGTTTGCATATTTTGCACAAATGTTTGCAGAATAAAAATATTCAAGAACACGTGAAGTCCGTCAACATGCACTGTGGCAATGGACTAAAAGCTCTGTATAGTTTTTAATAGGAATTGAAAATTATCAATAATACCGGTATAGAACCGGTATTTAGCGGTTCTTATATTATAATCAGAACCAAAACCAAAATCTAAATGCAAACCGTTAAGCACCTTTACTGCCGTAAAGCAGTGATAATTTTTATATCTTTTGTTACAACCGTCGACCTAAAACCTAAAAATCTTTCGTACTTTGGAACCGGTATCGTAAAACCAATACCTTAATCGAAACCAGAAATTAAATGGTACTGAAATAATAACAACCGAAACAAAAATAAAACATACTACAAGCCGCCGAAGATGATTTGTTAATTTTTACCATCCGTTAAGTGTAATATCTCTCTACTTGGTCTCTTTTACTTAGGACAAACAAAAACATCTATGAAAATCCGTGTGCAAAAGCACATAGCTGACGTAAAGCACCGACGCTCCGGGAACTCTGCAGTCTGAAATTTTTTTTTAAAATCGTCCCCGACATCAGATCAGATTCGTTAGACTACAAATACTCGCAAGAGGACACCGATTCCTACCAAGGGTGATACGCGAGGCTATTGAAATTAGAAAAAAAACATCTTTATTTCAATACAGAAGATGGATGGGTGCTGCCATCTGCTTGGGATCCTATAATTAACAAAATTAAATACAAACTCAAGCATACCACTGCAATATTTCAAGATACTGTAAGCTCGTTCTGTGAAGATTGGATCAAAAATTAATATTCAAAGACTGAAGGTAGCCGGGCTTATTATGACATCGTAAGGTCAAGTATCTGAGATAACTCACGGTTACCATGGGTGCTGTAAATCACTCGAAACATCGGAAAATAAGTAAATAAGTAACGCGATAAAATCCGTAAAAATAGTGTTATACATGGTTGTATTTTTACTTACCCAGACGGACTATTAAGCACAGAAGGAGCTCTACCACCTTGTAAATAGAGGTTCTTTTAAATTACAACTAGAACACGATAGTATAGTATAGTATAGCATGGAGCTGCACATGTGCAGAAATATTTAAAGTGTGGAGCTTATTCAGGGGAACATCCAGTCAAGCTAAATTGAGTTTTGTGCAATAGTTGGATAAATAGGAAAATATAAAGTCAAAACACTTAGCGGTCAGCCACCGCAGAATCCATTTCACATGTTGATGCCTCGTTTATAGGCAAAACGCGTGTCATATTATCGACGGCGGTGTGTCTTTCCTAGCGTAGTAGTGCTGGGATTAGTGGTGGCGGAGATAGTGCACGCAATTGAAGGGCGCTGGCGGTGCTCTTCAAACAATAATTAGTTACAAAATACCGGTTTGATCGAGAGTGAGCGAGAGGTTGCGACACTCTAGCGGAGCATCATAGCGATGGTGGGGTGCTAGGATGGAGGGTATATCGAGAAACCCCCACTTGTTTGTGAAATACAAAATTCACTGTAGGTGTCGCGGGCGAGAGATTTCGCCTAGGTCGTTCTACGTAGTAGTACGAGTAGCGCGCTTAGCAACGTGGTTCTGTCGGTTGTGGTGGTTCTTCTGGTGCATACGTATTTAATTGGCAACAAAATTAGCCTAAGAAGTTAAATTTGTGTTTCACTTTAATAGTTTCAAGCAAAATGTTAACATACAAATTTAACGCATGCACGACTGCGCGACGGCAGAAATTGTTTTGGCGGCAATCCAATAGCAACAGGTTACAATAATTATATATTAGCCGCATATTTGTAAAAATTGATCAAAATGAAAGTATCACTGCTTTTTTATGTTTTCGACATATATTTATTTGGCCTTATAAACTGTAATTTTATATAAAAAATGTTACACGTTTTTTGTTTTTTTTTTTTTAATTAAATGTTACTTGAATATTATAGGAATTATTAGTTATTCCCATAATATTCGAGATAATCTATTAGCTTGAATAAATGAATGAATGGTGTATTCTCACCAAAACACAATGCATAGGTAATATAGAAAATTACAAGTACAAAACAAATATATATATATATATATATATATATACAAATATATTAGTTTGCAGTAACGAAAATTTATCCGACACATAATAATGCTGTAGCAGTGTTATCGTGGCCACCACACTGTTGTTTTATCGATGCTCATGTAGATAACGTGAAGATGTTTACATGGTAGAGCCATACTGAAGCTATGTATATTATAGTTATAGCACGAATGGGTTCGTTCGACCGCGGAAAGACCATTCAATACCAGCGTAAAATAGCAGCTTGATGCTGCTGTGTTTCGCATGGTGAGTGTAGCGATGTATTTTCTGGGTACGACGCGTTCCGTCTATGTCCTCAGGACTGACAACGTATCTGCATTTTGATTTTTAATTGTGGAAAGATATAAATGTCAATGAGCCAAAACATCCATTTATCAACACATGGACTGTGTGCTCGTTTGTCACCCTTTTTCTATAAAAAAGATAACATTTTATAAATACAGGTGTAAAAATTTTATTAACACTGTAAAAATTTACGACATAAACGCTGATAAAAAAAATATAATGACAGAATGTTTGAGATTGAGTGTAATACACACACATCCCTGACATACGATTTTTATAGTATGACTAGCTGGCTCAGCGCTTTTATATTTTTTTATCAGCGTTTATATCGTAAATTTTTACAGTGTTAATAAAATTTGTTAATAACCTGACTACAACACCACCTCTTGGGTTTGGCACTAAATCACATATATCGTAAAAAAGGGCCATTCGGATTCATAAATGATATAGAATCTGTTAAAATTTGACCGCGCCTCTACCTATTAGATCATTCCATAGCAATGAACCATAGTTAGCACAAAATAAATATTAAATGTGAACATGACATCTAGCAGTCAATTCTTTCAGAAATTACATGATTAGTAATAGATTAAAGACCAACGATTAAATATGTCAGAAATAGAGGATTGACAATAAAAGCAAATAAACTGAAGTCAGTGTTGAACTCAACACCCCTAAGTGCCGAGGGAGTAATGCTCGGACGGCGGTTAGATTACTTGCAAACACCATACAGGTGAACTGTTGATTATTCACAAGCCTAATCATCATTATTTATTATCTTTATACAGGGTTATTTTGCAATTACCGGCTAAATTCGCAGAGAAGCTTCAGTATAAGTAATATAGGCAAATGGTGATGATAAATTAATTTAAAAAATCTCAAAAATTCTGTCATTATTATCTTTCAAAATACATGGTAATGTATTATTTTAACTGACTTTCGATCATAAATATGTAACTTTTACTATTTTATGCATGCACATATTTGTAAGGGTACCTTGACTTATAGCGCATCTCACCCGCTCTTTTTTTATTTACTGTTACATCACTAAGTAGGTACTTGTGTCCGCTCGCCCAGCCAAGGCAACAGCTGACAGTGTTGACCGTGTCCTCATTACGTTAACTTTGTTACCAATGACGTAACAAAAATATTTGAACTGCGGGTACTATGAAATGGTGCAATATTACAGTGTTTACCGCGTTTGCAAATACACGGAATTAACGTACGTGTACCACCAATCGGAGAACAATTTTTGCAGCTAACCAAAGGCTGTTAGACTTTGGACAGTTCACCACTCCGTCACATGGAAGTGCTCGAGATGGTCATTCAGTAATAAGCTCGGCTGTCGAAAACACAACCCATTTCATAAACGACATTTACAAGTACTGAATAATAACGATCGTCCACCTCGAAAACATTTTTGTGCATGGTTAGTGTCACATATTTAAGTAGAAAAATTATGTTATTAAACATATTGCCTTGCTTCAGAGCGTACGCCGTTCGGCGTAGAACGGCGTACGCTCTGAAGCAAGGTTTGAGGCTGAGGTCGACAATACTCGGCACTATTCGTATTGCCTATTACCCTCATCGATCACTAATTATCCTGCATATTATTAACCGGCCCGTCCGGTTTTAAACGCTCTCAATGCTAGACGCTACGCTCACGCCGTAAATAATAAATAATAACGAGTAAGCGTTATTTAAATCGCGCCAACCTATCAACGGATTTCTAGCTCAGCTATCTTTTATACAACTAATTATTTACATTTATTCTCAACCTCTTTCCCTCGCTCTGTAGTCTAAACTTGTATTTCAAACTGTCTTTTGTGTGGAAGTAAAAAAAGATATTATTTAATTCGTGGAGTGTAGAATTTTTATTTGCATAGCATCCATCATCCTACACGCCGTTAAAATGTAAAAAAAATATATTTTGTTTATTATGACGTACCTAAGCCCGTTTGGAGTATGAAGAGAAAGTTGGAATCATAGTATTGACAGAAGTAAATAGAAGGCAAAAGCTCCGTGCATTGACTTGTACACACACGAGCGCGCGCTGTTGTTGCCCATAAATTACATTCAGTTTCGGATATTTTCAAGTAAATGTAGAAACCTTATTTACGCGTATTTTTAAAAACTGTAAAAATGTATATCAGTATTTATATTTTGAACTTAATTATTAAATTTGGCTAGTCTTTGAAAAACAAGCCTGTATATTTAACTCACGGCCTTAGTTACCTACTACGTAATGATTCTATCCTTTCCGTTTGTTCCGTTTTAGGAAGCAGAGTTGTAGCCGACCAAAGTAAATCGTAGTAAGCAGCCTTGCTGTTGGTTTGCACACTTAATCTATTTAGTTGTTATGTTGTAATTATATTCTACATTTTTACACTACGCACTGTGATTGCGACCAGCATGTAACAGAATGGTGGAATTGTAAGTGCGATACCCTGAAAATGCAGAAGGATTATATAATCCTAGTTTAGGAATCAGTGCAACAATTTGTTTGTAACCTATATAAGGCAGGATCTATTAACGTGGTGTTATTTTGATATAAGATAATTTTCAAAGAACCATAATGTTATCAAGTTTTCGATTTCTCAAAAAAAAAAAAAGTTTTTCGTATGGAATATAGCCTAAATACTCCCTTGCAGTGCTCTCTATTTATTCGTAAACTTTAAGCACAATTGGTTCAGCTATTTCGAAGATTAGCCCAGATAAACAGAAATACTAAAATCTTAAAAATGGTACTTTATTTCTTCGCGGTATGTAAATAAAACCCTCAGCTAGATAAAAAGCAGTTATTTCGATATTATAGACAGACTGTTCAAATTTATTTATATGTATTTGTATGTATGATGGTTGCCGTGTAGTGGCGGTCAAGAATATCCACTACCCCATATCCTCCCGTGGGTGTCGTAAAAGGTGACAAAGGGAAACAGGCAGAAGATGGGCAGCAGCATCTTCCTGATAATAGCCAAAATTATAATAAAAAAACTGCGGTTGACAACCCGCTCGCCAAGCGTGGCAACTATGGCAAATACCCCCCAATGACTAAAGCAACAAACAGACGGCCCCCAGTCCCCGGCGGCCCCGCTATTCCTGGCTACGGTGGCGACCATGGTAACGGCGGGGCAGGGGGTGCTAAGAATGTCCGGTGGAGGTTCGGTTGCCACCTTAGACGACTCGACCTGGCAACGTACAACGCACGCACCCTGAGGACTGACGAGAAGATCGTGGAGCTGGAAGAAGAGATAGACAAGTTGCGCTGGCATATTATAGGATTATCCGAAGTCCGAAGAGAGGGGGAGGACACGGTAATCCTCGAATCCAGCAACTTGTTCTATCACCGGGAGGGCGACCATCTGTCCCAAGGAGGTGTCGGATTTATCGTCCACAAGTTTCTCGTTAACAACGTTGTAAAGATCGGGAGTGTGTCGACGAGGGTTGCGTACCTTATACTCAGAATCACCAAACGGTATTCGCTGAAGGTCATACAGGTTTACGCACCAACCTCGGCACACCCCGATCAGGAGGTGGAGGAAATGTATGAGGATATCTCTAGAGCCATGCATTCCTCCAAAACCCAATATACGGTGTTAATGGGAGACTTCAATGCAAAACTAGGCACAAGAGAGAACGGTGAGCTGAAAGTAGGGAAATTTGGAATAGGGCACCGGAACCCAAGGGGCCAGCAGCTGGCCGACTTCATGGAGAAAGAGGGACTCTTTATGATGAACTCTTTCTTCCAGAAGCGGCCCCACAGGAAGTGGACCTGGTCGAGCCCCGACGGTTCGACAAAAAATGAGATTGACTTCATTATGACGACCAGACGACAACTGTTCAGTGATGTCTCCGTGATCGCAAGGGTGAAAACTGGTAGCGATCACCGAATGGTTAGAGGCACACTGAACCTAAACGTTAAGTTGGAGAGGTCTCGTCTAATGAAGTCAACGCTCCGTCCCCCTCGTGCTCTAATCCAAAGTCCCGAAACCTTTCAGCTCGAGTTACAAAACCGTTTTCAGTGCCTAGAAGACTGCAATGAAGTGGACGATATGAATGACAAGCTCGTGGAAACTGTCCATGCGGTCGGAGCTAAGTTCTGCAAGACCCGCCGCAGAAGAACACAAAAACTCTCCGATCACACTCTTAATCTCATGGCTGTTAGACGGGAGATGAAGCTACATTCTTCACTAGACTTGACAGCATACAGGCATCTGAACAGACAGATCTCCAAATGCATGCGGCGGGACTTACGCAACTTCAATACAGCTCGTATTGAAGAAGCGATCGAGCGGATCCAAGGCTCCAAAGTCTTTGCCAGAGATCTGTCTGCCAGAAAGAGCCAACTGTCAAAGCTGAAGACAGAATGTGGCAGCATCGTTTCCGAGACACCTGAGATTTTGAGTGAGATTGAGAGGTTCTATGGGCAGCTGTACACGTCATCGTTGGAGCCACACGCAAGTGTGAGTAACGATCCAAGAGCGACTCTCATCCGACACTATTCCGAAGATATCCCGGACGTCAGTCTGAGCGAGATTAGAATGGCTCTCCAGCACCTTAAAAACGGTAAGGCCCCAGGCGAGGATGGAATTACAGCGGAGCTTCTGAAAGCGGGTGGAAGACCGGTACTTGAAGTCCTTCAGAAGCTCTTTAATTCCGTCCTCCATGGTGGCATTACACCGGAGGCGTGGAGCAGAAGTGTGGTGGTCTTGTTCTTCAAGAAAGGTGACAACGCTCTCTTGAAGAACTACAGACCGATTTCCCTTCTGAGCCGCGTCTACGTGCTGTTTTCGAGAGTCATTACGAATCGTCTCGCGCGCAGACTTGACGACTTCCAGCCTCCCGAACAAGCCGGTTTCCGAAAGGGCTTTAGCACCATAGACCACATACATACCCTTCGGCAAGTTGTACAGAAGTCCGAAGAGTACAATTTGCCACTATGTCTGGCGTATGTGGACTATGAGAAAGCCTTTGATTCCGTCGAAATTTGGGCGGTGCTGCAGTCCCTTCAGCGGTGCCAAGTTGACTGTCGGTATATCGAAGTGTTGAAGTGCTTGTACAGTAGGGCTACGATGGCTGTCCGAGTACAGAACCAGAGTACGAAACCTATCCAATTGCAGAGAGGTGTAAGACAGGGTGACGTCATATCCCCGAAACTCTTCACCGCTGCATTGGAAGACGTTTTCAAGCTTCTGGACTGGAAAGGGTACGGTATCAACATCAATGGCGAGTACATCACTCACCTTCGATTTGCCGACGATATAGTCCTTATGGCAGAATCGCTGGAGGGCCTAAGCACTATGCTCAATGACCTCAATAGTGTTTCCCAACGGATAGGTCTTAAGATGAACATGGACAAAACAAAGATCATGTTCAATGTCCATGTCACACCTATGCCGGTAGTTGTTGGGAGCACTAAGCTCGAAGTTGTTGACGAGTATGTTTACCTGGGACAAATAGTCCGACTAGGTAAGTCCAACTTCGACCGAGAGGTCAATCGACGGATTCAACTCGGCTGGGCAGCGTTCGGGAAGCTACGACACATCTTCTCGTCAGACATACCTCAAAACCTTAAAACGAAATTGTACAACCAGTGCGTGTTGCCAGTGATGACTTACGGAACTGAGACGTGGTCCTTCACTGCTGGCCGTATGAGGAAGCTCAAGGTCGCTCAGCGAGCTATGGAGAGGGCTATGCTCGGAGTTTCTCTGCGTGATAAACTTAGGGATGAGGATATCCGCAGTAGAACCAGAATAACCGACATAGCCCAACGAATTAGTAAGCTGAAGTGGCAGTGGGCCGGCCATATAGCTCGAAGAACCGACAACCGATGGGGAAGAAAGGTTCTCGAGTGGCAGCCTCGTACCGGTAGGCGAAGTGTAGGGCGTCCCCCCACGAGATGGAGTGACGACCTGGTAAGACATGCAGGAAGTCGATGGATGCAGGTGGCTCAGGACCGTGCTTTGTGGCATTCTTTGGGGGAGGCCTATGTTCAGCAGTGGACTTGTGAAGGGCTGTAATGATGATGATGATGTATGTATGATAGATAATTAGAAAATTTGAAGATTGATTGCGTGAGTGGAAATATTATTATGATTATTTTAATAATAACCTATTGATACATTATTGAGAAACTAGGGCGACCTCGGTCGTCATTGCATCACCACCTCAACCCTTGACTGAACCTATTGGTACTCCTCCGCCGAAGCTGACCTCAAAACAAGGGAAGACGTTTGCGGATGTTGCCCGAAAATCTTTACAACCGGCACCCTCTTGTGGTCGAAAGCGGAAAAATGTGGAAATAAAATCAGTTCCAGTGGTGACCCAAGACAAGATTGATAAGGACGGGCTTACTCTTGTTGAGAAGAGACGTCGGTCGCGACCCGTCTGTAACCAGCGTGGGACCGCGAAAATAAACGCGAGTACAACTCTGCGTGCTGTGGAGCCAACCATGCAACTCTACATATCCCGTTTGGACAAAAGTACGTCGGGAGAAGACGTCCTGCGCTTCGTGGAAGAACGAAGCCGATGCCGCATTGAGGATCCGATCTCTTTACATTTGCAGCGTCTGGAGTCTAATAGGTCAACGAACTTCAAATCCTACGTACTCCAGGTTCCTGCAAAACATAAAGAGACATTCCTCGCTCACGATTTCTGGCCCTCTGGGATAGTGTTTCGCCGATACAGGGACGCGCCAAAGAAAAAAGTTCCCTGAATAGTGTTAAGTTATGTCTATATTTTATATATATTTTTAGGTTAAGGTATATATTGCTATGGGCCAATGTTCTTAATTTTTAAGTTCTTGATGCCTGAAATAAAGTTATTGTGTTGTATTCGGACACAAATAAAATCTAGGAATATATTAACAAATTAGGGACTTTTTATTCATAAAAAAATATTACAAATAATTTTTTTTAAATTCTATCTGCAGTAGTTGCGTAGTAAGTCGGTTGTTCGACAACCGACATAAAAAGAAGAAACGACGAATAAAATTGTATAAATATTTTTCTATAAATGATATGTAACAAAATAGATACAAAACACAAAAGCCGAGAGTTCCTGACACAGACGTTTAATCTCAGTCGCGCTTAGCATTTGTGTTGCAAACAAGCCGATTCCGCATGGACACTTTTATTTCCAGCAGTTCTGTTTAACGTTCCGTGGATCAAACAAAAATAGCTGTACGCTGTCTATTTCTCTGAGTATTATTCAATATTATATATTATATTCTCTAATATACATGTAATTTAATTTGAGTGTCTCGTAGGTCTAGTAGTCCTCAACTCAATTGTTGTGAATGAGGCCCCAGGCTTGAATCTCCGCGTGCGTATCAGTAATTGTATTTTTCTGTGAAGAAATTAGCAGTAGTAGCCAGGAGTCAGGAAGTTGGCAGTGTTTCACCTCCAAGCCTTGGAAAGTTTTCTCAACGGTCATGTCGGAATACCGTCCTATCGGACTATGATAGTGAGGGAATAGAGAGTGCAAGTGTGTTCGCGCATATACTGAGGCACTTCTATAATCCAGTCCTGTGCAGATGGCTAGTTTCCGTTGAGACTGCCCGCCGTACCGTCAGTCCACCAGTCCTCCGGTCACGGCGTCTATTTATTTCACGATATTCACATCAATTTCAACTCTGTAGATATATTTTACATCGCCACTACACCGTATGGACGACAAACTATTAGCAAAATAGCATAAATCATGCAATGGAAAACACAATCGCAGTCGTAACACAACTCACATGCTCAAAGTGCATTGAAATGACATTTATAACGTATTTACCCCAGAAACCTATCCTTCAAATACAACTCACAACTGGCTTTACAACGGTCTCTAGCAGATCAAAAAATTAATGATAATCATTAAATAAGAATTAAGAATGGACCAAGAGCACCTTTTGCAAAAAAAAAGGACTACACTACTGTTAGTACTAGTATCAAGCATTTTTCGATAAAATCTATGGTAGACTTGGATGAATTATCAGACCCAAAAGTTTAGTAGAAATTTATATTTTCGCGTAAAAAAATAATAATTTGGCAGTAATAACTAATAAGAACTACTATAGTTTGCAATTAAATTACTCGGCATATAGCTAAAATGCTGTTATTATTTTGTTTCTTTTAAAATATTTAACCGGTAAAAAGGGCCAAATGTGGAAGATTCTGTGTGAAAGTTTTCTTTGTTTTATTTTCCTAAACAACAATTGTTTTTCTGCAACTTTCGAATGATATATGTTTTAATTCTTTTCCCCTTATAATAAATACCAAAAAGAATATGACAACTTTCGACGTATAAATATAATAATAATTATGTAATAATAAATGCATTGATAATATAATTTAAAAACAAAAGAGTGAAAACAATGACTTCAATGATCTTGAGGCTGATAAGCTACATTGGTTTACATACATTAATCAGATAGATCAGCACGCTTCGGGATTATATTATACTCTATTTCATTTAATTTTTTTAAGTTTAAGTTAAAGTTACAGCCTGTATACGTCCTACTGCTGGGCACAGGCCTTCTCTATTTCTGAGAGGGTTGTATGGCATGTAAATTTATCCGCCGCGTTACCCCAATGCGTGGTAGTGAACTTCACAATTCTTAGAATTTATTTTTCTAATTTCTTAGACATACAGGTTTACTCAAGATATTTTCCTTTACCATCGAACACGTGGTAAGTTAGTGTTTAAAATTACAATTAACAATTTCATTGGTGCCGACGGGTTTCGAATCCTGGTGGCTCGCGTACTGTGAAAACAGCGAGAATTTAGCCACTGAGCCAAGAAAGGCACCTTTTTATATTACTAAAACTTTATGGCTTTCAAATTAATTATTTGAGTTATAGTTATAAGAAAATCCCAACACTTACGCGATTTACTTGTGGGTTTATCTATTTCAAATAAGATTTATTTAAATGTAAGAAAGAGAACTCATGTCTTCCTTTCATTCCAAAATGCCAGTAAAATCCTTTGGATACCGACAAAACGTTTCCGATACGCCAGGCTTAATATCCCAACACTGACGATGGGAAGCAGCTTCAATAGTACGAGACGCCATGTACTGCGGTCGCCGATCGTGGCGATTATAGAAAATAATCTCTAAAACTTTGAGGCTCATGTCCATCAGTTAACTCTTAATAAAAGTAAAAGAACAATATAGTTAGTTAAATCTTACATGCAAAAGTAATTAATTTAACGTTGCCTGTTTGATTGAATATGTTACGACGTTTTTTTTAAAGTAAACCTTAAATATTTAAAAAATTATTTTTGAAGGAACTTATAACCAAGCAGGTAAAATATTTATGGTTACAAGTAATAAACCATCATATAATTCACTTTTTTCCACCTGATTTTAAGTGATTCCTACAGTCCTACAATCGTCTACACACTAGGAAGGCCTTAGATTCTTTATTACCCCTGACGACTAATCTAAAATACCACAGCTCTAACCATGCTGCTTGGCGAGAGAAATATTTGATTGATGAAGACGGATTTTCTGAAAAAAACTCAATTATTACAAACAAAAGAAAGTCAAATTAAATCATTTAGGGCCGATTTTTGATCCTCAAGTAAAATTTACTTATAGGTTAAAATTTAGTGTTACCATATTAAAAATTACAGTTGTATAAGTAAAATAGTACAATTATTTAACTTTCAAATTCAGTCAGGTTATAATTTATTTAATGGATAACTTTTAAAGGCATCATCAAAATCTATATTTGTGAGAAAGTTGCTCTGCAGAAAATCTCTGGTTACCTATTTCAATAAAAAAACTAAATAAATGAAAGTGTTTGCATGGTCATTTCGAACTAAGTTGAAATAAAGTTATTTATAAAACTCTTAGCACAGTGTTAATTAAAAATGTTGATTGATGTTTGTGCTCCTTTGAAACGACTTTTTATTTTTCTTCGTCTTTATGTGTCCTCGTCTGCAATAAAAATGCAAGTCGTCCGTCGCAAACAAGTAATGAAATTTTGAGATAAGATTTGTAGTTGATTTGTCTTTCTTAATGTAATAAATTTGTTTTATAGAAAAATCTAAATGTATTTAAAATTTTACTAACATTTCTCTTTAAATTCACTTCTATTAACTTTTCAAGTAGTGCATAAATGATCATATTTGATAATAACTAAAAGAAAATCAAATATTATTCACCAAAATACCTAAGTACCGGAAAATCAATTCTAAAATTGTGCCAAATTTCAAGTCAATAGCAATATTCACTAATTACTGAGAAAAGGGGCCATGAAATATAATAAGTAGACTTAAAGATCAAACTCGTGTTAAAGTTATGTTTTTCAGTACGAAGCCCTAAAAATATAGAGATCCATGCTCCAAGCGTTGATTATTTTTATTGCATAGGGCGAAACATAAGCATAGCAGGAATATTTAAGCTTCTGTCTATTCAAAGTGATTTTCTTTTTAATGCAAATTATAATCTGCCTGATGTTAAGTAGCTACTGCAGTCCATGGATACCTGCAGCCAACTTCAAAAAGAGAAGGGTACAGATGCGTTGCTTAATCCTCAGATGCGTTACATCTGAGGATTAAGACGGAATGCCTCACCGCCTGTAATGATACTGGCTCTCAATTCCATTCAGGCAGGAACACCATAGTGCACGTACTGCTGATTAACTGCAGAAATAGGTAAAAGCTATATAATTACAAAAAGCCAACCTAATGTGTTTCATCATCTGAACTTATTTTTTTTTTTTCGTGTATAATTAACGTTTTATTGCAACCAGAGAGAAAAATAGTTATAGTTCGTAATGAATTAAATTTAAAAGTACCTTAGATCCACATCATATAATCGGATTGCTGTGAATATTAGATACCGAGTTGTATGCGATGTGAAACTTAATATGTTACATGACGTATAATGACGACATTATTCACACCAGCCAGTTATAGATAAGGAGAAGCAAACTATGTGAGATCAATGCCAGCGTAAGTTTCCAAACTGTAATTTGCTACCGCGGGTGCCTTTAGCGCAAAGAAAAATTACAGGAATTTCTTGAAACCCTTGCCCCTTCAATTGTACTGCCTCCTTTTTTTCATACATGCCATAATTCTTAGATTTATGTCATAATTTTTTTATAAGATACGGATGACAAGCGATCACCCAGTCCACTTGATAGTTAGTGATTACTGTGGCCCATAGACATCTACATCAATACTCGTTTGCGAACTAAAATGCAGATGCGTTGTCAGCCGCGAGAGCTAAGATGGAATGCCTGTATTCAAGTAAAAAGGATCTCCGGTACTCTACACTCACCATACAAAACAGCAGTATTAATCTGCTATTTTACCTTCCCGGTCCTTCCCGGTCGAACCAACCCATTCGTGCTACAATTATACAATTAATATAGCTGCATCGTGGCTCTAAAACGTACAAAATAATATAATGTTTGTAAATAAACATAGAATATAGTATATCAATATATCTAGACTATCTTCCACTTTTAATAAAATTAAGTATTGCAGAAAACTAATTTTACAGATTTCATCATGTTAAGTTTTAACTTAGCGACGTTTAAGAAAAGATAAGAAAAGATAAAAACTTATACACCAAATAGACTACATTCTTTAGGTAGATCAATGACCATAAATGAGAAGAGGAAGAGAGAGAGGGGTTAGGGAGAGAATAGTGTTCCTTAACCCGTTTCACTTTTAATTGACTGGAGTAAGGAGGTTCAAAGTCTTACTTAAAGAACAGAAAGATTTATCATAAAAAGTCTAGGAGTGCACTGGACATTGGAGGGAAAGATTTTCTTTGGACCATAAGGAAAAATTATCACAAGAGCTGAGCAATTGAAAACGTTATTTTAGATAGTAAGGGCATGATATTTGAAATAAGATGCAGTAGAGAACAGAAAGTATATGAGTATTCCGATAAAGACGGATTGGGAGCCAATTGAGCTTAGTGCGGTATTCTGAGACATGGTCATATTTACGAAGCCCAAATATGAACTGTATACAGAGATTTTGGAGTCGCTCAAGTTTTTTGAGTTGTTCCTCGGTAATGTCAAGGTCACAAATGTCAGCATAGTCGAGGATAGGGAGTATTAAAGATTTTGCAAGCGTAATTTATAAAGTAGTCAAGCCTCCAGAGTAATGCATATGCTGCAAACACGACATTAATTAGGGAGTATAAAAAAAACTGGAATCCAAAAGGATACTTAAATTTTTAACAACGTCGTTTTAAAGGATAGGGACGCCGTTAAATACTACTTGTAGAAGCTGACATTTTTTATTTTGGAAATAATTCTTGAACTCCCAATAATTTATTGCTAGAGATTTTGAAGGGTTCACCGTTAAGTCACAGTCAGACTCAGACAAGCCAGATCCTTATTGATACATTTAACTGCAATGGGAAGACCAATCCAATGTTTATTTGTAAGTACATTTGGAGATCATCTGCATACAAACGGTAGAAAAAAGATATTTGAGATGTAATCGTATTAATAAGGATTGCGAATAAAAGAAGAGATAAGACGCCGCCTTGTAGAACGCCAGCTACGATGTCAAGGCACGAAGAAAGCCTATTTTGGACAAGTATACGTTGCCGGTGCTCATACCAATAACTATGAAACCAGGAAATTGCAGTTGGAGATGTGTTAAGAGAACGCAGAATCACTAACAGGATATTATGATCAACAGTATTGAAGGCATTACTGAAACCCAGCAACACCAATAATGTGACTTGATGATTCACCATACCGTCGTAGTTACTATAACTCTATAGTCGTACTATAATCAGATCTAAAGCCAGATTGGAGAGGGTTGAGGATGCTATTTCTTAAACAAAATGAATTAATTTGTTTTTGCACAAGGCATTCTTAGACTTTGGAAAGGAAGAATCGAAATAAGGCGATATTCATAAAAAAATTAGGGATTTTCATTTTTGGATAAAGGTATAATTTGAGCGTCCTTCTATTGAGAAGGGAGGGTAGTGGTCGCCTTTCCACGCGGTGACCAACCGTCACTGGTGACGAAACGAGGTAGACAGTTCCGAAGGTGGGAAGACGAAATAAAAGCCACAGCAGGGAAAACATGGACTAGGAAAGCAATGAATAGAACAGCGTGGAAAGAAATGGAGGACGCCTTTGCCAAAGTTGGGTAAACAGACCAAGTTGTTGGTGTCATCGACTAAAGAAAGTCGTGAATATAAGATTATTTTAAAAAAAATGTGTGTCTGAATAAAGGCTTATATTATATTATTATATTATCTATTGGGAAGGGAAAGAAGATGAGGATATGGAAAAGTTTAGGTTTTATAGGTTATAATAGGTGTAAAAAATCTAGTAAGATGTTCATTTTACAACTGAAGTCACCACTTCCGACAGCGTCATAATGGATAGAGAGTATGTGTATCCTAACATCAAAATCTGAAAGTTGACTAAACACAAATGGAGAAAAGTCAGGAGTGGGAAGCGATAAAAGTTGAGTAAGTGTTGTTGATTTTGCCATATTATCCGTGCAAGGAATTGAAGAAAAACGTTGACCAAGCAAATTTAAATCGACGTTATTTGGTATAGGGCATGAACGTGTTTTCCCAACTCCTATGGACCTTAAAAAGTTCCAAACATGACATGGATCTTCGTTTTTACTAATTTATGGATATGGTGGCGTCGTAAATTGCCACACATCTGTTGCATTGATTCCGCAGGAGTATGTACTTCTCCCAAATTCTGTCATTATTTGGATCTGACCTGTAACTTGACTTTGCGTTATTCTTCCTACCTATCAATTTTTAAGATCTTCACTCAAACACGGGGCTGGAGGATGACGTATTCGCACTAGATGGAAAGGAGCATGTGCATCATAGAGTTGAACAAAAAGTTAATTAAACAATGTTACCTTTTCTCCAACAGAGCAAGCCTATCACACTCCAATTAATATTAGCAGCGTCTTTTTGTAGCTTTTCCAAACCCATTTACTAAAAATTACGCGGCAGAAGTATCCTTGATTTGGCTTTGGGTGATCTTATTTTATAAGATTAAAACAACAAATAATGATGGTAAACAGCGTTAGCAGCACAATGACCAAATTTATTAGCATGGTCGAGAGAATATACGATAACTAAATCAAGGAGGGATAGGATACAGTTAGGGAAAAAATGAGTTTCAGAGATAGGAAGAATATTTATATTGGCTAAGGGACTTAAGCCGAAAAGTTTGAGCATCATTTTTAAGAAGGCAAATATTAAAATCGCGTATTAGCACTATATTTATGTGTATATAATGGAATTAGCTCTTCAAGGAGGTCATCTAATATAGTGAAACAGTGAACTGTGAAAGAAGGACTATGAAAACACCCAGAAGTAATTTGTTTTGAGAAAGTAGTACTTCAATAAAAAAGTATTACGCTTAATTCTCAGATAAAAATTGAGATGATAAACGAACAATAGAAAAATGTATATGATCATGAACATAAATGGGAACACCACCACCACTTTTTTTTAATATTCATTATTTCCAAAATATGTAACTATAATAAAATAAACAGTTTGTTTTGATATGGAAATAAAATTAGTAAAGTACCCTATATACGTATCACCGGCAGGCAAATGTTTTTGTTTCTTTTTTAAAAGCTTTTTAAATAAGGAACAGTGCGCCACGCTCCATTAGGGCATAGGGATGGATAGCTTTACGTGTTTCATTTTTTTATACATTCGGGTATTTTTACTCAAAAATTTTAATCAGGCAAATTTTGCACAACAGTCTCTATGAAGCCGGTGTAGGTCGTATCGTAAATAGGTCGCCCGGTTGCTAGCGTATTATGAAATTTAAAAGTTTACATCTACAAGAAACAATTTTTATAAATAACTAAAGTGAATCGAATTAACAATACACGCAATGGTAAGTGGCCAATGTTTTCCATGGACACCTACAGCCAACTAAAGACAAGGAAAAAAGCTGCGGTTGCAAAAAACAGTGGATTTTCAGTAGGCTGTAACGGTAAACGCAACTTTTTAAATAATAGATGTGTCAATCAAATTAGCAGTTTACCTACTGGTAAGTGGCGACTGCAGTTAATGGGCACTTACATTCAACTATAAACAAATAAGTATACATTGGATGCATTGTAACCACAGTGGACTAAGAATGTCACGCAGTCTAAGGTTTAATTAAAAAGGCTCGCTATGCCCTTCATCAAGCAATGCACGCACTTCTACTTGGCGGCTAAGATGTTTTTAAAAATATAGATACGTCATACTCGCTCTAAATGGCAATAAGAAAGTCAGGTAATTGCCTGACTCACAATTAGTCGGGCACGCTCTTGCGTCGCGGCTATACCTTTGCTACAGCGCGTAAACCTTCTAGTTATTCGTGGAAAAAATGCCTTCTTGAGTTTTTAGGTGGTGCACAAATTACACGACAACTGTTAGAGACAAGAAAAACGTCTCATTAATATTTGGAATATAAGATGTTTTGTTCATAATTGGTTGTATTATTTCAACACTAACCGTTAGTGTAAACTTTGACGCTAGCTAGTGTGTTCATTTTCTATATCGGTATGTCATGCGCTCGCGCCAATGAGCGCTCAGCAGCAATCAATACGCAACTAATAATGTATATTTATCTTTTTCTAACGATAGGTTGTCATTTGTCTCTTTTTGTTAGCACAACGTGTCATAAATAACTGTACGTAGATATACTAGTAGTACTACCTGCGCCACTTTAAAATACAATAATGTTAGTGTGTAATCTGTCTATCTTTTTTAATACGTCTTTGCTTGGCGGTAGAAATATATGCCTACCCAGACGGATTCCTAGGCAGAAAGCAAAGGAAATCGATATTTGAAAATTACTTTTTACGTTAATTTATACGTACAATGTTTCATATATTTGGCGCAAACGAACATTGATATCGTCAACTTTTACACGAATAAGGGTGAAAACTAACCACAAATTACTTCTCATGTTTAGAAGATTGTGTGGCCTAAAGACATCGACATTTATTCTCGATTCGATGTAGTCTCAGAGTCAGAATATCTACTATCCCATATCGTCCCGCGGGTGTCATAAATGGCGACAGAGGTAAACAAATCAGGAAAAGAAGGAAACAATAAAAAAAGATAGCCAGAAGTGTCTTCCTAATACAACTGAAAAATAATGAAAAATCCAACTATGGCAAATATGAGGCAATATATGGGGTAAGCAGTTGACTTTTGTTAGGCTGTAACGATAACGGCAATTATCATAAAACAGATGCTAGTAAAAATAGTCTCCAAAGTTTTCGTCACTAACCTTACAAAACACAATAGCTTTGAGCTGCTATTCTGTATAGTATACCAGTTTATTGGCTCTGATCAAATAAATACAATCAATATTTTTTTATAGAAGAGGGGACAAACAAGCCTGCGACACACCTGATGGTAAGTGACTACCGCCAATCATGAACAACCGCAAAACCAGGGAAATTACAGGTGCTTTGTCTGCCTTTTAGAAAGGTGTAAGCTCTTTACGGTTGCGCCCATTTCTTGAAAGACCCTAAGTCGTATTAGTCCGGAAAAATCGCCGATGGTATACAATTCTACAGAGAAGTTGTAGAAGGAAGAAAACTCCTAGGAAAACGCACAGTGGTAGACCGCCAAGCATCCAGATGGTGAGGATGGTATCATAAATTTTGACGCGATGTGCGTTCGTAAAATTAAGCGACTGGAATTAATCCAAACAATTTCTCAGAGTACTTTCCCGTGGTAGATCCGATAGAAAATGCAAAGGGATGCAATATTCCTAAGCAGCACCAGTGAATCGATACGATTAAAAAAAACTCGATCGTCGATGATTTGAACCGCTCTGCGCTGGATGCGGTCAAGTAGAGTGCCCCGGCCCGGTGATAAGAACAGTATTTCATGTAACGCCGAACTTGCGCTTTGTTGCAAGTCGGCAAAAAATACTATCTCGCGCTGCTGAGCACGCCAAGCTTTTTAGAGGCCAATTTGGCCTTCCTTTCCAAGTGACTACGAAGCTGCACACTATTCGATATGTCGACACCGAGCATACCGATGCAAGCTGAGGCAGCAAGGGGAGTGCCTTGAAATTGAAGACATACGACAAAAGGGGTTCTTTTTAGCGGTAAACGCGCAAAAGTTGTATCTTGTGGGGATTGAACTCGACTAGATTTAGTCGCCCCCAATCCAAGGCTTTGTTCAGCAAAATCTCGAATTCGGACACAAGTTTGTCCCGGTACTTGGCGACGTTTTCCCGAGAAATATTGGTCTTGGTCAGTGTATATTCTGTCGTCTGCATAGCAAGGAATGCTACCAGTCTGCAACATATCATTGATATGCAGATGAAACAGCGATGGTGATAGCACACAGCCTTGTATAAAACCTGCGTTAATAGGCTTGTAATCAGAGCATGCACCGTCTACTACGACTTTGATGCTCCGATCAGCAAGGAAACTAGTGATCCAATTACACAATTTCTCAGGAAGACCATAGGAAGGGAGCTCTGAAAGAACTGACTTGTGCCAGACCCGATTGAAGGCCTTCGCTATGTCCAAACTAACGGCCAATGCCTCTCTCTTGGACTCTACTGCCTCCGCCAATCTATGAGTTAGGTAGACCAAAAGATCACCAACTGATCGACTACGATGAAAACCCTATTGGCGGTCACTAATCAGCTGGTGATCCTCAAGGTACCTCATGGGCTGGCAGTTTATAATGGACTTCAATATTTTGGAGAACAAGGAGGGGATGGCGGTAGGCCTGTAGTTGGACGAGTCGAAGCGGTTGCCTTTTATAGGAATCGGGTGGACCAATGATGTTTTCCATGAAGTCGGGACTACGCCTTGGGAGTAAGAGTACTGGATAAGACACGTTAAAACCGGTGCAAACTCTGGAACACACGTCTTCAGTACAGAGGGACGGCTCCATCAGGGCCACTGGACTTGCTGACATCAAGGGAGAGGAGGGATTTGCGAACCAAGCGCTGTGTAAACCGCACATCCGGCATGGAGCACTCACATCGCGGGATGGTCGGCGGTGTGTTCTCTCCGTCATCGATAGTCGAGTTGCATCCAGCAAAGTGAGAGCCTAACAGATCGGCTTTCTCCTTTGCTGCGTGGGCCAGTGTATCATCCTTTCTGTGCAGAAATGGAAAAGATAGCTGACAGAAGTTTGCTTGGACAGCTTTGGCGAGAGAGCAGAATGCACAAGTTCCCGAAGAAAGGCGAACTAGCTTCTCGCCAATACTGCCGATGTGCTCAGACCTTACCTTAGCAATGGCTCTTTTGAAGGAACTGGGGGCGGAATTATATTTCTTTTTAACAGCGCAGGTCTTTATATACCGAGGCTTTGATGCATTAGCCCAGGCCCGGTAGGGCTCCTGCTTATAGCGTGATGCTATTTTACAGGGGCGACCAAACCATGACTAAGATCTGCCGACGATGGGCCCCACAGAGGATAGAATAAAGAGTTCCATACCCTGAAGTACAACATCAGCGACTGAATTAGCAACAACGTTGGGATCGTCCGGTGAGAAGCTAACCCAAGGGTAGGATGGAAAGAAAGACCGCATCCTATACTAGTCACCTCTGCGGGTGTGATCCGCTGTAGCAAGTAATCTGTAATCACTTGAAAATTTTTAACAGTTATAGAGCTAAGCGGTAGCTTTTGCTGTCGCACGGATGGGCCAGCTCGAACCGGGGTGGTACCACGACCTCACAGAATACCAGCGTGAAGCAGAGGTTTACCTCTGTGTTGCGCTTGGTGAGTGCAGGTGGCCGGAGGCCCAATTCCCCCCCCCCCCATCAACATGGTAGTGGAATTAAATAAAAGACTACCCCAGGAGGGTACCAGCACCCCTGGAGAATCCCTCGCCTATGCATCCACGACCAAACTACTTCACTCCTAAGCGTAGGTGTTCAGGCTGCCCCGCGTATTCTGGGGGGGGCAAAATTTCACTCGCGACTAATGCTGCTCGGGGCAAGCGGAGCAATACAACCAAGGCGACCCCTGTCACGCTATCCGTGAATTTTTGCAACATCAGGGGACTTCATTCCAACCTTAACGCTGTCCATTACCATCTAGAGACGGCGAAGCCGGCCTTGCTCTTTTTAACCGAGACTCAGGAATCCTCTCCGGCTGATACTTCATATCTCTCCTACCCGGGGTACAAATTAGAACACTCCTTTGTGCCCCGGGCTGGAGTTTGCGTATACGTCAGAGAGGACATCTGTTTTCGACGCCTCGGCAGTCTTGAAGGTACGGACCTGTCCATCCTATGGCTGCGCGTAGACAGCGACGACCATCCCTGCGTCTACGGCTGCCTCTATAGGTCCCATAGCGGTAATGCCGACACAGACCGACTCATCGACCACGTTCAAATGGCTGCAGACTCCGTGCTAAAACAGCTCCCATCCGCAGAGATCGTGATACTCGGTGATTTTAACGCCCACCACGCTGAATGGCTTGGTTCTCGTTTAACCGATCATGCCAGTAGATCTGTCTATGACTTTGCTTTGGCATATGGTCTAACACAACTGGTTATCCCAGATGTGGAAGACCATGTACCTTGCCTGTTGGACCTTCTGCTGACCTCTCATCCGGACGGATATCAGGTCTCCGTCGATGCCCCTCTGGGCTCTTCGGACCATTGTCTGATCCGGTGTACGGTGCCACTCACGCTTCAATCGCTGTTGCGATCTGCAGCTTGCCGCCGTGTTTGGCACTATTGGGGGCGGGTTTGCTTCTCGCCGGAAGATTTTGCTGATCGACCTCTATTTCCTTGTCCCTATTTTGGGCTGCTTTGGTAAGTGCCGCTGCAATCTTGGGATTCAAAGTAGGTGCTCTCAAAAGCTTGCATTTTTCGGGAATTTAGTAATCTTTTAACAAGTTTTGTTTTGTTGCTTTAGTAAGACCCTTACGTGGAAGAGGAAGCCAATGCTGGGCAAGATCCTGGTGAATATTTTCACCGTATATTTGCTCATGACTATCCGTATCACCCAAAGCTGACAATAGTTCATGGTCTAATGAAGGAAATAAATTGTATATTTCTGAGGTAGATAACAAAAATTTGTTATAGTAAGAATATAAATTATCACAACTTAAAACTTAAAAACTGGCACTTTAATATATTTGTATATGTGTATTTTACTTTATATAACCTTCGTACTAACTCTCGGCTAGCCCTCCGGTTAGGATACCTTCGTACTGACTCTCCGCCAGTCCCCAGGTAAATTTGTCTTCTTGTTGATTCACGATCAACGCTAAGGTTTTTAGTCTTAATTTATATTTTAAAGGATCACTAAGGCACTAGAAACGAATTATGTAACGGTAACACTTACCAAAATTTTCTTCGGCATCGGAACAATCGGAGTAAACCATGACTCGTTTATATTGTTTTCGTTCTTGTTCTTCTAATTTTTTGATTTTCTTTTGGTAACAACCAATTTTATCTGCAGCATTGCATTTCGACATTTTACTGTTTTAAGATAATTAAATAAGGTGTGCACTCTGCCTCGCACGAAAAAGGAATGTGGCAGTACGCTCGGACGGCGAGAGGTGTTAGTGGGAAGGGGCTATTGCTTTAATAAGTGTAGGTAAAAATATTTAAAGGTGCGACTTAGCCTTGTAGAATAAGGAAACTACGTTGTTAATATTATATCTGAAGAATGAAGCGATGAAATATAATTTAAAGATATACAATACACAAAGAGTGAAAACAATGATTTCAACGATCGTAAGGCTGATAAGCTAATGTAGCTTACACACATTAATCAGATAGCTCAGCGAACTTCAGGATCATAGTATATTATATTTTATTTAATAAGTTTTTTAAGTTAAATTTAAAGTTACAGCCTGTATACGTCCCACTGCAGGGCACAGGCCTCTTCTATTTCTGAGAGGTTTTATGGCATGGAAATGAACGCCGCGCTGCCCCAATGCGTGTTGGCGAACTTCACATTTTTTCTAAAAAAAGAATTTCTTATTTTTTAGACACGCAGGTTTACTCACGATGTTTTCCTTTACCGCCAGGCACTTGGTAAATTAATGCTTAAAATTGCAATTAAGAATTTCATTGGTGCTGACGGGTTTCCAATCCTGGTTTCTCGCGTAATGTGAAAACAGCGAGCACCTAGCCCCTGAGCTAACACGGCTCTTTTTAAATTACTAAAATTTAAAGGCTATCAAATAAAAAAGTTTATGGGAAACTCCTTACACTTGCGTAATTTGCTCGTGGGTTTATATATTTCGAATAAGTTTTCTTCAAATATAAGAAAGAGAACTCATAACTTCCTTTAATTCTGAAATGCTAGGAAAGTCCTTTGAAAAAACGTTTCCTATAAGCAAGGCTTAATATCCCAACACTGAAGATGGGAAGCAGCTTCAATAGTACGAGACGCCATGAACTGAGATCACCAATCATGGCGATTATAGAAAAAATCTCTAAAACTATGATGCTCATGTCCATCAGTTGACTGTTAATAAAAGTAAAAGATGAATATATAGTTAGATAAATCTTACATGCAAAATTAACTAATTGAACGTTGCCTGTTTGATTGACTATGTTATGACTTTTTTTTAAAAGTAAACCTTAAATATTTAAAAAATCATTTGTGAAGATGCTTATAACCAAGCAGATAACATATTTATGGTTTTGATGGTTTATTACTTATAACAGTTGAATAAAATTTACTTTTTCCCACCTGATTATAAGTGATTCCTACAGTCCACGGATCTACAATCGTTTACTCACTAGGAAGGCCTTATATTCTTTGTTAGCCCTGACTACTAATCTAAAATACATCACAGCTCTAACCATGCTGCTTGGCGAGAGAAATATTTGATTGATGAAGACGGATTTTCTGACAAAAAAGCAGCCATATCACCTAAAAGCAATTATTACAAACAAAAGAAAGTCAAATTAAATCATTTAGGGCCGATTTTTGATCCTCAAGTAAAATTTACTCATAGGTTAAAATTTAGGGTTACAATATTAAAAATTACAGTTGTGTAAGTAAAATAGTCCAATTATTTAACTTTTAAATTCGGTTAGGTTATAATTTGTTTAATGCATAACTTTTAAAGGCATCATCAAAGTCTGTATTTATGAGAAAGCTGCTCTGCAGAAAATCTCTGGTTAACTATTTCAATTAAAAAACTAAATAAATGAAAGTGTTTGCATGGTCACTTAGAACTAAGTTGAACTAAAGTTATTTATAAAACTCTTAGCACAGTGTTAATAAAAAATCTTGATTAATGTTTGTGCTCCTTTGAAACGACTTTTTATTTTTCTTCGTCCTCGTCTGCAATAAAAATGCAAGTCGTCCGTCGCAAACAAGTAATGAAATTTTGAGATTAGATTTGTAGTAGATTTGTCTTTCTTAATCTAATAAATTTCTTTACATGAAAATGAAAATGGTTTTTTAAGCTTTATATTATTGACATTTCTCTTTAAATTAGTTTCTATTAACTTTTTGAGTAGTGCATAAATAACTATATTTGATTATAACTAAAAGAAAATAAAATATTATTCACCAAAATACCTAAGTACCGGAAAATCAATTCTAAAATTATGCCGAATTTCAAGTCATTAGCAATATTCACTAATTACTGTGAAAAGGGGCCATGAAATATAATAAGTAGACTTAAAGACCAAACTCGTGTTAAAGTTATGTTTTTCAGTACGAAGCCATAACATATAGAGTTCCATGCTCCGAGCGTTGATTATTTTTATTGCATTAGCGAAACATAACCATAGCAGGAATATTTAAGCTTCTGTCTATACAAAGTGATTTTTTTTCATAAAAACTCTAATCTGCCTGATGTTAAGTAGCTACTGCAGTCCATGGATACCTGCAGCCAACTTCAAAAAGAGAAGGGTACAGATGCGTTGTCACATCTGAGAATTAAGACGAAATGCCTCACCGCCTGTAATGATACTGGCTCTCAATTCCATTCAGACAGGAATACCATAGTGCACGTACTGCTGATTAACTGCAGAAATAGGTAAGAGGGTACCTACTCTGAAGAACTCTAAAGGAGAAAAACACCTGTTATATAATTACAAAACGCCAACCTAATGTGTTTCATCATCTGAACTTATTTTTTTTTTATCGTGTATAATTAAAGTTTTATTGCAACCAGAGAGAAAAATATATATGGTTCGTAATGAGTTAAATTTAAAAGAACCTTAGATCCACATCATATAATCGGATTGCTGTTAATATTATATACCGAATTGTATGCGATGTGAAACTTAATATGTTACATGACGTATAATGACGACATCATTCACACCAGCCAGTTATAGATAAGGAGAAGCAAACTATGTGAGATCAATGCCAGCGTAAGTTTCCTAACTGTAATTTGATAGCGCGGGTGCCTTTAGCGCAAAGAACAATTACAGGAATTTCTTGAAACCCTTGCCCCTTCAATTGTACTGCCTCCTTTTTTTCATACATGCCACAGTTCTTAGATTTTTTTACTGGAAATGAGGCATTCTATCTTAGTCCTCACGGGTGACAACGCATCTGCATTTTGATTCGCAAACAAGGATAGATGTAGATGTCTATGGGCCGCAGCAACCACTTACCATCAGGTGGACTGTGTACTCGTTTGTCACCCTTATCCTATAAAAAAAATTTATGTCATAATTTTTAAGATATGGATGACAAGCGAGCACCCTGTCCACCTGATAGTTAGTGGTTACTGTGGCTCATATACATCTTGATCAATCCTCGTTTGCGAACTAAAATGCAGATGCGTTGACAGCCGCGAGGACTAAGATGGAATGCCTGTATTCAAGTAAAAAGGATCTCCGGTACTCTACACTCACCATACGAAACACAGCAGTATTAATCTGCTATTTTACCTTCCCGGTCCTTCTAGGTCGAACCGACCCATTCGTGCTGCAATTATACAATTAATATAGCTGCAGCGTGGCTTTAACACGTACAAAATAATATAATGTTTGTAAATAAACATAGAATATAGTATATCAATGTATTTAGACTATCTTCCACTTTTAATAAAATTAAGTATTGCAGAAAACTAATTTTACAGATTTCATCATGTTAAGTTTTAACTTAGCGACGTTTAAGAAAAGATAAGAAAAGATAAAAACTTATACACCAAAAAGACTACATTCTTTAAGTAGATCAATGACCATAAATGAGAAGAGGAAGAGAGAGAGGGATTAGGGAGAGAATAGTGTTCCTTAACCCGTTTCACTTTTAATTGACTGGAGTAAGGAGGTTCAAAGTCTTACTTGAAGAACAGAAAGATTTATCATAAAAAGTCGAGGAGTGCACTGGACATTGGAGGGAAAGGTTTTCTTTGGACCATAAGGAAAAATTATCACAAGAGCTGAGCAATTGAAAACGTTATTTTAGATAGTAAGGGCTTGATATTTTAAATAAGATGCAGTACAGATCAGAAAGTATATGAGTATTCCGATAAAGACGGATTGGGAGCCAATTGAGCTTAGTGCGGTATTCTGAGACATGGTCATATTTACGAAGCCCAAATATGAACTGTATACAGAGATTTTGGAGTCGCTCAGCTTTATTGAGTTGCTCCTCGGTAATGTCAAGGTCACAAATGTCAGCATAGTCGAGGATAGGGAGTAGTAAAGATTTTGCAAGCGTAATTTATAAAGTAGTCAAGCCTCCAGAGTAATGCATATGCTGCAAACACTGCATTAATTAGTGAGTATAAGAAAAACTGGAATCCAAAAGAATACTTAAATTTTTAACATCGTCATTATACGAGTAAGGGATAGGGACGCCATTAAATACTTCTGGTTGAAGTTGACATTTTTTATTTTGGAAATAATTCTTGAACTCCCAATAATTTATTGCTAGAGATTTCAAAGGGTTCACCGTTAATTCATAAGATCGACCCCAGTCAGACTCAGACAAGCTAGATCCTTATTGATACATTTAACTGCTATGGGAAAACCAATCCAATGTTTATTTGTAAGTACATTTGGAGATCATCTGCATACAATTGGTAGAGACAAGATATTTGAGATGTAATCGTATTAATAAAGATTGCGAATAAAAGAGGAGATAAGACGCCACCTTGTAGAACACCAGCTACGATGTCGAGCCACGAAGAAAGCCTATTTTGGACAAGTATACGTTGCCGGTGCCCATACCAATAACTATGAAACCAGGAAATTGCAGTTGGAGATATGTTAAGAGAACGCAGAATCACTAACAGGATATTATGATCAACAGTATTGAAGGCATTACTGAAACCCAGCAACACCAATAATGTGACTTGATGATTCACCATACCGTCGTAGTTACTATAACTCCGTAGTCGTACTATAATCAGATCTAAAGCCAGATTGCAGAGGGTTGAGGATGCTATTTCTTAAACAAAATGAATTAATTTGTTTTTGCACAAGGCATTTTTAGACTTTGGAAAGGAAGAATCGAAATAAGGCGATATTCAGAAAAAAATTAGGGATTTTCATTTTTGGATAAAGGTATAATTTGAGCGTCCTTCTAATGGGAAGGGAAAGAAGATGAGGATATGGAAAAGTTTAAGATATAGGTTATAATAGGTGTAAAAAATCTAGTAAGATGATTATTTTACAACTGAAGTCACCACTTCCGACAGCGTCATAATGGATAGAGAGTATGTGTATCCTAACATCAAAATCAGAAAGTTGACTAAACACAAATGGAGAAAAGTCAGGAGTGGGAAACGACAAAAGTTGAGTAAGTGTTGTTGATTTTGCCATATTATCCGTGCAAGGAACATAAGAAAAACGTTGACCAAGCAAATTTAAATCGATGTTATTTGGTATAGGGCATGAACGTGTTTTCCCAACTCCTATGGACCTTAAAAAGTTCCAAACACGACATGGATCTGCGTTTTTACTTATTTATGGATATGGTGGCGTCGTAAATTGCCACATATCTTGTTGCATTGATTCCGCAGGAGTATGTACTTCTCCCAAATTCTGTCATTATTTGGATCTGACCTGTAACTTGACTTTACGTTATTCTTCTTACCTACTTTTTAAGATCTTCATTCAAACACGGGGCTGGAAGATTACGTATTCGCACTAGATGGACAGGAGCATGTGCATCATAGATTTGAACAAAAAGTTAATTAAATAATGTTACCTTTTCTCCAACAGAACAAGCCTATAATAACACGCCAATTAATATTAGCAGCGTCTTTTTGTAGCTTTTTCAAACCCATTTACTAAAAATTACGCGGTAGAAGTATCCTTGATTTGGCTTTGGGTGATCTTATTTTATAAGATTAAAACAACAGTTAATGATGGTAAACAGCGTTGGCAGCACACTGACCAAATTTATTAGCATGGTCGAGAGAATATACGATAACTAAATCAAGGAGGGATAGGATACAGTTAGGGAAAAAATGAGTTTCAGAAATAGGAAGAATATTTATATTGGCTAAGGGACTTAAGCCGAAAAGTTTGAGCATCATTTTTAAGAAGGCAAATATTAAAATCGCGCATTAGCACTATATGTATGTGTATATAATGGAATTAGCTCTTCAAGGAGGTCATCTAATATAGTGAAACAGTCAACTGTGAAAGAAGGACTATGAAAACACCCAGAAGTTATTTGTTGTGAGAAAGTAGTACTTCAATAAATAAGTATTACGCTTCGTTCTCAGATAAAAATTGAGATGATAAACGAACAATAGAAAAAGGTATATGATTATGAACATAAATGGGAACACCACCACCACTTTTTTTTAATATTCATTATTTCCAAAATATGTAACTATGATAAAATAAACAGTTTGTTTTGATATGGAAATAAAATTAGTAAAGTACCCTATATACGTATCACCGGCAGGCAAAGGTTTTTTTTTCTTTTTTAAAAGCTTTTTAAATAAGGAATATGCGCCATGCTCCATTAGGGTATAGCGATTGATAGCTTTACGTGTTTCATTTTTTTATACTTTCGGGTATTTTTACTCAAAAATTTTAATCAGGCAAATTTTGCACAACAGTCTCTATGAAGCCGGTGTAGGTCGTATCGTAAATAGGTCGCCCGGTTGCTAGCGTATTATCATCTTCAAGAAACAATTTTTATATATAACTAAAGTGAATCGAATTAACAATACACGCAATGGTAAGTGGCCAATGTTTTCCATGGACACCTACAGCCAATTAAAGACAAGGAAAAAAACTGTGGTTGCAAAAAAACAGTGGATTTTCAGTAGGCTGTAACGGTAAACGCAACTTTTTATATAATAGATGTGTCAATCAAATTAGTAGTTCACCTACTGGTAAGTGGCGACTGCAGTTAATGGGCACTTACATTCAACTATAAACAAATAAGTATACATTGGATGCATTGTAACCACAGTGGACTAAGATAGAATGCCACGCAGTCTAAGGTTTAATTAAAAAAGCTCACTATGCCCTTCACCAAGCAATGCACGCACTTCTACTTGGTGGCTAAGATGTTTTTAAAGTAAGTCTTTTTTAATACGTCTTTGCTTGGCAGCAGAAATATATGCCTACCCAGACGGATTCCTAGGCAGAAAGCAAAGGAAATCGATATTTGAAAATTACTTTTTACGTTAATTGATACGTACAATGTTTCATATATTTGGCGCAAACGAACATTGATATCGTCAACTTTTTTCACGAATAAGGGTGAAAATTAAGCACAAATTACTTCTCATGTTTAGAAGATTGTGTGGCCTAAAGACATCTACATTTATTCTCGATTCGTTGTAGTCTCAGAGTCAGAATATCTACTATACCATATCGTCCCGTGGGTGTCATAAAAGGCGACAGAGGTAAAAAAATCAGGAAAAGAAGGAAACAATAAAAAAGATGGCCAGAAGTGTCTTAGAATACAACTCAAAAATAATGAAAAATCCAACTATGGCAAATATGAGGCAATAGGTAAGCCTATGTTCTGCAGTAGACTTTTATTAGGCTGTAACGATAACGGCAATTATCATAAAATAGTAGATGCTAGTAAAAATGGTCTCCAAAGTTTTCGTCACTAACCTTTTAAAACATAATAGCTTTGAGCTGCTTTTCTGTATAGTATACCAGTTTATTGGCTCTGACCAAATAAATACAATCAATATTTTTTTATAGAAGAGGGGAAAAACAAGCCTGCGACTCTCCTGATGGTAAGTGACTACCGCCACCCATGAACAACCGCAAAACCAGGGGAATTACATGTGCTTTGTCTGCCTTTTAGAAAAGTATAAGCTCTTTACGGTTGAGCCGATTTCTTGAAAGTCCCTAAGTCGTATCAGTCCGGAAAAATCACCGGTGGTATACAATTCCACAGAGAAGTTGTAGAAGGAACAAAACTCCTAGGAAAACGCACAGTGGTAGACCGCCAAGCATCCAGATGGTGAGGATGGTATCGTGAATTTTGACGCGATGTGCGTTCGTGAAATTAAGCGAATGGATTTAATCCAAACAATTTCTCAGAGTACTCCCCGTGGTAGATCCGATAGAAAATGCAAAGGGATGCAATATTCCTACGCAGCACCAGTGAATCGATACGATTAAAAAAAACTCGATCGTCGATGATTTGAACCGCTCTGCGCTGGATGCGGTCAAGTAGGGTGCCCCGGCCCAGGGATAAGAACAGTATTTCATGTAACGCCGAACTTGCGCTTTGTTGCAAGTCGGCAAGAAATACTATCTCGCGCTGCTGAGCACGCCAAGCTACTACTTTAGAGGCTAACTTGGCCTTCCTTTCCAAGTGACTACGAAGCTGCATACTATTCAATATGTCGACGCCGAGCATACCGATGCTAGCTGAGGCAGCAAGGGGAGTGCCTTGAAATTGAAGAGATACGACAAAAGGGGTTCTTTTTAGCGGTAAACGTGCAAAAGTTGTGTCTTGTGGGGATTGAACTCGACTAGATTTAGTCGCTTCCAATCCAAGGCTTTGTTCAGCAAAGTCTTAAATTCAGACACAAGTTTGTCCCGGTACTTGGCGACGTTTTCCCGAGAAATATTGGTCTTGGTCAGTGTATATGCTGTCGTCTGCATAGCAAGGAATGCTACCAGTTTGCAACATATCATTGATATGCAGATGAAACAGCGATGGTGATAGCACACAGCCTTGTGGAAAACCTGCGTTAATAGGCTTATAATCAGAGCATGCACCGTTTACTACGACTTTGATGCTCCGATCAGCTAGGAAACTGGTGATCCAATTACACAATTTCTCAAGAAGACTATAGGAAGGGAGCTCCGAAAGAACCGACTTGTGCCAGACCCGATTGAAGGCCTTCGTTATGTCCAAACTAACGGCCAATGCCTCTCTCTTGGACTCTACTGCCTCCGCCAATCTATGAGTCAGGTAGACCAAAAGACCACCAACTGATCGAATACTATGAAAACCGTATTGGCGGTCACTAATCAGCTGGTGATCCTCAAGGTACCTCATGGTTTGGCAGTTTATAATGGACTTCATTATTTGGGAGAACAAGGAGGTGATGGCGGTAGGCCTGTAGTTGGATGAGTCGAAGCGGTTACCTTTTATAGGGATCGGGTGGACCAATGATGTTTTCCATGAAGTCGGGACTACGCCTTGGGAGTAAGAGTACTGGATAAGACACGTTAAAACCGGTGCAAATTCTGGAGCACACGTCTTCAGTACAAAAGGACGGCTCCATCAGGCCCACTGGACTTGCTGATATCAAGGGAGAGGAGGGATCTGCGAACCGAGCGCCTAGTAAACCGCACATCCTGCATGGAACACTCACACCGCGGGGTGGTCGGCGGTGTGTTCTCTCCGTCATCGATAGTCGAGTTTGATGCAAAGTGAGAGCCTAACAGATCGGCTTTCTCCTTTGCTGCGTGGGCCAGTGTATCATCCTCTCTGTTACGTAGGCCGTAGCCTACGGCTGCTCCTCCAAAGGTTCAATCATCCGGGGCCCATCAGCGGAGACTTCACGAGCAAACGCAGGTCGGGCCTCAATATGGCCGCGTGGAATATGTTCCATCACAATAAATTACGAGTGGGAGAAAGCTAGAAACACATAGTACTTACCATTATCCGAAGCTAACTTCGCACCAAGGCTTGGGCAGGCCGTGAGTGTGTGTAATAGTGGATGGCGAGTAGTTTACAGTGAGGTGTAAATGTCTGCGACCTGAGCAACCTTAGGCGACCAGCAGCGGTCGAGTTCCAGGCTGCCCCAAAATGCTACATCGCTCCAACAGGCTCGATCGCTGGACCATTTCTTTCTTCATTGTCACTAATTCAGTCTCTTAGTTTCATTGTAAATTTAACTAACTTAAATTCGCCTAATTCCACATTCATCGTAGAATCGAACACGTGATACCCGATAGATTCAGCGTTAAACACAACTAAGTTCCCTCATTCGACACCTGAACAACACGTCGTGCCAGAGTCAAAATTACGCCTCGTTGACACGCGAATTAATCTAACTAGCCAACTAAACACAAAAGGGGCACTAAACGCGACGACACAATTATAATGATATCTTGACAATTAACCGGGAGAAGCTCTCAAACGGGAATGCGCGGCTCGAATCCTAGACCGTATATCTACTAGACGCGCGTACATCATTCCGCACTCTCGCCCGAGTTAAATATCGCAAAATTCACATATCTACGTGACGAAGAAGCACGTACTTCATCTAGCTATCTAGATCCACGACGGGCCTTGAATTTCGCTAAGAGAGCCGCACGGGCTCCCTGCATCGTGTCTGGCGGGGCACCGACGTTTTGCCCATGCGTCGTGCTACCGACTGCCCACGCGTCGAGCGACAGACAGTTCACGCGTCAAGCACGGTCGCCTCACCTCGGCGCTTATCTCACCTACATACCACTGGGTGAGGTGTCAGCTCGAACGCAATTGGTTGGCGTTAAAACATGACCAAATTTGGGCATAAACACTCTCTGTGCAGAGATGGAAAAGATAGCTGACAGAAGTTACCTTGGACAGCTTTGGCGAGAGACCAGAATGCACAAGTTCCCGAAGAAATGCGAACTAGCTTCTCGCCAATACTGCCGATGTGCTCAGACCTTACCTTAGCAATGGCTCTTTTGAAGGAACTGGGGGCGGAATTATATTTCTTTTTAACAGCGCAGGTGTTTATGTCCCGAGACTTTGATGCGTAAGCCCAGGCCTGGTAGCGCTCCTGCTTATAGCGTGATGCTATTTTACAGGAGCGACCAAACCATGGCTGGGATCTGCCCACGATGGGCACCACAGAGGATGGAATAAAGAGTTCCATACCCTGAAGTACAACATCAGCGACTGAATTAGCAACAACGTTGGGATCGTCCGGCGAGAAACTAACCCAAGGGTAGGATGGAAAGAAAGACCGCATCCTATACTAGTCACCTCTGCCGATGTGATCCGTTATAGCAAGTAATCCGTAATCACATGAACATGGTCAATGAGTCGGTCTGTTTCAGCATTTTCGCTTTGGGACCTATACAGGCACCCGTAGACGCGGGGATGGTCGTCATGGTCGTCACTGTCTACTTGCAGCCATAGGATGGACAGGTCTGTACCTTCAAGATTGCCGAGGCGTCGGAAACATATGTCCTCTCTGACGTATACACAAACTCCAGCCCTGAGCACAAAGAAGTGTTCTAATTTGTACCCCGTGTAGGAGAGATATGCAGTATCAGCCGGGGGGAGGACACCCGAGTCTCGGTTGAAAAGAGCAAGGTTGGCTTAGCTGTCTCCAGATGGCAGTGGACAGCGTTAAGGTTGGAATGAAGTTCCCTGATGTTGCAAAAATTAACGGATAGCCTCTACTTCACGCTTGTATTCTGTGAGGTCGTGGGATCACCCCGGTTTGAGCTGGCCCATCCGTGCGACAGCAAAAGCTGTTCAATATTTATATTTTTAACAAGCAAATAGAAAATGCAATTATAAACTTAACAACTTAACAGCAGGTTTTTTATGTTTTTTTTGTAACCCTGGCTTCAGTTTGAGTTGCTTAATGCTCCTTATTTGATTTTTTTTATAAAAGTAAAGAACGCCACAGCGTTTTAGTTTATGTGTATAGATGAGGTCTATAGCTGACCAACTATAGATCTCTCATGTTACAAAACTCTTAAGACGTTTACATGTAATTTTAGTGCTTAGTTCAATTTATTATGGTAATAATTTATTAAGTTTACGCAAACATTACACAGTTAATGAAATAGTTTTACGGGTTTTATCGTGTTTATTTACTTATTTCATTCCCGACGCTTCGAGTACTTTAAAGCACTGGTCACGGAGGGACAGCTCGGCGTGCAGATTTTTATTTGCCTGACGCTTGACGTACGTCAGGCATCAGTAATATAAAATTTACACGCCTGAAAAATAAAATATTTGGAGATATTTACGTCCACTAACACCCGTTAGAGCAGGGCGGTGGTCCCTCAACCCCCGCAGAAATAAGAGAGAGCACGCCCACCTATGGGACGTATTTATGCTGTGACTTACTCATTTAATCAAAACCATACTAAAAAAATAATACTAATTTTGTTCACTAAGTACCAACTGTGGAAATACTGCATTAAAATCGCGTCTTGGTTCTATTTTGTCTGCTTGTCTGATAAGAAAATCTCTTGCGTGTTACATAAATTAAAACAAGATATTATTATACTACTATACTATTTACAAAGGAAAATATGTTGTTTATGTCTTCGTTTTACTGTTTACCTGGCATTTGACAGAGTAGCTTCTTCCGATACCCACGGGACGAGACACATGGTTAAATTCTATATCATATGTGCATATAAATATGTGCAAATAAGTCACATTCATTGCAAAAGCCAACAGTTTCAAGTCGTTATTAAAACTTTCCAACAATATGTAGCACTGCTCGGCAAATAAAAACTCAATCAAAACTTTCGTTAGTACCTTCGCAGTCGCTCCAACTTCGAAACGAAACATTATGATTCAATTAAATTTGCATTATATTTATAACTCTTTTCTAGATGTCTAATCTGTGAAAACACTTCGCTCATTTAATACAAATTGAAAACAAAAAAAGTGATCCTCTTTCCTTATATATTGGGACTAACATGGCTTTGCACCAGTCTTCAGGTACCCGCTTGAGTTCCCAACACAAATTAAACAAGGTGCAGAGCAGGTCTGCCACCTTATACTCCTTCTCCAGCCCTTAGCATTTCGAGAGATACTCTATCATATCTGGCTGCCTTACCTGCTTTCATACTATTCATTGCTTTCACTATTTCATCTATACTTATGTCTCTATCTAATTCCTCTTCTTTCGCAATATCTATTTTATTAAATTCAAACATCTTATCACTCATAAATATGATTTCAAAGTATTCCTTCCATCTCCTTAAACTCAAAGATTCGTCATTTAGAATACAGCCATTCTGGTCTCGTATAGCATTCATTCTAGGCTGTTTTGAATGTCTCCTGGCAGTTCTTACAAGTTTCCAGAACATTTTCATGTTTGCCTGGAAGTTATCCGATATTCTTATGTGATTTTTATCCGTTCTTTCTTGCTTTTTCCTTTCAACTACTTCTTTTACTCTCTTATTTAGATGTCTAAAGACTGCCTTTTTCCTTTCAATATCATCATTCATACCGATAGAATTACTAGCCTTGGTTGCTAGTAAATCTAGCCATGCTTTCTTCTTTGCTTCAACTTCCATCCGTACCTCTTCATCCCACCAAAACGTGTTATTTTTCTCTTACCTACACCACATACTTCGGTAGCTGCATCCACCAAACTTTTTTGACATTATACCACACAGTCTCCAAGTCTAAATCATTCATACACAATTCATCCATACCACTTATATTTTCTCTGTCTACATTTGAACTTCTCTTTCACATCTTAATCTTGTAACCTCTCTGTTCTTATACGCTGTAACGCAGTGGTAGACACAGATGTCCGATGCCGCCAACGTCTGAAAAGACCATTAATTCGGCATAAAACGAAGTAATGGTCCGTCCCTACGTCAGAACCCCGGTAAACCCTTGTATCTACTACCGCGTTCCTCATTCTTTCATCAACAATTATAAAATATATCATGCTTCTATCATCACATCTTTCCTATGTATACGTGTGAATCTCCTTATGACCAAAGAGAGTGTTCATCACAAAAGGATTCCTTTTCATACATACGGTGAGGAGGCTTTCACCATTCTCATTTATACTTTCATCACCAAACGTTCCCAATATCCTTTCATAATCAATCCTCTTTACCCCAACTCTTTCATTAAAATCTCATCATTAGCACCATCCTTACCAACTCCCAAAACTGCTCCTAGAACAAACAACTTCTTTAAGCCCACTTTCATTCGTATCTATAGCAGTCTCGGGCTTACACATTCAAACTCTTTCACACAATGACCCAGTCTTTTTGAAAGGATGATACCGACTCCCTGGTATGCGCGCTCGGTCTCGTCTACACCAGACCTGTACGCGGTATACAATTTCTTGGCTTCCGCAATCCACTTTTCGCCCCTCCGGGGGCAGGACGTGACGGGTGGCGAACCTCGTCGCTGGTTGCGAAGAATCTCCGGGAGGAATCCGGAGATTCTTCACACCCATGCCCCATTAAAGGGGCACCGGGAACTCGGGCCATTTCATAATTTTTTCCCTCATGGTGCGACAGTAGGGGGTGGTATATTTTACGGCGCTACCACGCGGCGAGGAGCCGAGTCTGTTCTTTCAGCTTTGTCGCTTCTTTAGCACCACCCGGGGGACACGGGTAGGGTGGGCCTAGGATTAGGTGGTCGAAGCCTACAGACGCGAGCGACTCATCCCATACAGCCAGATCATATAGCCGAGAATCTCGAAATGGTAATATAATTTACATGACTGGTCTGTAGGATAAGCATTCGCAATATTTGTATGATTTTACTGCCATCAGTTGGCTGTCAGAGCTTGGTCCGTCCATCGCTAAGGTTCACCACCTAAAAATCAGTTTAACATTTTTTGTGGATTATTTCCCTACTATTTTATATTTTCACCTACTCTTAAAGTCACGAAAGTTACATTTTGGTGTTAATATTAGGCTATTTTAATATAAAATTTTCTAACATGGTTTTATCAATCAGAGTGATACATTTTTCATGTATCACGGGCACCATTTCATCAGACAGTTTGAATAACTTATGAACAACACTAAACTGGCGCGTAAATAGCAAAATAGGGACTTTTTTGGGGATTGCCGAGTAAAATATTTAATTATTCTGAATCAAAATTTTGAAAAGATTTGATGAATAATATCTCACCATCATAATTATTAAAAGAGTAGTGAACTTAGATCTCCAATATAGTTTGCCCCTTAGCGATACTATATTGGAGTTCTAACTCGACATAAATTGCCCCTAAGGGGCATTTGACATAATTGTTATACTTATCAGGCGGGGTTTTTGAAGTGAAAACATATTTAGAATCGTTGTGATTATAAATTCTATGAAACGAATAAGCAACACAATAAAGAGACACACATACAATCTATACAATTTACCCTGCGAGAAAACGAGATAGGTTATATACACGTACAGTAGTGCACTACACAGCTACTCCTGATACCCTGCATTTGTCTCATTCTCTCGAAGTTTAATTTTCTGGATTTTTACATTATTTTGACTTGTTATCCGGAACATGCTTCTGCCCACCCCTTGGTACATTTTTCTCTGTCGCGTCTGACGACTCTATGGAGTAGAGCATATTCTTATACCACCACTACACGGTCTGTACGAACGCGCCACGGTCACGGTCGGCAACGAAATATAACAAGATAGTTATTAACAAAGATGAAATTTCGTTTTTTTATGGAATTAAAATTTCGTTTTTTTTATGGAATTAGGGTGACAAATGAGCACAGAGTCCACCTGATGGTAAGTGGTTGCTATGGCCCATAAACATCTGCATCTGTCTTCGTTTGCGAATAAAATGCAGATGCGCTGTCAGCCGTGAGGAGGAGATAGAATGCCTCTTTTCCAGTAAAAACGGTCTCCGGTTCTCTACACTCACCATACGAAACACAGCAGCGTTAAGTTGCTATTTTACACTGGCATTCTGTGATAGTGTATTCCTCCCCCGGTCGAGCCGATCCATTTGTGCTACAACTATACTATTAATATAGCTGCAGCATGGATCTACCACGTAAAAAATCGTAATTGTACCATGGAGTGTTAAAAAGATTAGTGATTTTTTCTCCAAATATCAACCTTACCTACACGCAAAAAATCCTGAAATAAGGCTGTTTTTCCTTTCAGCTACGAAACATTTATCCATGTTTTAAAATATAAACATATGAACCAGAGCTACTCTTAAAACAGCGAACTCCGTTGTTTCGAATTATAAAGACAGGTTTTACGCTCGTGTTATTTATTTTATACACTTCCTGTAAGTCGTTCGCTAATGCTCTGGAGACGCAGCGTAAACTTACTTTAACCAAGTTAAATGTTTACCGAATTGTTGCCAGAGCTTACCAAAATACGCACGTTTAATGCATTTTAAATGTATAAATGAACAATTTTATGTAGAATGATGTTTAATTTTAATGACAACAATATATTTAATTTGACCTCCTCTTGATTTTTACGACTACGTAAACTCTACTAGAGTCACGCTGCAGCTATATTATGGTTGTAGCGCGAATGGGATGGCTCGACCAAGGAAAGCACCACCCGGGGGACACGGGTAGGGTGGGCCTAGGATTAGGTGGTCGAAGCCTACAGACGCGAGCGACTCATCCCATACAGCCAGATCATATAGCCGAGAATCTCGAAATGGTAATATAATTTACATGACTGGTCTGTAGGATAAGCATTCGCAATATTTGTATGATTTTACTGCCATCAGTTGGCTGTCAGAGCTTGGTCCGTCCATCGCTAAGGTTCACCACCTAAAAATCAGTTTAACATTTTTTGTGGATTATTTCCCTACTATTTTATATTTTCACCTACTCTTAAAGTCACGAAAGTTACATTTTGGTGTTAATATTAGGCTATTTTAATATAAAATTTTCTAACATGGTTTTATCAATCAGAGTGATACATTTTTCATGTATCACGGGCACCATTTCATCAGACAGTTTGAATAACTTATGAACAACACTAAACTGGCGCGTAAATAGCAAAATAGGGACTTTTTTGGGGATTGCCGAGTAAAATATTTAATTATTCTGAATCAAAATTTTGAAAAGATTTGATGAATAATATCTCACCATCATAATTATTAAAAGAGTAGTGAACTTAGATCTCCAATATAGTTTGCCCCTTAGCGATACTATATTGGAGTTCTAACTCGACATAAATTGCCCCTAAGGGGCATTTGACATAATTGTTATACTTATCAGGCGGGGTTTTTGAAGTGAAAACATATTTAGAATCGTTGTGATTATAAATTCTATGAAACGAATAAGCAACACAATAAAGAGACACACATACAATCTATACAATTTACCCTGCGAGAAAACGAGATAGGTTATATACACGTACAGTAGTGCACTACACAGCTACTCCTGATACCCTGCATTTGTCTCATTCTCTCGAAGTTTAATTTTCTGGATTTTTACATTATTTTGACTTGTTATCCGGAACATGCTTCTGCCCACCCCTTGGTACATTTTTCTCTGTCGCGTCTGACGACTCTATGGAGTAGAGCATATTCTTATACCACCACTACACGGTCTGTACGAACGCGCCACGGTCACGGTCGGCAACGAAATATAACAAGATAGTTATTAACAAAGATGAAATTTCGTTTTTTTATGGAATTAAAATTTCGTTTTTTTTATGGAATTAGGGTGACAAATGAGCACAGAGTCCACCTGATGGTAAGTGGTTGCTATGGCCCATAAACATCTGCATCTGTCTTCGTTTGCGAATAAAATGCAGATGCGCTGTCAGCCGTGAGGAGGAGATAGAATGCCTCTTTTCCAGTAAAAACGGTCTCCGGTTCTCTACACTCACCATACGAAACACAGCAGCGTTAAGTTGCTATTTTACACTGGCATTCTGTGATAGTGTATTCCTCCCCCGGTCGAGCCGATCCATTTGTGCTACAACTATACTATTAATATAGCTGCAGCATGGATCTACCACGTAAAAAATCGTAATTGTACCATGGAGTGTTAAAAAGATTAGTGATTTTTTCTCCAAATATCAACCTTACCTACACGCAAAAAATCCTGAAATAAGGCTGTTTTTCCTTTCAGCTACGAAACATTTATCCATGTTTTAAAATATAAACATATGAACCAGAGCTACTCTTAAAACAGCGAACTCCGTTGTTTCGAATTATAAAGACAGGTTTTACGCTCGTGTTATTTATTTTATACACTTCCTGTAAGTCGTTCGCTAATGCTCTGGAGACGCAGCGTAAACTTACTTTAACCAAGTTAAATGTTTACCGAATTGTTGCCAGAGCTTACCAAAATACGCACGTTTAATGCATTTTAAATGTATAAATGAACAATTTTATGTAGAATGATGTTTAATTTTAATGACAACAATATATTTAATTTGACCTCCTCTTGATTTTTACGACTACGTAAACTCTACTAGAGTCACGCTGCAGCTATATTATGGTTGTAGCGCGAATGGGATGGCTCGACCAAGGAAAGACCACGCTCTCACAGAATACTAGCGTATGATAGCAACTTTTAGGAAACGAGGCATTCCATCTTAGTCCACAGGGGTAACAACACATCTGCATATGATTCTTAATCGAGGACAGATGTAGATGTCTATAGGCGACAGCATTCACATCTTATCATTAAAACACCGGCAATGCACTACCAATAAGGAAACAGTGAGTGTACTGTTGATTTTTGGTATCCAATCCATGGAAAGTGATACTAATCCAGATACTCCTAATCAACTCATACAGACTAAGTGCGAGCCAGCTGTCACTCTAATAGTAATCTAAACTATATTGTGACCATATGTTATGAGCATTTAACTTTCTTTAAAGTAGTTCATTTAAAAATAATTTAATTGAATTTCTTTAAATATTTCTGATTTTGGTCGACATCCTACAGTTAATATTCAAGTTTAAGATCAGTAACGCATTCTATCTACGCACTTGAATAATCGTATTGACAAATAAATGGATAAAAGAAGAAAAATACAGTCGGAGAGACAGCAGAGAGACATTTATAGATTTTACCCTTTTACTGTTACCGTTTTACCCTTTAAGTACGCCCGTTAAAAACCCCTACCACCACTTGGTAGTATTGTAATCCAGTTTTTGGGCTTATTATATCTTATGTTCTTTATTATAAGATTAAATGTCGAAGAGCCGTATAAAAATTGGAGGAATATGTCTTTTATTTCAGTTGCCAATTCGCCTGACAAGGATGCTTCACAACAATTTGGCTTTAATTTATGAGAGTCTGCTCAGTAATGGATTTTAATTGGCTGATAAAAAAAAAGAATATTCTATCTGGAATTGGCTTATCACTCCAAATAGCAGGTTAAATCTTCCTTTCTCACCTAGTACTCGAACTCGTAACTTTATCTTGAACTAAGCTATGAAAACTTTATTTCGAGTTCTCTGAAAAACTTCATAATGAAAATGGCTTTGAAAAGCTTAGAACTTAACGGGCACTTATTTTAATTTTAAAGGTAACCTTAAGATTTCAAGAAGTTAAGCTAGTGTTATTCGTGCTATTTATTAATGTTTGAACATTAGTACGTCATTACCTTCAGCTCTTATTCACGAAACAATCCACTTTTTAACGAATTTCTCCACTTTAAAATATATGTTCACCGGCTGGACACGGGCCTCGCCACGTTATAGTAGTACAAGCAGTTTTCCTCGAGGTTTTTCCAAATATCAGTCATTATGTGGTGAATCGAAATAAAAAAATGCGATTTACAATGTAAAAGATTCCAGTCGCCAGCATAGAACAGCGAACTCAGAACCTGAGCTGCCAGCCAGAACGACGACCAAAGGCTTTATGTGCTTTCTGAAAATCACGGGTGGTAAACATTCACAGAGAAGTAAGGAAGAAAACTCCTAGTAAAACGTACAGTCATAGACCGCCAAGCATCCAGATGGTAAGGATGGTATCGTGAATTCGGACGCGATGTGCGTTGAATAGTTGAGCTGTCCTTTATTACTTCGAAGAGGTGATGGGGAGATACTGATACAAACCACTCTGATTAACGTACACTATGGGCGTTAGCTGGGACCATGAACGATGTTGCTATGTACTCCGGAGTCACTGCCAGTTCTTCTTTTTATGGCTTTAATTGTCGTTGTCTAGCCGATGATTGTGCGTTATGGTTGTGGAGTACCGTTGCGTACACTGGACGAGACGGGTTATTAGCCATCCTAGCCACAGTTTGCACAGGTCGGCGGTTGCCTTATAGGTCTTGAACATTCCTTTGCTAGGTGGTTCTCGCTACAACATATGCACGCTTGGGTTTGGTGGCAATACAGTAACAAGTGGTGAATTTTTGACACCTATTGCATTGTGCTGTATTATTTTTTTCCCTTCTAGTATCTTCCCTTACGTTCGGCATTAACAGTAGATTTTGGATTTCCAATAGCTTCTGGGTAGCATCCAGAAATCTTTTCATCTGTGCGTAAAATATGCAGCCCCACCTGTTGTTACTCGAATTAATCTGGCAGGATCATGTCCAAGATTTTTGCTTCTTCCTTAAGCTGCTTATAGCCAGGTAAGCTGTTTGAGTTCTTTGTCACTTCAGTTTTATAAAAAAACATACTCAGGCGAAAGCCCGGACGGATAGGGAGTCCCCTACTCAGAGATATCACAATTTTTCTCATTTTCATTTGTGTGCGACATGAAATGGAATAAAAGTGTTACCGTGAGGACCACGACTATACAAAGGACATTTCAATCGAAGTAAAAATAGTAAGATGATTGTGCTCTTAGGTAAAATGAACCAATGTAATAAAATGTTCAGGTTGTGCTTTTACGTTCCCGGTTCAGATTTTATTGTAAGGACAAAGATTGGACTAGATTACCTTGTCTAATCTTGTTAGCAATTTTGTTTTTAAATGATCAATCCATTATAGATATAAAAATAGATATTTCATCCATTTTTTATAAATTCAAATGAGCTAAAATAAGTACTTTGCCGTGTGGTGTGGTGTAAGATATTCAATTTACTCCTTTCGTCTCATGGGTATGAAAAAAATAAAGGCTTTGAAAAAACCCATAACGATCTTGTTTTAAAACGGAAGAGGCTTCCTTGTACGTGGAAGAGCTACGCTGCAGCTATATTATCGTTATAACATGAATAGGTTGCCTCTAATTTGGAAGGATCACGTTCACACAGAATACCAGCGCAAAATATCAGCCAGCCTAATTTTCATATGGTGAATGTAGACAACCGTCTAACATCTTTACTGGATATGAGGTATTCTATTTTTGTCCTTAGGAATAACAACGCATTTGCATTTACATTCTTAATCGAGGATAAATAGTTTGTAGATGTTTATAAGCCACAGTACACTTACTATCAGGAGAGAGTGTGTGTTCGTAAGTCACCGTTATTCTATAAAAAGGGCAAATAAACAGCTGTGGGCTAAGAAAAAAAAGAAATATTTCTAGTTATTGCCATAATCTAATATGATGATCTAATATGACTAAGAAATATTTGTCATTATACGAACTAACATGAGCAGACTTTAAAGAACATCGGTCAAATATGACCTGACCAAAATATGAAACGACCACCAATGTTGATATTTCAAAAAATAGTGACTTAGGTGTATATTAAATTACGGGGTTTAACTTATTTTATTAGAGCCGTTAAAATAATTTACCTTTGTAATGAAAAACCTTGTTTCCTTACTACTTCTTATAGGTTTTGAACGCATCTCAGCCCGTTCCGTTTTAATTTGTGGTACACGTTTCATCATAACACTAAAGTAACACTACCATTATGCATTAACTTTTTTTAAATACTAGATTTTATTGTAGATTTTTTATTTATTTTTATATAATATCATTTTTAGTTGGAAAATATTCAGAAATAAGTTGCAAATAATAGGTTGACAGTAAATATAGAATGCACTAATACTTAGAATGAAACGTATTATGAGTGTCTCTATGCAGTCTATGGTATTATGACAGCAGAGCTGTCAAAGCGTGAAAAATAAATGCACCTGTCTTAGATTTTTAGAAGTGAAAAGATTAGAAAGGTTATTGATTTATTTTTTGTGGCTTTAGCCATTGACTTGACTTATTTAGTTAAGTATATATTACGGCATAATTTTCATATCCATTGTTTTAGCTGAGGTTGTAGTCATGGCTGCAATCATGATTACATCGTAACCTCAAAAGTGACGAAATACATAAGTGTAACGTTCTATGATCGTCGGCTTTTAAATAATATATTTTCTATTTAGGATTTAAATTGTGCCCAGGGGGAACGGATTAATCCATACACTAGTCATGTTCGCGATATTTTATAGCCAGGTCACAGCATGTATGGGCCGTGACTGATGTTCTTTATTTATTACATGTTAACAACTTCAGAAGTTTGTGTCTAATATCACAAACTAAATAATTTAATATTCGTGTCGTACGCTGCGTTGAGTTTGATGTTTCTGTTTTAAGAAGTTCGAGCGTAAATAAATGAATTTTTTAGTTTTAATATGAGGTAAATTAGTTAAGTGTTTTCTCTTAACAAGCTATAAGCTTAATTGTGTTGGGAATAGTCGATTTCAAAAATGAGGCAAATTAAAAGTAAAGGGTTACACCTTTTGCCGACGAGCATGTATGCAAAGGTATATGGATATGGAAGAAGCGAAATAGGTTTCTCAGGATCGTGCCTAATGGAAGTCCACAGTATTTGCCTACCCCTTTGGGTAACAAGCGTGAGAGTTTATGTTTTTTTTCTGCCGACTTCCAAAAAGGAGACGGTACTCAATTCGATTGTATGTTTTTTTCATCACTTTTTACTGGATGAACCGATTTGGATGTTTCTTTTTTAAATGAAATCTGGTACTTCTCGTGTGGTCCGATATGAATTCGATCAAGGTCAGATTAATAATTTTTGAGTTATTCTTAATAACTCATATTCAATATGAATATGTCCGCTGTATAAAATTTTTAATTTTAAATTATTATTATTAAATATAAAATTAAAATTGAAGTATTTTACTTCAGGTTTTACTACTACCTTTTAAATTGATGATTGGATAAAAGCAAGATAAATGGCAGCATCACATTTACTAGAGACTCGCTTTAGTTTGATTAGAGCACACACTCAAATATACCTAAGCCAACTTGATTAGTAACTTACAAACTCGTATATGAGGTGAATTGGTATAATAAAACCGAATTAGCGAATTTCATGTAAGTAGTTTTCCGTGCTATCTGAAATTATATAAAATGTAGCAGTCTGGTTACAAAGTAATATACTTGTATAAGTTTCTCTACGTTGTAGAGCCATGCTGCAGCAATATTACGATTTTATTTATATTGATTATTTTATTTATTTAAATTGTTTTAGTTTAATAAGCGTGGCAGCCTCGCACCGGCGGACAAAGTGTAGGGCGTCCTCCACTTGATAGAGTGACGACCTGATAAGACGTGCAGAAAGTCGAGGGATGCAGGCTCAGGACCGTGCTTTGTGGCTTTCCTTGGGTGAGGCCTATGTTCAGCAGTGGACTTGTGAAGGGCTGTAAAGATGATTATGATGAATAAGCGTGAAAAAGACCTTTTACATCATGGTCAGTGTATATCGCGATCACCTTCAAATAAAGAATTGTTATATCCTTTTAACCGCAATACAACAGTTATTGCAAAACTGCTGGCGGCAAAAACAGATATGAGGACGGTAGGGACTTCAAGACAAAAAAGGAGTCCCACCAACTAGTAAAGTTTAACACAGCGTCATTATTTCGTAGGTAAATAGTTTCTTATATAAGTTTTTAATATTATATTATTACATGGCTTACTTCCACCATCGGACAACCAGAAGTCCGGTCAGTTTCCACGTCTTTACTGTCGACACTAGCAAACCGCTTAGTTCAACTAAGTGGTTTTACATTTTGTCTATATATACTAGACTATTTACATATTTTTTCTTTTATTTTTTTTTCTTGTTATTCCTTTTTTTTGCTTTTGTTTTTTTTTAGCATTTTTTTTCTTTCTTTTGCAATATTCTTTTTGAAAGTAGTATATATACAACATATATAATCTTACAAAATTTTCTTATTCTATGTTCCTATATCTACCTTATTTCTACAACAGTAACTATGCTCCAGTACAACAGTAACTATCTTACGTAAATAGTTTATAAATATATATTTTTTATTAGATTATTTAAACTATAAGAAAATATGTTAAGTAGTCTTAATGTAGTATAAGAATATGTACATCAGGGTCACCGGTGTATGCAAATGCTCGCTCTGAGCTCGTCTAACAGGAAAAACCTCGAATAAAAAAAGAGGATATTCCAAAAATGTTTCGCTATGCAATTTCTCAGACCAGTATCAGAGGTGCAATAGAAAGACAAACAAAAAAAAATCAAAGTAGTTTGCTTGGTCGGTCGTAATGGGAACAGAGTCGAATACTTTGCCAGCATCTGTCTTTTCATTTAATTACAATATGGATTTTCTTTAAAGCATTGCAATAGGCTTCATTTTTTGTGGCAACCCCAGTGGCAAGTTGTAAAAAATTCTTCCAATTAATCATTGTAAGACAATTATATACACTTCAACTTTTTATCGTAGTCAGTAATTACGGCTAATTTATAAAGTGCCATAATATAAAAAAAGAAATTATGTACGTAAGACTTCAGAAAAGTTCAAACAAAAAGGGTAAATAGGTCAATAGGTAACGAACATCATTTACGAAGTTATCCGAAGGGATCTCTTCTCTATAAATATTCACTCAGTTTAAGAGCCTTGTCGAATATTTAGAAACGATGGCAGGAGAACCGGCGGTATATATTTGGTCCCTTGAGAGAGAGAGAGAGAGAGAGAGACAAAGTCCTAGTGTTGGATGCTACGTGCTTAGACACTTTGGCAACCTTTCTTCTTAGGTGTACCGGGTTTCGAGCCAGGATGTCATCAGAGACGGCTGAACTAAGTGGCGCAAGTATGAATTTTTGAGGAATGATTATATATTTAGTCCATTTAATGCAAAGTCGGTCCGTGGTATTCACTATCGGTGAAGTTCCTAAAGGAGATGTGTCTTCGACTTACCGATGCCGCTAGAGATATGAGGGAAGGTTCTTTTTTCGCTCAAAAGCTAAGGTATAGCCCTTGAGCGAGGAAACGCAGCCAACGTTCTGGGCACTGTACCGCGTGGAGTTTAAGTTGTTATACTTTTTATGTATTGTAATTAAGACTATTTAGTATTTTATGCGAATTGGACACATCTATAATTATTATAATTCTTATCATCCGTCTCGTTTTTAATTTTCTCTTAAAATTTGATTTAATATTTTTTAAATTGAAAACCTAGTAACTCAACTTAAGGCATACTCTGCTGCTTTTGTGTTTCTTTTTATTGGTGTTAGTTTTTATTAAATACTAAAATTAATACTTACACCGCCAAAATGCGTCAGATAGATAAACAACTCTAGGTTATGCTTTAGAAACTAAAGGGAAGTATTAGTTGTTGCTTAAAGTAAGGGATAATATCGAAAATAAAATAGTAGAAATAATCAATTATACATGTGATAAGGCTCAGTTGCACACTGAGTGTTAATCAATAAGATAAAGAAAGAGATCAATCAGCTGTAGAAAGCGGTCTTTGATTTGACCAATGCAGCAAGAAATATGAAGAATCTCTGGGGTTTGCTGCCCATTGCTAGTGAAGCTGAAATTTAAATGGAATAATCAAGTCAAATATACGTTTTTTAATGGTATATATTTGATTCGTGTGATGATGGGCCCAAAACTGGGTCTCTCTTTCTGTAATAGGTACAAATTTCCCTTGTCAATCGGTTTCCTCTACTTTCCCGTCCTCTGCGAAATTATATTAGTCGCGCAACCAACTGTCTCTTTTCGCCACTATAGAGGTTGGACAGCCCCAACAAATAGATTTAACGGGTGATGACACTTCAAGAACAGAAACAAAGATCTATTGCAGTAAAAAGAACGCAAAAAAATTAAATTGACAAATATACTAAAAAACTAAACCAAAAATAACTAAAGATAATATGACTAACAAAAAAGATATCGAATTAAGTAAAGAAAAGCTAGAATTAATTTAAAAATAAATATTGGTAAATCCAATTGGTAATGCCCTAAGCGCATTAAAAAAATTACGTATAACATGATTATACGGAATTTTTAAAAGTAGTTTAGAAACATTTCGATAGCACTATCGGTTTCAACACCCTCGAAAACCATGAAAATGACACCCATAATGAAAAAATTGATACCTATTGCAGCCGCCCCTTGGATTTACATTACGACAGCACTATCGGCTTCAACTCTCTCGAAAACCATGAAAATGACACCCATGATGAAAAAATTGATACCTGTTGCAGCTGCCATCTTAGATTTACATTTCGACAGCACTATCGGCTTCAACACCCTCAAAAACTATGAAAATGACACCCTTGATGAAAAAACTGATAATACTAACTTTTAGTACGTCCTACTATTATTTATTATGTGCTTTTAAAATACTGTAGTAAAAAAATCTCTCATTATTATTATAATCAACTATTTAAGAAATTTGGTTATTCGAATATTCTGTATTTATACATCGATCTTTTTTAGCCGCTGCTAACAACCGAAACTATATCCACTCACGACGGCGACTGACGCCGAACTAACTGAGTGACGCAGTCTCTATTTAGTAATAATTTATTCATACAAGGCTGCTGAATACACCGAAAATTTCGCCAATACGCAGCCGAAAAAAAAATTATTATAACTAAACTAAATAAAATTAAACTGCCATTTACATTCAGTGGCTTCCCACATGATAGATGAAGAGTATTAAAAATATATTGAGTTGAATAATTGATATTTTAAAAAGTTATCGTGTTTACAAATCTTGCGAACTTTATAAATCCACACCATAAGACACTAAACCCGTTTTTTTATTTAAAAATAGCAATTAATAGATTTATAAAAAATTAGTAAGTTGAACAATCATTTATCTTTCTGACAATGTGCTTTTTATATCACTTATATGTACAATATGATAGCTAGATACAATTTCATGCAGCAAAACGTTGGAATCTTAATTTTCAGGCCCTAGAACATACCGACGCGCTTAGGCACTTACGGCATGCAAAATTAACTTGTATTTAATTGGAATGAAAGGTAATTAAACCGGGGAATGTTATGACTGGCGTAAAGTTTCCATATTCTAGACTTTTGTCATTTGAGAATTCTCTACAGGTTATATCTAACAAATATGAATCAGCCCAGAGATAGATAAAGAAACACATACTGGTCGTGGACGACCTGTTGAAATCAGATAAATTAAACTGCTGTCAAGCAAGTCAGAGTACTTTAAATTATTCGCCTACATAACTACTTACCGCCTGATGGGATAGTATTTATGCACTCGCTTATTTAAAATTGTTAAACAATACTAAAATAACAACTAAAATATATTTGGTAAAGGTAAAGGCATTGTAAGTTAAAAGTGTGTTGCTTTCAACCCGTTCCCAACGAAAAGAACCCGCCGTAACTAAATAAATTTTCAAAGCGTTTTACAATTTAGAATAAAAAGGCATTTTCTTGGTCACCATCGTTCCTCTCTTGCAATTTTAAAATTATCTCCCTTGAATTAACATTTTTGCCTGTGTCAAAAATTCTTTTCTATAACTTTTTCTTAAGAAAAATTTTTCTTTTAACAATATTTTCTTTATGAATAGCAATCCTGACAATAATTTAGTCTTTAATTCTTGATAATAATGTGAAGTACTTGTTGAAGTGGTTTTATCTATCCACCAACCTCATTGATTCATACTTTATGCATTTATTTTTTACTAGCCGGTAACAGTTCATGGCTGGACACTTTTCTATTATAGAAAATATTTGATGCATTCACCGCTTACTAAGCTTTTCTTTAAATATAACTAGAGATGTCTACGCCGCTATATCTAGCAATTAATTAAAACCTCTTAACAGAATGAGGGTAATCAACCAATTTTCTTATATGAATCTATCAACCCTGGAAATCTGTCGCCGAGACTCCTGGTTAACCTGGCCTTCGTCTCACTACAGCTAAAACATCTTAAGCCGTCAGAGACCATGATCAGCTTTGTTAGCCTGCTTGACTAGCAGCGAGAAAACTCATCACCTAAACCCTGACATCCTGTCTCTGTCCATCTGTTACCTTAAGTGTCATTGTGCAGATATCCCGCACTTATCTAACTTATTTATGTATATTTATATAATAGGACTAGAGTATTGGGGACTGCTAGGTATAGGACACTTAGTTAGAGTCTGTAGGGTCTAACACAGTCATGTGCAGCGAGGTAGTTGAGATATTGAAGGGGAATTGGGTTAATAATATAATAGCTACCTGACTGTACACTATGAATAACTACTATGATAACTATGAGAAACTCATGAAATCAACGTTCTGTATTTCCCCGTTTCTTTCTTCAAAACTGGGCCGGTTTTTTACAAGAACAACATAAGAAGATTGTGTGTGTATGTGATGTGGCTATTTGTGTTTTTATAGAATGGATATGTACTATAGTTGCCACGATTGATAAGTAAGTTGACAACCACAGTTTCTTTTATTCAACTGTTATGATGAGTTACGGAACTGAATCGTCGTCCTTCACGAAGTGGCAAAGGGCTGGCCATATAGTTTGAATGACAATCTATAGAGAAGAAATGTTGTCGAGTGTTAGCCTCGTACTGGCAAGTACAGTGTTGGGCGACTCCCCTCCCACACTAGGTAGAGGGATGACTTGATGAAGCACACAGGCAGTCGATGGATGCAGGTGACTCAGGAACATACTTTGTGGTAATATAAAGGGGTATATATAAGGGAGGTTTATGTTCAGCTGTGGATTTGTTATGGGTTGTAGTGATAGCGTGGGGTAGTGATGACGCTTTGCTGTTTTTGTTATATTTTTATAGAATAAGGGTGACAACGAGCACTCGTCCACCTGATAGTAAGTGGATGCTGTGGTCCATAGATATCTACATTTATCTTCGATTAAGAATCAAAATGCAAGTGCGTTGTATCCCTTAGGATTAAGATAGATTATTATTAGTTATTATTAGTATATTTTTATTTTTGTTACTTTTGTCTGCTGTATGGCTTATAACGGCTGGGCAGTTTTAATAATGATAAAAGATAGTTTATAAAATAGTTAATTTATAGGTAAATAACAAACACGACAGTTACAGATTGTATCGTAAAAAATATATGCTTTAGTGGTCATTTTCCAGAAAGAAAAACAGAAATACGTTTGTATGGACAAAACACAGCCCGGATATCTTACTTATTGCCTAATAACATCTTAGTAATTAATAACATATTAATTACTAATTACTAAAAATGAGGTGGCGGTGTAGAAATAGCCACTAGATAGGATAATCGTACCGTGGATGTCGTAAGAGACGAATGAATAAAACAAAACAAGAAGACGGATAGCTGCGTCTTCCTAATAACAAAAAAAAAACTGCGGTAGCCAACCCGTCGGCCAAGCATTACAACTGTAGCAAATATCCTCCCAATGAGGCAATTTATAGGGTTAGCCTATGTTTAGCGGTAGACTTTTGATATGCCAATGGTAATAACGTGTAATTATAATATATTTAATTCCATATACCATTTATTATAAATTTCAAGTAGTAGTATTAAGAAAAATTTTGTAAATTCTTTCTAAGGAAATTCCTTCTTAAATATATGTGGGCTAAACGCTTTCCCGAAAAATGTTGTTACACAGATATGCAGTTTATTTTCGATGTTTTTCTTTACCGCAGAGCACAGAAACCCAAAACTGCAATTAAAAATACCATTGGTGCCGGTGAAGGTTATGCTTAGATTGCTAGAATCGATTATTTATTCCTTTTTATGTTTATGAGTGTATTTTGAAATACTTTGCCACAAAAAGATGCTCAATGTAATACGACACTAACGAAGTTAATTAAGGGTGTTTCATATAATTTACGAGCACCACTAATGATCTTCTATAATTAATCCGGATATAAAAATTAAAACTTCCAGAAAAAATTTACATTTACTTATGAAGAATAGAAAATATTCCAAGGACGTTTGTGTGCCAATTTGTATTGAAAACTGCTTAGTATGGCGACTTGATTGACATAGTGAGTGACACGTCAAACACTGTTCTGATTTCGAAGCCCTTTGCTTATTATCTTCTTCGATATGACACCGTAACGCATAGACATAGTATCTTATAGACTAAACATTCAGTGACGTCATCTGCGTGTGAAAGGAATGCACGTATATAGTTAGACATAAGAGTAAGGGAGAAGCAAAACAATATTTCTTGTCTTTTTCTAAGTATACGTTTTTGATTGTTTTCCCTCCTTTATTTGACATTAACGATGTCAAGCGTTTGTGATTATCATTAATATTATAAGCAAACAGGTAATTGAATTCAGTGTTTTTCGTGGGTTTTAGTTATTAAGTAAGGTGAAAAAGATGGTAAGTTGTAGCATTTTAGGATGCAACAGCATCAGTCAACGAAAAATTGATAATATTACCTTTCATCGGTAAGTTTGTTTTGTGCTTACATTTGCTATTTGTACTGATTAATATCTATTGTTTTGAATATAAAGTGTAACATTTCATGTTTTTAATGAACTTTTTGATGTATTTTGTCAAATATTTGGACTCCCAAATTGTAAATTCTTCATGATAATGCTCCTTAATTTGAATGGTCATTTCAAAGCTTAAAATCATAACAAACGTGTATACTTTTTGACTTGGTAGGATTATGGAAACTTTAGGGATATCATTGAGTACAATAATGTTTTCCCATTGTTCAATAATAATTATTATTGTGATTAGTAGTTATGTACATAAATGTGAATCACATAATGTTATACATATGCATACACTTTTATGTTCAGCTTTAAAGGAAACTCTCCTTATTGGGCAATAATATACAACTCTTCAATCATTTTCTATATTAATAGATGTCACAAATAATATGTAATTATCAACCTGAAAGCATGTTTGGGTTAAAGTACATAAGTATTGGACAAAGTATATTTAATTTCACAAAATATGTATTGCCTGAAATCACATGCACAAAACTTTATTGTATTCCATTAATTCTATCACACATTAGCAACAATTACATTACAATAGTTATTAAAAAATAACTAAATATGTCATACATAAATAGATAAAATAATAAATAAATAAATAAGTCTTAATCTTAAGGTACACAATAATACAACAACATAAGATAATATTCTCAATTAATGATGTAGAAAAATTTGATGATACTTACCGTTACTATTAGTCATTATCAAAAGTCAAAAGTTATAGGTTTTATGATTGTTGTCTAGCTTGGCAGGAGGATTGGCAACTGCAGTTATTTTGCAGACAAACTATGTGGGAGGTCTATGTTCAGCTGTGGAGGACATTTGTTAGGCTGTAAATGTATTAATTAACAATATCTAAAGCTTAATATGTACATTTTTTTAAATGTTTGGTATTAATAATTTTATAATTACATTTACATATACCTGCTATTTAATTAAATCAATTGATATTGTATTAATTGTTATAGGTATTGTATTTATGCACAGATACTCCTACTTGAATTTTTTTTTAAATACCTTGATATAAAAGTGTGCTATATATTTAATATATTAATTTCTTTTTAATATATTATTTACAGCTTTCCTAAAGAATCAGCTATCCGTAATTGCTGGATAATCGCTACTGTTGATGATTATAGATAACCAACAAAACTTAGCAGTATGCTCAAAACATTTTGAGCCTCATTGTTTCAGGCGGACTAAATATGCTTAATTTATGTAATTTATAATATAATTAAGATAAAATATTTAAAATGTTATAATTTATTGTTGTGTCTTCTTGTTTCCCCATAAGTGATATAAGTTTGACCTTGTTGGTAATTATGATTTTTGACATTGTTCTGTATGTATTAAAAATTGAATAGCATTGCTTAATTTATTTATGGTTCTTGACTTTTTATTTTCAAATTTCTCTGTTATCATTCTGTATTATTATGACTTTTAATAATTTTATTGTAATATATATTAATTTTCTTTGTGCAATTTGATTGCATGAAAATTACAAAATATTTAATTATAGATAGATTGATTAAACATAAATTCTCATTTACAAATGTAGGAACTTTATCTATACTACCATGTTTTATGCAAGTAAAGATTTAAATAAAATAATAAATAAATAATTTTAAGTCCTGACTTAAATATACAAATGAATAATTTATTATGCAATAATAATTGTAAAACTGACTGGAAATGCCTACCAATGAGATATTTAGTCCCCCCTTAATCCTTTTTATAAAGATGTTATAAACAATAATGTGGAAATAAATTAAGAAATAAATAATTTATTAATAATAATTTCCATTTAATTGACATAAATAATGTAATAAAGATGTTTTTGACAAGAGATAGGTATTACCTATCTAAGTATAGTTTAGGAGTTGTACCTTATTATTTTTATACCACTAAAATATATTATATACAAGGCATTTGTTTTACTTAATGTAACATTGTTAATATTTCTAAATTTTGTGTAAGTACACAAAATTTAGTCCTTTTTCCTTTACAGTCTATCTAAAGTCCACTGCTGAACATGAACATAGTTATTTGCCATAGTTGCAACGCTTGGCAAGCGGTTTGGCAACCACTGCTTTTTTATATTTAGCTGTTCATCAGGAAAATGCTGCCGTTAATCTTCTTAGTTTTATTCTTGTGTTTATTTTAAGTTTTCATCAGGAAAGTGCTGCTGCCCCATCCCCATCTTGTATTATTGCTTACGACGCGGGGTAGTATCATCCCGTGTATAGACAAATTCTCTTGTATGCCACAACTTGCTGCACACAAGCCACTAACCTTAGTAAGACATGCAGGAAATCGCGGAAGTTGGCTCAGAACCGTGTTTTGTACTACAAAACCTAAGTGGAAACCTTTTCCTTTCGGAGGTCTGTGTTCAGCGCTGAACTTGTAATGGACTCGTATGTTAAAACATTATTGAATTTTAACAACATAAAATTCGACACGAGGAAAGTTTTAATAATTAATTACCTAATATTTAAGTTAATTAATTACCTAATTTTACATACTCCTACTTATTAGCGATATCACACTTTGTGCTAGTAGCGTTTTCACTTAGTGCCGTCGAAATCCAAAGAGTTTATTAAATGTCGAGTGAAGTCGTCGATGCGCCGTTGAATTCGGAATGATGATTCTGTTTTTACGTCGTTTCCGCCCGTAGTTTTTAGTCACAGAATGTATTTTCAAGATAAATGAATTAATCATCAAAATTATAAAAGAACATTTTTTTATGTTAACAAATAAGTTTTTTGTATGAATTAAGTGCTGTGAATATAAATAAACCCAGATTGGGGGAAATGGAATAATATCTGGTAACCCAGGGAAAGTACCTCCCGCCTATTTCTATCTCAAAAGCATACGCGAATGTTTTATCTAGTCAATCCTCTATCTACGCCGTAACGCGATGTTCTCTTGTCAATCGCGTTTATCCTTGATAAAACTTAATTAATCTTTAAGGCTGCTTTTTCGATCCGCAAAAAAATTACCAATAAAATACAACATGAAAAAAATTAATATTTACAGTGGTGTAAATAAAATATTCAAATTGTTTTACTTTATTATACAGTCAGGTATAATTCATTTGATGGTTAACTTTATCTGATGATTTAAAAATCAAACCTAAATAGTGGATTTTTATAAACTAAAAAGTTTAATTATTGTAACTCATTTGTTCTTAGATTATTTTGTATTATCTGTTCTTTGACCGTTTAAATCAATTCGAAAAATTAATATTTAGAGTTGTCTAAAAAATAATCATATTGTTTTACTTTCTATATATACAGTCAGGTTATGATTCATTTGATAGTAAATTTTTATCTGATGATTTAAAAATCAGTCCTTTGAGCTGGAAGAAGAGATAAACAAGTTGCGCTGGGATATTATAGGATTATGTGAGGTTCGAAGAGAGGGGAGAACACGGTTTTTTTTATGTATTTTAAGCCAGTGCTTGACCACAATCCTACTTAGTGGTAATCTCTAGATGGTAAATCGCACTATCTTAGCGTAACAAAAGCCTATTCACTCTTGCTATGAAGACGGCCGGATTGTATTCCGACGGAAAGACAGACGCCGGCAAATTATTCCACTCCTTTGCTGTACGCATTACAAAAATCAAAGTAAACCGTTTGGTTCTAATACGTGTTATATCGACAACAAAGGTGTGAAGACACGCCGACCGCCTGGTCGTCCGATGGTGGAATGGAGAGGAAGGAATTAAAGCGTGTAATTCCTGCGCACACTAATCGAAATGCATCCTATAGAGTACTGAGAGACTGGTTACTCTGCGCCTGTGCTCGAGGCTGACAAGATTGTTTTCAACCAAATCAAGGTCAACAATGAGCATTTAGCACGTCTCTCCACTGAGTTCAACGCTGCCAGGTGGCATTTTGCAGCACCTGCCCATACGTGAGAGCAGTATTCCATGCACGCCCGGTAAGGAGTTGCCCTGGCGTGAAGTACCGCCGCACCCTTGCAAGAACAACAAGTTTCCTTGCAATTTGTTCTGTCACCGGGACGACCATCAGTCCCAAGGAGGTATCGGATTTATTGTCTATAAGTCGAGAGACTTTGTTCGCGTTGACAAAGTTTTAAAGAATGAGTGTGTCGACGAGGGTTGCGTACCTCGTACTCAGAATCAACAAACGGTATTCGTTGAAGGTCGTACAGGTTTACGCATCATCCTCGGCACATATCGGTGTGGAGGTACAGGAAATGCATGAAGATATCTCCAAAGCCCATGCATTCCTGCAAAACCTACTATACGGTGTTAATGGGAGACTTCAACGCAAAACTAAGCACAAGAGAGAACGGTGAGCTGAAGGCTGAAGTCGAGGGCAATTCGAAATAGGGCAACGAAACCCCAGAGGCCAGCAGCTGGCCGACTTCATGGAAAAAGAGGAACTCTTTCTTCCAGAAGCAACCCTATAGGAAGTGGATCTGGTCGAGCCCCGACGGTTCGACAAAAATGAGATTGACTTCATTAGGACGACCATACGACAAATGTTCAGTGATGTCTCAGTCGTGATTGTGAAAACTGGTAGCGACCACCAAATATTTGGAGAAACACTGAACCTAAACGTTAAGTTGGTGAGGTCTCGTCTAATGAAATCAACGCTCCGTCTCCCTCGTGTTCTAATACAAAGTCCCGAAATCTTTCAGCTTGAGTTACAAAAGCGTTTTCAGTGCCTAGAAGACTGAAAAACAGTGGAAAATAAGAACGACAAGCTCGTAGAAACTGTACTTGCGATCGAAGCTAAGTAATACCATACCCGCCGCAGAAAAACAGAAAAAGTCTCCGATCACACTCTTAACCTCATGGCTGTTAGACGGAAAATGAAGCTGTAGTCTTCAAAAGATTTGACAACATACAGGCAACTTAACAAACAGATCTCTAAAGACATGCGGCAGGACTTACGCAACTTCAATACAGCTCGTATTGAAGAAGCGATTGAGCGGAATTAGGGCTCTAAAGTCTTTTCCAGAGTTCTTTCTGCCAGAGAGAGCCAATTATTGAAGCTATAGACCGAGTGTGGCAGCATCGTTTCCGGGAAACCTAAGATTTCGAGTGAGATTGAGAGGTTCTATGTGCAGCTGTACACATCATCTTTGGAGCCACAGGGTGAGTAACGATCCAAGAGCAAGTCTTATCCGATACTATTCCGAGGACATCCCGGACGTCAGTTTGAGCGAGATTAGAATGGCTTTACAGCACGTTTAAAACGGCAAGACCCCAGGCGAAGATGGAATTACAGCAGAGCTTCTGAAATCGGGTGGGAAACCGGTACTTGAAATCCTTCTGAAGCTCTTTAATTCCGTTCTCCACGGTGGGACTATACCGGAGACATGGAGCAGAAGTACGGTGGTCTTGTTCTTCAAGAAAGGCGACAATGCGCTATTAAAGAAGTACAGACCGATTTCCTTTCTGAGCCGCGTCAAAGGGCTGTTTTCTAGAGTCATTAAGAATCGCGTGGCATGCTGACTCGACGAGTTCTAGTCTCCTGAACAAGTCATTTACTGCAAAGGCTTTATCACTGTAAATCACATACATAACCTTCGGCAAAATGTATAGAAACCCGAGGACTACAATCTGACAAAATGTCTTGTGTACGTGGACTTTGATTCCGTCGAAATTTGGGCAATGCTGCAGTCGTTTCAGCGGTGCCAAGTTGACTGTCGGTATAATATATAGTCAAAGTGCTTAAGTGTTTGTACAGTAGGGTCCTATATATATATATATGTCCTATATGTATTATTATTAATTAATGAAATGAAGCTTCGGAATGGAAAATATTTTAAAGGTAATATTATTTCATGTTCTTTGTGCCATTATGAGGATATAGAAAGGTGATGATAGCTTAAAGTACCTGTTAAACCCATTTTTTTTCTAGTCGAAATTCAGTTTTCAGAATTCAGAATTAGCTACGGGAATAATAAGAAGATATTAACTTTGAATGTAGATTGTGTAGATCTTTTATATATAGGTGATAAGCATAATTTACGTGATAATAGTTTATTTATAATTATTACCAAATATTACCGCAAGTACAAGACTAAATATTGCGTTTCACCATCCAATTGCACGGTCTGAGTCATTTGGACGTGTGAATTGAACAGTTGGTTGCTTCATCTAAATACTACACGAAGCAACGAACTGTTGAATCTGTTCATTGATTAATAATTTCTAGATGAACTGTGAAGTGCACTGAACGAAATTTAATGGTATCTATATTGTTATTGTAAACAATTTTAATGTACTGTGCCTGAGAAGTTATTTCTTATTGCATGCCTTAAGCGAAAGCGTAAGGTATTCTCTTTTTTTTTTAAACGTTACCCCCACATTTTTTTCTGTGTCGTGGAGGCAGTTTATAAACATAAATGGCACAAGGACAAACATCCAGACCCGGAACAATTATTTGTAGGCCATACAAATACTTGTTCCGTGCGGGATTCGAACCCGCGGCCCCCAGCGCAACAACTGATTGCTAAGCCATTGCGCCACAGAGCCGTCAAAATGTTCTACTATCGCCTAAAAATTAAGATTCCAACGAATCAAAATCGAATGAAATCGTATCTAGCAATCATATTATACATATAAATGATATAAAAAGCACATTGTTTGAAAGACAAATGATTGTTGAACTTATTAATATTTTTTTTAAATCGATTAATTGCTATTTTTAAATAAAAAAAGGGATTTTAGTGGCTGATGGTGTGGATTTATAAAGTCCGCAAGGCTTGTAAATACGATAACTTTTGAAAATATCTATTGTTTGACTCAATCTATTTTTAATCTCTACATCTATCATGTGGGAAGCCACTGAATGTAAATGGCAGTGTAATTTTGTTTTGTTTAGCTATAATTAATTTTTGTCGCCTCCAAAATTGCGAAATTTTCGTTGATTTGGTTGCCTTGTATGTAAATTATTTTTCTAAATAGGCGGAAGCCGCACTCCGAGGTACAGCCACAAAGTACATTACTCACTCACTCAGTTCGGCTTTGGCGTCAGTCGCCGTCGTGAGTGGACATTGTTTCGGTTGTTTACAGCGGCTCAAAAAGATCGCTGTACAAATACACAATATTCGAATAACCAAATTTCTTAAATACTTGATTATAATTATAATGAGAGATTTTTTATTACAATATTTTAAAAGCACAGAATAAATAATAGTAGTACGTACTTAAAGTAAGTAGTATCAATTTTTTTTTGTCATGGGTGACATTTTCATGGTTTTCGAGGGTCGTGAAGCCGATAGGGTTGTCGAAATATAAATCCAAGATAGCGGCTGCAATAGGTATCAATTTTTTCATCATTGGTGTCATTTTCATGGTTTTCAAGGGTGTTGAATCCGATAGTGCTGTCGAAATGTATTTAAACTACTTTAAAAAATTCCGTATAATCATGTTATACGAATTTTTTTAATGCGCTTAAGGCATGCCCAATTGGATTTACCAATTTTTTTTTTATTACCCGAGTGCGTACCGTGTAGTGGCAGTTAATAATATCCACTACCCCAAGTCTTCCCGCGCGTGTCGTAAGAGGCCCTATCGGCAAGCGTGGCAACGAAGAGCAACGACATAAATAAACAGACCCAGTCCTCAGTGGCCCCGCTATTCCTGGCCACGGAGGCGACCAAGTAACGGGCGTCATGGGGTGCTTATAATCTCTGGTGGAGATTTGGTAGTCACTTAAGACGATTCAACCTGGCAACATTTATCTCATGCACCCTTAGAACTGACCAGAAGATCCTGGAGCTGAAAGAAGAAATAGGCAAGTTGCGATGGGATATTATAGGATTATCTCAGGTCCGAAGAGAAGGAGAGGACACGGTAAACCTCGAATCTGACAACTTGTTCTATCACCAAGAGGCCGACCATCTGCCCCAAGGAGGTGTCGGATTTATGGTCCACAAGTCTTTCGTTAACAACGTTGTAAATACGAGTATTATGAGTTAATCGACGAGGGTTGCGTACCTCATAATCATCAAACGGTATTCGTAGAAGTTCATACAGGCTTACGCACTAGCCTTGTGTGTATAGTTGTTTATAAAATTTTGCCGCAGAAGTTCGATAGTTTCAATTTTTTTAATTCATGATACTGATGAGTTTTGCCACGGCTGCTCAGTTGACGTGCATTTCTAAGATTAGGAATTTCAACAGTATATTGATTAATACATGTGTCGTTGTTAATGTAGAGCTGATACTACCGTTTTATCTTAGTCAGACACATCAGACCTAATAAAAAGTTTTTAATAACAGCCCAATGTGTCTGTGCTAAATATTAAAAGAATTTCTTGATCAATTTTACCACGCCTGTGTAGTAGTATCACAGTTTTATTCTAACATTAATACGGATAAAAGAAGGCTTTATTAATTATCTGTAAGTACCAAACTATTTTAAAAATCAACAATGTTAAAATCAACAGTGTTTTAATTGTTTTTGCAACAGTTTTTAAGGAATAAAGGGACACAAACGAACACACATTCCACCTAATGGTAACTAAGAGCTGTGGCCCATAGAAACCCATATCTACCTATTATTAAAACTTTTGATGCGACGTTACTCCTGATGAAAGATATGGAATGTCTCATTAGCAGTCCACCTGATAGTAAATAAATTTTGTGTCCCATAGACACCTACATCTACCCTTGATTTGGATAAGATTAAGTTGATGTGTTGTTTCTCCTAAAGAAAAAGATGGAATGCCTTATTACTACATAGTTAAAAACTCACGAGCAGCCGATTGCAAACAGTAAAGGCCACAGGTGCCTTAGTATAAAATTCCCCTAATCTTGTAACAGTTAGTGCCTCTACTTTACGAATAGATATTTAGACTTTTTCTTTGGTGTCGACGAAGTACTTAAAGTACCTGTTAAACCCATTTTTTTTCTAGTCGAAATTCAGTTTTCAGAATTCAGAATTAGCTACGGGAATAATAAGAAGATATTAACTTTGAATGTAGATTGTGTAGATCTTTTATATATAGGTGATAAGCATAATTTACGTGATAATAGTTTATTTATAATTATTACCAAATATTACCGCAAGTACAAGACTAAATATTGCGTTTCACCATCCAATTGCACGGTCTGAGTCATTTGGACGTGTGAATTGAACAGTTGGTTGCTTCATCTAAATACTACACGAAGCAACGAACTGTTGAATCTGTTCATTGATTAATAATTTCTAGATGAACTGTGAAGTGCACTGAACGAAATTTAATGGTATCTATATTGTTATTGTAAACAATTTTAATGTACTGTGCCTGAGAAGTTATTTCTTATTGCATGCCTTAAGCGAAAGCGTAAGGTATTCTCTTTTTTTTTTTAAACGTTACCCCCACATTTTTTTCTGTGTCGTGGAGGCAGTTTACAAACATAAATGGCACAAGGACAAACATCCAGACCCGGAACAATTATTTGTAGGCCATACAAATACTTGTTCCGTGCGGGATTCGAACCCGCGGCCCCCAGCGCAACAACTGATTGCTAAGCCATTGCGCCACAGAGCCGTCAAAATGTTCTACTATCGCCTAAAAATTAAGATTCCAACGAATCAAAATCGAATGAAATCGTATCTAGCAATCATATTATACATATAAATGATATAAAAAGCACATTGTTTGAAAGATAAATGATTGTTGAACTTATTAATATTTTTTTTAAATCGATTAATTGCTATTTTTAAATAAAAAAAGGGATTTTAGTGGCTGATGGTGTGGATTTATAAAGTCCGCAAGGCTTGTAAATACGATAACTTTTGAAAATATCTATTGTTTGACTCAATCTATTTTTAATCTCTACATCTATCATGTGGGAAGCCACTGAATGTAAATGGCAGTGTAATTTTGTTTTGTTTAGCTATAATTAATTTTTGTCGCCTCCAAAATTGCGAAATTTTCGTTGATTTGGTTGCCTTGTATGTAAATTATTTTTCTAAATAGGCGGAAGCCGCACTCCGAGGTACAGCCACAAAGTACATTACTCACTCACTCAGTTCGGCTTTGGCGTCAGTCGCCGTCGTGAGTGGACATTGTTTCGGTTGTTTACAGCGGCTCAAAAAGATCTCTGTACAAATACACAATATTCGAATAACCAAATTTCTTAAATACTTGATTATAATTATAATGAGAGATTTTTTATTACAATATTTTAAAAGCACAGAATAAATAATAGTAGTACGTACTTAAAGTGAACGGTGTGAGCAGTATCCTCATACGAGCAATGCAATCTCTTTATAGGGATTCTAGTGCTTGTGTAAGGATAAACGGGGCATACACTGAATGGTTTAATATCGAAAAAGGTGTTAGACAGGGATGTGTAGCGTCACCGTGGCTGTTTAATCTGTTCATGGACAATTGTTTGACAGATTTAAAAGAGAATGAAAGTGGGTTGAGAATGAATGAGTTACTCGTCAAATGTTTTCTCTATGCTGATGACCAAGTATTACTTGCGTCTTCGGCCGAGGAGTTGCAGGAGATGGTAACTGCTATGAGTGGAGCTTTTGTTAGAAAGGGAATGAAGATGAATGTAAGGAAGACGAAAGTGATGGTGTTTGAAAAAGATGAAGCAGTGACAGACTGCAACATTGTGATTGAACATGAACAAATTGAACAGGTGAAAGAGTTTGTGTATCTGGGTTCAAAGTTTACAAGAGATGGAAAGTGTGAGAGTGATATCGAAAGAAGAGTGAATGCAGGAAATATGGTGAATGGAGCTTTGCACTCCTTTATGAGCAGTCGGAAGGTGTCTAACAAGGCTCGTTTGGCTGTGCATGAGGGGGTGTTGGTTCCGACACTCATGTACGGAAGTGAAACTTGGGTATGGCAGAAGAAACATGAAAGCAGAATAAATGCAGTTGAGATGAGAGCATTAAGAAGTATGATAGGAGTTAAACTGAGTGACAGGCTAAGAAATAGTGAGATAAGGAAACGTTGTGGTCTGAAAGAAGATGTAGTGACAAAAATTGAGAAAGGTATGCTGAGATGGTTTGGCCATGTCGAGAGAATGAATGAAGAACGATTGACGAAAAAGGTGTATAAGGCGAGTGTGAATGAAAGTGTTGGAAGGGGTAGACCTAGGCGGACATTTCTAGACCAAATCAGGGACGTCTTGAAAAAAGGCCAGGTCAAGAGTACCCTAAACCGTAGAGCATGTATGAAGGGAATAATGAAAGTGGACGAAGCAAAACAAGTATGTAAGGATCGTAGCAAGTGGAAAGAACTGGTCTCTGCCTACCCCTACGGGAAAGAGGCGTGATTATATGTATGTATGTACTTAAAGTAAGTAGTATCAATTTTTTTTTGTCATGGGTGACATTTTCATGGTTTTCGAGGGTCGTGAAGCCGATAGGGTTGTCGAAATATAAATCCAAGATAGCGGCTGCAATAGGTATCAATTTTTTCATCATTGGTGTCATTTTCATGGTTTTCGAGGGTGTTGAATCCGATAGTGCTGTCGAAATGTATTTAAACTACTTTAAAAAATTCCGTATAATCATGTTATACGAAATTTTTTTAATGCGCTTAAGGCATGCCCAATTGGATTTACCAATTTTTTTTTTATTACCCGAGTGCGTACCGTGTAGTGGCAGTTAATAATATCCACTACCCCAAGTCTTCCCGCGCGTGTCGTAAGAGGCCCTATCGGCAAGCGTGGCAACGAAGAGCAACGACATAAATAAACAGACCCAGTCCTCAGTGGCCCCGCTATTCCTGGCCACGGAGGCGACCAAGTAACGGGCGTCATGGGGTGCTTATAATCTCTGGTGGAGATTTGGTAGTCACTTAAGACGATTCAACCTGGCAACATTTATCTCATGCACCCTTAGAACTGACCAGAAGATCCTGGAGCTGAAAGAAGAAATAGGCAAGTTGCGATGGGATATTATAGGATTATCTCAGGTCCGAAGAGAAGGAGAGGACACGGTAAACCTCGAATCTGACAACTTGTTCTATCACCAAGAGGCCGACCATCTGCCCCAAGGAGGTGTCGGATTTATGGTCCACAAGTCTTTCGTTAACAACGTTGTAAATACGAGTATTATGAGTTAATCGACGAGGGTTGCGTACCTCATAATCATCAAACGGTATTCGTAGAAGTTCATACAGGCTTACGCACTAGCCTTGTGTGTATAGTTGTTTATAAAATTTTGCCGCAGAAGTTCGATAGTTTCAATTTTTTTAATTCATGATACTGATGAGTTTTGCCACGGCTGCTCAGTTGACGTGCATTTCTAAGATTAGGAATTTCAACAGTATATTGATTAATACATGTGTCGTTGTTAATGTAGAGCTGATACTACCGTTTTATCTTAGTCAGACACATCAGACCTAATAAAAAGTTTTTAATAACAGCCCAATGTGTCTGTGCTAAATATTAAAGGAATTTCTTGATCAATTTTACCACGCCTGTGTAGTAGTATCACAGTTTTATTCTAACATTAATACGGATAAAAGAAGGCTTTATTAATTATCTGTAAGTACCAAACTATTTTAAAAATCAACAATGTTAAAATCAACAGTGTTTTAATTGTTTTTGCAACAGTTTTTAAGGAATAAAGGGACACAAACGAACACACATTCCACCTAATGGTAACTAAGAGCTGTGGCCCATAGAAACCCATATCTACCTATTATTAAAACTTTTGATGCGACGTTACTCCTGATGAAAGATATGGAATGTCTCATTAGCAGTCCACCTGATAGTAAATAAATTTTGTGTCCCATAGACACCTACATCTACCCTTGATTTGGATAAGATTAAGTTGATGTGTTGTTTCTCCTAAAGAAAAAGATGGAATGCCTTATTACTACATAGTTAAAAACTCACGAGCAGCCGATTGCAAACAGTAAAGGCCACAGGTGCCTTAGTATAAAATTCCCCTAATCTTGTAACAGTTAGTGCCTCTACTTTACGAATAGATATTTAGACTTTTTCTTTGGTGTCGACGAACAGATTTAATCGATAAACTAATTGAATGGTGAAAACGTTCTTCATGTAGCTGAACACTGTAATGTTTACGTTTAATTATTGACGGCTGATAGGTGAGGAGTGTATCACAAACGATACTGAGCGTTGCCAACGGTGAACAATATCATATTTGCATCACGCACGTTACCTTGAAAGTTCGGTTTTGAAGTACAAACATGAAACAATATAAGACATATAGTAATGCTTGAAATCAAAATAGTTTTGTCATTAACATGAAACTGTTGTGATAAAGAAAATTGCTATTTTTATCAGTTGGCTGAGAGACTCAAAAGCAATATTTTAAATTGAGTTAGAAGTTTGACGTAAAGTTAAATATTGATTATTATTGTAAACTGTAGGTTTTTGTAATATACAAAGGTTTGAATTTTCAACTGGACATGGGTGGCCAAATCCGAAAACAAATGGAATTACAGGTAGTATCAGGGCTAACTTTACTAAAAACTATAACTGTATACTTAGATGTAAAAAAAAATCAATTTCCCTGGCCGGGATTCGTACTAGCTTGCTTCCATAGTATCGTTTATGAGGATCAAATTCTGAGAAGTAACGTCAAATGACAGACAAAAGGAAAATAGTTATTTTTAAGATAATTTCAAATCTTAAATAAATTTTTAATTTAACTAATCCGTTGTTCGAAGTGAGGTAGAAATAAAATTTATATTATTTTATATTATTTCATATATGCTTACTTCATTCTGCATCACAAGATTATTGATCGATTTCATTACACGTAGATTTTGTAAAATTAGTTATTACGTACCCTCCAGAGAAATCAATCATTGAAAGGATCTTGGGCCCTCGAGGGCTTCGGTACCGGACCATATTATGTTCCAAGAAATTATTCGCCGAATTGCTAAATTAACAATTTTTTTAACTATGGGGCTATTGCATATATTAATCAACAAGAGCACAACATAAATTATAAATTACAAAGAGTAGGTAACCCTGTGACATTGAGCTAAGCCAAAACCTTTTCGCTGGCTTGATTTCTTAACTCCCACGTGTTGAAATTGTCAGTATAAAAAAAACATTTTAAAATCTACTTGGATACATTTTTACATGTAAATATTTAATGCGGCTGAATATTTTGAATTCCACAACAATAAGCCTGCCTTTCATACAATACAAACATTCAGTAACACTATATTCGAGCTGTTGCTCATAATAAATAGCGCATTATATCGGTGAAGCGGTCGGAAATAACTGTTCTGACGCCATGTTTTATTTTACCCGATACAAAAAATATTTAGCTATTAAGTTCAGAAAAGAAAAGTCTGTTTTATTTGGTAATATTTATTTATTTATGTGTCTCCTTATAACTACTACAGAATATAAAGCTATGTTGATGATCTTAATGCCTTGGGATATTTTCTTCGAGTTAATCACGTGTTAACTGTAAAAACCTAAGCTTAAATGCAGAAATATAATACGACATTTATAACATATTAATCTAGTACAATTTATAACATTTCGCCCTGTGATGTTGGCGTAATAAGATTTTGTAGCTTCCCATAGATTATTTTACAGGCATTACAGTCTCGTATCTGTACCAGATTTAAGATATTTAGTCTGGCGATAAGTAATATCAATATTGGCGCGAACTGTATGGTACTGGAAACACTAATCCGTACTATCAGTGTGCTGTCAGAGAGTAGATCAACCGACACTATATTTCTGATATTTTTTTTATTGGGGATAAAATTATTAATTAAATTAAATTAAAAAAAAGCAGTAACTCGTTAATGTTATACAAGACAATTAATTTATAAAGGAGTACTTAACATGTAAACCACACCAATGCCCACAAAGTAATATTATATTCTTAGTTTTATGTTTAATACATTTGCGCAATTTATGAGAGAGTAGGTAATTATGCTAATTATTACATAATTTATAAATCATTATAGTCAGTGAGCAACTTAGTTATCATTCTTCTAAACTTTAAAGATGACAAAGCAAAAATATCACTTTCCGTGAAGTTTGTATTATAATTATCTAAGAGGCGGCGGAGAGGTGCCCGCGCCCCAGCGTTTGTTTTACACCTCATGGTGTAAAACAACCGAGGTGCTCTCACTGCCCGCCGAATTACAGCTCTTGGTACAATATATATAATATAACTTATTGGTGAGATATCTATACTCAAACCTGTTATTACACAACCTATGCAGCATCATGGCTATAACAAGCGATCATCTAGATTCCAAATTTAGTAGTTTATATTGATACTGATTATGTACTCGAGTAAGAATTTTTCAACATAATCTAATTACTTAGATCTGGTTTTTAATACTAGTGACTAATAAGAAATATTTTCATCTAAACTTTCATCGTCACGTCCGTAAACAGAGACTCCGTTACAGAGTTATTAGAAGACATGTCGCCGTGTAGTGACGATGTAAGAGAATTCAATACCCCATATTACTCCGTGGGTGTCATAATTGATGACAGAGATAAATGAAACGCAAGATAGGCAACAGCATCTCCTTATTAACAATACAAACTTATAACAAATCTACGGTTTAAAAACCGCTTGTCAAGCGTTGCAATACGGGTAAGATCCTCTTTGAGAGCTAATCCATTGGAGAAACTTATGTTCGTCAGTGGACTATCATAAGCTGTAATCGATGGATGAATGAAAGAATAGACGTATTTCGTAGTCTTTGTTGCTCCAAAAATGCCCTTAATTATTTTATTTAACCATCCGATTAAGTGGTAAATTCGAGACGAAATTTTTAAATTTTCAAACAGAGGTATCTCTCAATCCTGAATTCTTTAAGAAAAAATTTTAAAAGGAAATTATACAAGAATAGTCACTAGTTTTAAACGCAAAATAATTATGTCGCTAAAAATTTTATAGAAATTCACCATTGTAGTGATTACATTTTAAAACTTTATGTCAGTAGTCATTGTAACGTAGTTCATTTCGAGATCAAACGGCGTAAAAGTCTGTAGTATTCGTTGAATATCAGAATTTCGCAAATGCATATATAAATTTAACGTTTCTTGAATATGACTGAGTTCAGAATACATGTAATATTTATCACTGCGGTACGATAAGGCGAACATCTAAAGTTGTGATCGAACCTAAAATAACAGTGATTGTAGAGTTATTACAATACGGATATTGTTCGCGCAAAACTCTGTTGTCGGAATCGACACCAGATGTCACTCGGCTCGGCGCGATTCCGGTCTGAAGTTCTTCCGAGCTTGGCAGTGGCGCGCGGGTCGCAAGCGAGTCAGTCATCTGCCAGATGTGCTAATGTTTGCACGCTGTTAATTTTGTGCGGGAACCGCGGAATAGTTAGGGCGTCTAGTAAATATCCTGTCTAGGAATTATAACGCGCATTCCCTGTTTGGATAGCCTTTCCCGGGACTTATTGGGTCCGACTTAGAATCTGTATAAGTGCATTCGACAATATAAGCTAGTGCGGCCTCGGTATTTAGAACTGTTGCCACGCGAAACGGTAGTGACCTTTGACCTAGAAACTCCGGGCGTGTTTTGTGCGGTAACCTTATACCCCGCGATAGTTAGTGGCTTCTGTAAGCTAGTTAATCGTACGATAGAGTTAAGTGACTGGCATCGTGGTGAACCAAGAAAGTGACTGTGGATAACCTCGAAAGGCCCCCTCAAGTTGAAGCGGTGTCGACGCTCGGGCTGTTGCCGACGGCTAAGGTCTAGGTTCAATCACCATCAGTCACACCCAGATACACACCACATCACCATTCTTTCCCTTGCACTACACAACCACATGCGACCTGACCGACTCCGGAGGAACCAGTCGCCTTGGATAGAGGTAAGTGAACCCCGCCAAATTCCTTCCGGTCGACTGGCCGTAGTATAACGCTCCCCCATATATTTAGTGTAATTAGAGAGATTCCACGTGGCCTTAGGAGGCCCGACCTACGTTTGCTCGGGAAGTCTTCTGCTGATGGGCCCCGGGGGATTGGATCCTTTAAGGGAGCAACCGTAGGCCGTAACAAACTGGTAGCAGAGCGCGATTCCGGGTTCGATTCCCGGTCGATCCCGACTATAGTGTTTGATAAACATTAAACAATTTTGGTGGCAGGGAGCGTTGGTGTGATTGGTTTAATTTGCATCTACAATCACGCCCGTCCGTAATACGTAAAAATATTTTTTTTGTACGTAATAATAGAATTATTTTCCTTTGTTGCTTTGTTGCTTGCCTTTTTTTTGGTTAGAGGGTAATTTGAAAAGCCGCGCCCTAGGTTGTGCAAGCGGGAGATTTTCTAGAGATATACGTCATGTAGGTAGATGGTTATTTTTACGTAATCGGTTAATTATCGTTGTCGGAGAGTTGTAGTGGATTACTTATCGAAGGTTCGATTTCCGAGCTAGGCATTTTTTGTTGATCGACCGTGATGTGTATCTTCGTTTATACTGTAAGTTGTATTTGAACTAAATAGTAGTAATTTGTATTTGCGCAATTTGAATTTAACTTGATTCGATCGCACTAGTATTTGTTATTTGTTAATTTGATTTGTGTCTTTTTTGTGCTAACTTGTATTTGGTTGATACGTAGCAATTCGTATTTGTGTAATTTCTATTCAACGCGATTTGATAGGAACTGCATTTATTAACTGTTAATTTTTTGTTGTATTTTTTATTTGTTATCTTTGTAAACTGTGCTCAAGCCGCGTCGTAATTTGCATTTAATAGTGATGACATCGCCCAAGCTACTTATCCGTTGTTTGCGGACTGAGCTACGCTGGGCCACAAGCGCCCATGCTTTGATAGGTCGACCGGATAGGGTCCATAACTTGATGAAGCAGTTCGAGCAGGTGGATGCTCGAAGGGCCGCAGTGGAGGAGGCTTACGCTGAACTCGAGGATTCGGATGTGGAGAAGGGAGTCCTGGACTCCTGCTTTGCGGACTATGAGCAGTTCTTGTGGCTCACGGACGAGTTGATCGAGGCTGAAGGCAGGTATGCCGAGGAGGCGCGTGAAGCTCGGATGAGTAACCTGCCCGAGTCCTCTCTGAAGCAGCTTCAGCCGGAGCTGTTGGGACGACTCCCAACTCTGGACCTGCCAAAGTTCTCCGGGGTCTTTTCCGAATGGCTGACCTTCGTTGGTCTTTTCGACAGCCTAGTGGACGCCCGGAGTGACTTGACCCCGAGACAAAAGATGGCGTACCTCCTGGCCTCACTGGAGGGGGAGGCCCTGGGCGTCGTCGGCCACTTGAAATTGTCGGACGACGCCTACCAGACTGCTCGGGACCTCCTAGCCAGAAGATACGCCAACGTCCGGCGAATTGCAGACGAGCATGTTAAGCAGCTTCTAAGCCTCCCGCTGCTTAGTGACCGGGCCAGACTGCGTCCGGACCTGTTGGATCCAGTCTTGGTGGCCTGTAATACGTTGAGGCGGCTGGGTTTACCAGTGGGCGAATGGGCCTTTTTGTTGTTCCGCATAGTGCTGTCCCGTCTACCTCTCGACCTTCGAATCCATTTTGAGGAGAGGTACGGCGGGGACGAGGCCTCCTATATTCCGCCCTTCTATGACCTGCTGCGGTTTTTAGAGGAGCAGTGCCGGCAGATCGAGAACGCGGCGGGCACCGTTGACGACTTACGAGACGTGCCCAGTGAGAGGCTGAACCCGCCAGGCAAGTCGTCGTCAACCTCCCCCTGCTCCTATTGTCGAGCATCTGATCACCGGGTAACGTTGTGCCCGAAATTATTAGGTAAGCCGGTTCCTGCGAGGCGAACTATCGCCAAGGAGCGCCGCTGGTGCTGGTCATGTCTGGGAGGGCACCTCCAGCGAGACTGTCCGCATCGACGGCCCTGTCTGCATTGCCAGGGCAATCACCATGCCGTTTTGTGCCTGGGTGCGAACGGCGTCTCCTCTCGGGGCTCTGCCAGGCCCTCGACCCCCACGGGCGGGGGCGCTCAGCCACGCCCTCTGCTGGGCGACAATCGGCGCTCGCCGGCCAGCCACCAGGCCCCTAAGTTTGAAAGGGGCCCCTCCCCCAAGCAGTTGGGGGGTAATTCCCCCAGGGGCGGGGGTGTCATCACCCCCCCTCAGCGTGTGGAGAGGAACTTCACGGCCACTCATCGGTCCGCTGGACCCTTCTCACTTCCGTTAGCTGAGTGGCCGCGACTGGTGTACCACTGTTCCCCATTTGATGGAGGCGGCCCTGTCTAGCTGCTGCCTAGTTCCCACCACGGCCGCCTCCACTGAGCCTTAAGCCGTCAACAGTCCACTTGTCAAAATGTTCTGTTGCCGACGGCCTCAGTGAAGGCGTACAACCCGAGTGGCAACTGTTAAAGGTTGTGCTCTATTTATCTCGGGTTCACGCCATGTGGCCTCCCCTTAGTGGTGGGAAGATTAGGGCCCCCTCTGGAGCGTTGAATCACGTTGTCAAGGGGTATTAGATTTGGTTTGGTCGAGCACTTAGTCAAAAAATACTTGAATTAAAATTAAAAATTGCTTTGGGCTTTCCGCGAAATTTTCCTATTTGTAGCGGTTTAAATTAAAAGAATTGAATTTAATCTACTCCTTTAAATGCTACTGCATGTGTTTTGTACATATATTTAATCACTGTATTTGATTGTTGCGTTTGTTTGCTGAAAGGAAAATTTGAATTCATCTGAAATGGAATGGCGCACTATTTGAAAAATTATGTTTATGTTTATGATAGTGTTTAATCATTTTGCTTTGCGAAGAAGTAGGGCTGTCCCTTACGTTATTGTTTTGTTTAATTTTCAAGTTGACCTATGCGCATCGGTGATTAATTTGGTTGAATTAATTCTGTAGTTGAACATTGATGCTTTTGAGAAATTAGTTGAAATATGAGCATAGGACTACTTGCCTAACAGGCTAGCTAGTTTTGGAGATTATCTGATTGAAATCAGCTGCCGCGCTATTTTAGTAAATGATAATATGGTGGGTGGCCTGGCTAGGCCTACTTGTTGAAAATTCATACTAGGGACTATCTGTGCGTTTCGTTTGGCTCTCCACAGACGACGTTCATGTGGAATTTGTGGGTGCGCTCTGCACTGAAGCAACTGCTGGCACAAAATTTGTCGGGGCAGCTTCGTGTAGCGTCGCTGTTTGCAGAGCTGATCCGGTCGGATTGCGGAACTATTCATAGGGGCACAGATAGGTTTTTGAAGGAGGTCGTCGGACTTCTGTCCAGTACAGGACTTGTTAAAGTGCTGCGATGCCCAGGAGGGGCATCCAGTGGAGGCTGACCCTCCGGCTTGCCACATTAGGGCTATTTTTTGAGGCGCTGGTTAGGGTTGCAAGATCTGATGGGATGCCTAAGGTGGCCTAGTTTGGTTGTAGATTCGGTCTTGCAACTTGCCTTCGCGACCTTGTCCCGCTGACCGGTTTGCTCGCGGACCTAAATCCTTATGTCCGGGACGGGGGTTTGTTCGCGCAAAACTCTGTTGTCGGAATCGACACCAGATGTCACTCGGCTCGGCGCGATTCCGGTCTGAAGTTCTTCCGAGCTTGGCAGTGGCGCGCGGGTCGCAAGCGAGTCAGTCATCTGCCAGATGTGCTAATGTTTGCACGCTGTTAATTTTGTGCGGGAACCGCGGAATAGTTAGGGCGTCTAGTAAATATCCTGTCTAGGAATTATAACGCGCATTCCCTGTTTGGATAGCCTTTCCCGGGACTTATTGGGTCCGACTTAGAATCTGTATAAGTGCATTCGACAATATAAGCTAGTGCGGCCTCGGTATTTAGAACTGTTGCCACGCGAAACGGTAGTGACCTTTGACCTAGAAACTCCGGGCGTGTTTTGTGCGGTAACCTTATACCCCGCGATAGTTAGTGGCTTCTGTAAGCTAGTTAATCGTACGATAGAGTTAAGTGACTGGCATCGTGGTGAACCAAGAAAGTGACTGTGGATAACCTCGAAAGGCCCCCTCAAGTTGAAGCGGTGTCGACGCTCGGGCTGTTGCCGACGGCTAAGGTCTAGGTTCAATCACCATCAGTCACACCCAGATACACACCACATCACCATTCTTTCCCTTGCACTACACAACCACATGCGACCTGACCGACTCCGGAGGAACCAGTCGCCTTGGATAGAGGTAAGTGAACCCCGCCAAATTCCTTCCGGTCGACTGGCCGTAGTATAACGCTCCCCCATATATTTAGTGTAATTAGAGAGATTCCACGTGGCCTTAGGAGGCCCGACCTACGTTTGCTCGGGAAGTCTTCTGCTGATGGGCCCCGGGGGATTGGATCCTTTAAGGGAGCAACCGTAGGCCGTAACAGATATAATATAAAGGAAGGAAATAAGGTAATTTAGTAATGTGTAATATTTCTTCTTCTAAATTAACCTGTAAAAGTCTCAGCTGAATATGGGCTTTTCATTGGCCTTCATCATCATGACCATCATCATGACACAGACCATCACAATTTCACTGCCGAAAATAGGCTGCCCCAAATGCTACATCTGCATCCATCGCTCCCTGCATCTTTTACTACTATTATGGGAAGGTTGTCTAGCTCTATTAAGCTAGAAATTTTTATATAAATCGTTAATTTTTGATCGCTAAAAACGTTTTACTCAGTATTTCTATGAAAAACAAGTTACTGCTATATTTATACTAAGCTAGCAGTAGGCTTTATAAAAAAGAAATCTTATAGTCAGTAGCGCTCGGCAAGAGGGACCAAACGGCTGCAGTTTAGAGACACGGGCAGATCAAGACCTAAATTTAGTGTGGGCAAAATGAATTTTTCGAGGCGACTGTGTCACTGTATTTAAATTTCAATTACAAATAGTCGTAATTACACTGCTGAACATAGGACTCGCCAACGACGGTCACTGTCTTGATCCACCTAAATACATCAACATCCTGCATGTTTTACCTAGTCTTTCTGCCTCCATTTAGTACAGGTCACCTCGCTTCGCTTACTAGGAGGTTGCCGCCTTCCTTTTCCAAAGGTTCATCGAGCTATGGCCTGCCTATTGCGCATTCATAACTGATACATTAGACGATGTCGGTAGCTTTGTTTCTGCTACGGATATCTTTAATACGGATTTTGTTATGCATGTAACTCAGAGCACAGCCCTTTTTACAGCTTGAAGAATGAGTTTCAGCTGTCTTATGCGTTCAAAATCTTTGAGATTTTGAGGTTTATTGAACTACGATCCGTCGGTGGAGTTCGATTCAAGTTTTACATTTTTTTAAATTTTACAGGAGACACCGAAAAAAATCTAGGCAATCTCAATTGTTTACATATTAAAATCATTGAAATTTAAGTAAAGAGGAAGTAAATAACTTACAAAATATATACCTATTGGAATGGTTTCCTATGGATGAAGATATTAACGATATTTGTTAAATTAATGTTCCAAATACTACAGTTTTCTTCAATATTAGTTTCAGACATATTCTTCAATATACGAGAGTCTAGTTTTTCAACAATCAACACATTTTTCTCTGATGATTTAGCCGGTCAAAACTTAACCGTTGGCACACCCAAGGTAGGTTAAACTAAGCATAGTGCTAGGTTTCAAATCAGCTTATACGGAAGAGTAAAAGCCATGAAGTCTGCGTGCAAGACAGATTATGATTCTCAAAAACAGCATGTAGATGCAAGTTAGAAGAGAAATCAGCTGTAGTTCCGCGTTAGCGTCTTTTCTTTAAACCAAGATATTTTGTTCAACTTTTGCTTTTGTTCCCCTCTATTGGCGTCGTATCAAATGGAAGGGCATCATTAATGAGCTTAGCTCCTGAAGGGTATTAAGTACCAATTCTCCACTCACTTGCAAAAGCTCTGTTATAATTCTACCCTCACCACATGCCTTGGCGTTTTAAAAGATGGTGGGGAGGCAACAAATCTCGTTTAAATTAAGGTTCACTTCATCAGGATAATGGCAAATAAGATTGGGCAAAACAAATTGACCAGTTTATAGTAAAACGCGGCAATCTAATTGACTTAGCAACCATTGAGACTTGTTACATGTGAACTTTGCGTGAAGTAAATAGAATGGGAATTTCCGTGCTTTATAGTATATACTTCATTGACAGGCAAATATATAGTAGGAAATACCAAATTTCAAAGTTTTCAAATTTAGGACGTGTTGCTGGACGCGGTTGCAGAGCATAGATAAAAGTGCATTGTAGAGGTCTTGACGTTTCATCGTTGTAACTTAATATTTTTCAGGATATAAAATTCTTTCAACTTTCGGGCGCGAAGCCTAGACTCTGGTTAGAGGGAAAGAGAAAGAAGTCGGTGGACGATGCAGGCGATATCGAGAAGCATCACCTACTGCATGCCCGGAGAGTTTCGTTACGAAGTCCCAGTTACTTCAGATGACCCGGGCAACTGACTGTTATTACCGTTCCTACCCTTTGATAGAAATGAATACAATTTTGATCGACAGGGCACCCCACATATCAGTCACCTCGTGAGCCAGGTCCAGCCATTTTGTTTTCTTATCTGTTTTGGCTTTCACAAGGTTCTCGTCATACGGAATGGTAAAGTCGACCAAATAATATTCTTCATTTTGCCTGGCCCATTCAAACATTGTTGGGCTTATTTGCAAAATCTTTCTGATGGTGCTTGGTCCAAATAGAACGTAGCGCGGTTATTTACGAACACGAATTCCAACGAGTATTTATAATGAGGCAATTTCTGATTCACGTGACCCTATTTCAGTATTAAACTAGTTTAGTGTGCGTAGTTGTAATATATAGTACTTATAACTATTAGATTTAATATGAACTTTGCATAAGTACTTAGTAATTTTTAGTTATAACCGATTTTTGTATTAACCGCTTCTATTAATCTCTCCAGCGGGCTAAAGTGTTCAGCTTTAGCCCACTGGATCTAGATCTGCCCTTTTTATTCGATGGCTTTACACTTAGTTTTGTATAAATTTAATTAAAATTGTCACGACATAAATGCATTATATTTCCTTAAAATAATACAAGTATAGGTGCCGCACACTACGTTATTAAACGGTTTGGTATTAAAGTGAACAATAGATCCCAAAATCATTGTTCTACATATTCACATTAATGGATCTTTGTTCGATCGAATATTAATAGCTTCTTCTAGAAACGTTTCCAAAGCCTTTCGTTACCAAATTGGTGCTCATTTACCGTTACCGTTAAAGCCTATTAAAGTCCACTGGTGAATGTAGGCCTCCTTCATCATTTGCCTCAAATCAGGCATTTGCCATATTTGCCACGTTTGGCAAGCGGGCTGGCAACAACAGTTTTTAATTTTTAGTCGTTATTAGGAAAACACTGCTGCCCATCTCCTGATTTGCTTCCCACTGTCCGCTTATTACGACACCCACGATATGATTTGGGGTAGGGGATATTCTTTCACAGCTACTACATAATACTTATTTATTTATTAATAATTCTTAGCATATCTTTTTTATTGGCCCGCAAAAGTCCACTGCCGGACATGGATGTCTCCCGTTGTATGCAGAGTTTGTTTAATCGTAATGCTGGGCAGGCGGGTTGAGGATCTCTGCGCCAGAGGTCTTGCACCGTTGAGGCTGCTGTACGTCGCTGTTTTTGGTATTTTACGACTAATGCAAACGAGATTATTACCCCGCCAAGTATCGAAAAATATATTCGTTATTGTCTTATCATTTCTGAGCAGGTTTTTCTTACATCCATCTATATATTATAGCTTATAAAAGGATACTGCTGAACATGGGCTTCCTCCATAGGTTGCCTCATATATTTATCAAAGCTGCCACGCTTGGCAGGTTGTTTGGCAACTAACCCATGGTTCCTCTGTTCAAATTTAAAGAAAGGATTTGTTTTGTTTGTATTAATTTTTGGGTTTGAATATTATTATATGAGAAGCATCCTCTGAATTGATTGTATGAACGTGATAGAGTACAGGATGTAGTCGACAAAAGGAGTGTGTATACAAGTGTCTGTTATTAAAATAACAGCAAGCACATTACGTCAAGTCGTCATCTGGTCGTGTACCATAGTCTTCTTAAAAATTAATACCATCAAAGTTTTATTTAGATCGAGATTAGATAGGTTTTATACATTAAATACGGTTTACTTCGATTCCCATTGTGTCAAGACTTAAAAGAATGAAAAACGTGCCGACAGTGCAGTTGCAGTCTCAACTAACGAAATGTCGAACGAAATGGAAATCGTGCCTTCAAAGCAGTTGAATGTCGTCATTGATCTTGTTACGAGTACCTGTGAGATTTTTGTTCGGTCTATTTTCGTACTGCTTTGTTTGAATTGAATCTCAACAGTTCGCACAATTTATAATTTGCGCTCCCTGGATTCATTAAATGAATTATTTAGAGTATAATATCTTATCAGTGTATATACGTATAGCTATAATACATATAAAGCGTTACGTATGTACCAAAAAGTAAAATTTATTAAAATAACAATAATAGACATAACAACAAAGAAATAGTATTTAAATAGACAATCTTATAATTATACTAAGGAAAATTAAATAATTATTTTTGTGCTGATGTTCACGCACCTTATACAAAATTCATTATTAAGCGTGGAATGGTATTAATCCACCTTATTTACTATATTACCCTACCCAGGAAATTAAAAGTACACCAACATGCGCCTCCACCTCAAGTATAACGTATTTCAGGGCTAAAGGTCTGACCGCTCTGACCTCCAGCAATTTCCAAATATTTGTGCCGATTTTATCACATATTTTATATTTTTATAACATTAACATTTTGTATTGCATTCTGTTACCATAACATATTTCTGTGACTTTTGCCAAATTATAAAATTATGTTTTGTTTACTTGTTTACGCAAGTTGTTTATTAGTCAGAATATTTGGGGTTAATTATTGTAATTTGCTGACTCTGAATACGAAATTTCGATAGCTGAAACCTCGAATAAAGTTTAAGTACCTTAAAAATTACAAATATAATTTATAAATGAATGTAAATCTTAGTCCTAGGAAAAATGAACAAAATAGGAATACGAAAATGCGACGTGCGACGTTTGCGACACCACGAGGCCAAGCAACATAATTATTGTGTAAAGGAAGATACGTATTTATTTTTCGTAATGTATATAAATAGTATCTGTATGTAAACGTAATAGCAAGGAAGAAAAGTATTTTTTCGTAAAATATCTGTAAGTATGTATATAAAATCTACATTACATTGGTATTAGCATATTTTTCGTATCGTAAAATTCCTATATTCTTTATTTTCCATCTCACTGATCACTTGTTATGACTGGAAACAAATTTGCTTCACCGTGTAGGAATAGAAAGCAACGCGATATTTATTTTGTATGAAATAAAATAATTCGACGACGAAATAAAACGAAAACAATTTACTTTTTTCTTCTTAGTTTCGTAAAACTTCTCACAATCATTACTTAATAGTTAATTATACCATTAGATCATATAATGTAACTTTAATTGGTTAATTTTCGTCATCATCATCTTCATTACCATTAAAAACCAAAAATAAACATTTAAAGTGGCAAACCACCTAGCACGGTACTGAGCCACCTGCATCTATCAACTTCCTACATCTCTTCCCAGGTCGCTATTCCATATAGTGGGGGTCGCCCTATACTTCACTTGCTGGTCACAAGTGACTGGTTACAAGGCTGTCACTCGGGAACTTTTTATTCCCATTGTTTGTAACATAGAACATCGTTGTAGATCTCCAAAGGTCTATATGATTGGGTCGAGTCGAGCCATTCTTACTGCAAGAACAGCTACGGCGTGACTCTACCACGCATAATAGGATCTTTCCAAAATAGTTATGCAACAAAGAGTTTGAACGGTTTATATTTGTTTCTTATAACGTCACCGTAAGGTACCGAACGAATAGCTTGTGATCAATACGGTTTTACATGCACTTCGTATTCGTTTAAATTAAGATAACGTAGGATAGAAAGTGATATCGAAACTCTTTTTTAATTTAACAAGCGGCAATAATCGATTATAAATGAGTTCACCCTGGTAGGAATTACGTTATTACCTGATATGGTAGCGTTGCGCATAGTGGTGCAAATAATCGATGTCAATAGAATAGGAGGAATCAATAGAATAGCATAACAAATAGATATTATCTATTTGTTACGGTACTTTTACCTTAAGGTCTACCTACCTACCCGTTGAAACCACAGAATTTATCCTACGGTAATGGTGCCTTGCTTGCTTTATATTCTGTCATATAAGATATCATATTACTGAAGGTATATGGTAAGAAGTTAATAGGTTGACTATGTACTTAACCTATACATTAACAATATGAAATTTAGAAAAATACAGAATTTTTTATTTTATTTTATAGAATACGGGTGACAAGCGCACAGTCCACCTGATGGTAAGTGGATTTTATGGCCTATAGACATCAACGTTTAAGAAAAAAATGAAGATGAGAATGTTATCACCCCTGAGGACTAAGATGGAATGCCTCGTTTCCAGTAAAAAAGTTCTTACGAGTTCCATACGAAACAAAGCAGCATTAAGCTGCAATTTTACGCCGGTATTCTATGAGTGCGTGGTTCTTCCCTGGTCGAGCCATTCGTGCTACAGCCATAATATAACTGCAGCATCGCTCTACCTCGTGTAAACTATGTTACGTTTACCTTAACTACTACATGTTGAAACCACACAATGAACCCCATAATCAGCTCTTATTCGGAGGGGGTAATGGAAGCACCATTAATACATGCTTGCTTGAAATTCTCTGATTTAAAATTCTCACATTCACATCACTACATCAGTAAATGAATTCGTTAAGAATTGCTTGTAATCTATATTGAATGAAAAATATTCCATTATTATTTAATATACAACATCGCTGAAGGCTTATGCAACGTATTAAGAAGATCGACTATGTATTTAACCTTTATATTATTCTCATGAAATTTAGAAAGACATCATTCTTCAAATTTCAAATCAAGACAACGTGTAGTAGCACTTAAAAGTTTAATATATTCAAACAAACTTGCTGTCGTCGTTTGAAGTAGCACGTAAATACTTAATTTTATATCACTTGCTCACGAGTTTGCGCTCGTTCTAAATTATTTAATATGTAGATTTCATTTTCTTAGCAGATATTTTCACTTCATATTTTATATACGTACATTTAAATAATATGTCTATGACAGTGTGTGGAAAATATCCATAAGCAGAATGTATATAGTATATTATAGCCGAAATTAAGCAGTATATCAACCCGGGTTCGATTGCAAGATAAGTAGTATCGCTGTGATTGATATACAAATTTCTCAGTCGCTCAGAGGTTAACGTATTTGCCTGTATTGCCTGCAACGAGTTGATAGATGCAGGTGGTTCAGGAGCATTGACCTCAGTCACCTGCCAAAAAGCGTTCCAATAAGCCTATGTTCAGCAATGCATTTGTGATGATGATGATGTTAGGGTAAGTCTGAATAAACTTCTCGCCTGTTTTCAGTAATTAAACTTAACTTTCGTTAACCTTTTTTTAGAATTAGTGTGGCAAATAGGGACACAATCCGTCCCATGGTAAGTGGCGTCTGTGGCCCAAAGACATCTACATCTATGCCCGACTAAGAATCAAAACGCAGCTGTGTTGTCCACCTATGTTAACTATTTAACGCTTTTTTTAACTGAGAGGGGGCAAACGAGCATGCGGCTGATGGTAAATTATAACTACCGTCCCCCATGAACCACTGCAACACCAGGGGAACTGCAGATGCGTTGCCGGCCTTTTTAAAAAAGATTAGGCTCTTTTCTTAAAGGTTAGGGACCTCGTATCGGTCCGGAAAAACGCTGGTGCTAGTCGATTCTATTACGTATGTAGGCTATATTAGGTGAGAACGTGGAACGGTCGAGCCGAACCTTTCGCGATACAACCATAATATAGCTGCAGCATGGCTCTACCGCGTTTACTTCCACGTAAAGTTGTATCATGTTTTAATTTTTATTTATTTATTTAGGCACCATCAAGGTAAGCTTTACAAATTGTTACAAAAAATTAGATTGTTAATAAAATGACCATTTCCGTTATTTTGAAAATGCACTATCGAATTTCATTTTTTATTTATGTTTTACGATTAAGGCTATGACTGGACTTGAAGTAAACTGATAAATTATTATTTTATTCGAACAACATCTTTATCCATTGCGCAAAGGTTATTCGCATAATTGTTTATTATTATTGTCATAGTGTTTTCAGCGCCTTAAAAATATTATTCTTCTTTATCATCCACTGCTGGATACGTGCCTCTTCCGTTGTAGTCGGAATGTCAATCTCAGTGCCAGACGTCTCACACCTCTGTTCCTACTTCCTGTCGCCGGTCTTTTGTATTTTATATCAGACTTAGATAAAATTGTTATAGATCTTAATATGCACTTATGTGATCTTAATATGCCTGGAATAAAAGTATAAAAGTAAAGTAAGGACTACATACGTCCCATTGTTGGCTACAAGATTCCTCTCAACTGAGAAGGTTACGATTTCACATAATATCTTCATATTATTCTATTTTTAACCAACTTCAAAAAAGGAGGAGAGACTGAATTTGACTGTATATTTATGTGTGTTACCTCAGAACTTTTTTCTAGGTGAACCGATTTTGATGATTTTTTTTTATTTGAAAACTATTACTTCATTTTCAATTTGATCAAGATCTGACCAGTAGTTTTTAGTAATCCTTAAGAATGCGTATTTAATTGGCTTCGACTGTATTGATGATGTTCTCATTTTATTTATATTGAAGTCGGTTGTACAATATTATTAATTTTACCACTTGTTCCCGCTGCCAGTTGTTATCGTCCCGTGCGTGTCGTAAGAGGCGACAGAGGGAAACTAAAACTGAAGATAGGTAGCAGCATCCTATTGCTCACAACTTAAAATAATAAAAGCTGCGGTTGCCAAGCCGTCTGCCAAGCCTGGCAACTATAGCAATGTTTCTATATTCAGCACATATATAGGCTATATAGGAAATTGATGTTTTATTTTATTTATTACATGTGCAGGTTTCCTCTAGACTTATTCCTTCACAGAGACTGAATTTAGTGATCCGGATCCGATTCACTCACACTTTATGACGTCGTCTGAAGGCAAAATAGATATCAATTAATTTTGTGCATTTAAAATAGATGGCAGCCCTTATTTTTTAGACCTCTAAATAGTAAAATGTATAATATATGAAGCATATTGCATAGACTATGCACAATTTCGGAACATTTTCAAAACTAGTATGGCAAAAGATTTTCTTTACGTGGTAGAACCAAGCTACAGTTATATTACGGTTGTATCACGAATGTGTCGGCTTGGAGAAAAGACCAACCTCTCACAGAATACCAGCATAAAATAGCAGTTTAATGATGGCGTGTTTCGTATGCTGAGTGTAGAGAACTAGGAACCCTATTGGAAATGAAGCACTCCATCTTAGTAGTGTTTAGGGGTGACTTTAATTTTGATTTATAATCAAGGATAAATGTAAATTTCATTGGGCCACAGCATCCATTTACCATCACGTTGATTGTATGCCTGTTTGTCACCCTTATTGTGACAAATATTCTATAAAAATTATAATATAATAATAATTAGATTATAACTGTTGTAATTATAAATATTATAATTCTTATTCTATAAAAAATATATATTGAATTGTGCATATAAAATTTGACTATTTATACTATCTGTTGTTATAACTCAAAAACACAAAGAAGTTTTCTTTTTGGGACCGCAGCAATATTAGCTTTTCCCTTTTCAAAATTATTGAATGCTTGAAAAGTTACTTAGTTACCGCAAAGTTTCATTTCAGTTGGGACGGGTTGAAGGCAACGCGGTTTGTACATTAACGTTTTTGTGTTGCCTTTATCAAATAGATTCTTTATTCAATCGTTAAATGAACTTCTCTTAAAAGGGAATTTTCATTTTAGACTTCGGCTAGTTATAATAGTTTTAATTTTAACAAAGCAAATTGAATGAAGTTAAAGAACATATTGTGAAAAAATTGCAATCGATTATTTTATATTTTATAGATGACAACGTGTATTGGTGGTATAAGAATATCTTCTACCACATATCGTCCTGTGGTTAGTGGAGGAGGCGACAAAAAGAAACTGAAAGAGGAGATAGGCATCACCATTTTCCTGATCACAACCCGAAATAATAAAAACCTCTGGTTGCCTCCCGCCTGCCAAGCGTGGACACTATAGCTAAATCCCAATTATGGACCAATCTATGGGGGAGGCAGATGTTCTAACTTTTATAGGCAATTTTGGAATAGTAACCCCCGCGCATTAGCGGACAACTAATTCTTCCATGACAAGCAAGTGTGCGCATTAGGCGGCCAGTGGCTAGCGTTTACGTATTGGCCAGATCCGCCATTTCGTATGAAAGAAATCAGTGTGCGCGCGCTTGTCGCAGGGGACACACGTGTCTTATTAATTCAGGATGGCACTGGATACGGAGCGTTTCATTTTAGAAATACAAAACAGAACAGCTATATAGGATCATTCATCTGATGATTATTCGGATAAAAATATAAAAAGGGAATTATGGTTCGAGTTGACTGATATATGTATTTGATGGCGAAAATTTAAAAAAAAAAGGAGAACTCGGTAAATGTTTTTAATTATTCTATTATTGTTTTAGTAGATTACCTATACGTAAGAGTAAGAAAAGAGTACGACTATTTTTATCAGTAATTTTTTATTATAATTATATAATATTTATTTTATAAAAGAGGACTTAATACCAAGAGTAAGAATAGTAAAAGAGGAAATATTATTTTAATCATGGCTGGATCCATTAATATGTGGTTTTAGTATGTTCAAGATCTCGTAAAAAGATTTTAAGACATTCTCATATATTCAAATGACGAATGTGGTGGCTCGACGTGGCCGCTGCGTGGTCAGGCCACGGCGACTGCCGCTCGACGTACGGGGGCTTCAGCTTTTGGATATCAATTTTTAATCCAATCTTGAAGACTTGCAGTAGTATACTTGGGTTTGGATTTTATGTCATTAATTATAGAATAATTAATTATAAAATACTGGCTACGGTGGGGACCATGGTAACGGCGGGGCAGGGGGTGCTAAGAATCTACGGTGTAGGTTCGGTTGGCACCTACGACGACTCGACCTGGCAACATATAACGCACGCACCCTGAGGACTGACGAGAAGATTGTGGAGCTGGAAGAAGAGATAGACAAGTTACGCTGGCATATTATAGGATTATCTGAAGTCCGAAGAGAGGGGGAGGAAACGGTAATCCTCGAATTCGGCAACTTGCTCTATCACCGGAAGGGCGACCATCTGTCCCAAGGAGGTGTCGGATTTATCGTCCACAAGTCTCTCGTTAACAACGTTGTTAGGAATGTGAGTGTGTCAACGAGGGTTGCGTACCTTATATTCAGAATTACTAAACCATATTCGTTGTAGGTTATACAGGTTTACGCACCAACCTCGGGTCATCCCGATGAGGAGGTGGAAAAATGTGTGAGGATATCTCAAGAGCCATGCATTCCTCCAAAACCCATTATAAGGTGTTAATTGGAGACTTCAATGTAAAACTAGGCACAAGAGAGAACGGAGAGCTAAAAGTAGGGAAATTCGGAATAGGGCAACGGAATAAAAGGGGCCAGTACCTGGCTGACTTCATGGAGAAAGAGGGACTCTTTATGATGAACTCTTTCTTCCATAAGCGGCCCCACAGGAAGTGGACCTCGTCGAGGCCCCGACGGTTCGAGAAAAAATGAGATTGACTTCATTATGACGACCAGACGACTACTGTTCAGTGATGTCTCCGTGATCGCGAGGGTTAAAACTGGTAGCGATCACCTAATGGTTAGAGGCACACTCAACCTAAACGTTAAGTTGGAGAGGTCTCGTCTAAAGAAGTCAACGCTCCGTCCCCCTTGTGTTCTAATCCAAAGTCCCGAAACTTTTCAGCTCGAGTTATAAAACTGTTTTCAGTGCCTAGATGAAGTGGACGATATGAATGACAAGCTCGTAGAAACTGTCCATACGGTCGGAGCAAAGTTCTGCAAGACCCGCCGCAGAAGACCACAAAAACTCTCCGATTACACTCTTAATCTCATGGCAGTTAGACGGGAGATGAAGCTACATTCTTCAACAGATTTGACAGCATATAGGTAACTTAACAGACAGATCTCCAAATACATGCGGCGGGACTTACGCAACTTCAATACAGCTCGTATTGAAGAAGCAATCGAGCGGAACCAAGGCTCCAAAGTCTATGCCAGAGATCTGTCTGTCAGAAAGAGCCAACTGTCAAGGCTGAAGACAGAATGTGGCAGCATCGTTTCCGGGGCACCTGAGATTTTGAGTGAGATTGAGAGGTTCTATGTGCAGCTGTACACGTCATCGTTGGAGCCACACGAGAGTGTGAGTAACGATCCAAGAGCGAGTCTTATCCGACACTGTTCCGAAGATATCCCGGACGTCAGTCTGAGCGAGATTAGAATGGCTCTCCAGCACCTTAAAAACGGCAAGGCCCCAAGGGAGGATGGAATTACAGCGGAGCTTCTGAAAGCGAGTGGAAAACCGGTACTTGAAGTCCTTCAGAAGCTTTTTAATTCCGTCCTCCATGGTGGCATTACACCGGAGGCGTGGAGCAGAAGTGCAGTGGTCTTGTTCTTCAAGAAAGGCGATAACGCTCTATTGAAGAACTACACAACGATTTCCCTTCTGAGCCGCGTCTACGTGCTGTTTTCGAGAGTCATTACGAATTGTCTCGCGCACAGACTTGACGACTTCCAGCTTCCCGTACAAGCCGGTTTCCGAAAAGGCTTTAGCACCATAGACCACATACATACCATTCGGCAAAATGTACAAAAGTTCGAAGAGTACAATTTGCCACTATGTCTGGCATATGTGGACTATGAGAAAGCCTTTGATTCCGTCGAAATTTGGGCGGTGCTGCAGTCTCTTCAGCTGTGCCAAGTTGACTATCGGTATATCGAAATGCTGAAGTGTTTGTACTGTAGAGCTACGATGGCTATCCGAGGACAGAACCAGAGTACGAAACCTATCCAATTGCAGAGAGGTGTAAGACAGGGTGATGTTATATCCTCGAAATTCTTGACCGCTGCTTTGGAAGAAGTTTTCAAGCTTCTGGACTGGAAAGGATACGGTATTAACATTAATGGCAAGTACATCACTCACCTTCGATTTTCTGACGAAATAGTCCTTATGGCAGAATCGCTGAAGGACCTAAGCACCATGCTCAATGACCTCAATAGTGTCTCCCAACGAATAGGTCTTAGGGTGAACATGGACAAAACATAGATCATGTTTAATGTGCATGTTACACCTATGCCGGTAGTTGTTGGGAGCACTAAGCTCGAAGTTGTTGGCGAGTATGTTTACCTGGGACAAATATTCCGACTAGGTAAGTCCAACTTCGACCGAGAGGTCAATCGACGGATTCAACTCGATTGGGCAGCGTTTAGGAAATTACGGCAGGCTTCTCGTCAGGGATACCTCAAAACTTGAAAACGAGACTGTAAAACCAGTGCGTGTTGCCAGTGATGACATACGGTACTGAGACGTGGTCCTTCACTGCTGGCCTGATGAGGAAGCTCAAGGTCTCTCAGCGAGCTATGGAAAGGGCTATGCTCGGAGTTTCTCTGCGTGATAAACTCAGAAATGAGGATATCCGCAGTAGAACCAGAGTGACCGACATAGCCGCCGGATTAGTAAGCTGAAGTGGCAATGGGCCGGCCATATAGCTCGAAGACAACCGATGGGGAAAAAAGGTTCTCGAGTAGCAGCCTCGTACCTTCAGGCGAAGTGTTGGGCGTCCCCCCCCCCCTAGATGGAGTGACGATCAGGTAAGATATGCAGGAAGTCGATGGATGCAGATGGCTCAGGATCGTGCTTTGTGGTATTCCTTGGGGGAGGCCTATGTTCAGCAGTGGACTTGACGGGCTGTAATGATGATATTTTTTTTTATAGGAGAGGGGGCAAACGAGCATGCGGCTCTCCTGATGGTAAGTGACTACCGCCGCTCATGAACAACTGCAACACCAGGGGAATCGCAGATGCGTTGCCGGCCTTTTAAAAAGGAGTACGCTCTTTTCTTGAAGGTCCCTAAGTCGTATCGGTCTGGAAAAATCGCTGATGGTAATCGATTCCACAAGGAGGTCGTGCGAGGAAGAAAACATCTTCTAAATCGCACAGTGGTGGACCGCCAATCATCCAGATGGTGTGGATGGTATCGGGAGTTCTGCCGCGATGTGCGTTCGTGAAATTTGGCGGCTGGGATTAATCCGAACAATTCCTCAGAGTACTCCCCATGGTAGATGCGAAAGAAAATGCAAAGGGATGCAACATCTCTTCGCAGTGCCAATGAATCGAGCCGATCGGAAAGGGCTCGGTCGTCGACAATTGGAGCCGCTCTGCGTTGGATGCGGTCAAGTGGAAGGAGCTGGCACTGGGGAGCCCCTGCCCAGAGATGGGAACAGTATTCCATGTGAGGCCGAACTTGAGCCTTGTAAAGTAGCAGGCGGTGTGCCGGCATGAAATACTGTCCCGCTCTGCTGAGCACGCCAAGCTTGTTAGAGGCCAATTTGGCCTTTCCTTCCAAGTGACCACGAAACTGCACGTCACTCGATATGTCGACTCCGAGGATACCGATACTGGCTGAGGCAAGACCCCTTCTTGTGTGTGTGCCTTGAAACTGAGGAGATACGACAAAGGGGTTCTTTTTAGCGGTAAACGCGCAAACTTGTGTCTTCTGAGGATTAAATTGGACTAGATTTAGTCGCCCCCAATCCGAGACTTTGTTCAGCAAAGACTCGACTTCAGACACAAGTTTGTTCCGGTACTCAGCGACGTTTTCCCGAGAAATATTGGCACGGCCGGTGTATAGAGCATCACCAGTGCTGTCATCCGCATAGCAATGAATGTTACCAGTTAGCAACATATCATTGATATGCAGAAGAAACAGCGTTGGTGATAGCACACAGCCTTGTGGAACACCAGCGTTAATAGGTTTGTAGTCAGAGCATGCACCGTCTACAACGACCTTGATGCTCCGATCTGCAAGGAAGCTGGTGATCCAATTGCACAATTTCTCGGGAAGCCCATAGGAAGGGAGCTTCGAAAGAAGCGCTTTGTGCCAAACCCGATCGAAGGCCTTCGCAATGTCCAGACTAACGGCCAACGCCTCCCCCTTGGACTCTACTGCCTCCGCCCATCTATGGGTCAGGTAGACCAGAAGATCACCAGCTGATCGACCCCGACGAAAACCGTATTGGCGGTCACTAATTAGCTGGTGATCCTCAAGGTACCGGATGAGCTGGCAGTTAATAATGGATTCCATTATTTTGGAGAACAAGGAGGTGATCGCGATAGGCCTATAGTTGATGGGTCTGAGCGGTCGCCTTTTTTAGGGATCGGGTGGACAAAAGCTGTCTTCCATGAATTCGGGACTACGCCTTGGGAGTAGGAGTACCGGAAAAGACGCGTTAGGACCGGTGCCAACTCCGGAGCACACGCCCTCAGCACAATTGGGGGGATTCCGTCAGGCCCACTCGACTTCTGGATGTCCAGGGAGAGCAGTGCTTTGCGAACCGAGCGCTGTGAGAACAGCACATCCGGCATGGAACACTCACACCGCGGGATGGTCGGCGGTGTTTTCCCCCCGTCATCAAGAGTCGAGTTGGACGAGTTGGAAAGGGAGCCTAAAAGGTCGGCTTTGTCTTTTGCGTCATGGGCCAGTGAGTCATCCTCCCTGTGCAGAGATGGTAGTGATGGCTTACAGAAATTCCCTTGGACAGCCTTGGCGAGAGACCAGAATGCACGGGTTCCCGAAGGAAGGCGAACTAGTTTCTCGCCAATTCTGCCTATGTGCTCTGACTTTGCCTTGGCAATAACTCTTTTGAAAGGCCTGGAGGCGAAGTTATACTTCTTTTTAAGTGTGCTGGTATTTACATCCCGAGTCACCGAAGCCGCAGCCCAGGCTTGATAACACTCCTGCTTACTGCGTAATGCAGTCTTACAGGAGCTTTCGCATTTACCATGGGGAGTGCTCTGAGGAATTGTTCGGATTAATCCCAGCCGCCAAATTTCACGAACGCACATCGCGGCAGAACTCCCGATACCATCCACACCATCTGGATGATTGGCGGTCCACCACTGTGCGATTTAGAAGATGTTTTCTTCCTCGCACAACTTCCTTGTGGAATAGTTTACCACCAGCGATTTTTCCGGACCGATACGACTTAGGGACCTTCAAGAAAAGAGCCTACTCCTTTTTAAAAGGCCGGCAACGCATCTGCAATTCCCCTGGTGTTGCGGTTGTTCATGGGCGGCGGTAGTCACTTACCATCAGGTGAGCCGCATGCTCGTTTGCCCCCTCTCCTATAAAAAAAAAATCTTTAGATATTATGTTGAGTATGTAATATTAACGTTGTTTATGTCTAACATATTTAGTGAGAGAGCTCTTTATTTATTCTTTATTTTTTATTCTTTATAATTATATTTCGATTAAAGGGTTTTGTAAGCACATATTATGTTAAGTATAATTAGTGGATAGCTGTTATTGGCCGAACTTTATATTTATTGTAAAATCTGATTTTTAATACTATCGTAAGGCTGCTGTTATGTCGCATGTTTGTTGTTGTTGTTATGGTATACAAGAAGTACATTTCCACATCTGGAATCCGCGTAGGCGAAGTAACCAGTTGTGTCAGACCATATGCCAAGGCAAAGTCATAAACAGAACTCCCCGCATGATCGGTTAGACGTGAACCGAGCCATTCGGCATGGTGGGCGTTAAAATCGCCAAGGATCACGATCTCTGCGGATGGGACCTGTTGTAGCAAGAAATCTGTAGCTATTTGGACGTGGTTGATGAGACGGTCTGTTTCGGCATTACCGCTATGGGACCTATAGAGGCACCCGTAGACGCGCGGATGGTCGTCGCTGTCTACGCGTAGCCAAAGGATGGACAGGTCCGAACCTTCAAGACTGAAATGTTGAATTATAGAATTCCGTTGGATAATTATAAGCATCGGTGTTAATTTCTGTCAAACTGATGTAAGTCAAATTAAACGTGATAATCCACGCATTAGAACCAAACGGTTTATTTCATCTTTCGTAATGCGTAAAGCAAAGGAGTTGGATGTTCTGCTGGCATCTGTTTTTTCGTGGGATCGTGGTCAAGCACTGTCTTATAATAAGTAAAAAAAAAGATAAAATCCATAAAATTTGATTTATTGAATATATCAACGTTACTTAATGCATTCTTAATATGCACGGAAAATAATTATATTGCACGATATTTTATTTTTTATTGTTATTTTCAAGTACTATCTTTTATTTTCAAGTACTCGTATTTTCAAGTGCTTGGGGGACGAAGCTGCTCACGTACGTAGGAAATACTTGAAATCTGACTCCCTACGTGTTTCCTCCGGGTAGTGCTAAACGAGCAGAACCAATTACGGTGATAGTTTTCGGCCGCTGGCTTTTTGGTTACGGCAAATGATGTTGTTGTGTTCCGGAATGATGCTTAGTAAAGCCATATGTAGAATGGAGCTGAACTGGTTGTGTGTGCGTGTGTGTGTGAACCGGGTGCGAAGCGTCAGTTGTTGCTGTGTCAGGTGCTTGGAGGGTAGCGGGATCCAAAGCACGGTATTCCGCTGGCTGACCGCAGATAGTTGGGGGCCCAATTAGTGAATTAGCTACTCATGAAAGGATGCCCCAGCAACTAGCGAAAAATCCCAGGGTGACTCCATCGTGTCGGTTAGCGACTGGGCGAGAGGACCAGATGGCGATTTATAGGGGGGTTCGGGTGTCCCCTTAGTCTTTAGATATAGTTCTCATGGGCGCAGAAGCTCTGGTAGTATCGTTTGGATGCTAATGCAACGCCTCGTTCAACTGCCATTCTCCATATGGTTAAAAGTGAATATGCATTCACTCTTAACTCTGCCAATATGTGTATAAAAAAGAAAAGTATGGCTAAGCAGCGGTTGCACATCCTCTCATTACAAGTGTACCTCACTAATATTCGAGGATTGCACTCTAATCACAGTGCAGTCCGTCACCATTTTGAGACTGAGAAACTGCACCATTTTTCTTGACAAAGACCAAAATTGGATGTCCATTGAATGCGGCGTACCCCTCATTCCCTTTTTACCCTCATTCCCAAAAATATATATTTTAAATTAAAAAGGCTGTTGATGTGATGAGAATTATAACCAAAACACTTATTATGAATAAAAAAAAATGAAAATGAAAATTGCATAAAGTTTACTTAACCAAAACGAAAATTTTGCCATCGGTACAGAGCTCGCCGCAAATAATTATTTCGCATTGTCAGCTGGTATGTTAATTAAGGCAGCGCGCGCTCCATACAACTGTGAATCAGAGTTGACCTCACAAGCAATCTGTGCTATCCACCATGAATTTGTTAATTAACTTCTTTAGGTTAAATGTTGTATCACTTAATTAAAAAAAAATATATCTTTTGTTTTATGACGTAGTCGAGACACGCTGCAGCGATACTATGGCTGCAGAATTATTGCTAGTTCTACATCATCCACTTACCATCAGGTGGACTGTGTCATATTTATTCTATAAGAAAATCTCCTTCAATTCATTTAAAATTTTTGTGTAAACTATGAATCTTAACATGAACTATAGCCATGACAGCGATCACAATAGATTATTCCAGTCGCATTGATACTGATCTGCAAACCTGCATATAATGTTTATACAAAAAATATACATGCATAAGTTACAATTATTTGCATTTTAGGTTAAAAAAAAGTATTAAGTGAAAATAAATGGCAACGAAACGAGCCGGCTATTATCAGAATGCTGGGAACGGCAAACTTGTGGCAAGTGACATAAATTTAAGTGTTTACTTGCTACTCCGTGCGCCAACAGAAATTTACTTAAATACGTACGTAAAATTTTGTGTGCCTCTTCTTGATTTTCAAAAAACTAATGCCTTTTCAAAAGTTGTTAGAGCACTCTAGTAAAAAATCAACTAGGTACCTATCTCTAAAATGTTATTTAATCACGACAACGAATAACGCAATCAGGGGTAGTTACAAAGTTGGATCAGCATTCTACGATAGTGGTATGCTTTGCTTTATTTGTAATTTTGCTTTTTGTTGCTGATACTCTTGTTATGATGTATTTACTATAAGAAGCTATGGTCTCTGATGATTATTTTGGATGATTATATAGCAGACTCATTTCTGATCCAAGTGTGAGTAGGGTTCCTTTTAGTTACTTTGTTACTTCGTACAATGATTACATAATATACAACTAATATATTAAAACATAATTAGTAGTGATTGAAAATTATAGATAATAATTATGAAGTTATGATGGTTTTAGGCTGGAAAATGGTTTAATTATTTTTGAGTATTTGAAACAAAGAAAACATTTTTGAGTATTTTTTTATTAATAGTATAGTTGTAGCACGAATGGGTCGGCTCGACCGGGGAAGGACCACGCTCTCACAGAATACCAACGTAAAATAGCAACTTAATGCTGCTGTGTTTCGTATGGTGAGTGTAGAGAACCGGAGACCTATTTTACTGGAAAGGAAACACTATCTTAGTCCTCACGGCTGACAACGCATCTGCATTTTAATTCGCAAATGAAGATAGATGTAGGTGTCTATGGGCAACAGCAACTACTTACCATTAGGTGGACTGTGCGGACTTCTCTGTTAAGCGCATTGAGAAACGATCGTCATTGACTATTTGTTGAATCAAGCTGCAATCTTCAAGACACTTCGCAATGTGACACAAACTAAACTAATTGTATAAAACAAATTATTAATAAAGGATTGTTTATAATTGCTTGACGCTGACAAAAGTACAACAAACAAGTTATCGAACAAAATGCCACATATATTATAATTAAATGTAATTAAACTTTTGAAAAAAAAAACATATCTTGAATTTGTATATAAAATACGAACAAACTCTTTCCTCGAACTTTTATGTAAATTATTACGATTTAGGATAGAATAATGCAAGCATACACTTCATTTTAAGAAAAAACTTAAGTTAGTCAAATTTAACCGAATGATGTTACAAAAATACACTGAAATGTAACAAAATTTTTAATTTTTACGTATTACGGGTTTTTAATTAATTAATGAGCCTACAAGCTAGCTTAGTGCTGTGAGCTCAAATGCTAGTTATCACGTAATTTAATTAATAAGTTAAATTGTAATTGTTATTTCATGTCTAATATTGCAATATGTGTATGTCCATTCCTGTGAGATGTTAAAGTGATGTATCAAACTAGGTTAGACACATCATATTTATTTTTAACGCGGATCTTATTTAATCAATTTAAAAGATCTTTAACATATTTGTTTTAGTAAAAAGTAAAAACCTTAAAAGAAAAAAAATATTTCCACCCATGGCTTCCAAAGTCGGTGCTAAGTGAGCTATTGTGTCTATAAGAACAAATCCTCTGACTTCAGAAATATAAATAGGATTAAAGATATTTAATAATAATAATTTAATAAAAATAATTGTGTATTTAATTACAAAATGGATTAAACAAATCATTTTAGAAGTAGCTTGGTAGCGATCACCTCACTCCCAAGGGTTACTATCATCTATAAATTCCTTAAAATTATAATAATACATTTTATATTACAATGTTACTTTACTCCACGCACAAGTTTTAGTAACGATCTAAGAGCAAGTCTCATTCAACACAATTCCTATGATGTCCCGGACATCAGTCTGAGCGAGATTAGAAAAGATCTCCAGCACCTTAAAACCGGCATGTCCCGGGCGAAAATCGCTTTACAGCGGAGATTCTGAAAGCGGGTGGAAAACCGATACTGAAAGTCCTTCAGAATCTCTTTAATTTCGTCCTCCTTGGTGGCACTACTCCGGAGGCGCGGAGCAGAAGTGCGGTGGTCTTGTTCTTCAAGAAAGGCGACAACGCTCTTTTGAAGAACTACAGACCGATTTCCCTTATGAGCCGCGTCTATGTGCTGTTTTCGAGAGTCAATACGAATCAACAACTTCAAGCCTACTTTGTCTTACGTATGTGGACTGTGAGAAAGCTATTGATTCCGTCAAAATTCCAGCGGTGCCAAGTTGATTGTCAGTATTTAAACGTGCTGAAGTGTTTGTACAGTGGGGCTACGATGGCTATCCGAGAATAGAACCAGACTACGAAATCTATCCAACTGTACAAAGGTGTAAGACAGGGTGATGTTATATCCCCGAAACTCTTCACCACTGCATTGGCAGACGTTTTCAAGCTACTGGACTGGAAAGGATACGATATTAACATCAATAGCGGGTACATCACTCACCTTCAGTTTGCTGACGATATATTTCTTATGGCAGAATCGCTGGAGGACATAAACACTATTGTCAATCACCTCAATAGTGTCTCCCAACGGGTAGAACAATGATCATGTGTAACGTTAATGTTACATGGCTGTAATTGTTGGGAGAACTAAGCTCAAAGTTGTTGACGAGTATGTTTACCTAAGACAAATAGTCCAATTAGGTAATTTCAACTTCACTTGATGACCTATGGATCTGATACATGGTCCTTCACTGCTGGCCGTATGAGAAAGCTCAAAATCATTCAGCGGGATATGTAGAGGGCTAAACTCAGCGTTTCTCTTCGTGATAGACTTAAAAACGAGGATATTCGCAGTAGAACTACAGTAACATATATAGCCCAAAAGATAAGTAAACTTAAGTGGCAATGGGATGGCCATATAGCTCGAAGAACCGACAAACGATGAGGAAGAGAGGTTCTCAAGTGGCAGCCTAGTACCGGCAGGTGAAGTGTAGGGCGTCCCTCCACTAGATGGAGTGACGACCTGGTAAAGGATGCAGGAAGTCAATGGATGCAGGTGGCTCAGGACCGTGCTTTGCGGCATTCCTTGGTGGAGTCCTATGTTCAGCAGTGGTTTTGTGAAGGGCTGTAATGATGGTGATGATTTTTAGTATTTTATGTGTAAATTATTGTAGCCTTTTTAGTCTGTAGTGGTTTCTTCTTTTTATTAATCTTTATTTCTTGACTCTTTGCCTAAGGCGGCCTTAACTATTACATTCTACTATTCTATACAAACATTTGTATCTTATTTTTCCTTCCTCAGGGGTCGAATTTTTCATATGTCAAATTTAAGTGGGGCTACCTCTGATAATAATATTATTATGGAGGAGGAGGCCTGTGCTCAGCAGTGGGACGTATATATAGACTGAAATATATATATATGTATATATATATATATATATATATATATATATATATAACGAACATCGCGTCACCATCTTTGGCTGCATCACCACTTCACTTACCATCAGGACTGGGATAGTAATCAAGAAAACATACAGTCAAAATGAGAACCTCCTCCTTTTCTAGTCGGCTAAAAATAAATATCGTGAACATGAACTACTAAACACTTGTGACTCATAAAATGCAAATGTATTATGTATTATATATTTTACGCAGTAGAGTCATGATGCAGGTATATTATTGGTATAGTTTTAGCCCAAATAGGACAGCTCGAAAGGGGGAAGCACTACGCTCTCACAGATTTCCAGCGTAAAATAGCAGCTTCACGCTGCTGTGTTTAGTGTAGTGAGTGTAGAAAACCGGATACACTCTTTTTCTTTAAACGAAGCATTCCACTTATTCCTCACATGTGAAAACGCATTTGCATTTTGATTCGTAACGAGGATAGATAACCACTTACCATCTGGTGGACTGTGTGCTCGTTTGTCATTCTTATCCTTTAAAAAAATCTCAAAGGTAATAACCTTATATTTTGTATACTTACAGTTTTACAAGTACTTATATATTTAAAATTAATTAACTTACTGCAACCACTAAACTAATGTTAAATAATTAATTTTAAACGTGGTAGAGCCATGCTGTAGATATATTAGTAGTATACTTGTAGCACGAATGGGTCTGCTCGACCGGGGAAGGACCACGCTCTCACAGAATACCAGCCTAAAATAGCAGCTTAACAATTTTTACTAGAAAAGAGGCATTCCATCTTAGTCATCGCGGGTGATAACGCATCTGCATTTTGATTCGCAAACGAGGATAGATGTAGATGTCTATGGGCCACATCAACCACTTATCATCAGGTGGATTGTGTGGTCGTTTGTCACCCTATCCTATAAAAAAAGATTCTTTAACATTACCGACCAGGGAAGAACCATGCTGATATTTGATTCTTAATCCATGTTAGTGTCGATCGTTCAAAGTTACCATTTACTATGACGTGAATTGTGTACCCGTCTATCACTTTTTCTTTGACAAAAAGATAAATATAACATTTTTACATCGTCCCGTGTAATTTCATATCATCCCTTGGCTGTTATAAAATGGGACAAAGAGAGAGACAGAGAAAAGGGTAATAAGCAGTAGCATGTCCCTGTTAACAACTCTAATGTTATAGGACTTTTTTTATTGAATAAGGATGACAAACGAACAAACAGTCCATCTGATTTTTTTTTTTTTTTATAAGAGAGGGGGCAAACGAGCATGCGGCTCACCTGATGGTAAGTGACTACCGCCGCCCATGAACAACCGCAACACCAGGGGAATTGCAGATGCGTTGCCGGCCTTTTAAAAAGGAGTAGGCTCTTTTCTTGAAGGTCCCTAAGTCGTATCGGTCCGGAAAAATCCCTGGTGGTAAACTATTCCACAAGGAAGTTGTGCGAGGAAGAAAACATCTTCTAAATCGCACAGTGGTGGACCGCCAATCATCCAGATGGTGTGGATGGTATCGGGAGTTCTGCCGCGATGTGCGTTCGTGAAATTTGGCGGCTGGGATTAATCCGAACAATTCCTCAGAGCACTCCCCATGGTAGATGCGAAAGAAAATGCAAAGAGATGCAACATCTCTTCGCAGTGCCAATGAATCGAGCCGATCGGAAAGGGCTCGGTCGTCGACGATTCGAGCCGCTCTGCGCTGGATGCGGTCAAGTGGAAGGAGCTGGCACTGGGGAGCCCCTGCCCAGAGATGGGAACAGTATTCCATGTGAGGCCGAACCTGCGCCTTGTAAAGTTGCAGGCGGTGTGCCGGCATGAAATACTGTCCCGATGGTAAGTAAATGCTGTGGCTAATACGTACTATACTCGTAATATATAGTATTGTACTATATTTCGGGTCTGCGTACTATATACTGTTGAAGAATTATATAGTACGCAAAAATTCAATATTTATATTAACAATATTAAATGAAATCTTTGCAAAAGTAAAAGATTATATGGGACTACATGTGAAGCACCAGCTTTCCAATAAAAAAAGAATATCGAAATCGGTTCAACCAGTAAAAAGTGTAACACATAAAAAACATACAGTCGAATTGCGTACTGGCTCCTTTTTGAAGTCGGTAGAAAATGATAAATTCCACTTAATTCGGCTCTATCATTAGAATACACCAACCGTCTTAATTTTTAGCAATATCAAAATCTCGTTAAAATCCAGCAATATTTTCTAATGTTCATTAAGTCTAAAATTAAAGTAACTGCAAGAAACTGTCAAACATGAAACAGCTTCTGACTGAATGAGGGCGTCCACCATCCACCACTCTATCTGCCACCAGGGCGGTTCCACTTAAAAGTGAGGCATAACATTTGACAGATTTATTAGCGGGGAAGTTAATTTGTTCGGAAAATGTGAAGGTTATTGTTTCTTTCTGTACTATAAGTTATATTTTATATCAATAAGATTAAAAATAAATATACCAATCCACAGATATCGATAAAAGTAGTAAAATTTAAAAAAAGTAAAAAAATGTGCAAAAACATTAAAGAGCAAAACACTAAGGCATTGTTTTGTGTATTAACTACTCTAGAAAATATTATGTACTCTAGAAAATATTATGTACTCTAGAAAATATTATGTACTCTAGAAAATGGTTAACTTTTTTTAAGAACTAACTTCTCAATTAAATGATATTATGCAACAAAACACTTTACCTCAGTGTCAACTAGCGACATAAGCTAAGCAACTAAGGTATGCGTGATAAAATAAAATAATGTGTCTTTTCACCTAGTTTGAAGATCACTTCCCAACCTCCCTTAACAACGTGCACTATCCCCGTCACCACTAATCCCATTAACATTGCCCCCAACACCATTCACATCACTTAGCGGTCAGCCTCCGATGAGTATTTTAGCTGAGGATGCCTCGTTTAGAAGCGATACACGTTCATATTATTGACGGTGGTGTGTCTTTCCTAGTGTCTTGGTGTTGGGAGTAGTGGTGTTAGGGTAAGTGGAGGCGGGGATAGTGCACGCAATTGAGGAAGAGCGGGAGGTGCTTTTAGGTTGAAAGAAATCCCGCAATCGCCACACATTTAATTTTTTTATAAAATAGGGTGACAAACGAGCACACAGTCCACCTGATGGTAAGTGGTCGCTGTGACCCATAGACATCTACATCTATCCTCAATAAAGAATCAAAATGCAGATGCGTTGTCACTCGTGAGGACTAAGATCGAATACCTCATTTCCAGTAAAAAGGTTTCCGATTTTCTAGACTCATTTTACGAAACACAGCAGTGTTAAGCTGCTATTTTACGCTGGTATTCTGTGAGAGCGTGGTCCTTCCCCGGTCGAGCCAACCCATTCGTGCTACAACTGTACTTCTAATATAGCTGCAGCATGGCTCTAACACGTATAAAATTTTCTGGCAGATATTATGCTTAGTCAACTTTTTGAAAAGCACGGGATGAGCTGTGGTGATTAATTCTCTTGCGCCTCCACAGCGTGACATTTTGCTATAAAATTAGATGAAACAACAGATATAGGGTCCAAAAAACATACTTTATTAAAGAATACTCGGAGCCATAAACTAAAATTTGGGTTGTCTTCCAAATTCAAATAATTTAATAAATTATTGTAACCCATGACGAATCAGTTAAAAAATAAACATATGAAAACACCGTGCAGTAGTGGCAGTGTTAGATTATTTACTACCTCATATCTTCCTGCGGATATCTTTAGCGACATTCTGTCGCCGAAACAAATCAGAAACTAGGCAGGGGTGTTTTCCTAAAAACAACTAGAAAATAAAAATAACTGCGGGAAGAAATAAAAAGTTTGCGGTTAACAACAATGAGGTATTTTATTTTCTTTTATAATTTCTTTTCTTTATTTTGTTCTAAAATACATTGTCAATACTTACAATATTTTCATTTTAAGCAGTATTTAAGCATCTTAGGGTGTTAATACACCAATTGATCGATCCCATTAATCGACACACATCAATATCGATCGATTGCTGTGGTGCATTTAGCTAATCGACGGATACTGGTCTATAAAACTTTGTTCAATCAACGATCGACGTTGATCGACAATTAATGGATGTGGTTGTGGGCTCATTATCAGTATCTTTTAAGATGTGTGCAGAAGAGGACGCGTTATTGTTGGCCATTTATTATTATGACAGAGACGCAAACGAAGAAGGTATGCAGTCTCCTGTTACCGTTTTTTAAGGCTAGACATAATAAACGTCGACTAATACTTTCTACCATCGATCGCCGATCAATCGTTTGATGTGGTAACACACTCATCCAAAATTAAGTATGGAAAATATTTCCCTTACGAGGTAATCTATGAGGAGGCATGTGTTCAGCAGTGAACATTTATGGGCTGTAATGATTAAAAGAAAAACAAACTACACCATATGTTTGTAACGAGTAGCCATTTGCGTAATGTAAGCAATAAAACTGTCGGTCCTTAAACTCTTTATGACCACAATGTTTAAATCTTGAGATAAACTACATAAAATTACATAGGATCTTAAAAAAAGAGTTCTTACTTTACCTACGGAAAACCATTAGACAATTTAATCAAATTTATAAATAAAATATTAGATTTGTTTGATAAAAATTAAATTGAAACATATGGTACTCATTATCATCATCATCATCATTACAGCCCTTCACAAGTTGCTGAACATAGGCCTCCCCCAAAGAATACCACAAAGCACGGTCCTGAGTCACCTGCATCCATCGACTTCCTGCATATCTTACCAGGTCGTCACTCCATCTAGTAGGGGGACGCCCTACACTTCGCCTGCCGGTACGAGGCTGCCACACGAGAACCTTTCTTCCCCATCGGTTGTCGGTTCTTCGAGCTATATGGCTGGCCCATTGCCACTTCAGCTTACTAATCCGTTGGGCTATGTCGGTTACTCTGGTTCTACTGCGGATATCCTCATTTCTGAGTTTATCACGCAGATGAACTCCGAGCATAGTCCTCTCCATAGCACGCTGAGCGACCTTGGGCTTCCTCATCCGGCCAGCAGTGAAGGACCACGTCTCAGTTCCGTATGTCATCACTGGCAACACGCACTGGGTGTACAGTCTCGTTTTCAAGTTTTGAGGTATACCTGACGAGAAGATGTGTCGTAATTTCCCGAACGCTGCCCAACCGAGTTGAATCCGTCGATTGACCTCTCGGTCGAAGTTGGACTTACCTAGTCGGACTATTTGTCCCAGGTAAACATAGTCGTCAACAACTTCGAGCTTAGTGTTCCTAACAACTACCGGCATAGGTGTGACATGGACATTAAACATGATCTTTGTTTTGTCCATGTTCATCTTAAGACCTATCCGTTGGGAAACACTATTGAGGTCATTGAGCATAGTGCTTAGGTCCTCCAGCGATTCTGCCATTAGGACAATATCGTTGGCAAATCGAAGGTGAGTGATGTACTCGCCATTGATGTTGATACCGTATCCTTTCCAGTCCAGAAGCTTGAAAACATCTTCCAATGCAGCGGTAAAGAGTTTTGGGGATATGACGTCACCCTGTCTTACACCTCTCTGCAATTTGATAGGTTTCGTACTCTCGTTCTGTACTCGGATAGCCATCGTAGCCCTACTGTACAAGCACTTCAATACTTCGATATACCGACACTCAACTTGGCATCGCTGAAGGGACTGCAGCACCGCTCAAATTTCGACGGAATCAAATGCTTTCTCATAGTCCACATACGCCAGACATAGTGGCAAATTGTACTCCTCGGACTTCTGTACAATTTGTCTAAGGGTATGTATGTGGTCTATGGTGCTAAAGCCTTTTCGGAAACCGGCTTGTTCGGGAGGCTGGAAGTCGTCAAGTCTGCGCGCGAGACGATTCGTAATGACTCTCGAAAACAGCACGTAAACGCGGCTCAGAAGGAAAATCGGTCTGTAATTCTTCAAGAGAGCGTTGTCGCTTTTCTTTAAGAACAAGACCACCGCACTGCTGCTCCACGCCTCCGGTGTAATGCCACCATGGAGGACGGAATTAAAGAGCTTCTGAAGGACTTCAAGTACCGGTTTTCCACCCGCTTTCAGAAGCTCGGCTATAATTCCATCCTCGCCTGGGGCCTTGCCGTTTTTAAGGTGCTGGAGAGCCATTCTAATCTCGCTCAGACTGACGTCTGGGATATCATCGGAATAATGTCGGATAAGACTCGCTCTTGGATCGTTACTCACACTTGCGTGCGGCTCCAACGATGACGTGTACAGCTGCCCATAGAATCTCTCAATCTCACTCAAAATCTCAGGTGCCCCGGAAAAGATGCTGCCACATTCGGTCTTGAGCTTTGACAGTTGGATCTTTCTGGCAGACAGATCTCTGGCAAAGACTTTGGAGCCTTGGTTCCGCTCGATCGCTTCTTCAATACGAGCTGTATTGAAGTTGCGTAAGTCCCGCCGCATGCATTTGGAGACCTGTCTGTTCAGTTGCCTGTATGCTGTCAAATCTGTTGCAGAATGTAGCTTCATCTCCCGTCTAACAACCATGAGATTAAGAGTGTGATCGGAGAGCTTTTGTGTTCTTCTGCGGCGGGTCTTGCAGAACTTAGCTGCGACCGCATGGACAGTTTCCACGAGCTTTTCATTCATATCGTCAACTGCATTGCAATCTTCTAGGCACTGAAAACGGTTTCGTAGCTCGAGCTGCAAGGTTTCAGGACTTTGGATTAGAGCACGAGGGGGACGTAGCGTTGATTTCATTAGACGTGACCTCTCCAACTTAACGTTTAGGTTTAGTGTACCTCTAACCATTCGGTGATCGCTACCAGTTTTCACCCTCGCGATTACTGAGACATCACTGAACAGTTGTCGTCTGGTCATCATAATGAAGTCAATCTCATTTTTGTCGAATCGTCGGGGCTCGACAAAACTCGACTTCTTTAATACTGTTCGTATTAAAGAAGCGATCGAGCGGAACCAGGGCTTCAAACTCTTTGCTAAAGATCTGTCTGCCAGAAAGAGCCAACTGTCGAAGCTGAAGACCGAATGTGGCAGCGTCGTTTCGTGCAGAATCGTCTCGCGCACAGACTTGACGACTTCCAGCCTCCTGAACAAGCCAGTTTCCGAAAACGCTTTAGCACCATAGACCACTTACATACCCTTTGGCAAATTGTACAGAAGTCCGAAGAGTACAATTTGCCACTATGTCTGGCGTATATAGAATATGATTCCGTCGAATGTTGAATTGATTCCGTCGAAATTTGGGCGGTGCTGCAGTTCCTTCAGCGGTGCCAAGTTGACTATCGGTATATCGAAGTGCTGAAGTGTTTGTACAGTAGAGCTACGATGGCTATCCGAGTACAGAATCAGAGTACGAAACCTATCCAACTGCAGAGAGGTGTAACACAGGGTGGCTTAATATCCCCGAAACTCTTCACCGCTGCATGGAAGACGTTTTCAAGCTACTGGACTGGAAAGGGCCGCACCCTTCGGCACCCACGATATTAACATCAATGGCAAGTACATCACTCACCTTCGATTTGCCGACGATATAGTCCTTATGGCACAATCACTGGAGTAACTAAACATTATGCTCAATGACCTCAATAGTGTCTCCCAACGGATAGGTCTTAAGATGAACATGGACAGAACAAAAATCATGTGTAATGTCCATGTCACACCTATGCCGGTAGTTGTTGGGAGCACCAGCCTCGAAGTTGTTGACGAATATGTCTACCTGGGACAAATAGTCCGACTAGGTAAGTCCAACTTCGACCGAGAGGTCAATCGATGGATTTAACTCGGCTGGGCAGCATTCGGGAAATTACGACACATCTTCTAGTTAGACATACCTCAAAACCTGAAAACGAAATTGTACAACCAGTGCGTGTTGCCAGTGATGACTTACAGATCTGAGACGTGGTCCTTTACTGCTGGCCGTATGAGGAAGCTCAAGGTCGCTCAGTGACCTATGGAGAGGGCTATGCTCGGGGTTTATCTGCGTCATAAACTTAGAAATGAGGATATCCGCAGTAGAACCAGAGTACCTGACATAGCCCAACGGATTTTAAATTAGTCAGTCGCCCAATTAGTCAGCTCAAGTGGCAGTGAGCCGGCCATATAGCTAGAAGAACCGACAACCGATGGGGAAGAAAGGTTCTCGAGTGGCAGCCTCGTACCGGTAGACGAAGTGTAGGGCGACCCCCACGAGATGGAGTGGCTCAGGACCGTGCTTTGTGGCATTCCTTGGGGGAGGCCTATGTTCAGCAGTGGACTTGTGAAGGGCTGTAATGATAATGATGATGATGATGACAGCAAAGAATTGGGAGCAGCATTCTATCAACTCCGACTATAGGCGTGCGGTCAATCGTCTTCAACGAAAAGTCCATTTCCGCCTCTCTGAACATCGAGACCTCTAAAAGAGTAAGCTCATAGAGAATATCTCTCCCTCTCATACAGCGTATTATCAGATGGCAAGACCCCTCCGCATAGACGCTATCACCCACACTCCCCCTCCCTCCCGTCCCGACGGTACGGTTGCCTTCGAGGATGAGGAAAGGCTGAGTGCTTTGCAGACAGCATTGCCGCACAATGCTCTCCTAGCTCTCAACCCAGCGACCCCTCCCACATCCAGACAATGGAGGATGAGATCCGCCGCCGGAACTCACCCCCCACAGCTTCTGTCCCTATCACTGTGTTTAATGAGGAAATCTAATCCCTCATCATAGGACTGAAGTCCAAAAAGGCTTCTTTTTTGGGTATCCCCAAACCAGGAAAGCCTCTCAACCTCCCCTCCAGTCATCGTCCCATCAGCTTCCTCAAGGTCATGGGCAAACTCTTCGAAAGAGTCATCCTCACTCGCATGAGGCTCCATCTGTTTCCCACAGACGGTGACCCTCTTGTCATCCCCTACCAATTTGGTTTCCGAGTGAAACATTCTTGTCCCCAATAAGTTCACCGTATTGTGGAATATATCCTCAGCGGTTTCTATCCTCGTCGTCATAAGACCATCCCTATCTTTTTCAATATTACAAAAGCTTTTGATAGAGTCTGGCACGAAGGCCTTATCTATAAACTATATAAAATAGGTCTCCCTGATCATCTTGTTCGTCTCGTAGCCTCTTACCTGCAGGATTGTACCTTTCGTTTTAGACACGGAGGCACTCCAAAGCGCCTCATCAAAGCCGGTGTCCCTCAGAGCTCAGTGCTTGCCCCTCTCTTGTATATCCTGTTCACCAACGACATTCCGCACCTCGTCGAAAGGTGTTCAGCTCTCCTTCTTCGCAGACGACACTGCCCTCTACTGTAAAGATATCTAGTTACATTTCATACGGAACAAGATCCAAAAGTCAGTTGATGACTTAGTAGCTTGGTTTCAAAAATGGCGAATCGATGAGAACCCGGAGAAGAGCACCGCCGTTCACTTCGATCATAAACAACGCCGCCTCAATAACATTCCACCAATCCGTATGCTAGGAACCCTTGTCCCCTGGCATACGACTGCCAAATATTTAGATGTCATCCTTGACACGAGGCTCACCTTCGGGCCCCATGTCAAAAGAGTAACCCGCAACGCACGTTTTTATTTGAGTCGGCTCAACAGTATGTTGGGCCGGCACAGTAAAATGTCCCTCCGCAACAAGTGAAACCTTTATAAGGTATGTTTTCTTTATACGACCAGTCATGACTTACGCCGGCCCCATATTTGCCCACGTTAATCCTAAAACCATTGACGAACTCCAAATAGTTCAAAACCTCTTCCGTCTTCGAGCTACGAACGCACCCTGGTACGTCCGTAACGCCGACCTCCATCAAGACTTAGAGCTCCCCACAGTCCAGCAATTTCTGAACACTCTCTGAGAACTTTTTTAAAGCCCCAGAATCTCACTACAATCACTTTATTCGTGAGGCAGCTTTCTATGCAGCCCCACTCCCCTTTCGCTATCGAGTCCGAAGACTGAGAAACGCTCTCTCGGACCCGCCAAACAAGCTTTCGGCCGACCTGAACTGCCTTCTGGCGGCTCAGGCCGACTGTTCTTAATTTGCCTTACTAAGGCTCCCCCTTAGCGGCTCGTCGCCGCCTGCACCCCCTTTTCCCAAAAGAGGGTCGCTTCCGATTCGGCAGAAAGGCCTCATAAGGCAACGATAGTCTCACAGGTGGTGTTTAGTGGGCAGCCACTTAGGTTAGGTTAGGTTATTGGCAGTGAGTCCCACATAACCACGACATCCGGCTGTCGTGGTATGCTTAGAGCATTCACAATCTCCCTGGCGTTTTCGTGGGTAGCGTTGCTTCTGGGCGCAAAAAAACGCAAAGTGTCAACATGAACAAGTGGGATCCAAGCCTCCGCTGTCCATCCGTCTGTTTGTTAGCGGGATGTAACTTATTAACCGTAATAGGTAGGTAGTGTTTTACATGGTACAGCCATGCTGCAGCTATTAAAACTATAGTTGTAGCACGAATGGCTGAACGCTGTTGGGTTTATTATGGTGAGTATAGAGAACCGGAGACCCTTTTTAATGGAAACGAGGCATTCTATCTTAGTCCTCATGGGGGACAACACATCTACATTTTGATTCGTAATCGAAGATAGATGTAGATGTCTATGTGCCACAGCAACCACTTTCCATCAGGTGGATTGTGTGCTCGTTCGTCACCATTATCCTATAAAAAAATGCGTGAGTGTAGTGGAACACTCGGTTGGAACGAAGTTTCTTGCGTAGTATATTATTATTGATAAAAGTAGGTATTATATTATTGATTAAAAACTACAAATAAATTAATTACCAGCGTCTAATAAAATGAAGCATCATTTGAAATAAAATAATATTTCTTTCATGGCAACATAAAAAAAAATCGAGGGAAATGGATGTATTTCCATCCCACTTCCTTATTTCGCCGCCGAGGCCGTCTACACTATGGCATAAGGGGTAGTGACGAAAAAAATCTTACACTTTTTGTCGCCTAGCTCCCATCTGCCAAACCAACCAAGGCCAAAAAAACGTGTCTTTTTTCTGTATTGATATGTGTTTTGTACACAGACTGTAGCGGAACCTGGATCAACACGCAATAAGGTGATGCTGTGTGTATGGTGGGATTGGAAAGGCATCGTTTACATGAACATTTACAGCGGGGAAAAACCATCGATTCGGAACTCTACTGCCAACAAATAATGAGACTCAAGCAAGATATTGAGACAAAATGGCAGGAATTGATCAACAGAAAAGAACTGGTCTTTCATTATGATAACGCCAGACCACATGATTAGTTATGTCTTTGAGACTTTCAATAGTCAATTTCACACTTAAATTCCTGAAAATCCAGTATTTGCTTGAGTACTTGAAACTAGTTTAATACTTTTAATGATTATTTACTTTTGTTGCTTGTGTTTTTTTAACGAACGCTTTCAAGAGGTTTAATATTTAAGTTTCTAATGTTATATTGTTTCGCATGTTCTATCCATGATGCTTCGAATCTCTGGTATTCAATATATCTAATAAAAAACTTTGAAATAAAAATTTCTTGAATTTGTATATAAAATACGAAGGAACTTTTTCCACGACCTTATATACTTATAGTATATAGTATATTATATACTATAAGTATATGAGGTGTAACAAAACAGTGCTCAATAACTTAGGGAATGAGTCTACTCGTCAACATGAGTAATTTTTAATATCGGATCAAGTTTGAAATCTCAGTCAGCTATTCCACACAAAATTTCGTAAAAACTCGTTTAAAATGTATGGAGGACCTGAATTTTTTTTGCAATTTCGAAGATAGATCCGTAGTAAAATTTGCTCATATTGACGTGTAGAATAGAAATAGAAATCAATATTTTGGTTACACCATATTTTTATTATATTTTGTAGATGTTAGTTAAAGACATGTAAATAAAAATATAAACTGTTAAAAATGAGGTATTATCATTTCATAATTATCATCATTATAGCCATTCACAAATCCACTACTGAACATAGGCACTAGGTACATATAACCAAGGAATGCCACAAAGCACGATCCCGAGTCCCCTGCCTCCATCGACTTCCTGCATGTCGTACCAGGTTGTCACTCCACCTAGTGGGGGGACGCCCTACACTTTGTCCGCAGGTACGCGGCCGCCACTCGAGAACCTATTTTCCCCATCGTTTGTCGGTTCTTCGAGCTATATGGCTGGCCCATTGGCACTTCAGCTTACTAATCCGTTGGGCTATGTCGGTCACTCTGGTTCTATTGCGGATATCCTCATTTCTAAATTTGTCACACAGAGAAACTCCGAACATAGCCCTCTCCATAGCTCGCTGAGCAACCTTGAGCTTCCTCATACGGCCAGCAGTGAAGGACCACGTCTCAGTTCCATCGGTCATCACTGGCAACACGCACAGGTTATTCAGAAGAAAAATCTATACATCATATACACAAATATATTGATACATTCGCTATTAATAAATTGTTAATTTTTAGGTATTTTTGGGCTCCAAACATAAATACATATTTAACTACTAAACCTCAGCATAAAATAAATTTTCCCTTAATAGGGTACCAGCTAAGGCGCTGAAATATACATTTTTTCACACACACACTAGCATCCTTGCAAATTTTCTTATACACACTACAATATTGAAATGCCGCATTCACGGATCTGTTCTTTTCAGGTAGCACGGTATCTAGTCTGAGGACGCGAAGACCTATCAATAATCTAAGTTGCTTGATATCTCAGATCAAATCTGCCCACATTGAAAGAGGCTCAAGTCCATTACGTATTGAGAAAATAAGAACCTACCTATGGATATTGACGGAAAATTCGCTCCAATTGTATAGATGTATCAAGCTTGAAAATGCAAAAAATAAAGCCGACATGAATAAAAATGATGTGATGCTTTCCTTTTATAAGTAATCGATCAAATTGCAGCTGCATGTACCAGGTATTGCTTGCTATTGAAGACTATGATGTAATTTTAGACGATAAAAGTTTGGCCACTTTACATTAAACTTTGACAGACTTATGTATCACGATGATTCTTGCATTATTTATTTTTTGATGTGAGATCAATAGAAATTATTCAACTTTAATTACGTTTACTTACTATGATGAACATAACCATTTAACAAAAACTAACATCTAATTCATAGCAGCCAAAAATATTACTGCCTAATTTGGTGCTTACGCAATAGAATAAACAAGAAATAACACTAGAAATGCAATGCGAAATGACGATTAACCTAGAACTAATATTTAATTACAAAAAAAAAACAGACATCATCAATTAACGTTGTTGTAATTTTAAATATTTTCTTAAAACATTGAACACTTATAATGGTTTTTAAAAATTGACAAGAAACAGTACATAGATATTTAAACTAACAAGAAATCCTACTTAAGTAAGCGGCGTCATTAATCAAGCTGTCGAGCGATACTCTGTTGAGTTATATAAATTGCTCGGGTTCAACTCGGCTTTCAGAGAAGTAGGAAAGATTTGTCTGCATATATTTAACTATGCTTTTAAACTACTACTTTGATGACATTACTAAAGTTAAAAATCTCACACATCCTTCAACAAACAACACTATATATTACATTTTTATTGAAGGAAAACTAAAGTTAATAATAATACTCTCTGTATTTAAAGCATTCCCAAAAAATTGTTATAAGCCCCGCAAATTGGTAATGCGTTGGAACCTTGTCACATTAACGTCCACGTGACGAAATCCGCAATTAAATAGTACAGTAAACAAAAAAATATACTAATATTATTGATGTGAAAGTAACTGTCTGTCGCTTTCACGTTTAAACCGCTGAACCGATTTTAACGCACATAGTTTTGACGGTACGCAGAGTGATAGTGATGCTGATAAGCTACAAATAAAACAAACTATCTGAAAAATTTTCTATATATGTTTTATTTTACATTTTAAAAAATTAAAAAAAATCTTACCTAATTCTTCAACTCCACTCATAAAATTAGTTTCTAAGTGTGTTGTTTATGATTCAATATAACTTCCTGTATTGATAGTAAATAATTCGTCAACTAATCTATGTGTCTTTTTTTGCTATCCCTGTTGCGCTCAATACACGCTCTGTGATCTTGGTCGTATTTTGTGTTTAAAAATTTCTATTACAATTTGCTCTGATATAACTACATCCTCACTAGTGTCAGATGCATTTTTCAGGGATTGAGTTACATTATGAAGTAGTACTTTAGTGTCCCCCTTCTCTTTTACAAAAAAAATTATCCACTTTAATTATAATTTCGCGAGCATGGGTATTAATTATTTTTTACTCATTTTAACACAAATATGATGACAATAACAAACAACAACAAAACTTAACAACAACAAAACGAGATAATTAGAAATAATAACAAGAAATATGTGCGTGTTCACAACTCGATAAGCGAATATTATATTGCTGATTTTTCAATGTTACGAGATTACATCACCAAAATGGCGGCCAGATGCATTAGCATTTTGTGGGGCTTATATCTATTAATATGAAAACTATTTTTTGATTTTCTCTTAACTTTTATGGGATCTTTTCTTGGGCTGGGATTAAAAAAACACAACTAGAGCACTTAAAATCCAGATGATAAAAGCAGATTTAAATCGGGGAGCGTGATGTAATTAATTTTTAAATATACGACATAATATTTCATGTTAAATGCTCAGAGTAATTGAACAATTCCCTAAAGGTTCCGAATTCTTAGAAGCAAACCAAAATCGTTATTTAAATTCAGAGATTCAAGTCACGAATTTTTCACTAAATCTTGTTTTGTGTTCAAGTGGCTTGACAACATATATACATTTATGTAATTTGCTCTCGGATTTTCAATCCGTACACGACTGTGAATGATTTTTGAGGGAATTGCTTCATTTTTTCGTAATATTTAGTAGAAAGCAACTAATTTGAGCGATACCTTTAAAGACCAAATATTGAAAATTCAATAGTGCTAGATACAGTCTTACATCTTCGTTATTTCTGATATCCAGTTACTAGATGTACTTTTGCGTGTGACGTTATTTGTTTTGTAAATAAGGTAGGTAAAAAATAAATTAGTCAAATATTAAAATTTATAAAAAGCGTGAAGATAAAGCGAAAATACTCTGAATCCCTCATCCCATTTTGTCTCGCAGGTATCGTAAGAAACGACTATGGTAAGTGCGGAATCTTATGTTCTCATAAATTAAACGGACTCTTAGGAGAAACAAGAGTCCTTCTACCTAGCGATTTCTGAATACCGTCGAAAGATATTAACTGTGCTGGAGATATTATAGTGCCAAAGTACGCACTAACACAGTGTCATTGATTCATTAATCAGCCCTTCACAAGTCCACTGCTGAACACAGGTCTCCCCCAAAAACGCGAGAAAAGCACTGAGCCACCTTGAGCCACCTTGAGCCACCTTGAGCCACCTTGAGCCACTTGAGCCACCTGATTCATCGACTTATGGCATGTCTTACCAAGTCGTCATTGCATCTAGAGGTACCTGGTGAGGTTTGACAATATCGGTTACTCTGGTTTTACTGCAGACACTATTTTTACAGGTTTTTTTGATTCATTTTTCTGACCCTTTGAGGATAACACCAATTTTTACAATTTTCATTGAATATTTATTGATTTCAAGACCTTCAAAAAAGCCGTTTGAACATCCTTCTTCAAAACTCATAAAATACAATAAAAAATATGAATAAAATATTTTCGTATGCGTAGAAATATAAACTTTTCCTAGATCTATGTAGGATAGATGTTCCCAAACTTTGCGTAGAAACGTAACGTACGTAGAAATTAATAACAAAAACAAAAACATATAAGAATATAAGTATACCTAATTTAAAATGCTTATTAACCTGATTACAAAAATTAAGTATTTGAAATCTATATTTTATAAATCATTTTAATTATGACAAACACTAAACTCATTTGGATCGAGCGCTGCTGGGTGATACAGGCATTAAGGTCTCTTTATATGGACTTTAGTGCATGTGTCAGGATCAACGGAGCTTAGTCGGACTTGTTTAGCATCCATAAAGGTGTCAGACAAGACTGTGTAACTTTCACGTGGCTGTTCAACCTATTTATGGAAACTTTGAAACTTTGAAGAAAGTGGGTTAAAAATGGGTATGTTAACCGTCGAATGCCTTTTGTCAGCCGATGATCAAGTCATATTTACGTCGTCGGTGGCCGAGTTGCAAATGATGATTACATTAAAGAACAGTTCATTAAATGAAAGTGAATGCAAGTAAAACCAAATTGATGACTTTTGAAACAGATGAAAGTAAAATGATATGTGAAATAAGAATGGAAGGGGAGTTGGTTGAGCACGTAGATGAGTTTGTGTTGGGGATGTGCATTTAACAGGAATGGTAGATATGATAACGATATAGAACGACGAGTGGATGCAGGAAATTGAGTAAATGGGATCTACAAAAATTCAAAATAGTAAAAAAATATATTGTGGTTGCCGCCTGCCAAACTGTGGCAATTATGGGAAATATCCTCACCAATATACTTTTGATAGGCTATGATTATAATGAGTAGTTTTAAATCATATCGCGTCTTAGCAACCTAAGACGATCCATTATCTTATCTTGGTCGTGATTGAGAGATCTAATGGCCTAATCATATTTGTTCAACGGGAGCGGTTCCGTCACATAGTGGGCACTAAATTCTTCCTAGAGCGCGTTATTCACCAACTCAAAGACAACATGCCACTCAAATGCTCATTTGACATATTATTTTTAATTTCGTTTACATATATTTTTTATGTATTTTTTTTATTTACTTAAATTTATTGTTTATTATAAATATGCTCGACTTCTTTATCAATTTATATTTTGTAAGTATACATAATTTATTATTTTATTTTGCATGACATATGAGTATAAGGAATTTAAATTTATCAGCCCCAAAATATTTTTAAAACTGGTTATGAAAATACATACATAGGGTAGGCAGAGACTACGGACTACCATTCGGCACGATTCTGACACACTCTCTCGCCTCCTTTACATCCATATACCTACGCATACATGCTCGTTGGTTAAGGGTACGCTTAAAAACTTTTTGACCAAAAACATTTCCGCGATCATGCGCATGGAAAAGACCTGATCCGTACACCCCATTCCTTTTCTAAATGCCGCTTACACATTACAAATTTTTCCAGTTCAGTTTCTAAAGGTGCGTACATATTGTATAACATATCATGTTATAAAACGTCGTTATATAACATGTTTCAGTATATATTATAGTAGTAAGTATTCAGTGTATATAACTTATGCGTACACGTGTACTTTTTAAAGGATAAAAATATGGTTCGCTCTACAAAAAAGGTGGGTATTCCAGAGGTAATAGAATTTGTTTTTAAGATATTTTTATTATTACATGCTTTTACGTTGTGAATAACACTGCAGAACGACACACGACAATGTCATATAAAATTATATATTTTATTGTTATTCTAATGTGTACAGTATTGTTATATGTTACAATGTTGAAAAACAATGTAACATAATGTGGGCGTGTTATAAAATGCAAGTTACACAACATATTACTTAATCTGTACGCACCCTAAGAGTTTCCGGAACATTTCAGTATTTGCCTGGAAGTTATCTGATATTCTTCTATCATTTTAATTCGTTCTTTTTTGCTTTTTTCTTTCAACTACTACTTTTACTCTCTTATTTAGACGTCTAAAGACTGCCTTTTTCCGTTCAACATCATCATTCATACCGCCAAAATTACCAGCCTTGGTTGCTAGTAAATCTAGCCATGCTCTCTTCTCCCAGCCATACCTCATCATCCCACCATAAACTATTATTTTTCCTTTCATTCTTCCTCTTACTTACACCACATACTTTGGTAGCTGTATCCACCAAAAGTTTTCTTAACATTATGCAACACAGTCTCCTAAATAATTCATACATAATTCATTTTTTTACCATTTAAGCCAGCGTTTAATTACAAACCCTCCTGATGGTAAGTTGTGATATAGCCTAAGATGGTGAAGCTCACTGACTTAACAAATACCTTAATAGGATTCTTTCATGGCAAGTGTGAATACTCTTGCCTTGAAGACGCATTGTAGTCGGATGGAAACACAGATACTGGCAACTTATGTCACTCCTTTGCTGCACGCATGATGAACGATCAATCATACAAATCACTTATTTTTTCTCTTAGTCTACATTTGTAATACTCTTTCACACCTTCATCATGGAACCTCTCTGTTCTTATACGCTATAACGCAGTGGTAGACACGGATGTCCGATGCCACCAACGTCTGAATAGATCATTTATTTGGCATAAGACCAAGTAATGATCCGTCTCTACGTTGGACCCCGTATCTACCACCGCGCTCTTCATTCTTTCAGATTATTCTTTTTTGTTTTTTTTAATCTACAATAATAAAATCTATCATGCTAGTCAAGTTGCGGGAGCTGCCGAGATCTTTTTTAAAACTAAATACATACTAAATACAAACTACGTATTCACAGAGAGAGATGCGAATTTATTCTGTCCATTGTCTTTTACAATTCTTAATCCTAAGCTTACAGTCTACTTAAATTACTACATACTCAGCATTTATGTATTTATGCTGATGGACGTTTTATTTGTATTCCGTATTATGGGTGGTGCTGGTGTAACCATAACTCCTCCCTCCTCGACTGCAAAGTTATCGGCAAGATTTGGATTCCAATGATTTTGCATACAATGTAGGAGCTTAGATTTATGTTTCCAAATTACAACAATAAGAATAATTAAAACTAATATAACATAGAGTAGTACAGTAGCTAAACTAACACTTTTCTTTTTCACTAAGCTTTCACTTTCACTTTCCACTATTTCACTTTTCAGTTTGTACGAGAGATATTTTAGTTCGTCCAAATTAACGCGATTTAAATTGACTGTTTTCTCCGCATTTGTAGGCTGCTCTATCAATTTGGGTAGAGTTAAAATTGGTGTCACCTTATATTGCAGTTTTCCTGAGTAGTATCGTTTCCGGTGTAATTTAATATTGCCTAATTTTATCTCACAGTTTTCATCGATTTCCAAGAGGTAAGTGCCCTTTACAGCATTACTTTGAGTGTCATCGCCACACGTTTTTGTAAGCACTATTTCATTTTGTGTCAGTATGATCCAGTTAATAGGACCAATAGACTGTATCTTAACACTTTCCAGCTCTACTATTGATAATTTACAAAGGCTTAGATTTGATGCGAAGTTCATAAGTTGCTCTATGCATGTGTTTTCAGGATACTGCACGATATCTATTTCTTCACACAGGAACTGGTTTGCTGCTATCTCCTGACATGGGCCATTTAAGGGTAAGTACGTGTGATCTTTCACCATGAGGTAAGAATATTTAGGAAAAATAACAGTTGTTCTATTATAGGTGGGATCAATCATAGGTAAGGCATACATTTTTAAATAAGTGTATGTAATATTATCAGTCAGAGGGATTTCCATGATGAACGTTATTTGGTTTTCTTTCACATAGGCCTTAACAGACATAGATTTTTCTAAATTAACTAAATTGTTTTCAGTAATAGGATATAATAAACTATTTGTTTGAGATATAGATTCTAATATTACTAATAATTCAGTGGAATTAACAATGGCTTGGTGTAGAACGTGAAGTTTAGTAAATGCTAATGTCGTTTCTATTTCGCTTAAAATGAAGTATTTAGTTCTAAAATTATTGACAAACATGTTAAACATACTTAAAACATATGTGGAGTATAAGCTATTATCGTATTTAGTAATTATATATTTTACAATTACAATTTTCTATACGTTTCATTCGTTCATCTATCATTTTCATATTTTCCTGTAGTGATCCAGTACTATTTATAAGAGAGTTAAGCATCTCCGAGATTATTGTTATTTTCTTATTAGTGTGCGTTTGCTGGGTCTTCAATTGAGATATGAGATTGTCGTAAGTTTATTACATCATTGTGGTCTAAGTTTCCTGTAAGCGTTTTGATAATAGAACCTAATGGATTAATAAGACCGCGCTTGAAACGTGTCGAAGGTTTTTTTTTTTTTTTTTTTTTATAGAATCGGGTGACAAACGAGCACACAGTCCACCTGATGGTAAGTGGTTACTGTGACCCATAGACATCTACATCTATCCTCAATAAAGACTCAAGATGCAGATGCGTTGTCACCCGTGAGGACTAAGATGGAATGCCTCATTTCCAGTAAAAAGGGTCTCCGGTTCTCTACACTCACCATACGAAACACAGCAGCGTTAAGCTGCTATTTTACGCTGGTTTTCTGTGAGAGCGTGGTCCTTCCCCGGTCGAGCCGACCCATTCGTGCTACAACCATAATACAGCTGCAGCATGGCTCTACCACGTTAAATAACAAACATATGAGTTGTTTAAACTTTTCTACAGCTAAGTTACTTAAATAATTTACTTGTGTTTTCATATTTTGGAATTCATTTACGTATGGCTTATGGATATCTACTAAACTGCTAAATTCTTTATATTTATTGATATTAAAATTTAAAACATCTTTTATTCTACTAAAGTCTAACTGCTTAATTATAACCCGCTTATCTACTTCCTTGTATGCTTGTCCTTGCTTTACGGGTAACATGCTTGGGTTATGCTCAATCTTTAGAAGTTGAAGGCCTTGGGTCCGGATCATCAGATTCAGGTTCACGAAGATTACCATAACCTGTGGAAGGCGTTTCACATTTTTGAGGTGCACTTTAGTTTTCCCTTTCCCTATCGTTACAGGTATTATGTTTCTTTATAAATTTTCTATAATGTCCAACCAGCCCAAGGAAACTTTGCACTTTCTCCTTTTGATACCTAGGTTTATCCTTACTTTTCCTTATGTTAATATCTTTAATAAAAACCGTATCACCTTCTTTAAGATCAATTCCAGATTCCCCGCTTTTCTTTTTCCTTTTCACATTTTTGAGGTGCACTTTAGTTTTCCCTTTCCCTATCGTTACAGGTATTATGTTTCTTTATAAATTTTCTATAATGTCCAACCAGCCCAAGGAAACTTTGCACTTTCTCTTTTTGATACCTAGATTTATCCTTACTTTTCCTTATGTTAATATCTTTAATATCAACTTCTTTAAGATCAATTCCAGATTCCCCGCTTTTCTTTTTCCTAACCTTTTCTTTATCTGTATGGACTTTTTCCGGAAATATACCTATATAAGTATTTGGTTCGTCTCGCGTGGTCTTTAATGAGTTGCTGTGTATATGCCTTTTCAAAATCTATGTCGAATATTTTACCAGAATTGGTATGACCAAATGCTACTTCAAAGGGTGTTAATCCTGTCGTTGAATGAATAGTACGATTATATGCCATGACTGAATATGTCATGACAGATGCAGCGTCTGTGCATTTATGTTCATATTTTGCAAGTCTGTATATTTCAATTATAGTGGAATGAAATCTTTCGACAATGCCTGTCGAATTGGGGTTATTGGGAGTTGTGATATGAGTTTCTATTTTATACATAGATAGGAGCTGGCGCATAAGTTCGTTATTAAATTCAGTGCCTGGATCAGCTGATATTTTCTTAGGAATTCCGTACATAGAATAATATTTAATTAATGCTCGCACTACTTCAGTGGTTTGTCGACTGCCTGCCCTAATTTGCTAAAAGCATCCACAACGGTTAAATAATAATTTTTCTCAATAGTAAATAAATCTATAAATAGTTCCTGAAAAGGCGCATCCTGAGTTGATGTGAGTTGTAGTATAGGTTTTATTGGTTTCCTATCGTACTTCATTAATCTGCACGGTTCACAAGCATTTATAACGGCAGCTACAGTGTCTTGCATATTTTCCCAATAATAGTTTCTGCGTAATATTATCATAGTTTCTTTCACACCGCGATGATATGTTTTTCCTTCATGGTGTTTGAGAATGACAGATTTTTGTTCTTTTTCATCCTCCACATATACTACGCGATGTGTACATTCAAAGAATTGTACTGCATCCTTCTTAAAGAGTTCTATAATAACTTTTGCAAATAATTTCCTATGCTCAGCGTTCTCGAAATAAATAAAGTATCGACTCTTAAATTTTATATATTCCTTTAAAAATTGTTTTATTAATTCTTCGTTTTCTAGTGGGAGAAATACCTCTAGTACTTTTTCTTTTTCTCTAGATAAATTTCTGACTTGTAGTTTATTTTGGAACCAAATACTAGGATCTGATTTGGTTTGGTATCTATTGCCTCGCTCAAAATTGGGATTGCTGTTGACTCGGGTTCAACATTTGAGTGTATCGTGTCTGTGCTACTACTGATAGTTACAGATGGTACAGGGTAGTTTTCTTCGAACAATTCTATATGATCCGTTACACTCGTGTCTGAGTCTGAAATTATCACTGTCTCTGGTTGAAGTTTATGTCTGTATTTTTCAAGTTCGTTCAGTTGGCGTATTACTTTTTGTATGTCATCGTCATTATTTATTTATTTATTTATTTAGTTATTTAGAAAACCAACAGCGTATATAGAAAATATTAACATTAATGTAACAAACTAAAAGTATGAGTTTCTCCATGTGTCATCTACAATAATATCCATTGATGCGTCGTCTAAAGCATTAAGTTTTATGCGAGACAAGGCATCAGCATTGGCATTTTGTTTGCCGTTTTTGCCGCAAACGCCAGCGTGTTAGTTTGCTATTAGGCTCCTTAAGGGAATAGAGCCAAACAAGGGGTCTATGGTCTGTATAAATTTGAAATTTTTGTCCATACAGTAGGGCCTAAAATGCTTTACAGCCCAAATGATGGCTAAAAGTTCGCGCTCTATTGTGCTGTATCGTGACTCGGTGTCATTAAGTGTGCGGCTGGTGATAATGCTGCACCAAGAGCTACATTCGAAGCGTCGGTAGTTAATATATACGGTTTAGTCGAATCAGGGTATTGTAGTAATGGGACACTGGTCAATATTTCGATAATTTTTAATTTTTAATTATATAGATAATTTTGGTCTACAATTATCTTATTCCTTTTCTTTAAACACGACGTTAGGGGCTGTGTGATTTTCGCAAAGTACTTTATAAATTTTCTATAATGTCCAACCAGCCCAAGGAAACTTTTGATTTCGGTGGTTGTCTTAGGAAGAGGATAATTCTGTATTACCTTAATTTTGTCATCGTTTGGACGCAGTCCGTCTTTAGTTATGGTGTGTCCAAGATATAAAACTTCTTTTCGGAAAAATTCAGATTTGTCTAATTGTATTTTCATGTTAGTCTTTCTAAGTCGGTCAAAAACTGCACGGAGTTTCTCCATGTGTTCTTGTAGACTAGCGGAAAAGATAATAACGTCGTCAAGGTACATAAGGCAATGGATTCCTTACAACCCTCTTAAGACGTTATTCATAGCCCTTTGAAAGGTGGCGGAGGCTGTCTTTAATCCAAATGGCATCCTCAGGAACTCATAGTGTCCATTTTGGATGCTGAAGGCAGTTTTCTGTCGGTCATCTTCATTAATTTCAATTTGGTGATAGCCGCTGGCCAGGTCGAGTGTCGAAAAGTAAGTGCTCTTACCTAGCTTATGGAAAAGGTCTGCGATATTTGGAAGGGGGTACTTATCATCAATTATAATTTCATTTTGCCTTCTGTAATCTATGACCATTCTGTATTTAACTTCGCTCGAAGCATCAGCTTTTTTGGAACAAGATGTACGGGAGAATTCCATGGGGAGAAAGATTCCTGAATTCATTATCTAATAGAAGTTTATCAACCTGCTTGTTTATCTCTGTTACTTGTACGGGGGCTAGTCTGTAAGATTTTGTGAATATAAGGTCCTCGTTTTTAGTCCGAATGAAGTGTTTAACCTGATTACTAAAACTCAAAGGTATCTGTTCACAATAAAATATATCCTTATATTCCTCACATAGTTTACGAATGCTATGTCTTTCCTCTTCATTCATATGGTTTAGTCGTTACTTGTTTAAATTTTCAAGCAATAACTGGTCCGTTTCTAGATCAGAGTGATCTATAGAATTTACATACGATTTATCATCCACACATTCACATATTTCAAAAGGTTTCTTAATAGATTAGAGTTCCATTTGTTGATCTAACGTATTTTGTTTAATTGTGGTGGCATAGCCCTTCTCACATTTTACCAATGCAGAAGGCGTGCGCACTCCGTCACAGAATCGGGTATAATTTAATATTCCTTCGCCATCAAACATGTTAGCAGGTAATTTTGCTCTAACTTCAGAACGAGGTGGAAGTATTACAACATGTTCTAAGCTATTGTGTATTATCGGTATTCTAGAAGAATTTGTAGTAAGTACTTGTTTCTTTAAATCTATTACAGCTTCCAAATGCTTTAATAAATCATTCCCAATTAACCCATCATAACGTGAATCGACATTATAAAGATAAAATTTATGTTCGTCATTACTTTGAAATATAGAAAATATTGGAATTTTAATTACCTGATTGTGTTCACTAGATGCGTGAGTGCTTATAACCTTAAAGGGTTCATTTTTTATATAATTACGGTAGTATTGACGTGTTTTATCGGGGCTTATAAAAGAACGGATGCTTCCTGGGTCTATCATAAAATTAGCATCTATTTCCGGTATATATATGTATGGTAGTTTTTGATTTATGTCGCAATTCAATTCTATTATTTCGGGTGCTTTTCGCAGCTTTTACTTGAAAATTTTCAGTCTGTGCCGACATATCATTGTTCTCTGAATCATTGTTTTCTTTGGCCTCTATTAGAGAATTTTCTTGTATGGATTCATCTTCATAACAATTTTCGTATGGTTCCTCATACATGTAATTTTGAGGAATTTTGTAGGGATAGTATGATGGATAAATTTCTAATTCATTTAGGCGGAAACCTGGTTGAAAAGGCTTTGGAGGGGCAGTTCTCATAGAAACATCAGTATCATTAGAAACCGGCTTATTATGCATATTATTATTATTAGGATAATTAAAACGCTGAGAGTTACCAAACTGTTGTGGTAACATTGGTTGCGTGGGGCTATAGCCCGGGGGTCTAAATCCAAAGTTTGGTCGGTATCCAAAATGAGGTCGGTATCCAAACTGAGGTGGGTGATATTGCTTAGGGAAACTCATTTGCTGTTGAGGCTTATTTTGTGGTAACGGAATCCTCATTTGTCTACTATTGGGAATGCCAAACTTAAATTGAGGTGGTGTTCCGAAATTCTGCCTAGGGGTTTGGTTTTGTGCTAACATTGGTCTAAAACCTGTAGGCTGTGTTGGCATTGCGAACTTAAACGATGGTTGTTGCACTAGTGTACTGCTAGGCTGTGACTTAGACGTATGGCTAGACTGTAACATTTTACTGCGCATCTGATATTGGTCATAGAAGTTTACTTCTTCTAGAACTATTCTTAGTGCTTCTTATAGTGTACTTGGTGTTTTCAACCTAACAATGCGCACCATATAATTCGGATAAATTGTATAAGAAAACCTGCAGAGCGGTGTTATTGTAAATAATAGTTTTAGTTATTTTTAAGTTTTTATCACCAATTTGATTAACCTTCGATAATAGCACTGATTTAACGGAATGTATACGACCACAAAAATCTGTATAATTTTCATTTTGGTGTTTCTTTAAAGTTTCTAATTCTATGGCTAAACATTCCTCGCTACGTGAGTCGCCGAAGTGAGTTAAAAACAATTCCTTGAATTCGGCCCACGTCTCTATATCTTCCCGTTCACTGATAAGCGAAGCAGCCTCGCCCGTAAGACGACTAGTAATGATTTGCATTATATATTCATTTTGCACATCGGATGATTTAAAGTTACTTATTATATATTCACATTTACGCAAAAATAAATTTAAATGGCGCTTATCGCCGCTAAATTTTGGTATTATTTTAGTCAATTCGTTAGAGATAAGTTTGATTTCCGATATTTTTAATAATTTATTCACTGGTTCCACACAAAAATAAGAAAAATAATATAAAATATTTGCTAACTTGCTTCTATCTTCCCCTGTTTCCAATGTATACATGTGAATCTTCTTATGAGGAAAGACAGTATTCGTCACAAAAATATATTTTTCCTTACATACGGTTAGGAGGCTTTCACTATTCTGATTTATACTTTCATCACCAAACGTTCCTAATATCCTTTCATAACCAAACCTCTTTTACCCAACTCTTCTATTAGAATCTCTTAATATAACAATATTTTCATTTCTCTTACATTTCATTTACATCATCCTTATCAATTCTCAAAACTACTCTCGGATATAAGTGGGCTTAGACATTTCTAGGGCCTAGGCTCCTGGAACAAACAGCTTCTTTAAGCTCACTTTGATTCGTATTCATAGTAGTCTCGGGCTTACACATTCATACTCTTTCCATTCTTTCTGAAAGGATGAATCCGACTCCCTGGCATGCCCGCTCGGTCTCGTCTACACCAGACCAGTACGCGTTAGCATGCGATATGTAGTGGCATTCTTTCCCTTTCGTTTTGTCTCATTTAAATATAACACATCTTCACATCATCACTATCTAACACATCATCATTCCTCTATCATACATCATATCGCGTACTTCATCCATCCTATCATCCATTGCTCCACATAAATTCAGCGTAGCCAGACCAGCTTCCGCAGTCCATTTTTCGCTCCTCTAGGAGACAGAACATGATGAGTGGCGGATCGCGTTGCCGGTTTTACTTTTGGAAATTTTTTGCACCCCTGCCCTGTTTAAGAGTCGCTGGGAATTCAGGCCCATTCTTTTTCTTTTGCCTCATGTTGCAAAATAGGGGGTGGCAGAATATACGCTGCCACCACATGGCGAGGAGTCGAAACTCTTCCTTCGGCTTTGTTGCTCGTTTAGCACCACCCGGGGGACACGTGTAGGCTGGGCCTAGGATTAGATGGTTGAAGCCTTCGGACGCTAGCGATAAATCCTCTACACTCTGTTATGAAAAGTTAGAATGTGTCCAAAAAGGCACGTATGGCAATTCACAGTGGTGTGTTTGTCCTTACTTTAATATATGGTAGTGAAAGTTGGTTGTAGCAGAAGAAGCACGAGAGTAGAATAAATGCTGTAGAAATGTTGTCACTAAGGAGTATGTTAGGGCTGAATTTGAATGATAGGATCAGAAATTGTGTGACAAAAGAAGAGTGTAGCTTGCAACATCATGTTGTGACCAGTGACAATCAAGCCTTCCTCATACAGTACATAGGAGTTCGTTGGCACTGTCTCGCACGCGTTTCATCAGGGAGGCCATTGTCTTCCGCACTATTGCATCAAAGCTGTCCGTGTTAGCCTCAACAAACATACCTGATGAGCTGCAATATCAAGACACCACCATCAGCATCATAAAGCCATTATTGTACTGAACACGTAGAGCAGTTACTGATCGGCGAGCATACTTGACCCACAGGCTGCAGGTGTAAAACGTTTGGCAGTACGCCTTAAAAAGGGTTATCTTGACAGCTTTTGTACACCTTGCAAACCTGCGAGCCAGCATGTACCTCACTGCTAATGCTCTACGTTCTCGTTCAATATCCATGTCATCAGAGACGTCCTCTGTAACCCAGTACCCCAGGTATTTAAATTTGGTGACTCTATTTAAAGGTATTCCTCCAAGCCCGACCAGTGGGATAGCCTTGGCTTCTTTGTTCCCTGCCTTGAAAACAAGTGATTCACTCTTTTTGGAGTTATATCTGAGGCCATGAGCTTCTGCATAACTGAGTACCATGTCGTCTGCGTAACTGATGCTGTTTACGAATTTACCATCTATTGAGCATCCGACGCCAGTTCTGCTAAGCTCATCGATCAATCCATTTATATACAGGTTATAGACCCTCGGTGAAGTTAACCCTCCTTGTCTCACTCCGCACTCCAACCTATATTCACTCGAGTATGAGCATGCCCACCTTACATTATTTGATTGGTTGTGGTACCAATACCTTAATATATGGACTATCTCCCTAGGCGTGCTCGTTTCCCTCCGAAGCTTATCCCATAATAGGTTGTACAAGACTAGGTCAAATGCCTTCAACAAGTCCAAAAAACAGGCGCAGACAGGCGTTTTTCTCGTAACATAATACTGCACGGTATAATTGAGTCGTAAGATTGCAGTTTCAGTGGACAGTTCAGGTCTAAACCCAAAATGTGCCTCAATATATATGACGCTTCAAAAATTTTGTATTTTCTTAAATTTATTACTTTTTTATTTTTAAATAAATTATTACTTCGCCTATGAAATATTTTTGGGATTTCAAATCCACTATAAAATTGAAGGAGACAATAAAGAAAATTCTAAAATTAAAGGAATATTCAAGGTACGGATTTTCTTGGTGCATTTAAGCTCTTCCAGAAATTACTCTTAAGTGATGCACGTTACCATCAATTTAACGACGCCAATTTCGTTGTTGAAACCCGAAATCTCCTCACCATCTGTTCCCGAGAGATTTTGAAACGTTTTCGTAAAACGTGAATATAGTCAAATTAAAAATAATGTCTAAAGTTTCATAGTTTGAAATTTTGTGTAACTTTTCAAATTAAGTTTCGTTATTTAATACAACTATAAGCTTAAGTTTAAAAAAAACGTATTGATAATGTGCTGTTATGATCTTAATAGAATCCTAAATCATAGTCGATTTTTTTTTAAATTATTTTAATTATATTATAAGTAGTGTATTGGTTCTTTAGTCTAGCCAAAAAGTTCAAAAACGTGTTAATTCTTGTTCCAGCTCATAAAAATATATGCGATAGCTCATTAGATTCGGTATGAGGTCTAAAAAAATGTATCTCGATGATTTATTAGCACATAAAAATTGCAATTTTAATTAACAAAATGAGTTGAAAAATAAGATATTTAGTTTATATTTAATAACTCAAAAGTTTTAATATTTAAGAACTTTTGTAAAAATATCCTTAACCCTTAGCACGTACTTAACACTTAGGACCTATAATTTTTTTACTTTTTGGAGTCCTTCTTATATACATACTTAACAAGATCACGTGATAAAAGTTTACTAAAGTTTTATATTGTGACTGTTATGTTTTCTTTTAAATGAACAAAAATTGAAATATTAAAAAAAAATATTCCCTTGTTCTGGCGGGTAAGAATACCCACTACCCCATATCTTCCTGTGGGTGTCGTAAGAGGCGACAGAGGGCAACTGAGGCAGAAAATGTGCAGCAGCATCTTTCTGATAAAAGCAAAACAACAATAAAAAAACTGCGGTTGCCAACCCGCTCGCCAAACGTGGCAACTATGGCAATAAAAATTCCATGATTGTAGTTACGAAAAGACGGCTCTACTCCCCGGTAGCCCCGCTATTCCTGGCTACGGTGGCGACCGTGGTAACGGCGGGGCAGGGGGTGCTAAGAATCTCCGGTGGAGGTTCAGTTGCCACCTACGAAGACTCGACCTGGCAACTTATAACGTACGCACCCTGAGGATTGACGAAAAGATCCTGGAGCTGGAAGAAGAAATAGACAATTTGCGCTGGAATATCATAGGATTATCCGAGGTCCGAAGAGAGGGGGAGGACACGGTAATCCTCGAATCCGGCAACTTGCTCTATTACCGGGAGGGCGACCATCTGTCCCAAGGAGGTGTCGGATTTATCATCCACAAGTCTCTCGTTAACAACGTTGTAAAGATCAGGAGTGTGTCGACGAGGGTTTCGTACCTTATACTCAGAACCACCAAACGGTATTCGCTGAAGGTCATACAGGTTTACGCACCAACCTCAGCACACCCCGATGAGGAGGTGGAGGAAATGCGTGAGGATATCTCTAAAGTCATGCATTCCTCCAAACCCCACTATACGCTAATAATGGGAGACTTCAATGCGAAACTAGGCACAAGAGATAACGGTGAGCAGAAAGTAGGGAAATTCGGAATAGGGCAACGGAAACCCAAGGGGCCAGCAGCTGGCCGACTTCATGAAGAAAGAGGAACTCTTTATGATGAACTCTTTCTTCCAGAAGCGCCCCCACAGGAAATGGACCTGGTCGAGCCCCAACGGTTCGAAAATAAATGAGATTGACTTCATTATGACGACCAGACGACAACTGTTCAGTGATGTCTCAGTGATCGCGAGGGTGAAAACTGGCAGCGATCACCGAATGGTGAGAGGCACACTGAACCTAAACGTTAAGTTGAAGGAGGTCACGTCTTATGTATAATAAGTCAATAAGTCAACGCTTCGTCCCCCTCGTGCTCTAATCCAAAGTCCCGAAACATTTCAGCTCGAGCTACGAAACCGTTTTCAGTGCCTAGAAGATTGCAATGCAGTGGACCATATAAATAACAAGCTCTTGGATACTGTCCATGTGGTCAGAGCTAAGTTTTACAAGACCCACCGCAGAAGAACACAAAAACTCTCCGATCACACTCTTAATCTTATGGCTGTTACACGGGATATGAAGCTGCAGTCTTCAGTAGATTTGACAGCATACAGGCAACTGAATAGACAAATCTCCAAATGCATGCGACGGGACTAACGCAACTTAAATACTGCTCGTATTAAAGAAGCGATCGAGCGAAACCAGGGCTCCAAAGTCTTTGCTAAAGACTTTGGACAGAAAGCGCCAACAGTCGAAGCTGAAGACCGAGTGTGGCAGCATCGTTTCTGGGACACCTGATATTTTGAGTGAGATTGAGAGGTTCTATGGGCAGCTGTACACATCATCATTGGAGCCACACGTAAGTGTGAATAACGATCCAAGAGCGAGTCTTATTTGACACTATTCCGATGATATGCCGGACCTCAGTCTGAGCGAGATTAGAATGGCTCTCCAGCACCTTAAAAACGGCAAGACCCCAGGCGAGGATGGAATTACAGCGGAGCTTCTGAAAGCGGGTGGAAAACCGGTACTTGAAGTCCTTCAGAAGTTCTTTAATTCCGGCCTCCATGGTGGCATTACACTGGAGGCGTGGAGCAGAAATGCGGTGGTCTTGTTCTTCAAGAAAGGAGACAACGCTCTCTTGAAGAACTACAGACCGATTTTCCTTCTGAGCAGCGTCTACGTGCTATTTTGAGAGTCATTACGAATAGTCTCACGCACAACCTTGACGACTTCCAGCCACCCGAACAAGCCGGTTTCCGAAAAGGCTTAAGCACCATAGACCACATACATACCCTTCGGCAAATTATACAGAAGTCCGAGGAGTACAATTTGCCACTATGTCTGGCGTATGTGAACTGTGAGAAAGCCTTTGATTCCGTAGAAATTAGGGTGGTGCTGCAGTCCCTTCAGCGGTGCCAAGTTGACTGTCGGTATATCGAAGTGCTGAATTGCTTGTACAATAGGGCAACGATGGCTCTCCGAGTACAGAACAAGAGTATGAAACCTATCCAATTGCAGGGAGGTGTAAGACAGGGTGACATTATATCCCCGAAACTCTTCACCGCTGCATTGGAAGACGTTTTCAATCTTCTGGACTGGAAAGGATACGATATTAACATCAATGGCGAGTACATTACTCGCAGTTCTATTAAGCAGTTCAGCAATGTGTAATCATTTGCAAGTATGTAAGCAAAGTGATATGGATTCGTCTACATCACAGCTACACATTTAGTTTATTTTCATTATTTTATTTAAACACCTGAAGATAATTCTGATAATAAAATAAATTGTGTTCTCGCCACAAACAAAAGCTAAACATTAGACCGTTCGTAAGCTGAGAGTGTCTGCAACAAATGTCTTAAATTTTGTGTTGTTTGCAGAGACTGAGTATTTCTTTGTCTTTCGACGCTTTGTTACGAGCTTTGTTAGCATGGACTAAACCAACGGAAAACGAGCCTAATCAAGAATTGATCATACTCTAGTACAAACTCTGTTAATTTTTGCTATGAGTTCATTAATATAACGATTTGCAAGAAATAGTGCCATACAGGTAAATTTGATCTAAAAATTACATGACATAGTAGTATTATATATTTTAGATTTTTAAAAAAACAGGATTCTTCTGGTGTTCCAGAACGTCTATTGAAATCCTCAAGCCGTGTAACTGCTGAGTAACGGGCTTCTCATACGAGAGAAGGTTTATGGTCAAGGAAAAGTCCACCTAGGCTGTTTGGCCAACTTCATATGTATCCGAATGGTATTCTTCACATTTCTCAGACATCTAGTAATCGTTACTATTTTTTTTGTGTTGCACTTTAGTACTTTTGGTAGTTCCGCAGAAAACGTCTATATTTATATTCCCTGTTAAAAATATGAAAAGAAATATTTGATAGTTTCTTAAATGGTTGCCTCATAAAATATGTAGATGTGCATGACGTCCAGTTCGAATTTAGGGTAGGATTGTCGACGGAAAGTGCAATTCTTACATTGAAGCATACTGTCGGGTATTACACGGCTAGGAGGACGCCGGTATACGCTTATTTCCTCGACTTGTTATGATATACTATGGAGCAAGTTGAGTAACGCAGGTGTGCCGGCGGATTATATTTCTTATTTTTTTTTATTTATTTATTTGCTTTTTAAGGGAAACATACAGTACAATAATAAATTACACAATAAAACATATAAAAGTAATCCTAAGAACCAATGAAGTTTCCACAGATATCTAATACATAATAAAAGCTTGCCACCACAATATTATGTGGTATAAAATTAAAATATAAAAGAATAAAACTAGCTAAATGGTATTCATAAATTAAAACATTAAGTAGTAAGTAGTTAAAAGTAACATTATACATATATACAACTCAAAGTGAAACTACCAATTATATATTAAGTTTTACAATATTTTCTTTGTAACTATCATATTCAAGGTGAAATATATCTAATTTACAATATTTTAAGTTAAACTTTTTGTATGTACGAGATACAAAATTATTTGAGGCATACCTTGTTTTAACTTTAGGTAATGCAAAAAGAGGTTTATTTCGTGCACCGAACCTGTGACACGCAAGATTCACTTTGCCTAAAAGTAGGGGAGAGTCGAATAAAACTATTTTTACGGATTTTATCGCGTTTAATTAACTTATTTTATATTCCCGACGTTTCGGTTGCTTTCCAGCAACCGTGGTCACGGAGGACTGAGGTGATTGACGTCTCGATGTCAAAGTTAACCCGGAGTACCTTCAGCTTTTTAATTATTAATTTTGGTCCGATCTACGCAGAATGAACTAACTGTGTCTTGAAGTCTTGCAGTGGTATGCTTGGGTTTAGTTTTAATTTTATGTATTACAGGATCCCAAGCAGGTGGTAGTACCCAGCCTCCCTCTCTATTGAAATTAGGATGTTTTTTAATTTCAATAGCCTCACGTATCATCCTTGGCAGGAATCGATGTTCTTTCGCGAGGACTTGTGGTTTATCAAATCTAATGTAATGGCGGGGGCCGTCTAGGATATGATCACAAACTGCAGACTTCCCGGAACGTTGGTGCTTCACGTCAGCTATGTGTTCTTTTACGCGGGTTTTTATTGATCGTTTTGTTTGCCCTATATATGAGAGACCACACTCACAATCAAGCTTGTATACTCCTGCATCTTGTAGAGGAATATTGCACTTGACGGATGGTAAGAACTGACTAATCTTCTTCGGCGGCTTGAAGAATGTTCTAATAGAAGCTCGCTTCAAGATGTAGCCAATCTTGTCTGTGACACCTCTGACATATGGTAGTACAGCAGGCACACGCTCGACTGTGGCCGGCTTCACTCGGTCACTGTGACGTAGGCGCGGAACCCGAAGCTTGTTGTCGTGCAGAACCTGCTTGACGTGCTGAAGCTCGGCGGCCAGGCGTATTAGTTGTAGGGTCTGTTTTGACCTTTACGTACGTATCTCCCATTGTCGCCGATATTTTCATGGAGGACTTTGAGGAGAAAGCCCTGCTTACTGCACTAGTAACTTCAAGTTTCTACAAGCGGTACGTAGACGATACTTTCACAATTTTACCATCAGACAAAGTAACTGCATTTTTAGAACATCTTAATTCCATAAACTCTAAAATTCAATTTACTATGGAGTTAGAGGCAAATAATTCTTTAGCTTTCCTAGATGTGTTAGTCATTCGAAATCCTAATAACACCGTAGGTCACACTGTGTATAGAAAAAAGACCCATACAAACCGATACTTAAACGGTGAATCCCACCATCACCCTTCACAGTTAGCTACCGTGGGCAAATCTTTGTTGCAGAGAGCACGAGGGATCTGTGACAGCAAACACCTGGCCGCCGAGCTTCAGTACGTCAAGCAGGTTCTGCACGACAACAAGCTTCGGGTTCCGCGCCTACGTCACAGTGACCGAGTGAAGCCGGCCACAGTCGAGCGTGTGCCTGCTGTACTACCATATGTCAGAGGTGTCACAGACAAGATTGGCTACATCTTGAAGCGAGCTTCTATTAGAACATTCTTCAAGCCGCCGAAGAAGATTAGTCAGTTCTTACCATCCGTCAAGTGCAATATTCCTCTACAAGATGCAGGAGTATACAAGCTTGATTGTGAGTGTGGTCTCTCATATATAGGGCAAACAAAACGATCAATAAAAACCCGCGTAAACTGCCATCTACTTCAAGAAGATCTATGTAGGCTTAGTGCATATTGTCAAGTAAATGATCTTTGCTTGAACATTAAGAAATGTAACATTATCTCATTTACCAGGAAAAAGAATCCTATCCTCTTTGATTATAAGCTTGATGATAATTTACTAATGAGAGTTAATGAACTGCGTGATCTTGGTGTTCAGTTGGATAGTAAGTTGTTACTGAGATCACATATTAATATCATAACTAAAAGAGCTTATAAAATGCTAGGTTTCGTTATGCGTATCTCAAAAGATTTTAAAAATTCTTCAACAGTTATCTTACTATTTAACACTCTGGTGCGGTCTATTCTTGAGTATTGTTCTTCATGTTGGAATCCTCAATACAAAGTTTATATTAAAATGATTGAAACAATCTACAATAAGTTTCTGCGTCACTTAAAGCGATATAATTCTTCTGTAGACTCCATTATTGATAATTTAGGCAGCAATACCCTCGAGAAACGCCGTGATATAAGAGATCAAATGTTGTTGTACAAATTGCTTCATAATATCATCGACTCTCCCCTAATGATTTATTATATTTATGCAAACACTACACATTGAATAAAACTATTTTTACGGATTTTATCGCGTTTAATTAACTTATTTTATATTCCCGACGTTTCGGTTGCTTTCCAGCAACCGTGGTCACGGGGGACTGAGGTGATTGACGTCTCGATGTCAAAGTTAACCCGGAGTACCTTCAGCTTTTTAATTATTAATTTTGGTCCGATCTACGCAGAATGAACTAACTGTGTCTTGAAGTCTTGCAGTGGTATGCTTGGGTTTAGTTTTAATTTTATGAATTACAGGATCCCAAGCAGGTGGTAGTACCCAGCCTCCCTCTCCATTACGTCCAATAGTGAGTCAGATCGATTCGCCAACTTACAGATTGGCTCAACACTTAGCAAAAGTACTATCACCACTCAGAGGACATACAAGAGCACACACTAAGGATTCATACCATTTTGTCAGTGAGATAAAAGACCTATGTCTTACTGACAATGAAACTATGGTCAGCTTTGATGTTCAGTCTCTATTTACATGCCTACCTGTTGAAGACTGCATCTCAATTATAACTAGGAAACTAGAGGAAAACAACATGCCAGCAGAATATGCAGTATTACTCAGACATTGCCTTACATCTGGCTACCTATAGTGGAAGGAACAGTTTTACAAGCAAGTAGATGGTGTTGCGATGGGCTCACCGGTATCTCCAATTGTCGCCGATATTTTCATGGAGGACTTTGAGGAGAAAGCCCTGCTTACTGCACCAGTAACTCCAAGTTTCTACAAGCGGTACGTAGACGATACTTTCACAATTTTACCATCAGACAAAGTAGCTGCATTTTTAGAACATCTTAATTCCATAAACTCTAAAATTCAATTTACTATGGAGTTAGAGGCAAATAATTCTTTAGCTTTCCTAGATGTGTTAGTCATTCGAAATCCTAATAACACCGTAGGTCACACTGTGTATAGAAAAAAGACCCATACAAACCGATACTTAAACGGTGAATCCCACCATCACCCTTCACAGTTAGCTACCGTGGGCAAATCGTTGTTGCAGAGAGCACGAGGGATCTGTGACAGCAAACACCTGGCCGCCGAGCTTCAGCACGTCAAGCAGGTTCTGCACGACAACAAGCTTCGGGTTCCGCGCCTACGTCACAGTGACCGAGTGAAGCCGGCCACAGTCGAGCGTGTGCCTGCTGTACTACCATATGTCAGAGGTGTCACAGACAAGATTGGCTACATCTTGAAGCGAGCTTCTATTAGAACATTCTTCAAGCCGCCGAAGAAGATTAGTCAGTTCTTACCATCCGTCAAGTGCAATATTCCTCTACAAGATGCAGGAGTATACAAGCTTGATTGTGAGTGTGGTCTCTCATATATAGGGCAAACAAAACGATCAATAAAAACCCGCGTAAAAGAACACATAGCTGACGTGAAGCACCAACGTTCCGGGAAGTCTGCAGTTTGTGATCATATCCTAGACGGCCCCCGCCATTACATTAGATTTGATAAACCACAAGTCCTCGCGAAAGAACATCGATTCCTGCCAAGGATGATACGTGAGGCTATTGAAATTAAAAAACATCCTAATTTCAATAGAGAGGGAGGCTGGGTACTACCACCTGCTTGGGATCCTGTAATACATAAAATTAAAACTAAACCCAAGCATACCACTGCAAGACTTCAAGACACAGTTAGTTCATTCTGCGTAGATCGGACCAAAATTAATAATTAAAAAGCTGAAGGTACTCCGGGTTAACTTTGACATCGAGACGTCAATCACCTCAGTCCTCCGTGACCACGGTTGCTGGAAAGCAACCGAAACGTCGGGAATATAAAATAAGTTAATTAAACGCGATAAAATCCGTAAAAATAGTTTTATTCGACTCTCCCCTACTTTTAGGCAAAGTGAATCTTGCGTGTCACAGGTTCGGTGCACGAAATAAACCTCTTTTTGCATTACCTAAAGTTAAAACAAGGTATGCCTCAAATAATTTTGTATCTCGTACATACAAAAAGTTTAACTTAAAATATTGTAAATTAGATATATTTCACCTTGAATATGATAGTTACAAAGAAAATATTGTAAAACTTAATATATAATTGGTAGTTTCACTTTGAGTTGTATATATGTATAATGTTACTTTTAACTACTTACTGCTTAATGTTTTAATTTATGAATACCATTTAGCTAGTTTTATTCTTTTATATTTTAATTTTATACCACATAATATTGTGGTGGCAAGCTTTTATTATGTATTAGATATCTGTGGAAACTTCATTGGTTCTTAGGATTACTTTTATATGTTTTATTGTGTAATTTATTATTGTACTGTATGTTTCCCTTAAAAAGCAAATAAATAAATAAAAAAAAATAAGAAATATAATCCGCCGGCACACCTGCGTTACTCAACTTGCTCCATAGTATATCATAACAAGTCGAGGAAATAAGCGTATACCGGCGTCCTCCTAGCCGTGTAATACCCGACAGTATGCTTCAATGTAAGAATTGCACTTTCCGTCGACAATCCTACCCTAAATTCGAACTGGACGTCATGCACATCTACATATTTTATGAGGCAACCATTTAAGAAACTATCAAATATTTCTTTTCATATTTTTAACAGGGAATATAAATATAGACGTTTTCTGCGGAACTACCAAAAGTACTAAAGTGCAACACAAAAAAAATAGTAACGATTACTAGATGTCTGAGAAATGTGAAGAATACCATTCGGATACATATGAAGTTGGCCAAACAGCCTAGGTGGACTTTTCCTTGACCATAAACCTTCTCTCGTATGAGAAGCCCGTTACTCAGCAGTTACACGGCTTGAGGATTTCAATAGACGTTCTGGAACACCAGAAGAATCCTGTTTTTTTAAAAATCTAAAATATATAATACTACTATGTCATGTAATTTTTAGATCAAATTTACCTGTATGGCACTATTTCTTGCAAATCGTTATATTAATGAACTCATAGCAAAAATTAACAGAGTTTGTACTAGAGTATGATCAATTCTTGATTAGGCTCGTTTTCCGTTGGTTTAGTCCATGCTAACAAAGCTCGTAACAAAGCGTCGAAAGACAAAGAAATACTCAGTCTCTGCAAACAACACAAAATTTAAGACATTTGTTGCAGACACTCTCAGCTTACGAACGGTCTAATGTTTAGCTTTTGTTTGTGGCGAGAACACAATTTATTTTATTATCAGAATTATCTTCAGGTGTTTAAATAAAATAATGAAAATAAACTAAATGTGTAGCTGTGATGTAGACGAATCCATATCACTTTGCTTACATACTTGCAAATGATTACACATTGCTGAACTGCTTAGTAGAACTGCGAGTAATGTACTCGCCATTGATGTTAATATCGTATCCTTTCCAGTCCAGAAGATTGAAAACGTCTTCCAATGCAGCGGTGAAGAGTTTCGGGGATATAATGTCACCCTGTCTTACACCTCTCTCCAATTGGATAGGTTTCATACTCTTGTTCTGTACTCGGAGAGCCATCGTTGCCCTATTGTACAAGCAATTCAGCACTTCGATATACCGACAGTCAACTTGGCACCGCTGAAGGGACTGCAGCACCACCCTAATTTCTACGGAATCAAAGGCTTTCTCACAGTTCACATACGCCAGACATAGTGGCAAATTGTACTCCTCGGACTTCTGTATAATTTGCCGAAGGGTATGTATGTGGTCTATGGTGCTTAAGCCTTTTCGGAAACCGGCTTGTTCGGGTGGCTGGAAGTCGTCAAGGTTGTGCGTGAGACTATTCGTAATGACTCTCAAAATAGCACGTAGACGCTGCTCAGAAGGAAAATCGGTCTGTAGTTCTTGAAGAGAGCGTTGTCTCCTTTCTTGAAGAACAAGACCACCGCATTTCTGCTCCACGCCTCCAGTGTAATGCCACCATGGAGGCCGGAATTAAAGAACTTCTGAAGGACTTCAAGTACCGGTTTTCCACCCGCTTTCAGAAGCTCCGCTGTATTTCCATCCTCGCCTGGGGTCTTGCCGTTTTTAAGGTGCTGGAGAGCCATTCTAATCTCGCTCAGACTGAGGTCTGGCATATCATCGGAATAGTGTCAAATAAGACTCGCTCTTGGATCGTTATTCACACTTACGTGTGGCTCCAATGATGATGTGTACAGCTGCCCATAGAACCTCTCAATCTCACTCAAAATATCAGGTGTCCCAGAAACGATGCTGCCACACTCGGTCTTCAGCTTCGACTGTTGGCGCTTTCTGTCCAAAGTCTTTAGCAAAGACTTTGGAGCCCTGGTTTCGCTCGATCGCTTCTTTAATACGAGCAGTATTTAAGTTGCGTTAGTCCCGTCGCATGCATTTGGAGATTTGTCTGTTCAGTTGCCTGTATGCTGTCAAATCTACTGAAGACTGCAGCTTCATATCCCGTGTAACAGCCATAAGATTAAGAGTGTGATCGGAGAGTTTTTGTGTTCTTCTGCGGTGGGTCTTGTAAAACTTAGCTCTGACCACATGGACAGTATCCAAGAGCTTGTTATTTATATGGTCCACTGCATTGCAATCTTCTAGGCACTGAAAACGGTTTCGTAGCTCGAGCTGAAATGTTTCGGGACTTTGGATTAGAGCACGAGGGGGACGAAGCGTTGACTTATTGACTTATTATACATAAGACGTGACCTCCTTCAACTTAACGTTTAGGTTCAGTGTGCCTCTCACCATTCGGTGATCGCTGCCAGTTTTCACCCTCGCGATCACTGAGACATCACTGAACAGTTGTCGTCTGGTCGTCATAATGAAGTCAATCTCATTTATTTTCGAACCGTTGGGGCTCGACCAGGTCCATTTCCTGTGGGGGCGCTTCTGGAAGAAAGAGTTCATCATAAAGAGTTCCTCTTTCTTCATGAAGTCGGCCAGCTGCTGGCCCCTTGGGTTTCCGTTGCCCTATTCCGAATTTCCCTACTTTCTGCTCACCGTTATCTCTTGTGCCTAGTTTCGCATTGAAGTCTCCCATTATTAGCGTATAGTGGGGTTTGGAGGAATGCATGACTTTAGAGATATCCTCACGCATTTCCTCCACCTCCTCATCGGGGTGTGCTGAGGTTGGTGCGTAAACCTGTATGACCTTCAGCGAATACCGTTTGGTGGTTCTGAGTATAAGGTACGAAACCCTCGTCGACACACTCCTGATCTTTACAACGTTGTTAACGAGAGACTTGTGGACGATAAATCCGACACCTCCTTGGGACAGATGGTCGCCCTCCCGGTAATAGAGCAAGTTGCCGGATTCGAGGATTACCGTGTCCTCCCCCTCTCTTCGGACCTCGGATAATCCTATGATATTCCAGCGCAAATTGTCTATTTCTTCTTCCAGCTCCAGGATCTTTTCGTCAATCCTCAGGGTGCGTACGTTATAAGTTGCCAGGTCGAGTCTTCGTAGGTGGCAACTGAACCTCCACCGGAGATTCTTAGCACCCCCTGCCCCGCCGTTACCACGGTCGCCACCGTAGCCAGGAATAGCGGGGCTACCGGGGAGTAGAGCCGTCTTTTCGTAACTACAATCATGGAATTTTTATTGCCATAGTTGCCACGTTTGGCGAGCGGGTTGGCAACCGCAGTTTTTTTATTGTTGTTTTGCTTTTATCAGAAAGATGCTGCTGCACATTTTCTGCCTCAGTTGCCCTCTGTCGCCTCTTACGACACCCACAGGAAGATATGGGGTAGTGGGTATTCTTACCCGCCAGAACAAGGGAATATTTTTTTTTAATATTTCAATTTTTGTTCATTTAAAAGAAAACATAACAGTCACAATATAAAACTTTAGTAAACTTTTATCACGTGATCTTGTTAAGTATGTATATAAGAAGGACTCCAAAAAGTAAAAAAATTATAGGTCCTAAGTGTTAAGTACGTGCTAAGGGTTAAGGATATTTTTACAAAAGTTCTTAAATATTAAAACTTTTGAGTTATTAAATATAAACTAAATATCTTATTTTTCAACTCATTTTGTTAATTAAAATTGCAATTTTTATGTGCTAATAAATCATCGAGATACATTTTTTTAGACCTCATACCGAATCTAATGAGCTATCGCACATATTTTTATGAGCTGGAACAAGAATTAACACGTTTTTGAACTTTTTGGCTAGACTAAAGAACCAATACACTACTTATAATATAATTAAAATAATTTAAAAAAAAATCGACTATGATTTAGGATTCTACTAAGATCATAACAGCACATTATCAATACGTTTTTTTAAACTTAAGCTTATAGTTGTATTAAATAACGAAACTTAATTTGAAAAGTTACACAAAATTTCAAACTATGAAACTTTAGACATTATTTTTAATTTGACTATATTCACGTTTTACGAAAACGTTTCAAAATCTCTCGGGAACAGATGGTGAGAAGATTTCGGGTTTCAACAACGAAATTGGCGTCGTTAAATTGATGGTAACGTGCATCACTTAAGAGTAATTTCTGGAAGAGCTTAAATGCACCAAGAAAATCCGTACCTTGAATATTCCTTTAATTTTAGAATTTTCTTTATTGTCTCCTTCAATTTTATAGTGGATTTGAAATCCCAAAAATATTTCATAAGCGAAGTAATAATTTATTTAAAAATAAAAAAGTAATAAATTTAAGAAAATACAAAATTTTTGAAGCGTCATATATATTGAGGCACATTTTGGGTTTAGACCTGAACTGTCCACTGAAACTGCAATCTTACGACTCAATTATACCGTGCAGTATTATGTTACGAGAAAAACGCCTGTCTGCGCCTGTTTTTTGGACTTGTTGAAGGCATTTGACCTAGTCTTGTACAACCTATTATAGGATAAGCTTCGGAGGGAAACGAGCACGCCTAGGGAGATAGTCCATATATTAAGGTATTGGTACCACAACCAATCAAATAATGTAAGGTGGGCATGCTCATACTCGAGTGAATATAGGTTGGAGTGCGGAGTGAGACAAGGAGGGTTAACTTCACCGAGGGTCTATAACCTGTATATAAATGGATTGATCGATGAGCTTAGCAGAACTGGCGTCGGATGCTCAATAGATGGTAAATTCGTAAACAGCATCAGTTACGCAGACGACATGGTACTCAGTTATGCAGAAGCTCATGGCCTCAGATATAACTCCAAAAAGAGTGAATCACTTGTTTTCAAGGCAGGGAACAAAGAAGCCAAGGCTATCCCACTGGTCGGGCTTGGAGGAATACCTTTAAATAGAGTCACCAAATTTAAATACCTGGGGTACTGGGTTACAGAGGACGTCTCTGATGACATGGATATTGAACGAGAACGTAGAGCATTAGCAGTGAGGTACATGCTGGCTCGCAGGTTTGCAAGGTGTACAAAAGCTGTCAAGATAACCCTTTTTAAGGCGTACTGCCAAACGTTTTACACCTGCAGCCTGTGGGTCAAGTATGCTCGCCGATCAGTAACTGCTCTACGTGTTCAGTACAATAATGGCTTTATGATGCTGATGGTGGTGTCTTGATATTGCAGCTCATCAGGTATGTTTGTTGAGGCTAACACGAACAGCTTTGATGCAATAGTGCGGAAGACAATGGCCTCCCTGATGAAACGCGTGCGAGACAGTGCCAACGAACTCCTATGTACTGTATGAGGAAGGCTTGATTGTCACTGGTCACAACATGATGTTGCAAGCTACACTCTTCTTTTGTCACACAATTTCTGATCCTATCATTCAAATTCAGCCCTAACATACTCCTTAGTGACAACATTTCTACAGCATTTATTCTACTCTCGTGCTTCTTCTGCTACAACCAACTTTCACTACCATATATTAAAGTAAGGACAAACACACCACTGTGAATTGCCATACGTGCCTTTTTGGACACATTCTAACTTTTCATAACAGAGTGTAGAGGATTTATCGCTAGCGTCCGAAGGCTTCAACCATCTAATCCTAGGCCCAGCCTACACGTGTCCCCCGGGTGGTGCTAAACGAGCAACAAAGCCGAAGGAAGAGTTTCGACTCCTCGCCATGTGGTGGCAGCGTATATTCTGCCACCCCCTATTTTGCAACATGAGGCAAAAGAAAAAGAATGGGCCTGAATTCCCAGCGACTCTTAAACAGGGCAGGGGTGCAAAAAATTTCCAAAAGTAAAACCGGCAACGCGATCCGCCACTCATCATGTTCTGTCTCCTAGAGGAGCGAAAAATGGACTGCGGAAGCTGGTCTGGCTACGCTGAATTTATGTGGAGCAATGGATGATAGGATGGATGAAGTACGCGATATGATGTATGATAGAGGAATGATGATGTGTTAGATAGTGATGATGTGAAGATGTGTTATATTTAAATGAGACAAAACGAAAGGGAAAGAATGCCACTACATATCGCATGCTAACGCGTACTGGTCTGGTGTAGACGAGACCGAGCGGGCATGCCAGGGAGTCGGATTCATCCTTTCAGAAAGAATGGAAAGAGTATGAATGTGTAAGCCCGAGACTACTATGAATACGAATCAAAGTGAGCTTAAAGAAGCTGTTTGTTCCAGGAGCCTAGGCCCTAGAAATGTCTAAGCCCACTTATATCCGAGAGTAGTTTTGAGAATTGATAAGGATGATGTAAATGAAATGTAAGAGAAATGAAAATATTGTTATATTAAGAGATTCTAATAGAAGAGTTGGGTAAAAGAGGTTTGGTTATGAAAGGATATTAGGAACGTTTGGTGATGAAAGTATAAATCAGAATAGTGAAAGCCTCCTAACCGTATGTAAGGAAAAATATATTTTTGTGACGAATACTGTCTTTCCTCATAAGAAGATTCACATGTATACATTGGAAACAGGGGAAGATAGAAGCAAGTTAGCAAATATTTTCTTATTTTTGTGTGGAACCAGTGAATAAATTATTAAAAATATCGGAAATCAAACTTATCTCTAACGAATTGACTAAAATAATACCAAAATTTAGCGGCGATAAGCGCCATTTAAATTTATTTTTGCGTAAATGTGAATATATAATAAGTAACTTTAAATCATCCGATGTGCAAAATGAATATATAATGCAAATCATTACTAGTCGTCTTACGGGCGAGGCTGCTTCGCTTATCAGTGAACGGGAAGATATAGAGACGTGGGCCGAATTCAAGGAATTGTTTTTAACTCACTTCGGCGACTCACGTAGCGAGGAATGTTTAGCCATAGAATTAGAAACTTTAAAGAAACACCAAAATGAAAATTATACAGATTTTTGTGGTCGTATACATTCCGTTAAATCAGTGCTATTATCGAAGGTTAATCAAATTGGTGATAAAAACTTAAAAATAACTAAAACTATTATTTACAATAACACCGCTCTGCAGGTTTTCTTATACAATTTATCCGAATTATATGGTGCGCATTGTTAGGTTGAAAACACCAAGTACACTATAAGAAGCACTAAGAATAGTTCTAGAAGAAATAAACTTCTATGACCAATATCAGATGCGCAGTAAAATGTTACAGTCTAGCCATACGTCTAAGTCACAGCCTAGCAGTACACTAGTGCAACAACCATCGTTTAAGTTCGCAATGCCAACACAGCCTACAGGTTTTAGACCAATGTTAGCACAAAACCAACCCCCTAGGCAGAATTTCGGAACACCACCTCAATTTAAGTTTGGCATTCCCAATAGTAGACAAATGAGGATTCCGTTACCACAAAATAAGCCTCAACAGCAAATGAGTTTCCCTAAGCAATATCACCCACCTCAGTTTGGATACCGACCTCATTTTGGATACCGACCAAACTTTGGATTTAGACCCCCGGGCTATAGCCCCACGCAACCAATGTTACCACAACAGTTTGGTAACTCTCAGCGTTTTAATTATCCTAATAATAATAATATCTCACTATTGGACGTAATGGAGCGTTCGGTTTGTGTATTTTTGGTAAATTTGAAATCAAATGTCCAACGCCAATGTCAACGTAATAATGGAACGCAATCATTGACAACAGACGCGAGTAATAAACAACGTGCGGTCTATAACCTGTCAAAACAATCTCTGGACGACGCGACAATAAATGTTTTGGCCAAAGGTATGAATTTCGCTATAACACCGCAAAAAATTCCGTATGAAAACATTATCTGTAGTGTTGAGGACTGTCTGTATAAAAATAATATTGGTAATGAAGATTTAGAGGCTATACGTCAAGACATTTCGTCCTTGTTACGTCGAAGCTCAGCGCCGAAATTAAATCTTCCCAAAGATGAATTTACTGCTTTGAAAAACTTACGCAATAGACCAGATCTTACGATTCTCCGCGCAGATAAAGGTAATGCTACGGTTATAATGGATACGTCGGATTACAATTTTAAAATACAACAACTTTTATCGGATGAAAGTACGTACGTAAAGGTCAAAACAGACCCTACAACTAATACGCTTAAAACAACTAGCGATCTAATAAAGAAATACTCCGAGAAACTGAATCTAGACGTAAATTCGATAATACCTACGTGTGCCAAACCACCGAAGTTGTATGGGTTACCAAAAATACACAAACCGAACGTTCCATTACGTCCAATAGTGAGTCAGATCGATTCGCCAACTTACAGATTGGCTCAACACTTAGCAAAAGTACTATCACCACTCAGAGGACATACAAGAGCACACACTAAGGATTCGTACCATTTTGTCAGTGAGATAAAAGACCTATGTCTTACTGACAATGAAACTATGGTCAGCTTTGATGTTCAGTCTCTATTTACATGCCTACCTGTTGAAGACTGCATCTCAATTATAACTAGGAAACTAGAGGAAAACAACATGCCAGCAGAATATGCAGTATTACTCAGACATTGCCTTACATCTGGCTACCTATTGTGGAAGGAACAGTTTTACAAGCAAGTAGATGGTGTTGCGATGGGCTCACCGGTATCTCCAATTGTCGCCGATATTTTCATGGAGGACTTTTAGGAGAAAGCCCTGCTTACTGCACCAGTAACTCCAAGTTTCTACAAGCGGTACGTAGACGATACTTTCACAATTTTACCATCAGACAAAGTAACTGCATTTTTAGAACATCTTAATTCCATAAACTCTAAAATTCAATTTACTATGGAGTTAGAGGCAAATAATTCTTTAGCTTTCCTAGATGTGTTAGTCATTCGGAATCCTAATAACACCGTAGGTCACACTGTGTATAGAAAAAAGACCCATACAAACCGATACTTAAACGGTGAATCCCACCATCACCCTTCACAGTTAGCTACCGTGGGCAAATCTTTGTTGCAGAGAGCACGAGGGATCTGTGACAGCAAACACCTGGCCGCCGAGCTTCAGCACGTCAAGCAGGTTCTGCACGACAACAAGCTTCGGGTTCCGCGCCTACGTCACAGTGACCGAGTGAAGCCGGCCACAGTCGAGCGTGTGCCTGCTGTACTACCATATGTCAGAGGTGTCACAGACAAGATTGGCTACATCTTGAAGCGAGCTTCTATTAGAACATTCTTCAAGCCGCCGAAGAAGATTAGTCAGTTCTTACCATCCGTCAAGTGCAATATTCCTCTACAAGATGCAGGAGTATACAAGCTTGATTGTGAGTGTGGTCTCTCATATATAGGGCAAACAAAACGATCAATAAAAACCCGCGCAAAAGAACACATAGCTGACGTGAAGCACCAACGTTCCGGGAAGTCTGCAGTTTGTGATCATATCCTAGACGGCCCCCGCCATTACATTAGATTTGATAAACCACAAGTCCTCGCGAAAGAACATCGATTCCTGCCAAGGATGATACGTGAGGCTATTGAAATTAAAAAACATCCTAATTTCAATAGAGAGGGAGGCTGGGTACTACCACCTGCTTGGGATCCTGTAATTCATAAAATTAAAACTAAACCCAAGCATACCACTGCAAGACTTCAAGACACAGTTCATTCTGCGTAGATCGGACCAAAATTAATAATTAAAAAGCTGAAGGTACTCCGGGTTAACTTTGACATCGAGACGTCAATCACCTCAGTCCCCCGTGACCACGGTTGCTGGAAAGCAACCGAAACGTCGGGAATATAAAATAAGTTAATTAAACGCGATAAAATCCGTAAAAATAGTTTTATTCAATGTGTAGTGTTTGCATAAATATAAGAAATCATTAGGGGAGAGTCGATGATATTATGAAGCAATTTGTACAACAACATTTGATCTCTTATATCACGGCGTTTCTCGAGGGTATTGCTGCCTAAATTATCAATAATGGAGTCTACAGAAGAATTATATCGCTTTAAGTGACGCAGAAACTTATTGTAGATTGTTTCAATCATTTTAATATAAACTTTGTATTGAGGATTCCAACATGAAGAACAATACTCAAGAATAGACCGCACCAGAGTGTTAAATAGTAAGATAACTGTTGAAGAATTTTTAAAATCTTTTGAGATACGCATAACGAAACCTAGCATTTTATAAGCTCTTTTAGTTATGATATTAATATGTGATCTCAGTAACAACTTACTATCCAACTGAACACCAAGATCACGCAGTTCATTAACTATCATTAGTAAATTATCATCAAGCTTATAATCAAAGAGGATAGGATTCTTTTTCCTGGTAAATGAGATAATGTTACATTTCTTAATGTTCAAGCAAAGATCATTTACTTGACAATATGCACTAAGCCTATATAGATCTTCTTGAAGTAGATGGCAGTCCTCTATAGTTTTAATAGACCTGAAAATTTTCATATCATCTGCAAAAAGGAGAATTTTGGAATTACGGAAGCAGGATATAACATCGTTTATAAATATTATAAACAGTAGTGGACCAAGATGAGAACCCTGAGGAACACCTGATGAAACTGGGAGAAATGATGAACAGTATCCCTTTATTGCAACCGCCTGACTACGATTTCTAAGATAAGAGGATATCCATCGAAGTAAATCACCATGTACACCGATTTGATCTAATTTATGTATCAAAATATCATGTGAAATTTTGTCAAATGCTTTTGTATAATCGGTGTACACTGCATCTACCTGCAGTCCGCTGTCCATAGCAGTATAAAGATGATCAAGAAATTCGCAGAGATTGCTTTCTGTAGACTTTCGACTTATAAAACCATGTTGTTCAGGAATTATAATTGTTCGAATTATTTGAGAGAGTGTGTCATAAATAATTTTCTCAAATAGTTTTGGAATCGAGCTTAATTTTGAAATAGGACGGTAATTTGAAATATCGTGCTTATTACCACTTTTAAATATGGGAGTTACGAATGATTTTTTCCATTGTAAAGGCATTTCGCCCAACTTCATAGAAGTTCTGAACAAAATTGCTAGTGGTTTAGCCAATTGACGGTAACATCTTTGTAAAAACAAGGGTGGGATGCCATCAGGTCCTGGTCCCTTACTGATATCCAAGCGTTTTAAATACATAGAAACCTGCAGACTGTAAATGTGATCGAATTTATACTGATCGACTGAGCCGAGGCAGAAATCTGAGTATTATGATTTGGACTATTAACACTAAAAGCTGAGCTAAAATGAGTATTAAATAAATCACATATTAACACAGGATCCGAAGTCTTATAATCATCTAGAAACATTATGTCTGGAAGATCTTTACATTTACGTTTTGATTTCACGAACGACCAAAAGAATTTACTATTAATACCAATTCTATATTCAGCATTATTGATAAATTTGTTATAACAATCGTTCTCCATTAACTTTTGTCTCTCTCTTAGTACGGCAAAAGAATTGTAATCACTATCCTGTTTATAAACCTTCCTCTTGCGATGAAATTTTAATTTTTCATTTATAGTTTTATTAATAGAATCAGGCGTTACTTTGCGGAAATCCATTATATAATTTTTTATAAAAATTTTTGGAAAAGCTTTTATTTATAGTTTTAATCAATGCCCTGTTATACCATATCGGGTACTTAGTGTTAAATTTAATAGTTTTAGTAGGTACGTGTTTTTCTATTATATCATTCAAAATTTTGTAAAAATTTGACACAGAGACATCAATATTACCGTCACTCAAATTAGATTCCCAGTCTATTTGCGAAAGATTTATATTTATTGCCTTATAATCAGCATCTTCATACAACTTGACTGTGTGAGCCCAAATCTTGAGTAGTTTCTCATGTGATTTTAAAATCGTAAACTCAAAAGGTGGATGGTGTGAATCCTCTGAAACTATTGGAGCAGTTACCGAACTGACTTTGCAATTAATATTGGTTATTAAGAGATCCAAAATACGATTATTAAAATTTTTAAATATATTATACTGATTAAAATTATTAAAAGAAAGAAAATTAGCAAGTTCATTAACTGTATCCGATGAAAAGTCTCCATGTAAGGTCACATCAGCATTACAATTCTTCGACCAGAAAGCGTTAGGTATGTTAAAATCTCCTAATATAATGAAGTAGTCATCAGGGTAAGAGAGAACTTCATCAGAGATATGTTCGTAAAAGTTTGATAACACATCTTTGTGAATTCGACATTGTGGAAAATAACAACAGTATATGTTGCAACGTGTATGTCGTTCGATTGAAATAGAAACACGAATTACGTCAGCAGCTGAATTTGTTGACGGGATGCATTCAACGTTGGTAACTTGTAGCTTACGACTCATTGCAATCAGAACTCCTCCACCCATTGTATCACCTCTGATTGTATAGTTACGATCGCTTCTATATACGTAATACCGTGCATCAAATAGTTCTAAGTCGAATATACCCGAATGTAACCAAGTTTCAGTGAAACAGATTATATCATACTCATGACATAAGACGTTTCTGAAAAGCAAGTCAGTCTTAGTCCGTAGACCCCGAACGTTTTGATAATAAATTTCTCTGATCAAGTACTGGTAAAGTAATAAAAAAAAAACAGGTGAGATGGGCGGGTACGCTATCAGATGAATATAGATTAAAATTTGATGTCAGGTGTCAATAAGCTGGTTTATATATAAATTAAATAACAAGATATTGTTATTTAAATTATATATAAACCAGCTTATTGTGGAACTGCTTAGCACACATGTCGACTGTCATATTGACGAGAGGATGTGTTAATAATCTATGTTATGCAGACGACATGGTGCTGCTCAGTCCATCTGTGGGCGGATTAAGGAAATTATTGTCTATTTGCGTGAAATATGCGGAGGACCAGGGCTTGAAGTACAACTCGAAAAAGAGTGAAATTCTTGTTTTTAGAGCACCGAAACAGCCGCCACGTCGTGCTCCTCCCGTATACTTCAATGGCCCTTAACATTGTTAATACTTTTAAGTATCTTGGTTACATTATAACAAGCAATTTACTGGCAGTTAGGAGCAACATGCTTGTCCGCAGGTTTGCTCGATGTACAGATGAGGTAAAAGACACTCTTTTCAATGCACTTTGCCAATCAGACAATCAATACAGTCGACGAACTTACAGCGCCCTTCGCATTCAATACAATAACGCTTTTAGGATGCTGTTGGGACTGCCATGGCACTGTAGTGCTTCGATAATGTTAACAAATGCTAGAACTGATGGACTTCATTCTGTTATGCGAAAGAAATCAGCCTCAATGTTACAGCGTCTGCGAAACAGTAACAACAGCATTTTAAAAATGATCGCGGTGAGACCAGATTGTCACTTTGAGCGACACTGGACAAAGCTGACAAAAGGGTTAAAATGATAATGAATTATGTATATATTCTTATTATGCAGGCATAAATACTAACATTACTAACATAGTTATTAATTAAAATTGTTACTAATATACTTACACTTAATATGGACTAATTATGTCTGAAATAAAGTTATATTATTATATTATTATTATTATTATGTATTTTTAAACTTTATATATAATAAGCAGCTTCAAAATTCGACAGGAAACCGACACGAATAATATATTCAAGCACGTTGTCGAGGAAATCAATTTTCCCAAAGATTTACGTACATACGAATATAGACGCGAACAGAAAAAGAATACGCCAGTGTGCAAAAAACGTGAGTGAATATTCGACGAATTGTACTCTTATTACCTACCTTACAAACATACTCAAGTGGAATATCGATTAATTGATAAATATAAACATGTATATACAGACCAGTTTATTTTTATATTAAACTAGCTGGTAATCGGCGCGTTGCAACCGCGGAAGAAATAATTGCCAAAATATCGTTTTCAATTTGAAAGAGTTACATTTTTTTAATTGGGAATGATAATACTATAATTGAATGATATAACACTTTCAAATTAATTTCTCGGTACGGTACGCGCGCTACCTACTGTAAGTTAATTGTGTTATGCCTATAACTTTCGCGCAAGTGCAACCTTCGCCTAAGTGCAAACAAATAAGTTGACAAAGTTTTACGGCAATTAGATAAACGGTATGGCAGTACATAAAATACGAACAAACAAACATTAATTTTTATATATTAGATAAATACAGTCTTATTCACAAAAATCCCCTAAAATGGCGTTATAACAGTAATTATTTAAATGCTCATTAGTATTATTAAACCTATTATAAAATTCCTATTCATATACCTTGAATATACCTGTCATAGTTAAATCGTATTTATGGAATACTCCAGTTTTATTATGTTGTCACTCTGATGAATCCATAGACAAGCCACGGTAAGAAAAGCTTGACAGCAATGAGGGCTAATAATCTTCCATTCACCAGATGTCGCTAGTTGTGACTGAGGTAAAGTCAAAGACATTTAAGTAGTAATAATAGACCGGACATCAGCAACAAAATGGCCACCTCTTACTTATGTCCTATAGGATATATTTTGGATTTGTGTCATTTAGTCTTAGTGACATCGTCAAAAGATCAAAACGCATTCCTTTCCTAAATTAAAAAAAATATTTTTAAAGAAAATATGCCCGATAGTGCATTAAGGTATTGTAAGTCCCAATATATAGCAAAAGCTGAATGTGATTTCGGTTTATTATCGCAAGTATAATGTATGTTTACCCCATAATTTTAAATTTTACTATTTCTGATAGATTGTTCCAGAACATTTATCATCATTATAATAAGTGCCCTCTGTTATCTAGTAACGCATCAAATGAGATAGTGATTGACAACGTTTATTGATTGGTGTTATCGATAAAAAATATTATACACGCTGCAGATTTAATCATCTATAATATTTAAGGAGGTGAAACAGTAAAGGATACTGTATCCATACAAATAACGAAATCGAGTGGGCCTTTGTCGAGACACACGGCCGTTGGTTTTAACGTGTAATGTCTATGTCAGCCAATACAACCAGTACAACCGCTTAACAAGATAGCCTTCTTTTTAAAATTTTAATATAATTCTACAACACTTAAGAAAACTCTTAAGAAAACTCCTATTAAATCGCACGGTAGTGGACCGCCAAGCATCCAAATAATGTGGATGGTAACGTAAATTTTGTTGCGACGTATATTGGGGAAATTTGGTGGCGGAATTAATCCGCACAATTCTTTAGAACATTCCCCGTGGTAAATACAATAGAAAATGCAAAGGGATGCATTATCTCTACGCAGCGCCAGTGAATCGAGCCAATCAAAGACAACTCGGTCGTCGACGTCGAACCTGCGCTTGTAAAGTTGCAAACGGTGTGCAAGCATGAAAAACTGTTCCGTTCTACTGAGTACGCCAAGCTTTGTAGAAGCCAATTTAGCTTTCTTGTCCAAGTGACCATTCTACTGCAGGTCATTCGATATGTCGACGCCGAAGATTCCGCTTTTGGCTGAGGCAACAAAGGAAGTGCTCTGAAATTGAGGAGATACGACAAAGGTGTTCTTTTTAGCGGTAAACGAGCAAACTTGTAAATTTGTGAAATAATTTATCGTGTAACGACTTTTAAATTCAGTGTTTTCCTAAAATATATTAGATTTAAACTGTATTTTTGTAAAAGAAACGAATCTGAAAAACATGGTGGCGCTCTCTTATTAGATTTGACGTTTCGTCATGTGCCTTCGACGCCAACCGACCAATCATATGCTATTGTTATAGCATCTAATGGATCTAGTTACGTCATCCAAGATGCCACCAATGTGACTGATGTTTGAATTAATTCTTAGTTATTGGAAATTAAATATTTTATTTCATAACGTTTAATTTCATTAACTTAAATAAATAAACTTAAAAACATTATATGATTTATTTTTTGGTGTGATAGGAGTCATAATAAATAGATATGTACAATAAGAAAGCATGCATGTTCCCTATTATTATATTAACTAACATTACAAACTAAGTAAACTTCAACAACATTATCGATACTTTGATATCGAAACGGTAACATTCCTAAAACGGGTTTTTACCTTACATTTATTAGCGTCACATACTGGAGAATAGCTGAAATGTTTTTCTTATAAATATTCAGTGTAGTTTTGCTATGTTTATCTGGAAACCGTCACACACTTACGAGCTCAAAATTCTTGTATGCAAATGTTTATAATGTCCGCTCTATAGTATACCTATATATTTTAATCTCTTTGGGTAAAGTTTTTTGTTACACAGTGTCAGTAAATTGAGAAATTAGTTTTAAATAATAGTTTATCATTATCTAGAGTATTATATTAATACACAACACAATGCGTCAGTGGTTTGATTTTTAATTTTTTGCACTTTATAACTCTTTTAAAAAAATCGGCTTGTAGTTATTTTTATAGTTTGGTTCATTCATTTCTAATGTAATTTATATAAAATATAACTAATAATACAGAAAGATTAAATTTTTCTAAGAAATTAACGTCCCCGCTATGAAGTCTGTCAAATATTTTACCTCACTGTAAAGTGGCGCCGCCCTGGTGGCAGAAAAAGTCGTGGATGCCCTCATTGTGACATTCCCGTCAAAACAAGCGCGTTGTTTCGTTAACTTGCAGAGCCTGCATAACGACACTTTAGCAATCAAAATCCACAAAAAAACCATTTCACCATCAATAACCTACACAACTTTAACAATCAGCTGTTCGTTGCTAGCACGCAAATCGGCCATATTTTACTTTATTATAGGTTTATAGTAGCGTGTCTATAAAATAGTATAAGAACTTTAGATTGACGAACTTTAGCGTGTATCTTAAAATACAAAATCGACAAATCTTTTGAACTGTGTGTAATATAATTTATAATGAATTAAGAAAATACAAAACGTAATGAAAAATATGAATGTGCGAGTGTGTGTCGATTAGCTTCATTATCAGAAAATTCATTGCTAACATGATAAAGTTAAGGCTAACTTTTCTTTCCCAAAATGTCCCCTAATGTCTGTCGTCCATGGCCAAAGTATATCTGTTATGTTATGAAACTTTTTTAACGTGTAATGAAATAAGTCTTATATAAAGAACAATAAGCATTCGTGAATTGACCAATATCACTATTTCACTTGCATGACATTGATTAACAGAAGTCACAGCGCAGAAGAGTAAAATATATATATCGTTTGTTTTTCTCTTCCAAATCAGGTCAAAGAAACGCTCCATATACTTGTATTTGTCACTAGTCCCAATTGCTTCCTGTGTCTAAAGTCAGTATTAATTATACTCACGTATTTTAATAATAATACTTACTTTTACCTAATTTACAGATATTTTTAATGGTTTTTGCTTTGATCATTGCTGAATGATTTTTGCTTCGATTATTTTTTTAGAGTAATAAGATTTATTAAATTTTGATTTATAATAGTAAGAAAAACTAAACCAAAAAATTAAAATTATCTTACAGTCCTATTTCCCACAAAGTAGTATATATATATATATTACTCTTGTCACCAGCGCCAACAACACGTCGCGGGCTTAGTTCCTGTTCCTTTAGGTAATGCACCCTACTTGGACAGCATGGACCGATAGTCTCTAATTTTAAATTTCTTCTGTGTCTTAATAGTGTTTGCAAAAGTAGTACATTTAAACCACACTTCGAACAAGCACCCAGCCTCGAAACAACTATTTGAACAATTTTTTTACATAGGAATCCCCACTACGGTCATCATCACTTTCACTATCACTATAACCCATCTCAAGTCCACTGCTAAGCATATGCGTTCTCCATAGATTGTCACAAAGTTCGATCCTGAGTCACCTGTGTCCATCGACTACCTGTATGTTTCATCAGATCGTCATTCAATCTAGTCGCTTTCAGATTACGGATCAAGGTGCTTTGAAGTACGAGGCTGCCACTCGAGAATCTTTCTTCCCCATCAGTTGTACATTCTTCAAGCTATGGCTGGCCTATTGTCTTGTTCTTCTGCGGATATTCTGGTCACGGCTTTTATCCTGTAGAGAAATTTCGAGCGTAGCCCTTTCTATGACTTTGTCGTCGGCTAATCGAAGGTAAATGGTGTATTCGCCATTGATGTTAATACCGTATTATTTTCATTCCGGTAGCTTGCAATCGTTTTCCAATGCAGTGATGAAGAACTTCGGAGATGAAACATCATCGTTTCTTATACCTCTGCAGTTGGACATGTTTCGTGCTCTTATTCTGTACTTGAACAGACATTGTGGTATTACTAGATATACTGACTCTTAACTTGGCAACACTGGAAGAATTGTAGCACCGTCCAAATTTCAACTGCATCGAAGGTTTTTTTATAGCCTACATACACCAAGCTAGTCTACATACATAGATTATATCCTTCTTAGAAACTCTGTCGTACATTCTGGAAAATGCAAAACATTATTATGTAGAATACTTTATTGGGCTGACGACCCGTTCACAATCTTTTCTCGTAGCTCTGTTCGAGGGGCTGGCGAAAGGAGCTGGAGGAGGAGAGTTGTCTTCCGTTGGGTATATTGAACGGGGATCCATAGGTCGCAAACACAATACATCCAGGGTAAAAAAGAAATTGAGATACGAGCTTAACAGTTCAAAAAACACACTGCTTGCGCGCGCGTCGGTGGCTTCGAATCGACTCCTTTTCACAATTGCCCATGTGGCAACTCGCTACACTCACAAGGTCAGGGTCACATTCAGATTCCATAGCCTACCGCCGACCCAATGAATTTAATAGAAATATAGAATAAAATGCTATCTTCAAAATTGTGTTGCCTTGTTCTTATTATAAGATAATATATACGAAAGTGGGCACGAAAATTATGATATTTTAAATATTCCGTTCCAGTAAGGAACACTTTTTAATAACATTAAATATAGTATAGTCTGACAGTGTTAAATTTGTAGAAGTTCCAAATTCTAAAACTGTACAAATTATTCATTAATAACACCCTATCAAAGTCCACTGCTGAACATAGGCCTCCCCATAAATTGCCTCCTTATTATGAAAATGCTGCTGCAAATCTCCTGGTTTATTTCCCTCTGTCGACTCTTATGATACCTACGGGACGATATGCAGGAATAAGGTAAGGAAAAAAATTAATCAGTCGCGCTTGCGATCACTAGACCAACAAATCAGTATTGGACTTGATAAATATTTTGAATGAAATTAAAAATATATTAACTGAACATCTTTTTCAATTTAAGAAAAAAAAATTAATCAGTCGCGCTTACGACCACTAGACCAACAAATCAGTATTGGACTTGATAAATATTTTGAATGAAATTAAAAATATATTAACTGAACATCTTTTTCAATTTAAGAAAAAAAAATTAATCAGTCGCGCTTACGACCACTAGACCAACAAATCAGTATTGGACTTGATAAATATTTTGAATGAAATTAAAAATATATTAACTGAACATCTTTTTCAATTTAAGAAAAAAAAATTAATCAGTCGCGCTTACGACCACTAGACCAACAAATCAGTATTGGACTTGATAAATATTTTGAATGAAATTAAAAATATATTAACTGAACATCTTTTTCAATTTACATTCACAATAAACAACTTAATTAAAAAGCACGTTTTTATTGCCTCTGTAAGACTCTTCAGATTAAACCGCTCTCGCAAACACATTTTTTCAAAAAGAATTTCGTTATTGTCTACGGTGGGAGTGTTACATTTTCGTTTTGATTGAGGAAACCCGTCACGCGTATATCAAGGCTTTACCGAAGCTGGAAATGATATGGGATGAAAAACTAAATTAAAATGTAAATTTTAGCTTGTTTGTGGCTTAGTATATATTAAAAGGTATAGTTGATGTTCACAAAATTAAAACTAAGAAGGGAATATGAGCCGCGCAGCCATCAAGTGCCATCAAGTGTTTTCTTTTTTATTTCTATTATATTATATAACCATAAAGCGAAAACAAATTCCTTTTGTGCTAGCGAGTAGCCTCAGGCGAAATGTTGGTGAATTTATATTCCTATTTTTTTAATGTAGTAGAGCCATGCTGAAGCTATATTTCTGGTATAGTTGTAACACGAATGGGTCGGCTCGACCAGGGAAGGACCACGCTCTTACAGAATACTAGCGTAAAATTGCAGCTTAATGCCGCTATGTTTTGTATGGTGAGTGTAGAGAACCGGAGACCCTTTTTACTGGAAACGAGGCATTCCATCTTAGTCGTCACGGGTGATAACGCATCTGAATTTTGATTCGTAATCGAGGATAAATGTAGATGTCTATGGGCCACAGCAACTACTTACCATCAGGTGAACTGTGTGCTCGTTTGTCACCCTTATCCTATATAAAAAAAATTAATTGTAACATAATTCGTTACCTAAAAATGAAACTTAACAAAAAGTATAAACCGGCTTAAAAACTAAAAATAATTTTACGTTGCTAAGACATAGTAATAACCTCGTACTGATAAGCAAATCGAAGGGCGGAATCCCATTAGATGCGGTGACGACCTGGTATGGTATTCTGGACGTCGATTGCTTCAGGTGGTTCGGGATCTTGCATTGTGGTGTTCCTTAGGAGATGCCTATATTCAACAGTAAACTTGTAAAAGGCTGTCATGATAATGATGATGATAATGAAGATATAATGTTTTAAGAGTTGAACCCCTATCTTCTGAAGCTACTCGTACTATGTGGAAATTGTTTAATTCTCTTTACTTTTTGAACTCGATTATAATTTATTTTTTACCTTTTTGAGTGGACTAAGAAAAATATCATGAGTTATAGGTGATTACTGTAATGTGGTTTAATATCTGTATTGAAATCTTCATCCCCTATTTTTCCGCCTTTTGTGGGGGAATTTTTTCTCCAAATTTATAATATACCAAATTTATAATAACTTCTGATAGTCCTTTTTGCTTAGATAAGGCCAATTATGAACCCTTCGAAGGAGGTATTAAGTACAAATACATACACAACTTTTCTGACAGTTTTCTAGACGCCGATATAATCAGCAAGCATCTTTAGAAGTAATATTCATGGTACTGCGATCGTTAACCGTTACCGAGCCTATAGATTAAGGTAAATCGAAGATACAACAGCTTAGTCAATGGAATTTTACGGGTTGTTGTTCATGACGTTGTATTTTTAATGTGCCAGAATTCATTATGGCAGCAATGCGGCATTGCCTGCTTCAAAATCCTCGCAGAAATGGGCCACTCATTTCTACCCTTATGCGACCAAACAGGTTATGAAGACTTTAATGTTATCATTTAAAGTTCCTCAGCTCACTCATAACATCCATCCATAACATTACACCTTATCAAAAGAGTCTTCCTAATAACAACCAAAAATATAAAAAACTGCGGTTGCCAATCTGTCTGCAAATCGTAGGAACCCCCAATAAACCCCTCAGGGAATCATTCTATGTTCAGCAGTGGACTATTGACGGGCTGGTTATTTGGATAGAATAATGAATGAATTAGTCATACTATACTAAAATATATAGGAGGATAATACTAAGGACTAACTAAATTTATAAATGTGATAAAACTGGTTGTCACCCAACACTGTAATTATCTCTAGATTGTTTTGTTTTTATACAAAAAATTGTGACAAACGAACATACAATCCACCTGATGGTAAGTGGTTGCTGTGGCCCATAGATATCTACATTTATCTTCGTTTGCGAATCAAAATGTAGATGCGTTGTCACCCGTGAGGACTTAGATAGAATGCCTCTTTTCCAGTAAAAAGGGTCTCCAGTTGTCTACACTCACCATACGAAACACAGCAGTGTCAAGCTGCCATTTTACGCTGGTATGGTCCGTCCCCGGTCGAGCCGACCCATTCGTGCTACAACTATACTACTAATATAGCTGCAGCTTGGTTCTACCACGTAACAAATTTGTTCGAAATTTATAACGCAACTATGCAAATTTATAAGTCAATTTACTATGCGTTGACTTGCATATTCGCGAAGCTCCTTTTGTTACGAGTATCAACGGAATAGAGAATGTGACACAGACACGCGATATTACCGCGTCGTAATGACTGCAATCGCAATATTCGTGTTGTATTTATGCAACGCTGATTTCAAATTGAGTACAGAAACACTTGAATATTTATATTAAAGCGATAATAACTTCTTAAACTAAAATCTTGCTTTTTAGGTCTGCAAGTTATAGAACGTTATATTATAAAGAATGATGGAATCACTTCATTTTTCTTTATTGAAAGAAAATAACGTTATCCGTGTGATTTGTTTTATTGTACGCGAAAGGTATGAAATCCGTTGTTATCATAAATCATTCAATTTACTACTATACGCAATAGGATTGCCAGCCAAATAACTCGGGGGAGCGATAACTGATGGGTTCTCCAGGTCACTGGTTACGAGGCTAGGCTGTCAAGCCTAGCCTCGTAACGGTGAGCGAAATGTACCGTGGCCTCCCACTAGATGGAGTAAGAGACCCAGAGTGACGACCTGGTAACAGATGAAGGAAATTGATTGGCTGCAGGTGGCTCACGACCGTGATTTGTAGCATTCCTCTTTAGAATCTTTTTAGAGGATTATGTTCAGCGGTGAATTTACAATTGTGCTATAATGATGATGGAACTTAGAATTTAACAAACTTTAACAAATCTTATATAATAAAATAAAGTTGACAAGACGCCTGCCAAGCGTGGCAACTACAGCGAATATGCTTCCTATATCTATGAGAGAGGTCTACTCGTGTGTTCAACAGTGAACTTTTGATAGGCTGTATTGAATGGACGAATAAATAATAGTAGTTGGGCGGGGGTTAGTCTACTCATTGTTCTCAAATTTTTACATTACCAGTAGGACTAGCTTAACACCTATTCTGCTTTTCTGTTCGGTGGCAGTTTGACGAATGGCTCTGGGGGAGAGCGCAGATCGTGTTGATCCACAGAGCAAGTCTGAGGAGTTCTTCCTTCACGTGGTTGCCGCCTATTATTTCTGGTCTGGTTCAATAGGAAACGGAAACAATCAGACGGTCCTCATTTTCTTTTCTTTCTATTCCACCCCCTTTTTCCTATTTTAACCTAATCCAAGATGTTAAGCGTACCGTGGCGATGGATGCGTGGGCGGGGGGGAGTCCAGTCGCAAAAGGTGCCTATCCGAGATCAGGGCGATTGGGTAGTATTTTAGCCCTTTCCCCAGCTTTACCAAGCTCTGCCGGGGGTGACTGAATTTTTCCCTAGCTAATCGTAGGACTGAAATGGACGAAGACCGATATTTGGGCATAATAAACTCACCTTTAATGGAACTGAATGTAGGTCTGGAAGAGGCTCTTTTAGGCTCTCAACAACCTGCAACCCTACGCCTCAACCTGGAACGAGCAGAGAAGTGGAGCGCACGTTTGCAGCCGAACCACAGTTGGAAACGAACAAGGGAGAGGAAAAGAAAAAGTTAACTAGGCCTTATAAGCTTGACCCTTGGAGTAGGATTGGACGTGAGGCATCTAAGGCTGATAGTAGCTAAGATAGGAGCCGAAGAGGACCTTTGTCTCTGCCAGAAGCCCTGGGACGAAATGCCTCTGCCCAAACCACCCTCAGTTCCGAAGGCGAAAAAACGCAGTCGGTATGAGGAGGAGTCCCCCAAAGACCAGCCCACGAAATCTGTGAAGCTGGCAACGGGAAAGACGGCCTACCGGGAATGGGCCAAAATTTTCGGGTTTCACCCACAAGTCAGGTTGGATTCTGGTAACGTGCCTGAATAAGGCAAGCCAGGACTTGGTTGTGGGTGAGATCGAAAAACTGAAACCCTGGCCGGAGGCAGAGCTCTCGACGATACCCTAGAGCGATCCTAGAGCCTAAGCCTCAGCTGGACATCAATTTTCTGCCCCGCAGCGAAACTGAACCTCCAGAGGAGGCGGCTGTGCTGTTGAGGGCACAAAATGAAAGGTTACATACCGAGCTCCTAGCCCTGCACCTCGAGTGGTGAAAACGTCAGTGAGAGTGACTGAGAATCAAGGCGCTGCTCATGCCTCGGTCGGAAGGCCTCCGCTGGTGTCGGCCAGGGGTAGAGGGAAGGGAGTTGGGAGCGGTAGATCAAAATGTACGGCGGGGGCCAAAAGCGACAGTAAAGGACTTCTCCGTCCTAAGCAGACGAAAATGACCCCTGCACCCCACGCGCTAACCCTAAGGGTAAGACGAGGGGTCCTCCAGGTAAATCTTCACCATGCAGCAGCTGCTTCTGCCATTGTGGAGGTTTGCTTCGCAGAGGACAACGTCACCCTCTTACAAGGGCCTTGGGTGGCCAACGGTCAAGTTCTGGGATTAATCGAATATTAGAACTTGACCGCATTGCGTTTTATGATGCTATTTTCATCCAACTTCTGCGCTGTATAACGGGCCGTAAGGGACAACGACAGTTGTGTTGTCACCTCTGAGGACTGAAATAGAACATTTCCCCGACTGTGACTCTCTATATCCATTAAATAACAAAGCTTGCTGTGTTCTGGATACAATGCAAGCTTTGCTATTTAGTGACAGAGATAGGTAAGAGAATAGTACCCACCCAGACGGATTCTTAGGCAAAAAATATTTTTTTATAGAAGAGGGGGAAACGAGCATGCGGCTCACCTGATGATAAGTGTCGCCCGCTGCCAACGAACAACTGCAACACAAGGGGATTGCAGGTGCATTGCGGGCCTTTAAAAAGGAGTAAGCTCATTTTTGAAGGTCTCTAAGTCGTATCGGCCCGGAAAATTGTCGGTGGTAAACCAATCCAAATCGCACAGTGGTTAACCGCTAAGCATACCGATGATGTTAACAGTAACGTAGTTAGTTAAGTGTTCTACCATTGTAAGTTATAATATATAGAACATATTTTTAGTGTCTAAATGAAACTGCAAGCGATACTTTATTTTCTACATTGCACTTAAATTTCATGCATCAAGTAAAATATTGCATAATTTATTTTAATTGCATCTACCATAAATTCTCACTACACCCAGGGTTGACTTGTAGGGAATACCAAATGATATTAGGTTAAAATTATTCAGGGTCGCATATGTACGATAATAATACATATGCCTACCCCGAGGAATGCCACAAAACAAGGTCCTGAGTCACTTGCATCAACAACTACTTGCATCTCTTACCAAGGCGTCACTCTATTTAGTCTAACTTTCACTTCGCTTACTGATAAGAGGCTTCAACTAACTGATCAAATGGGCTATTTTGGTTATTCTGGTTCTTTGGCGGATATCCTCATTACGAAGTTTATTACTACGCAGAAAAATTCCGAGCATAGCTTTCTCCTATAAATTATTGTTTGCTGAGCGACCTGGACCTTCCTCGTACAGTGACGACTTACGGATCTGAGACGTGCTCCATTATTGCTGGATCATCATGATGATTACAGCCCTTCACGAGCCCACTGCTTAATATAGGCCTCTCCCAAAGAATGCATTCATCGACTTCCTGGATGTCTTACCAAGTCGTCAATCCATCTAGTCGGGGGTTGCCCTACATTTCACCTACCGGTACGAGGCTGCCACTCGAGAAACATCTTTCCCCATCGGTTGCCGGCCCATTGCTATTTCAGCTTACTAAGCCGTTGCTTAATTTAACTGCTTACTAAACTTGTATATGAGGACGTTAAATTAAATGCCATAATATATAAATGACTTTAATTCAATATAAATTAAATATCAAAAATATAGTTTCTTTTGCCTTTAATTGTAAGTTTTAAGACATTTATACAAGTGAAACGCAAATTATATAAAACAAAGACATTTTGCCGACCGAAAGCGAAACGAAGAGATTCGCAATATGGCAGGTTTGAAAGATGACCTTATCACAAAAATTGATAAGGGCGTGCTTCGGTGGTTTGGGCACGTTGAGCGAATGAGTGAAGACCGAATGGTGAAGAAAATATATAGCGCGAAAGTTAATATTAAAAGGTGTCGAGGTAGACCGAGACTAACTTTCGAAGACCATGTGAGCAAATTGCTCGAAGAGGGTAGGGTCAAGAGTACTCGGATACCTAGACGTGCATGTATGAAGAAGATAATGAATCTGAAAGAAGCGAAAGAGGTATGTAAGGATCGTGACACTTGGCGATCTGTTCTCTCTGGCTACCCCGTCAGGGATTGTGCGTGAAGATAAGTAAGTAAGACATTTTCGGTGTATCTAAACAATGTCCTCGTTGTGATTTTCACAAACTGACATTGCTTCGGGAACCACAGCCGTTCCAAATTAAGAACGTGTCCTGAATAAGAATTTAGGGTTTAGAATATTTTATAAAATGAGAATTAAGTACGTTACAATAGTCCAAATTTCGTAACATTTTCGTTATCTGATCATTTAAACTTAATTTGCTATAATTTTTCATACACTACGATTCTTTAAAACTAATATAAAATCAAATATATATTATTTTTTAGGCTTAAACCATTCCAACCATCATTATTAATATATAACTTTATTTCCAAACGAACTTTTCCCACTAGTAGTTGTTCAGGTGATGAAAGAATCTCGAAGATTGTGAACCAATACTTCTGGTGTAACAGATCCATTAGAAGGACATGTACCTATTATGTGAGCATAACTAAGTTCGTACGTTACCACAATATCGTGAAATGCTGCAGCGGTCAGCGTGTTCAAGATGGCTATTAGAAATATAAATAAATTATTAATAAATTTTTGTTATTCAATATAGGAGTTAAATTTAGGACTTTTAGGAAAATACCTCTGTTCTGGGACGAATTAGCAAGAAACCCAGATGGAGTTTTTTGAAACATGTAAAGTTTATAGTCTTAAATTATGTTATACAATTAGCTACACAAAACAAATTACAAAGTAATAAATAATAAAATACATAAATACTTATAAACGATCACCTCATTCCCAGTGGCTATTATTATCCATAAACTTCTTAATTTTAATTCTAATGATCCTTTTTATACAATGTTTTTGTTAAATAAAGTTTTTGAATTTAGTATTGGATACATTTAGTATATTTTCTGGGATTTTGTAAGCGTAAAAATAGCTCCAAGAATGAATTGTTAACCATGTGGAGTCGAGTAAATGATACTACAAGCTTGTGTTTATTCCTTGTATTCACAGAGTAAATATATATTTTTTTTAAACTAGGAGTAGGTTAGAATTGGGGCTTCTGCGTCACTTGCTCTCGCTTTGCTCGAGCTACGTGCCGCTGAAGGCCCCAATTCTCTCCAGTACAGGTTCCACTTCATCATTAATTTAATCATTAATTTAATTGTGGTACAAAAAACAGTTATTTTAATAATAATAATCGTTGCTGGTCTGAAACTATTTTTTTTATTCTCCTCGAACACAAAGATAGTTTAAATTAAAAGATTTAATTTTTATTTACATAAATTTTATTGAAAATCAAACAATCACTTTGTTTTCAATACATAATTTCTTAATAAATAAAACATTTTTAACGCACATATTTTCTTATGAGTAAAAAAGTTTTACAGTAAAGTATCTTTACAATAAAGTTCATAAAGAATATTTAAATTGGGAGCTCCTAAGCAACTCATATCTATGATAGTATTATTTTCATCACAAAGATCTTGTACCTTATATTATTTTATTTTTTCACATCCTTTTAAAAATGTTTTTATGTTTCAAATATGTCTTTATAATTCTGTGAAACTCTCTATAGTCAACAAAGCCCTTACTCCATCGATACCCTCTGTATTTTTCAATCCAGCAAATTTGTTTTTTCTCTTCAAGAGATAGTGAAATGAACGGAGAAGGAGGTTTAATTAGGAATATTATAGTGTACTCTAGAGTGGCTGTAGCAAATTCTTTTATTATAAATTCATTTTTGCTAGTTTTGAATCCTTGAAAATCTACGATTATTGTATTGCTATTCCTTGCTTCTGGAACATTTCTTTGATTTCGATTGCTGCTCTTCCTTTATAGCTATTCTATTTGGTGGTAAATCACGAAGCCGCTCCTCTTGGTTGTAATAATTTAGTATAAATTTATCCTAATTTTTTAAATCATGGATTGCCTCAATTGCCCTCTTTTGCAAAACAATTATAATTTCAGTGACAGTATTGATACGAAATAGTAATACGGATTAGTAATAGTATTAGAATCAATGTTTTCCTCAGTGTTGATCATGATCCGCAATTAATAAAACAAGTAAACTCTCAAAAAAACAAATAAAAGTTAATCACGACTGAATTTCTGAATAGTAAAATTGATTAAACTCACCAATATAGATATTTCACGAACGTTGTAATCAACGTGCACTCGCTATGAGAATAAAACCATAATGAAACATTAACACAAGCTCAGCTTCTCACACTTTTTAATTTGATTCATACACATGTTAGAATACCTGGCCATAATAAAGTAATGATAATTGTACTCATGCAAATAATAGAAACTAGCGCTATATTAGGTATAGTTATCCAAAAAACATTGTTTTATTAGTACTGACCATAATGAAGTTAGTCAAAACATGTCGTATTATTAGAAATTAATCATATAGATGCAGCAATACCAGCAGTATCTTATAAAACCTCTTTTTTATAGGATAGGGTGACAAACGAGTACACAGTCCACCTGATGGTAAGTGATTGCTGTGACCCATAGACATCCACATCTATCCTCAATAAAGAATCAAAATGCAGATGCGTTGTCACCCGTGAGTACTAAGATGGAATGCCTCTTTTCCAGTAAAAAGGGTCTCCGGTTATCTACACTCACCATACAAAACACAGCAGTGTTAAGCTGCTATTTTACGCTGGTATTCTGTGAGAGCGTGGTACTTCGCCGGTCGAGCCGACCCATTCGTGCTACAATTATACTACTAATATAGCTGCAGCATGGCTCTACCACGTAACACCCTCTGAATATAATGCTCAATAAATCAAATGTAAGTGGAAGTACACTTGTTCCTGCGGGATAGAAAAAATTTTAACCGTGCGGGTGAAGCCACTGGTGTTCACTAGTTACACACAGAAAAGGCCTCCAACAATACAAACAAACATGCTCATGCACACTAATTTTTGTACTGTGTGGGAATCGAATCGCAACCATCAGGCTTTGTAGTCCGCTCGTAGTACAAACCACTCGACCATTGCGATCGACACCATTGGTTATAATTAATAGAATCAGGCGTTACTTTGTGGAAATCCATTATATAAAAGCTTTTACAAAAATTTACTTCGCAAATATCCGCGTTATAAAATAAAATGATGTGTCTTACCTAGTATGAAGAAGCACCTCCCGCCCTCCCTCAATTGCGTGCACTATCCCCGTCACCACTAATCCCAGCACCGCTACTTCCAACACCACTACACTAGGCAAGACACACCACTGACGATAATACGACACGTGTTTCGCCTCTTCACGAGGCATCCTCAGGTGATATAGACTCTACGGTGGCTAACCGCTAAGTGAGCGGCGAGCCAATACAAGTGCCTTTTATACAAACCGATGATGCAACCGCTCTCCACCTAAGTAGCGAGCGACTGCGTCATGCGATAAAACATGCGACCAATCACCGCTGGACTTACGCAGGCGTTTGTAAAATTAAAAACAAACCGCCGCGCAACGCCCACATTATTAGAGAGCAGGCTTGAAGATATTTAAGAGAGGTGAGTTAGTAACATTTGTTTGTTCATTCAGCAATGCAACGGTACTATTATTACTTTTTAATATCTCTAACTGTTCCAGCACACACAGCCGCAGCCCTTTATTACACGTATGTAAGACTTTAAAGGATTGGTCGTTGGCTAGGTTGTGTCCAGTGTCCAAAAGATGTTTGGCAAAATGGGATTTATCGGGATTGCAATTCCTGTACGCGGCTAAATGCTCTTTATAACGTGTCTCGAAATTGCGACCAGTCTGACCCACGTAAACGGCGTGGCATTCGTCACAAACAAGTTTGTAAACACCTGACTTTTGACGAATATATTAAACACCTGACTTTTGACGAATACTTTTAATTTTACAAACGGCTGCGTAAGTCCAGCGGTGATTGGTCGCATGTTTTATCGCATGACGCAGTCGCTCGCTACTTAGGTGGAGAGCGGTTGCATCATCGGTTTGTATAAAAGGCACTTGTTTTGGCTCGCCGCTCACTTAGCGGTTAGCCACCGTAGAGTCTATATCACCTGAGGATGCCTCGTGAAGAGGCGAAACACGTGTCGTATTATCGTCAGTGGTGTGTCTTGCCTAGTGTAGTGGTGTTGGAAGTAGCGGTGCTGGGATTAGTGGTGACGGGGATAGTGCACGCAATTGAGGGAGGGCTAGAGGTGCTTCTTCATACTAGGTAAGACACATCATTTTATTTTATAACGCGGATATTTGCGAAGTAAATTTTTGTAAAAGCTTTTACCATTGGTTAAATAAATTGATGCAATATAGAAACTTGTACGCACACTGGTTAGACTGAAAATTTGGAATTTGCAGAGAATTGGGGCCTTCAGCGGGACGTAGCTCTCGAGCGAAGCGAGAGCAAGTGACGCAGAAGCCCAAACTCTATCCTACTACTACTAGGTACTTTTATTTTTGTGTACATACATTACATCTTTCTAGATGTATGGAGAGTCTAAATTTAAGATATTAATTTCCTCAAAATTTTGTCTTAGATATTCTTTAGGTTTTAAATCATGGATTGCTTCAATTGCCCGCTTTTGCAAAACTATTATAATTTCAGTGTCAGTATTGATACGAAATTGTGACATGTGTCATAGACAATGTACTAATATTAGGGAATGAGTGAATGTTTTATTAGTTAGTAAAAAAAAGTTTTGTATAATCCTAACAATTTTCGGTTTTGATTCACTGTTTCGAATCAAGAATAATATACGTTACACTATATTCTATACAATGTAACGAGCTCAGGTTGTTTGGTAATGTAAAATTTAAGCCCAGCATCTCTGCTACCACCGGACAGCGAAAAATATTTATTTTGTTTTAATATTAGATGATTTCTGAATCAACACAATATTAGATGGAAATATAAATGATAGAAAGCTTTCTTCAAAACTTTCTGTGTATCTCATACAATAATCTTGTTATGATATTGATTATATACCGAAAAGTTATGAAATATTACGTTAAACACTTCGTCGTTGACGCGGCAAAGGGGCGAAACTCAATTTCTCAAAAAATTACAGGAGAGCAGAAAATTTGTTCTCCGATTACTAGCTTTTTCACATCAGAAAATTAAATATATTAGACTTAATAGAAAACTACAAATGAGATTAATTTTGTGATTGTGTAATTTTTTGAAAAATTGAGGTTCGATTTGTTACGTGTCACTAAATGTTCGGACATTTTCGGTAAGAATTTATTTTAGATAAGATAAATTACGAATTGACCCTTCAGTATAACTTACGTTGACTCCGAAAACTAATTTCAATGATCATTTAAAACTATTAACATGAAACAAGACGGTAAGCGGGCAAAGGACAAAGGTGAGGATCAGGACGTCAAACACCGTCTTCCATCTGATTGGGTTTTAGTTATTTACCTTCCTGTATTTTATTTTATATACTTTTTTAAGATATAATATTTTATTTATTCTTATGGCAGTTTTGAAGCTACAAAATATCTTATAAATATTTATGAATCCCAACCATACAAGTAGCTTCTTGAAGCTAGCCCTGAAGTAACTTAAAGTACACATTAATTTAAGAATTTCCTTCTGTTCAAATTATGGAATATAAAGATAAAATACAAAAATGAAATAAGGTCATTATTGCTAATAACAAATTATTAACCTAACCAAATCATCATCATCATCATCATCATTACAGCCCTTCACAAGTCCACTGCTGAACATAGGCCTCCCCCAAAGAATGCCACAAAGCACGGTCCTGAGCCACCTGCATCCATCGACTTCCTGCATGTCTTACCAGGTCGTCACTCCATCTCGTGGGGGGACGCCCTACACTTCGCCTACCGGTACGAGGTTGCCACTCGAGAACCTTTCTTCCCCATCTGTTGTCGGTTCTTCGAGCTATATGGCCGGCCCACTGCCACTTCAGCTTACTAATCCGTTGGGCTATGTCGGTTACTCTGGTTCTACTGCGGATATCCTCATTCCTAAGTTTATCACGCAGAGAAACTCCGAGCATAGCCCTCTCCATAGCTCGCTGAGCGACCTTGAGCTTCCTCATACGGCCAGCAGTGAAGGACCACGTCTCAGTTCCATAAGTCATCACTGGCAACACGCACTGGTTGAACAATTTCGTTTTCAGGTTTTGAGGTATGTCTGACGAGAAGATGTGTCGTAGCTTCCCGAACGCTGCCCAGCCGAGTTGAATCCGTCGATTGACCTCTCGGTCGAAGTTGGACTTACCTAGTCGGACTATTTGTCCCAGGTAAACATACTCGTCAACAACTTCGAGCTTAGTGCTCCCAACAACTACCGGCATAGGTGTGACATGGACATTGAACATGATCTTTGTTTTGTCCATGTTCATCTTAAGACCTATCCGTTGGGAAACACTATTGAGGTCATTGAGCATAGTGCTTAGGTCCTCCAGCGATTCTGCCATAAGGACTATATCGTCGGCAAATCGAAGGTGAGTGGTGTACTCGCCATTGATGTTGATACCGTATCCTTTCCAGTCCAGAAGCTTGAAAACGTCTTCCAATGCAGCGGTGAAGAGTTTCGGGGATATGACGTCACCCTGTCTTACACCTCTCTGCAATTGGATAGGTTTCGTACTCTGGTTCTGTACTCGGATAGTCATCGTAGCCCTACTGTACAAGCACTTCAACACTTCGATATACCGACAGTCAACTTGGCACCGCTGAAGGGACTGCAGCACTGCCCAAATTTCGACGGAATCAAAGGCTTTCTCATAGTCCACATACGCCAGACATAGTGGCAAATTGTACTCTTCTGACTTCTGTACAATTTGCCGAAGGGTATGTATGTGGTCTATGGTGCTAAAGCCCTTTCGAAAACCGGCTTGTTCGGGAGGCTGGAAGTCGTCAAGTCTGCGCGCAAGACGATTCGTAATGACTCTTGAAAACAGCACGTAGACGCGGCTCAGAAGAGAAATCGGTCTGTAGTTCTTCAAGAGAGCGTTGTCACCTTTCTTGAAGAACAAGACCACCGCACTTCTGCTCCACGCCTCCGGTGTAATGCCACCATGGAGGACGGAATTAAAGAGCCTCTGTAGGACTTCAAGTACCGGTTTTCCACCCGCTTTCAGAAGCTCCGCTGTAATTCCATCCTCGCCTGGGGCCTTACCGTTTTTAAGGTGCTGGAGAGCCATTCTAACCTCGCTCAGACTGACGTCCGGGATATCTTCGAAATAGTGTCGGATGAGACTTGCTCTTGGATCGTTACTCACACTTGCGTGTGGCTCCAACGATGACGTGTACAACTGCCCATAGAACCTCTCAATCTCACTCAAAATCTCAGGTGTCCCGGAAACGATGCTGCCACATTCTATCTTCAGCTTTGACAGTTGGCTCTTTCTGGCCGACAGATCTCTGGCAAAGACTTTGGAGCCTTGGTTCCGCTCGATCGCTTCTTCAATACGAGCTGTATTGAAGTTGCGTAAGTCCCGCCGCATGCATTTGGAGATCTGTCTGTTCAGATGCCTGTATGCTGTCAAATCTGTTGAAGAATGTAGCTTCATCTTACGTCTAACAGCCATGAGATTAAGAGTGTGATCGGAGAGTTTTTGTGTTCTTCTGCGGCGGGTCTTGCAGAACTTAGCTCCGACCGCATGGACAGTTTTCACGAGCTTGTCATTCATATCGTCCACTTCATTGCAGTCTTCTAGGCACTGAAAACGATTTTGTAACTCGAGCTGAAAGGTTTCGGGACTTTGGATTAGAGCACGAGGGGGACGGAGCGTTGACTTCGTTAGACGAGACCTCTCCAACTTAACGTTTAGGTTCAGTGTGCCTCTAACCATTTGGTGATCGCTACCAGTTTTCACCCTCGCGATCACGAAGACATCACTGAACAGTTGTCGTCTGGTCGTCATAATGAAGTCAATCTCATTTTTTGTCGAACCGTCGGGGCTCGACCAGGTCCACTTCCTGTGGGGCCGCTTCTGGAAGAAAGAGTTCATCATAAAGAGTCCCTCATTCTCCATGAAGTCGGCCAGCTGCTGGCCCCTTGGGTTCCGTTGCCCTATTCCAAATTTCCCTACTTTCAGCTCACCGTTCTCTCTTGTACCTAGTTTTGCATTGAAGTCTCCCATTAACACCGTATATTGGGTTTTGGAGGAATGCATGGCTCTAGAGATATCCTCATACATTTCCTCCACCTCCTCGTCGGGGTGTGCCGAGGTTGGTGCGTAAACCTGTATGACCTTCAGCGAATACCGTTTGGTGATTCTGAGTATAAGGTACGCAACCCTCGTCGGCACACTCCCGATCTTTACAACGTTGTTATCGAGAGACTTGTGGACGATAAATCCGACACCTCCTTGGGACAGATGGTCGCCCTCCCGGTGATAGAGCAAGTTGCCGGATTCGAGGATTGCCGTGTCCTCCCCCTCTCTTCGGACTTCGGATAATCCTATAATATGCCAGCGCAACTTGTCCATCTCTTCTTCCAGCTCCACGATCTTCTCGTCAGTCCTCAGGGTGCGTGCGTTGTACGTTGCCAGGTCGAGTCGTCTAAGGTGGCAACCGAACCTCCACCGGAGATTCTTAGCACCCCCTGCCCCGCCGTTACCATGGTCGCCACCGTAGCCAGGAATAGCGGGGCCGCCGGGGACTGGGGGCCGTTCCTTTGTTACTGTCATTCATAGGGGGGTATTTGACATAGTCGCCACGCTTGGCGAGCGGGTTGGCAACCGCAGTTTTTTTTATTGTTAGTTCGTTGTTATCAAGAAGATGCTGCTGCCCATCTCCTGCCTGTTTCCCTTTGTCGCCTTTTACGACACCCACGGGAGGATATGGGGTAGTGGATATTCTTGACCGCCACTACACGGCAAAACCTAACCAAATAGAATAAATTAAAAGAAGCCTAAAGCTAAATTATTTGCATTTCAGCTGTCATTGCTTAATTTAAAATTATAATAACACTCCCGATGGTAAGTAAATAGAATGTACTTAAATTGCTGTTTAAATGTACTTTATTTATAAATAACCTTGTATTTCGATTCCTATATGTAATTTTGTAATTTTAATGCAAATTGATATATGACAGAATAATCACTATTATAAATTTAAAAACGGTAATTTAAAAATTCCAACTGTTTTAAAAGTTTACTGAAGTAAGACATTCCCCTCTCTTTTTTGTATTTGCAGATTCAATAATTAAATAGCCAATGCCCTTCGCACAACCAAGATGAATCTAACGACACCTAATATGTGATAATGTATCAAACATAAGAATTCCAATGATTGGGCCTAAGATATTTAGTTAGGAGGGTATTGATCTGCTAAATAATTTCCACCTTATGAGGAATAGCCATAATATTTTTTTACAAAACGGAATTGACAAACGAACTAACAGTCCAACTTGCAGTAAACAGTACTGCTGTAGCGTACAATATACACCACAGTAAAATGCAGTCTATGGAAACTCACAACCAGTTTAAAAAAGAGTAGGCTGAATATGCGTTGTCACCTGTGACTATGATGGAATGCCTCATAGCCTGTAATTAATCTGGCTCACTACACTCTTTAGGCCTATAAACGGTAGTGCAAGCACTACTATTTGCTCCAACGAGACAGAGACAGAAAAGTTTTCAAATAAAATGCTTCGTAAAAATTGAAACACCCTCTGGACTCCCCGAACAAAACAACCCCTAATGTTTTAAGAAATTGCAAAATACGTGTTCGTGTATTTTACTTACAGACTACTTTTTTGTTTCTAGTCAATCGCGCCGTAAAAAAGAAGTTGTATACGAACTGTGGCAACCTATTTCAATTTCTTAGGGGTTGAATTATTCAATATCCCTTCATAACGGACGCCTGCATCATAAAAGACAGCTACTGTTCAAATTTCAGATTTCAGCAGCTTGATAGATAAGTCAGTCATCTAGGACATCTCTTTTATATTAAGAGACAAGGTGTCAAATGCAGCAAGATGCAGAGAGAATTGACCTTTGTATTGCAGCATTGGTTTTTATTTTATAACTTAACGTAAATAGAATAATATTCAAAATAGTTCAATGGACAAATGGTTTTGTTTATGCTTAAAACTTTAAATTGTATTTAGAGAACTAAAATTACTTATTTATGTAAGTTTAAAACATGATGTCATCTCTTTGCAATACACTCATCGATCTAAGAGTACTACTTCAAACTTTGAACGTGATGTGACTGCAGAATTCAAAGAAGAACCCGAAATTATATTTGCAAATTGAAAATAAATATGAATGCTAGGACTAGGGATGAAATATATTTTTAATATAAGTAAATGTTACAAACACATTTCACCTGATTTAAAATTGATGCAGTAGCCTATACTACTACTAACCTAGACTACTAGTATCTATCTTCGAATAAGAATCAAAAATAGTTGTTGCATCGTCCCTGAATGGGGTAAAATACCAGCAACTTAGTGACCCCATACTTCTACCGAAAAATTCTAGGCAGAAAAACCTAACAATTGAATTATGTCCCGCCCCGGGATTTGTACCCGGCACCATATTTAATTATATTTAACTCGACCAACTAGGCAGTTATATGATATTAGGAAATTAAGGACGACCTTGTAAGACATGAAGGAAGTCGATGTACGCAGGTGATTCAAGACCATGTTTTGTGGCATTTTTCGTTAAATTAAGAGAGTATTCATTCTATAAATGAAATACATTACTTAGTGTCAGTAGCCTAATGGCAGAGCGCGGACCGCGAACTCGAAAGGTCGTGGGTTCGAATCCGCCATTTGACTACTGTCGTGAACCACTTCTAACACAAGCATTTTAAGCTTACCAGAAGTGATTAAAGGGAATATTAGTAATGTTTAACAGCATTACTAGTATTTATAAAAAAATTACTTAGTATTTAAAAAAAATTAAAATGGTAAAGTAAGTAACATTTTAATTTTTCACAATTAGTCAAGTGAACATCTGAAGGATGAGGTATATATATAATATATATATATATATATATATATATATATATATATATATATATATATATATATATATTATTTAAATATATATATATATATATATTATAGGATAGGGTGACAAACGAGCACATAGTCCACCCGATGGTAAGTGGTTGCTGCAACCCATAGACTACATCTATCCTCAATAAAGAATTAAAATGCTGATGCGTTGTCATCCGTGAGGACTAATATGGAATATGCCTCTTTTCCAGTAAAAAGGGTCTCCGGTTCTCTACACTCAGCATATGAAACACAGCAGTGTTAAGCTGCTATTTTACGCTGGTATTTTATGAGAGCGTGGTCTTTCCCCGGTCTAGCCGACCCATTCGTGCTACAACTATACTACTAATATAGCTGCAGCCTAGCTTTACCATGTTGATTAGGTTGAAGGTTGAATATGAAAAATAAAACAAAATACGTACGTAACATAATAATATACAGTTGCTACTAGCAGATTACTGCTCCTATATTTTTGTTTAAATAGTGGTTTGAAGTAGATTTTGAAACATAAATGTGGTGAAATTTTGTATAATAAATAACTGCCCATGTGTATAAAATAAATATGTGTGTATGAAATAAAACAACTATTAGTAAAATCGATGAAACAAAAGCTCCGATGATGACATGAACTTCAAGATAATCTGTCTGTTGGCTGCTGGCTCAAATATGAGAGTAAATATACTCGTATCTTCTGATTTACTAGAAAATTGACATCCCTAATGTAGTAGACTCACAATCCTCTTCCCATGCGACTCCACCTCGGCTGCAGCGATATATAGAAAGGACTCTCTTCTAGCAGCAGCTCACTATCGCATCTAAGTGCTCGACAAGTCCACACAGTGTGGCCACCTTGGGTCCAATTGTGAGTGTTCATCAAAATTGGTCCAGCCATCCTCGAGTGAGGACCTATCATACAGGCGGCAATTAATTTTAATTTATATAGATTTACCACTTGCTCAGCAGAAAACCATCGACAATATTCCACAAAGCTTATTCCGCTTGGATGAAAATATTTCGAAATTATGAAGTTAAGGCAGGATCTTGATAATGCCGTGTAGCGGCGGCTTAAAAGAATCCACCTACCAAATAATTTATGTTATTACTTAGAAGCTCTAAGACCCCATATCATCCCTTAAGTATCGTAAAAGACGATAGGAGAATAAGCAGGAGATAGGCCACAGTATCTTCCTGATGTCATCAGGAAAATAATTAAAACTTGCGGTTGCCAACCCACTTGCTAAGAGAGGGAACTATAGCAAATATTCCATCTACGTTCAGCATTGCTGTAATTAATGAATAAATGATGGATAACATTTTGAGGGAGCAGAGAGGAAAACGGGTAATACTTTCGTAATCGATTTATTGGTATTTGTGATCTAGTGACAAAGGAGAAGATAGATCACGGTCATGCTTCTGTTATCGGATTATCGTAGCAGTGCACTCTGTGTACTTTTTGTGAAGCAAACTAGGTGTCAATTAAACAAACACAGTTATTATTCCCGGTGAAACCCATAGCAAGCCTAAGCATAATTTAGCGGCAATATACCACCTGAATTTAAGTGGATATTTGATGGTGGTAGAGCCATGCTGCAACTATGTTAGTAATATAATTGTAGCACGAATTTGTTGTAGCACAAATGAGTCGCCTCGATCGGGGAAGGAGCACGCTCTCACAGAATACCAGCGTAAGCTAGCAGCTTAAAGCTGCTGTGCTTCGTATGGTGAGTGCAGAGAAACGAAGACCCCTTTTACTGGAAACGAGGCATTCCATCTTAGTCCTCACGGGTGTCAACGCATCTGCATTTTGATTCTTAATCGAGGATAGATGACCACTTACCACCAAGTGGACTGTGTGCCCGTTTGTCACGCTCATGCTATATAAAAAAAGATTTCATAGTGACCTTTCCACGATATATTTTAAAATATACAACGATAGTACGTAATTACGCATTATTCGACTACGTTTTTGGTGTAAGATGTCAGATGAAATTTCCATAAATTTTCATTGATATAAAGAAGCATTACAAATTTTACTAAGTTATAGACTGACTAAATATATCAACAACGTTTTTTGTTTCGCTAATGGCACATCAATAGTGGTGTCTATGACATGGAAAGATGGCATCAAACTTGTAAAATAAAGAAGGTGAGAATAATATAGCTAACTAATTTTGTACCATGTTAAGCGTCATGTATAAAGAGTTCAGCTTCAAGAATTTTGTTCTTATTTTAGGTCTCTATGCCTCTATATATACAAGTACGCTGGACTGGCTATACCATACAAAATGCTTATTCCAATTTGAAACGCCCTCATTATCCGTTCCGGGAACTAAAATTGAGATAATATGCCAAAGTCTGTTGTTGTATTATTTAAATCATATCTCTGTATTTTGAACTTTTAAACTAAAAAATGAAAGTAGTTTTATGTGGTTTGATTATATTTGATTTTAGTTACATAATAAGCGTTATTTTTAGTAATATCGAGTGTTCGTAATATGTAAAAATCGTTACTAAAAGGAAAGTGGGATAACATTACACAAGTAAGTGAATTTGCAGCTCATATTAAGCAAGTTAAACCTATTTGAAAATATAGGTACTTAAAAATTTGTTACTAATTTTAATATAGTAATTACCAACATGTTTGGCTTTATATTACTGAGTTTTGATAAACAGTAAAAATCAATAGGGTTGTCGAGTTCCTTGTCTATAATACTTTTCGATTTTCTTTTCTACCCATATCTGTTCACATCCAAAGTCGCCGACAACAGATAATTATCAAATGCTTATTAATTAACAGGTTTCCAACTGAACGTAGACTAAAATTATGGCTAAAAAGCACAAAAATTGTGCATTGGCATCCTATACAAAACGATTATCTTTTCATTGGACATGAGTAAACTCACCACTTTGAAAAAGTGCAGTATACCCACAATAATTTCTGGTAGTACCAGTAAGTGTGTAAGTAAAAGTGTTAGATAATTATTTCTAATGTTTTTTTTTATTTCTTCTCTCCTTATTTTCACAAGAATCAAGTGCCATAGCCAAGTGTAAAAAGGTCGCCTGATGATGATTTTGTGTTAACAAGACGTAAGTTTGTAAAATCTGTATAATTATTATGACCAATTTATTGTATCAAGGGAATAAATTTATGTCCTTAGTGAGTTTGCATGAGTTTAGGTGGGAAATAACTCCTCCATGAACGGGTTCCCACCTTTTCGTGGCAAGCGGAGGGGCGGGGGTCACTAGCCGTGGCTTAGTCACCCATGGTAAACGTATGGCGACTCACGTGGCTGGCCTGAAGTGAAGGGCTGGCCCAAGGTAGCCACACTGAGTGGGCTTGTCGAGCACTTAGATGTGATAGTGAGCTGCGGCTAGAAGAGAGTCCTTTCTCTATATCGCTGCAGCCGAGGTGGAGTCGCATGGGAAGAGGATTGTTGGAATGGTAATGTGCCACTCGACTATCCTCCACGACATTGGCGGGTCTGTACCCTTTGGTGCTTCCGACTGCTCGTTTCTTCTTGGCTCCATGGCCTCCACATATCGGACTCGGGAAGTCAGAGAGGGAAGTTCTCAACTAAGGAGGAGTCCTCGCAGGTGGCGTTTCCGTGGCCTTGTCAATGTGTGGTGAAAGCGGAACATTATGGGATTTTAGTAGGTGCAAGTCCGACATAATACGTTCTTGCTCCCGCAATGCAGTTATGCGTAGGCATTTTCTCATTTGAAACCCGAATCAAAATCTGTTCTGTAGTTCAATGCAGCATCGATTATTTTTTTATATGAGGTATAAAACCTGCGCCTGAGGCCTAGGTATATTAATTGGTACATTTATTATTAATTGATATATTTATTTGTAGTATTGCAATATATTGATATGATACATATGTAAATAGAATGGACGTTACGGGTAGGCCTGAGTATATAATTCTTATCGATATATTTTTTCACACTGTTTTATCTCTATTATTAGTTCCGTAGACGTTCACTTCTGCTTTCAGCGCCAAAATGGCGAAAAGGCGAAAATGAAATCGGCTCATTATCTCACGGTGTATAGAAAGTCCATATAAAGAGGTCATTGATCCCAACTCTACGCGGTGCTAAGAAGACATTTATGATATTCTTATTTGTAATCTCGATGTGCCATTATCGATTTTCTTATCTATGTTAAACTATGTTGCTATCTTCCTGTAAGCATGTGTGCAAAAGCGACACAAATGTGAAATCATTAAGATTTACGTATTATAGTTTACATGTGAGTAAGAAATATTCAAGGCCGCTTAGCGAGCTAAGGAGGACTATGTTCAGGGTTTCAAGCGACAAATGTGATATATTGTTTTATGTTTGTGTGGACTATGGGATGGCCACTAATAACTCCTTTCACGATTTCCCATCTAAACCCAATTTTTTTTGGCTAAATGTGGTCCGTAATTAGCTGCTCCGTGTGGTCCGTAATAATCTGCCTTGAAATTGCTCTTGAAATATGTGAAGCTATATCTGTGAAAGAACAAGAAATATTGTATACAAAAGTGACTTATGTGTCTATTATTTTTTATAGAAGAGGGACAATGATTATTGGGATCACCTGAACGTAAGTGTCGACCGTCGCCCATGAACATGAGAAACAGGAGATGGGCAGCAGCTTCCTCCTAATATCAATTAGAAGATTAAAAAAATCGATCTTCAACCCGCCCGTCAACCATGGCTACTATGGAAAATATCCGCCTTATTAGGCAATATATTGGGAAGCCTATGTTCAGCAGTGCACTTTGGTAGACTGAAATGTATGGATGAATAGTTATTTTTTGATTATTTTATAGCCTAGATCATTATTGGTATCGCTCATTCAGAAGATTAGGCCGCACTGACAGACAGGCAGATATACACAAAAAATTTAAAAATGATTATATAAGTTTTAATAGAAACCAATTATGTCGCTATTACAACAGATACTTCAAATTTATTTAAATAATAATAATAAAATATTTATTCATTGAACAAAAGTAACAAAACATTTAAAAGTTAAACTAATACAAAATTAATATTTTAAGAAGGACAATGAAAAGGTTCTGACTCAGCATGTGTTGCAGAGAATCTACAACGCTGTTATTCTGGCAGCATCCGTATACTTAATGAACTACAGTATACAGTACGCGTACATCACTGATTATAATACAAATGGCAATTGATTTGTTCAATTACGAGTATTTATTCAACCAGTACAAGAACTATTTAGTCAACCAGTGCAAGTTTTCATATTGATGTTATTAATAAATTAATAATTAATATTCATGTACAAAGATAAACATAAACAAAATATAAACGAAATATAAACAAATCATATGAAAAAAAAGATAATAATTTAAAATTAAACATTTTGTACAGCCGACTTCAATATAAGTTATTAAGAATAACTCAAAAACTATTGATCTGACCTAGATAAAATTTATATGGCACCACACGAGAAGTACCAGCTTTCTAACAAAAAAGAATCATCGAAATCGGTTCGCCCAGTAAAAAGTTATGAGGGAACACACATAAAAAAATACAGTCGAATTGAGTACCGTCTCCTTTTTGGAAGTCGGCAGAACAGTAAGAGCTACAGTAGTTTGATTTATAGTATAATAATAATTATACTAAAACAACATAATGGTTATTAAATGTATAAATTAACGTGTAGCTACCGGAAGTATTTATAAAATCTAGACAACAATTTAATTTCAGCGAATTATAAGTCTATAATGTCTTTATAAGAACATCTGTAAACAATCTAATAGGGTTTACATTTAAAAAATATGCTTATATATTATTTTTTGTGAACTCATATTATTGTAATTAACTCTAGCTGTCCTTAAAGAAATTTAAAAAAAATGCTCTTTAATACAAATAACGTTTGTTCAACTCTTGCCTCACTATGATTTATTATGAGCAAGTAACAAGCCTGGGCCAAAATTTGCATTTCGGGCTCTCATCGCTTAATTTACAATTCTAATTGAACTACATCGGGTGGAACCTGATCAAACAAAGTGCAAGCGTCGAAAGGAGCGCTTTATATTACCTATTTTAGCGGTAACGCTTATAAACTTATTTACATTTAAATGTAACAATAATATTCAGACAATATCGATGATTTCTAGTTTATCGACCTTTTATATATGCTCAATTATCTATATTAACGTGTTAGAGCCACGCCGCAGCTATATTATGGTTGTAGCACGAAAGCGTCGCGGCTCCGCTGGGGTAGGGCCACGCTCTCACAGAATACCAGCGCAAAATAACAGCTCAATGCTGCTGTGTTTCGTATGGTAAGTGTAGAGATCCGAAGACTATTTTTACTTAAAACCAGGTATTCAATCTTGGTGCTCAGGGGTGATAACGCCTTCTACATTTTGATTTTTAGTCGAGGATAAATCTAGATGTCTATGGGCCTTAGCATCCACTTACTATCAATTGGACTATGTGCTTGTTTGTCACTCTCATTCTTTAAAAAAATCTACCTGATGCCATATTTCAAGTTTCTAAGTAACAAAACGTGGCCTAGGTTTTTGATGAGAGTCAGTGAGTGATAAAATAGCACTTTGCAGACCTTAATAACTAAATAACTGAAGTTTATATATAAAATTAAGCTGTTTTAGATTCTAGCAATTTAAATGATCTTTGGTATGGTAAATTACAAATGTGTAAGTCTAATCGTTTTTGAATTTAGGTGCTAGGTTCTAAATTCCAAGTTCTAAGTTCTAAGTACTAAGGGGTTTCTTAAATAGCTCGAAATGGTTCGTGTATACACACACAATGCCATTGCGCTGTTTTTTTCTTTACTGAACTTGGCTGAAACCGCTGTGTCCCAGTCTGAAGGATATAGAGAGCTAGAATAGTTATAGGCTGGTGAGGCAATCCATCCTACATGGCAACAACGTATTTGTTGCCTTCTTTGTTTGAAGTTAGCTGAGAATGTAAGTTTTTTTCACTTCAGTTTAATAAAAAAATGTAACAGACAGGACAATTACCGCTAAAAGTGATTCAACGATAGTTTTCACCCGACTGCAAAGGAAGGGTTACGTTTTTCGCGTGTCTTTTGTATTGTTTGTAAATTTTATTATTACCTTGTATCTTCCAAACGCCTGAATGGATTTCGACAAATAAGGTATGGTTTAAGAAAAAACCAAAATGTTCTTCGATAGCTATTTGACAAAAATATACAAAATGGCGGATTTTGGCGCAAAATAGTAATACGTTAATAAAAAAATTAACAAAATATATCGAGTAGGATATTAATATAAGTAAAATTAAATGGGATTACAAAAATATGTATGAGTTTTATGTTTGAATTTAATTAGGAACAATTTGGTTTAAATTGTGTTTAGATCTTGATAGCGAAAAAAAATGGGCCATGTTTGTGTCGGTCCGTACCTCGTGCTATCATATGAGATTTGGTTTATAAGAGTGTGACGAGACATTAAAAAGTCTGAAACATACTACAAAATTATAACTAATGTCAGATATATCGCAAGCCAGTGTTCTGTTGCAGAGTAGCTTTTATTTTAGAATCCCCTCCGGAAAATTACACGGAACTCTCTTCCGTTTCGCTTCACTCCTCAACCTCGTTCAACGTTTGAATACATTGAATGTGAGTATGATTATGGGCTTTACATTTTGTCATAAAATGGTTTTAATTGAATGGACTCGAGATACTATATGGGTAATAATAATCTTTGTACAATTTTTTAATCTATCACTATCTATCAAATCTACTATCTACGACTACGACTATCAAATCAGAGCTAGCCGGTTGGAATTCCAACAAAAAGTCACATTTGTGAAAAAATTACCATTTTCTCTGTTCTCAATTACATATTTTTGTTTTCGATTATACTCTGATACATCCAATCTGTCTTTAGAAATACTGCAGTAAGTTCTTCCAAAAATGTAAGACACTAATGTCATATAAAAAAAAATTCAACCACTCTGCTCTAGTCAGCAATAAGGCATACCTCTCATCCTTGAAAAATATTTTTATTTATTTCTCATTTCTCGCAGCGCTGCAATTGTGTAACTCTGATAGGAATATTTTGCAATTGAAAATATCTCTACTATTTCGTTATGTTTTCCATTAACTATAATAATATTTTGTAAATGAGATAATAATATATTAATCTATATACATATAAATAGATATTGGTATATCTGTTTATTACCGTTTGTCCGATCACCATGAAAGTTAGCACATATATTTATTTAAACATCCATTTTATTGTTACTGGATATGGCGTTGCAGGATATCAATCAACGTGTGTACCGTTCAACCGACAGCATTGAAAATTGGGACCAGGACAATGTCTGCTGGATTTTATTTGTATAATACTAACTATTTAAAAAAATATTTGTGTTGCTAGGACCAGCAACCAGCTTCATTGCGAGATCAGCCCCATGGTAACATAATGTTGTATTACAATATAATATTAAGTAATATTGACGGCAATGCAATATAACTAATATTGAATTGTCATCAAAGTAACATTTTTAACTGTGGTAGAGCCACGCGGCAGTATTTTCCGTCGCACGGATGGGCCGCCTCGAACCGGAAGATTACTTATGCCTTTCGATTGGTGAGTGCAGGTGGCCGCAGGCCCAATGCCCCCCCCCCCCCCTTTCCCACTCCTCCGCCCTTTAACATGGTTGCGGAGTTAAATTAAGACACTATCCTAGGAGTGTACCAGCACCCCTGGTGTTGGGAAAATCCCTCGCTGAGCATCCACGCCCTATCTATCCTACTCTTTCTAAGCTGGGCTGATGTATCGACGTCTTGAGATTCAAATACCAGTAGTAATATTTGTCATTGCCAAGGCAACGTCAGAGCATATCGGCAGAATTGGCGAGAAACTAGTTCGAATTCCTTCGGGAACTCGTGTATTCTGGTCTCTCCCCAAGGCTGTCCAGGGGAGCTTCTGTCAGCTATCTCTGCCATCTCTGCACAAGGGGGACGACTCACTGGTCCATGCTACAAAGGAGAAAACCAATCTGCTATGCACTTTCTTTGCGTCCAACTCGACTCTTGAAACGAAGTCTCTCCTTTTGTGCTGAAGACGTATTCTCCGGAGTTTGCGCCAATTTTAACACGTCTTTTCTGGTACTTTTACTCCCAAGGCGTAGTCACAAACTCATGAAAGACAGCTTTGGTGCGCCCGACCCCAAAAAAGGCGACCGCTCAAATCCATTCAACTACAGGCCTATCGCCATCACCTCCTTGTTCTCCTGTTGAAACCATCATAAACTGCCAGCTCATGAGGTACTTTGAGAATCACTAGCTGATTATTGTCGGGGTCGTACCTTCACCCATCTACCTAACTCATAGATGGGTGAAGGCTTAAGAGTCCAAGGGGGAGGCGTTGGCTGTTAATTTGGACGTTGCAAAGGCCTTCGATCGGGTTTGGTACAAAGCGCTTCTTTCGAAGCTCCTTTCCTATGGGCTTCCCGAAAAATTGAATATGAATAAATTACTCACCTGTTTTCAGTAGTTATGATTTTTTTTATAGGATAAAGGTGACAAACGAGCACACAGTCCACCTGATGGTAAGTGGTTGCTGCGGCTCATAGACATGTACATCTATCCTCTGTTACAAATCAAAATGTAGATGCGTTGTCACCCGTGAGGACTAAGATGGAATGCCTCATTTCCAGTAAAAAGGGCCTCCGGCCACCTGCACTCACCAAGCGAAACGCAGAGGTAAACCTTTACTTCACGCTGGTTTTCTGTGAGGTCGTGGTACTACCCCGGTTCGAGCCGGCCCATCCGTGCGACAGCAAAAGCTGCCGCGTGGCTCTACCACAGTAAAAAATGATACATTTTTTAAACTTTTTAGGGTTCCGCATGCAAAGGGTAACCAACGGGACCCTATTACTAAGCTTCCACTGTCCGTCTGTTCATCCGACCGTCCGTGCGTCCGTCCGTCTGTCTGTCAGCGGGCTGTATCTCATGATCCGTAATAAGTAGACATTTGAAATTTTCACAGAATCTATATTTCATCATATTTATTAAAAAATAATAAAAATTTGAATAAAATAAAATTAAAAAGGGCAGGGTCCTACTAGAAACTTGTATTACGATGGTACGGAACCCTTCATGCGTGACTTCAACTCGCACTTGACCGGTTATTTATAGAATAAGTGTGGTAAATAAGCGCACAGTCCATCTCATGATAAGCGGAGTCTGTGGCCCAAAGACATCAACATCTATCCTCAATTAAGAATCAAAACGCAGATGTGTTTTCATCCATGTAGATTATATTACGCTTTTATTATGATGTGAGAGCGTGGTATTTCTTTCGGTAGTTGACACATTAGTGTTACAACCATAATATAGCTGCAGCATAGCTCTACCACCTATACTAACGTGTAAAGTTTGTATCACGTTTTAATTTATTTATTTATTTATTAAGGCACCATAAAGGTAAGCTTCAGAAATTGTAACAAAACATAATTTATCAAAATAACATACAATCAAGCTCATCTTAATTATAGGCGACCATTGTTAGAGTGGGAGATGATCTTCAAACTAGGAAGACACATCATTTTATTTTATCGAGCGGATGTACGCACAGTAATTTTTACCACTTGGAGAAGAACTTGGAGAAACTTGTCACTGTTCCGGTAGAGTGTTTGTTTTTAAACACAAATCACTTGTGGTGCACTTTAGCATCGCTTGTAATCTTGCGACAGATGGACGACTTGTTCTGTTGCATCTTCGATCGCAAAATGAGTGCCTGATAGTACTAGGAAACCATTCTGAAATAGGGGTTGTTATAAACTAATTTGCTTAATTCCACGTAAAGAAAGAAAATTATGTGCCTTCCCCAGTTTTAAGGGGACTTCCCACCCTCCCTCAATTGCGTGCACTATAACCCGTCGCCGTCAATCCCAGCACTACCACCCCCAGCACCAGCACCAGCACACTAGGCACGACACACCACTCTCGAAAATACGACACGTGTTTCGGCTCTACACGAGGCATCCTCCGGTGAAGTAGACTCTGCGGAGGCTGGCCGCTAAGTGAGCGGCGAGTCGAAACTACTGCTATTTATACTACTTGCTGACGCAACCGCGCTCCAATTACGTAGCGAGATTACGTCATGCGATCAATTACCGCCTGACGTACGCCGATATTTGCTGTGAAATTATTAACAAACTATTGCAAAACGTCCGCCTACCCTACAACCACGCAACCAAACGCTGACCACCGTACAGTGAGGGTGACAAACGACCATGTTGCGAGGCTATATACTATCAAGGAGCAGGCTTAAACATGTTTAAGAGAGGCTAATTGGAAACATTTGTTTGTTCATTCAGCAGTGCAACATTATTAATTATAACGGTATGTCTTTGTTAATTAAACCAGTCAAGTGAAACGATTTTGATGGTTATTTTTTATTAAATAGTATGTTATATTTCAGGAGTTTTGAAGAGAAAATCCAACCGTAATTGTGGCGAAATAGGGGATGAAGATTTTAATAAAACTAATCAGACGACATTAAAGAGTCCACTCATTAGGGTAAAATTAATAATTAATAACTTTAAATAAAACTGAACACCGGTTTGAAAAGAAGTATTCTTCTTCTTCTTCTTCTACCTAGTGTTTATCCCGGTTGCTCATCCCGCCCAGTGCGGGAGAACCCAGGGTCCGCTTTCCTACACTTCCTCCTCCACTTTGCCCGGTCTTCGGCGTCCCTCACAACTAGCCCATTGGCGCGCATGTCATCCTGCACGACATCAAGCCAGCTTTTCTTGGGCCATCCTCTACTCCTGGTACCAGGTAGGGTCATGTCCAGGCATTTGTTTCCCATGTAGCTTGCCGGTCGTCGTAAGACTTGGCCGTACTAGCGGAGGCGACTTTCCTGCAGCTTGTCAGCAATGTCACGGACATGGAGGCTGCCGCGGATGTATGTATTCCGTACACGGTCTTTCCGCGTGACGCCACACATCCACCGCAGCATGTTCATCTCCGTGACATGCAATAACTGCCGGTGTCGCTTCAGCACCGGCCACGCCTCACTGCCGTACGTAAAGAAAGGCCTTATAGACCTGTCCCTTCAGCTTGACCGGCATTTTGGGGTCACAAATGACACCCGTCACCTCGCGCCATTTCACCCAAGCCGATGATATACGGGCCTTGATGTCGCGATCGATGTCACCGGACGCATCAAGCACAGATCCGAGGTACCTGAAGTTGTCCGTGCGCTCGACGGTGTCGTCGCCTATACGGAGAGACGTCAGATCTGTGCTGTTGCAGGCCATATACTCCGTCTTCGCCACGTTTAGCTTCAGCCCGCCGTTCTCAAGCGCCTCCTTCCATGCGTGCACACGTCTGGTGAGCCGTCCTTTGTCCCCATCTACCAGTGCGATATCATCAGCGTACATAAGCAGACAAGGCTGCGATAGTTTCTGTACGCTGGCTGACAGTTCGTCTAATATCACACTGAAGAGATAGGGGCTTAAGACGGAGCCCTGATGCACGCCTACGGTTATGGGGAAGGGGGTGGTATCACCAACAGCGGTCCTGACTATTGAATCGGAGTTGCGGTACATGTCACGTACGATTTCCACGTAGGTCTCTGGTACCAACTTCGACCGCAACGCCCACCAGATCATCTCCCTAGGAACACAGTCAAAGGCCTTCTGCAGGTCTAGGAATAAAAAATGCAGGCATATTCTTTTCCCTGTGCTTCTCCATGAGGATCCTTAGGGCGAATATAGGGTCCATGGTACCACGTCCTGGTTGGAAACCGTACTGGAAGTCCGACACTGTACACTCCTGTCGGAGCTTCATGGTGTGTGACATCACCTTTATACCGCGGTAATTATCGCAATCTTCAACGGACCCTTTACCCTTGTGGACCGGCGTTATTATACTAAGCCGCCATTGATCAGGCATTATTCGGTCGCTCAGGATTCTATTATAAAGGTTAGTAAGAATGCACACACCACAAGCCCCCAGCGCTTTCCACGCTTCAATTGGCACCTCGTCCGGTCCAACAGCTTTCCGATTCTCTATTTGACGAAAAGATGCGAGGACCTCGTCATGTGTAATTGGTGGCAGGAGTCCATGGTTCGGGAGTTGTTCGGGAGGGTGCACTTCCCGGTGCTGAGTATTCAGCAAAACGTGGAAATAAAAGCGCCATCTCTCCTTCACCGCACGATCATCGTACAGGAGCTCGCCATTAGGGCCGTTGACGCTGCAGCAGCGACTAATATCTTGCGCTGCTTTGGCCCTAGAGCGCGCCAGTTTATATATGAGCTTGTGCCCCTCAGAAGTGTCCAACTTAGCATATAATGGTTGCAAGTGGTCACGCCTGGCTCTGGCTACAGCTTTCTTGGCAGCTCTTTTCGCTGTCTTGTAAGATGTGCGATCTTCAGGAGATTTGGTCACTTGCCACGTCTTGAAGAGCGCTTTCTTCTCCCGTAATGAACCCTGGACTGTGGTGTCCCACCACCAGGTCTCCTTGTCGATTTTGCGGCCCCGTTCCGCCACGCCGAGAACTTGCTTTGCCGTCTTTGTGATTGCTGTCTGAATGGTTTTCCAGCACTCTTGGACGGACTTGCCTGCTGTGTCGAGACTAATATCCCCAGCGGCAGAGTCAAACTCTGAGTATCTGGTTTGATCCTGTAGCCACCACTTGATTTGACGGCGGCAACGTTCGGCGTGTCTGCGACGGGGTTTTACGCAGATGTCCATTACAAGAAGTCGGTGTTGGGCAGTGAGACACTCACCGGGTATGACCTTACAGTTGGCCACGCGACTGATATGACTTCTCCTAGTCAGTAGATAGTCGATTTGAGTGGCGTTCCGACCGCTCCTGTAGGTAATCAGGTGCTCGGTTTTCTTTTTGAAGAACGTGTTCACCACGGCCAGGTCAGCTGCAGTGCAGGTTCTGAGAATGGTTTCCCCCTCTGCGTTTCTTCGGCCGTAATCATAGCCGCCGTGGACACGTTCATACTCCCCCTGCACCTCTCCCACATGACCGTTCAGGTCGCCACCCAAAACGACATCGTGGTACAACGGTATGCCGCGTAGTACATCTCCGAGCCGATCCAAAAACAGCGTTTTATCCGCGTCGCTGCAGCCGACCTGTGGGGCGTAGGCACTTATTAAGTGGGTCACGACCCCCTCAATAAGCAATCTTACTACCATAAGTCGGTCGCATATGCGTCTAACTTCCAAGACGCTATCGTGGAAATGCTCGGCGAGCACCACTGCCACACCGTTCTCTCCACCAGAGGAGCCTGTATAGATCAGCTTGTAGCCGTGCCCAATATTCCGGCTCCTGTTGGCCTTCCACCGTGTCTCCTGCAGGAATGCCACTGCCACTTTACGCCTGGCAAGTATGGCCGCAAGTTCTGCGGAGCGTCCCGTAGGCGTGCCAATGTTCCAGTTTGCAAAGCGAATCTTCGTAGTTGGTGCTAACGTCTTTAGCCGAGCTCGCACGGAGCCCGGTAGCCCTCGCATACTTGTCGCAGGGTTAAGGCGATCCCCATGCGCGTCGTAATGCGGCGACGCCCTAGTCCTCAACGTATTTATCTTTCTTTTACTTTCCCTTTTTGAGTGGGTTAGTGCCAATTACCGGGGCGACTGCCGTCTGACCGCCGAACCCCTAGGACGAATCCCAGAGGAGTGGCATCGCCAGAGCCCTTTCCGTTGTCCAGCAGGTGCGCCACGTGTAGGCGGGGTTGGCTTGGGCTCCAAGATCTTAGCGGAGCCCCTTACACCCTCACCCACTTGGTTTTTACTTTCTATTAGAAGTTAATATTTAAGGTGTAGCTGTTATAGTTATACTAGTATTAAGCGAATACATCAATTCTGCTATTTATCCTTAAAATAATATATTTTCAAGATATATACATACACTATTAACATTTTGACATGAATGAAACTAGCACTCAGTATTGCGTTCAAAGTAATTAAAGTAAAAATATTAAGATTCAAATAACGATATAATTAATTAACGCAATAAGCCGTTAACGGCTAACTTCGTAAAAGTCGGTTTAATTTGTACCAGCGTACAAGTTGGCGCGTTGAGAAGCATTTCGAACATTAATTTTAAAAAATATATTTCGCTTCAGCGACTTGCCACATAACTTTTAAACTACTTTAACTTTTCAATAGTTTACAAGTCACTGCAAATAGAAACTTACGTTTGAGTAATATGTGCATACCTATTGAATAACACTACTTTTGTGGATTCTATCGCGTTTAATTAACTTATTTTTATTAAATTTCCGACTTTTTCGGTGCTTTACAGCACCCATGGTCACGGTGGACTGAATAGAATAGAATAGAATAGAATAGAATAGAATAGAATATATTTTTATTCAATATACATTACATGTGTAATTCTTATTGAAAGTCATTTTTTACTTTACCACTGGTTCGAAAAAAACCTCTGTCCTGGGAAGAACCAGCAAGAAACCCAGCGGGACTTTTTTTTTTAAATAAATTTTACAATATAAATGATTAGGAACTATTTACAAAATTTATTTTAGAAACTGCTTGGAAGCGATCACCTCATTCCCAGGGGTTATTATCAACCATGTATTCATTTATACTATAATAACCCTTTTTATACAGTTTCAGCTTAATAAAACATTTAAACTTGGTAATAGAGAGAACCTGTACACTTTCCGGGACCTTGTTGTAATAGCGTATACATTGCCCCAAGAATGAATTACTGACTCTGTGGAGACGAGAAACTGGTATCACTAGCTTGTGTTTGTTCCTAGTGTTTACAGAATGTATATCACTTCTTTTACTAAAACTATCTTTGTTTTTGTGAACATACATTAAATTTTCGTAAATATACTGAGAGGCCAAAGTTAATATATTAATTTCTTTAAATTTATCTCTAAGAGACTCTCTCGGTTTTAGATTGTAAATAGCTCTAATGGCCCTCTTCTGTAAAACAAAAATAGTTTCTGAATCAGCCGCATTTCCCCATAGCAAAATCCCATAAGACATTATGCTATGAAAATAACTAAAATAAACTAATCTAGCTGTCTCGACACTAGTGAGACCTCTAATCTTTTTTACAGCATAGGCTGCAGAACTTAGTCTGCATGCTAATTTGGATATATGGGGGCCCCACTGGAGCTTTGCGTCAAGAGTGATGCCAAGAAAAACAGTGGATACAACAGGGCTCAATTCCTCCCCATTTAAAAACACATTGGTATTCAGATTTTGAACATTCGTTGTTGTAAATTTAACACAATTAGTTTTATTTCCGTTCAAATGCAGATTATTAACGTTAAACCAATGCACTAATTTTGATATAGCATTATTCACTTCGTCACATTTAAATGATTGACGTTTAAGTTTAAAAATCAAGGAAGTATCATCAGCAAATAATACTATATCATGACTATCCCCTACAAGGTGAGGTAAGTCATTAATATACACCAGAAACAGGAATGGGCCGAGAATCGAGCCCTGAGGTACACCCATTAGTACAGGTGACCCGGAAGAACTTTTACCATTGATAATAACCTTCTGTTTTCTATTACTTAAATATGAAATAATAAGTTTAAGCGCTGTGTTCTTGACACCATAGTACTGTAGCTTCCTGATTAATGTCTCATGGTGAACACAGTCGAAGGCCTTGGAAAGGTCACAAAATATACCCAAAGCATCCTCTGAATTCTCCCATGCACAAAAAATATGTTTAATAAGCTCAACTCCAGCGTCAGTTGTCGAGCGACCCCTTGTAAAACCGAATTGATTATTATGTAGCAATTTATTAATATTAAAGAAACTTAACATCTGATCTAAAATAATTTTTTCAAAAATTTTACTTAATGTTGGTAGTACAGAAATTGGTCTAAAATTGGCGGGGTCTAATGTACTACCAGATTTAAATATAGGTATGACTTTACTATGTTTCATTAAATCAGGAAACACACCAGATTCGACGCTTATATTAAATATAGTGGCTAGATAAGGTGCTAATGTATCTATTATAGATAAAATAACTTTAACGGAAATCCCCCATAAGTCTGCCGTTTTCTTAACATCAATAGTTTTAAAATATTTAACGATATCTTTTGGCAGTACCCTATAGAATTTAAAAGTATTTGAACAAGCCTTTACATTTTGTTTGAGCAATGATTCGGCGACAGTAGGAGAAGAATATAATGATTTTGTTGTCAAAAAAGGAACATCAGTAAAATGTTTCTCAAAAGCCATAGCAACTTCTTTATCAGATCGGGTTAAATTATTGTTAATATTCAATAGAAAATCCGAGTTGCGCGGTTTGACCTTGCCCGTTTCACTATTTATTATTCTCCAGGTCATTTTAATTTTGTCGGATGCAGTTTTAATTTTGTTGCTTAAATGTAAAGCCTTAGCAGTGGAGCACACTTTTTTAAATATTTTAGAATATGTTTTTACATAATCTCTAAATATAACACTACTATTATATGATCTTTCATCATAAAGCTCGTATAACCTTCGCCTACTTTTATAAATTCCTACTGTCGCCCATTCATTAAATGATTTGCGACTGTTAAAAGAGAAAGTTTTAGAAGTAAATATTCTACTAAATTCACAACGTATAATTTCAAATAATGTAGCATACAAATAATTAGCACTATTTTTAAACGAAAGTGATGGAAGTCTTTTTATTATATTACTTCTAAACCTCTCCAAGCGATGTTCATTTATTGGAACAAACACAACTTTCTTATTTTTCTGTTTTTTGTGTATGTAAGGTAGTGATACTAACTGTCCACAGTGATCTGAACTCAAATTTTGAATAATTGATTTATGCAAGGGCTTAACATCTGTAAAAATGTTATCTATACAGGTCGCACTAGGCCCAGCAATACGTGTTGGTTCTAAGAATAAATTTACAAGATTATACGATTTAAACAATGAGCTAAACTTAATACTAATGGAAGAAGTTTCAAGGAGATTGATATTAAAGTCTCCACACATTACAACAGACTTGTTCTGTTTACTAAGTTTGAGTAAAACTTCTTCCACAATCCTTTCAAAATGGTCATAAGTAGCACATGGGGGTCTGTAAACACTTACAACAATGAGGTGCTCGAGCTCGACACAAGCCATTTCTACAGTTCGTTCAACAGAGGTGATTGATGTCCCGATGTCAGAGTCAACCGAAAGTACCTTCAGCTTTTTTAATTATTAATTTTGATCCGATCTACACAGAATGAACTTACCGTGTCATGAAGTCTTGTAGTGTTATGCTTGAGTACTCAGAGGACACACAAGAGCACTACTCACTAAGGATTCATACCATTTTGTCAGTGAGATAAAATACCTATTACTGACAATGAAACCATGATCACTTTTGATGTGAGTCTCTATTTACATGCCTACCTGTTAAAGACCGCATCTCAATTGTAATTAGGGTACTAGAGGAAAACAATATGCCAGCAGAATATGCAGTATTACTCAAATATTGCCTTGGCTATCTATTGTGGAAGGAAGAGTTTTACAAATATGTAGATGGTGTTGCGATGGGTTCACCGGTATCTCCCATTGTCGCCGATATATCCATGGAGGACTTTGAGGAGAAAGCCCTGCTCACTCCACCTGTAACTCCAAGGTTCTACAAGAAGTACGTAGACGATACATTCACAATTTTACCATCAGACAAAGTAACGGCATTTTTAGAACATCTTAATTCCATAAACTCTAAAATTCAATTTACTATGGAGTTAGAGGCAAATGATTATTTAGTTTTCCTAGATGTGTCAGTTATCCGAAATCCTATCAACGCCGAAGGTCACACTGTGTATAGAAAAAAGACCCATATGAACCGATATTTAAGCGGTTAATCCTACCATCAGCCTTCACAGTTAACTACCGTGGGTAAGTCTTTGTTACAGAGAGCACGAGGGACCTGTGACAGCGAACACCTGGCCGCCGAGTTTCAGCACGTCAAGCAGGTTCTGCACGACAACAGGCTTCGGGTCCCGCGCCTACGTCACAGTGACCGAGTGAAGCCGGCCACACCCCCACCGAACGGGTTTCCGCCTTGCGTGGCGGAGGGCTTAGTAGTGGTGGCTTGGTCACCCGCGGTGGACAAAGACGAGCCCCTTGGCTGGCACGTTGTGTAGGGCCAGCCCGAGGTGGCCACTCCAAGTGGGCTTTTCGAGCCTACTTAGGACGTGTGTCGGTGAGCTGCTGCGAGAGGGGTGCCATCTCACCCTACCGCTGCAGCCGAGGTGGACTCGCGGGGGAAGAGGAATGTTGGTATGGCGATGCGCCACTCGCGCTATCCTCCGCTATTCTGACGGGACCGCGCTTGGTTTGCGGCGTAGCCAAAGACCAGATCCACCGCCAGGGTCAGGAAAGCAGGTGCTACCGAGCACTCGTTTTTCCTGGCCCCATGGCCTCCGCATATCAGACTCGGCGGAGCCCGTTACGCAGGTGTAGTTGTAGGCCATGAATGGCCTACAACTGGTGCGCCTAGCCTGAAAAGGATAATGGGGAGAAGAAATCCTCCCTCGAGGAGGAGCTGCTATGGGGTGGCCAGCACTGGTGGGGCCGCGGATGTGTCCGAAAGCGTTCCCGTGGCCCTTCCAATATGCGGCGAAGATGGCCCCCGCGAGGTGAGTATACGTAATCATTTTCCCATAAAAAAAATCCGGCCACAGTAGAGTGTGTGCCCGCTGTACTACCATATGTCAGAGGTGTCACAGACAAGATTAGCTACATCTTGAAGCAAGCTTCTATTAGAACATTCTTCAAGCCACCGTAGACGATTAGTCAGTTCTTACCTTTCGTCTAGTGTAATATCCCTCTACAAGATGCAGGAGTGTACAAGGTTGATTGTGAATATGGTCTCTCATATATAAGACAAACAAAACGATCCATCAAAATGCGCGTAAAGGAACACATAGCTGACGTAAAACACCAACGTTCCGGGAAGTCTGCAGTTTGTGATCATATCCTAGACGGCCCCCGCCATTACATTAGATTTGATAAACCAAAAATTCTCGCGAAAGAACATCGATTCCTGCCAAGGATAATACGTTAGACTTTTGAAATAAAAAAAAAACATCCTAATTTCAATAGAGAGGGAGGCTGGATACTATTACTTGCTTGGGATCATGAAATTAATAAAATTAAAACTAAATCCAAGCATAACACTGCAGGACTTAAAGACACAGTAAGTTCATTTTGCGTAGATCGGACCAAAACTAATAATTAAAAAAGCTGAAGGTACTCCGGGTTAACTCAGACATCGGGACGTCAATCACTTCACTCCCCCGTGACCATGGGTGCGGTAAAGCACCCGAAACGTCGGGAATTAATAGAAATAAGTTAATTACACGCGACAGAATCCGTAAAAGGAGTATTATTCAATGTGTAGTGTTCGCGTAAATATAAGACATCATTATATGCATTACCTCACCTACATCACCTATTTAATATTGAAAAAGTATTTAATAATTTAGTCGACTTCAGAAAGAACTCAATTCGAGTCTGTGTTCGTTTTTTTTGTATGTATGTTACTCGATAATACCTTCATCAATTTGGACTAAATTTAAAGAGCTTTACGGATTTTTTTATTAAATAGAGTATAATTCAGGCATGTCCCCATATAAATTTGGAGAAAAATTCCACCCCTAAGAAAAAAATGGAGGTGCGGTTTTAATATCATTATTTAGTCGATATTCCAGCTTTTGATATTTGTTAAGTCCATTCAAAAGGGTAAAAAATAGTGTTAATAAAAAAAAGAAACCTTCAAAAAACTTTTTATAATTTTTAAAATTGCAATAGATTATGTCTTAGCACTGAAACTGTCTGAAGCTATTTTGTGGAAATTATTTCATTTCCGCAAAATAGGTTCAGACAGAGTTATGGTTCTATCAACCAATATCTTTTAAGTTCGACATAAGCGCTACAAATATCCTGGTAAATTATGTGGGATTTTACAAAAGTTATTTAATTCATAATTTCATATTCATTATGACGACCAGAAGACAACTGTTCAGTGATGTCTCCGTGATCGCGAGGGTGAAAACTGGTAGCGATCACCGAAAGGTTAGACGCACACTGAACCTAAACGTTAAATTGGAGAGGTCACGTCTAATGAAATAAACGTTCCGTCCCCCTCGTGCTCTGTTCCAACGTCCCGAAACCTTTCAGCTCGAGTTACAAAACCATTTTCAGTGCCTAGAAGACTGCAATAAAGTGGACGATATGAATGACAAGCTCGTGGAAACTGTCCATGCGGTTGGAGCTAAGTTCTGCAAGACACGCCGCAGAAGAACACAAAAACTCTTCGATCACACTCTTAATCTCATTGCTGTTAGACGGGAGATGAAGCTACACTCTTCAACAGATTTGACAGCATACAAGCAACTGAACAGACAGGTCTCCAAATGCATGCGACGCGACTTACGTAACTTCAATACAGCTTGTATTGAAGAAGCGATCGAGCGGAACCAAGGCTCCAAAGTCAGAGAGATCGGTCTGCCAGAAAGAGCCAACTGTCAAAGCTGAAGACCGAGTGTGGCAGCATCGTTTCTGGGACACCTGAGATTTTGAGTAAGATTGAGAGGTTTTATGGGCAGCTGTACACATCATCGTTGGAGCCACACGCAAGTCTGAGTAACGATCCAAGAGCGAGTCTTATCCGACACTATTCCGAAGATATCCCGGACGTCAGTCTGAACGAGATTCGAATGGCTCTCCAGCACCTTAAAAACGGCAAAACCCCGTGCGAGGATTGAATTACAGCGGAGCTTCCGAAAGCAGGTGGAAAACCAGTACTTGAAGTCCTTCAGAAGCTCTTTAATTCCGTCCTCCATGGTGGCATTACACCGGAGGCGTGGAGCAGAAGTGCGGTGGTCTTTTTCTTCAAGAAAGTTGACAATGCTCCCTTGAAAAACTACAGACCGATTTCCCTTCTGAGCCGCGTCTACGTGCTGTTTTCGAGAGTCATTATGAATCATTTCGTGCGCAGACTTGACGACTTCCAGCCTCCCGAACAAGCCGGTTTCCGAAAGGGATTTAGCACCATAGACCACATATATACTCTTTGGCAAATTGTACAGAAGTCCGAAGAGTACAATTTGCCACTATGTCTGGCGTATGAGGACTATGAGAAAGACTTTGATTCCATCGTTGGGCAGTGCTATGGTCCCTTCTGCGGTGCCAAGTTGACTGTCGGTATATCGAAGTGCTAAAGTGTTTGTACAGTAGAGCTACGTTGGCTATCCGAGTACAGAATCAGAGTACGAAACCTATCCAACTGCAGAGAGGTGTAAGACAGGGTGACGTCATATACCCGCAACTCTTCACCGCTGCATTGGAAGACGTTTTCAAGCTACTGGACTGGAAAGGATGCGGTATTAACATCAATGGCGTGTACATCACTCTCCTTCGATTTGCCGACGATATAGTCCTTATGACAGATTGGCTGTAGGACCTAAGCATTATGCTCAATGACCTCAGTAGGGTCTTTTAACGGATAGGTCTTAAGATCAACATGGACAAAACAAAAACATGTTTAACGTCAATGTCACACCTATGCTGGTAGATGTTGTGAGCACTAAGCTCGAAGTTTTTGACGAGTATGTTTACCTGGGGCAAATAGTCCGACTAGGTAAGTCCAACTTTGACCGAGAGGTCAATCGACCGATTCAACTCGGCTGGGCAGCGTTCGGGAAACTACTACACATCTTCACGTTAGACATACTTCAAAACCTGAAAACGAAATTGTACAACCAGTGCGTGTTGCCAGTGATGACTTATGTGTCTGAGACGTGGTCCTACACTGCTGACCGTATGAGGAAGGTCAAGGTCGCTCAGCGAGGATGGAGAGTGCTACGCTCGGGGTGTCTCTGCGTTATAAACTTAGAAATGAGGATATCCGCAGTAGAACCAGAGTGACCGACATAGCCCAACGGATTAGTAAGCTGAAGTCGCAGCGGGCCGGCCATATAGCTCGAAGAACCGACAACCGATGGGGAAGAAAGGTTCTCGAGTGGCAGCCTCGTACGGATAGGCGAAGTGTAGGGCGACCCCCCACTAGATGGAGTGATGACCTGGTGAGACATGCAGGAAGTCGATGGATGCAGTTGGCTCAGGACCGTGCTTTGTGGCATTGCTTGGTGGAGGCCTATGTTCAGCAGTGGACTTGTGAAGGGCTGTAATGATGATGATGATGATGATATAATTACATGGTTACATGTATCCTTTCATATTTCTTATTATAAAGAAAAATTAGAAAAACGCTTGGTAGTAACATTTAAAAAAAATATCCTATGATTCTTTAAATTAGTCAGTAAAATTAAAAAGGTCTGTTGATATGATGAGAATTATAACCGAAACGACTGTTGACTGACTGATTGCAATTTTATTAAAATTGCATAATATGTACTTAACCAAAACGAAAATTTTGCTAGGTGCAGAGCTAACCGCAAATAATTACTTCGCGTTGTCAGCTGGTATGTTAATTGGGGCAGCGCGCGCTCCATACAACTGTGAATCAGAGTTGACCTCACAAGCAATCTGGCTATCCACCATGAATTTGTTAATTAGCGCCACTACTTTAAATATTCTATAATATAATTTTAAAAAATGTCTTTAGTTTTGTGACGTGGTGGAGACACGCTGCAGCTATCTTACGGCTGCAGAATGAGGTCGCTAGATCGGGGTAGAATCACGCCCTCACAAAATAGAGTAAAGAGTGAGTATAGGGCCGGATACCCTTTTTACTGCCAATAGTGGCAACGCATCTACATTATGATTAATTATTAATCGAGGTGTAATTTTGTATGGGTAAATCAAACACTTACCGTCAGGCGGAATGTGCGCTCGTTTTCACCTTATTCAATAAAAAAAAACCTCCTTCAGTTCAATTAAAATGTTTCGTAATCGATGAATCTAACAACAAAAACAGTGAACTATAGCCATGGCAGCGATCAAAATAGATTATACTGGTCGCAGTGATACTGATCTGCATACCGCATATTATCTGAATGTACCAAAAAAAAAATATATATATATATATACATAAGTGGGAATTATTTGCATTCATTGCCGTGTAGTGGCGGTCAAGAATATCCACTACCCCATATCCTCCCGTGGGTGTCGTAAAAGGCGACAAAGGGAAACAGGCAGAAGATGGGCAGCAGCATCTTCCTGATAATAGCCAAAATTATAATAAAAAAACTGCGGTTGCCAACCCGCTCGCCAAGCGTGGCAACTATGGCAAATACCCCCCAATGACTAAAGCAACAAACAGACGGCCCCCAGTCGCCGGCGGCCCCGCTATTCCTGACTACGGTGGCGACCATGGTAACGGCGGGGCAGGGGGTGCTAAGAATCTCCGGTGGAGGTTCGGTTGCCACCTTAGACGACTCGACCTGGCAACGTACAACGCACGCACCCTGAGGACTGACGAGAAGATCGTGGAGCTGGAAGAAGAGATAGACAAGTTGCGCTGGCATATTATAGGATTATCCGAAGTCCGAAGAGAGGGGGAGGACACGGTAATCCTCGAATCCGGCAACTTGCTCTATCACCGGGAGGGCGACCATCTGTCCCAAGGAGGTGTCGGATTTATCGTCCACAAGTCTCTCGTTAACAACGTTGTAAAGATCGGGAGTGTGTCGACGAGGGTTGCGTACCTTATACTCAGAATCACCAAACGGTATTCGCTGAAGGTCATACAGGTTTACGCACCAACCTCGGCACACCCCGATCAGGAGGTGGAGGAAATGTATGAGGATATCTCTAGAGCCATGCATTCCTCCAAAACCCAATATACGGTGGTAATGGGAGATTTCAATGCAAAACTAGGCACAAGAGAGAACGGTGAGCTGAAAGTAGGGAAATTTGGAATAGGGCAACGGAACCCAAGGGGCCAGCAGCTGGCCGACTTCATGGAGAAAGAGGGACTCTTTATGATGAACTCTTTCTTCCAGAAGCGGCCCCACAGGAAGTGGACCTGGTCGAGCCCCGACGGTTCGACAAAAAATGAGATTGACTTCATTATGACGACCAGACGACAACTGTTCAGTGATGTCTCCGTGATCGCAAGGGTGAAAACTGGTAGCGATCACCGAATGGTTAGAGGCACATTGAACCTAAACGTTAAGTTGGAGAGGTCTCGTCTAATGAAGTCAACGCTCCGTCCCCCTCGTGCTCTAATCCAAAGTCCCGAAACCTTTCAGCTCGAGTTACAAAACCGTTTTCAGTGCCTAGAAGACTGCAATGAAGTGGACGATATGAATGACAAGCTCGTGGAAACTGTTGATGCGGTCGGAGCTAAGTTCTGCAAGACCCGCCGCAGAAGAACACAAAAACTCTCCGATCACACTCTTAATCTCATGGCTGTTAGACGGGAGATGAAGCTACATTCTTCAACAGACTTGACAGCATATAGGCATCTGAACAGACAGATCTCAAAATGCATGCGGCGGGACTTACGCAACTTCAATACAGCTCGTATTGAAGAAGCGATCGAGCGGAACCAAGGCTCCAAAGTCTTTGCCAGAGATCTGTCTGCCAGAAAGAGCCAACTGTCAAAACTGAAGACAGAATGTGGCAGCATCGTTTCCGGGACACCTGAGATTTTGAGTGAGATTGAGAGGTTCTATGGGCAGCTGTACACGTCATCGTTGGAGCCACACGCAAGTGTGAGTAACGATCCAAGAGCGAGTCTTATCCGACACTATTCCGAAGATATCCCGGACGTCAGTCTGAGCGAGATTAGAATGGCTCTCCAGCACCTTAAAAACGGTAAGGCCCCAGGCGAGGATGGAATTACAGCGGAGCTTCTGAAAGCGGGTGGAAGACCGGTACTTGAAGTCCTTCAGAAGCTCTTTAATTCCGTCCTCCATGGTGGCATTACACCGGAGGCGTGGAGCAGAAGTGCGGTGGTCTTGTTCTTCAAGAAAGGTGACAACGCTCTCTTGAAGAACTACAGACCGATTTCCCTTCTGAGCCGCGTCTACGTGCTGTTTTCGAGAGTCATTACGAATCGTCTCGCGCGCAGACTTGACGACTTCCAGCCTCCCGAACAAGCCGGTTTCCGAAAGGGCTTTAGCACCATAGACCACATACATACCCTTCGGCAAGTTGTACAGAAGTCCGAAGAGTACAATTTGCCACTATGTCTGGCGTATGTGGACTATGAGAAAGCCTTTGATTCCGTCGAAATTTGGGCGGTGCTGCAGTCCCTTCAGCGGTGCCAAGTTGACTGTCGGTATATCGAAGTGTTGAAGTGCTTGTACAGTAGGGCTACGATGGCTATCCGAGTACAGAACCAGAGTACGAAACCTATCCAATTGCAGAGAGGTGTAAGACAGGGTGACGTCATATCCCCGAAACTCTTCACCGCTGCATTGGAAGACGTTTTCAAGCTTCTGGACTGGAAAGGGTACGGTATCAACATCAATGGCGAGTACATCACTCACCTCCGATTTGCCGACGATATAGTCCTTATGACAGAATCGCTGGAGGGCCTAAGCACTATGCTCAATGACCTCAATAGTGTTTCCCAACGGATAGGTCTTAAGATGAACATGGACAAAACAAAGATTATGTTTAATGTCCATGTCACACCTATGCCGGTAGTTGTTGGGAGCACTAAGCTCGAAGTTGTTGACGAGTATGTTTACCTGGGACAAATAGTCCGACTAGGTAAGTCCAACTTCGACCGAGAGGTCAATCGACGGATTCAACTCGGCTGGGCAGCGTTCGGGAAGCTACGACACATCTTCTCGTCAGACATACCTCAAAACCTTAAAACGAAATTGTACAACCAGTGCGTGTTGCCAGTGATGACTTACGGAACTGAGACGTGGTCCTTCACTGCTGGCCGTATGAGGAAGCTCAAGGTCGCTCAGTGAGCTATGGAGAGGGCTATGCTCGGAGTTTCTCTGCGTGATAAACTTAGGAATGAGGATATCCGCAGTAGAACCAGAATAACCGACATAGCCCAACGAATTAGTAAGCTGAAGTGGCAGTGGGCCGGCCATATAGCTCGAAGAACCGACAACCGATGGGGAAGAAAGGTTCTCGAGTGGCAGCCTCGTACCGGTAGGCGAAGTGTAGGGCGTCCCCCCACGAGATGGAGTGACGACCTGGTAAGACATGCAGGAAGTCGATGGATGCAGGTGGCTCAGGACCGTGCTTTGTGGCATTCTTTGGGGGAGGCCTATGTTCAGCAGTGGACTTGTGAAGGGCTGTAATGATAATGATGATTTGCATTCTTGTTCAAAAATAAAATATTTAATGAAAATAAATGGCAACGAAACGAGCCGCCTATTTTCAGAATGCTGCGAACGGCAAACTTGTGGCAAGTGACATAAATTTAAGTGTTTACTTGCTACTCGTACTCAGTGCGCCAACAGAAATTTACGTAAAAACTCTTCCAAACTTTTACGTTCGACTTTGCCTTGATTTTTATAAATTAACCAATACGTTTAAATACTGTAATCTATATTGAATAAAAATTATTCTATTCTATTCTATTCTACGATAGTGGCATGTTTCGATTTATTTTTAGTTTTGCTATTTGTAACTGATAATTTTATTATGATGTATTTACTGTAAGAAGCTATAGACTCTGATGATTATTTTAATATATATATAGATAACTCATTTCTGATCCGAGTGTGAGTTGGGTTACTTTGTTACTTCGTTCAAGTGATTAAAAATTATAGATTATAATTATGAATTTATGATGAGTTTTAGGCTGGAAAATGATATATTATATCTTTTTGAGTATAACAAAGAAACAAAGGAGGTTTTAGTGACAAAAGTTATGGCGGAAACTCAAGCGCAGACGAATCGTTGCTCTTGTATTATGTAAATATTTTAAGGGTAAAAGTTTAAGGTTTAAATGGATTTTGATGGGTAAATATGGTGAGATATAGTGTGCTAAATTTCTGCGCATATTTCCACTAATAAGAAACGATAAAACAAGTGCTAAGTGTAATGTAAAACTCAAGTTATTTTGTCTGTCAGGTGCTTTGAGTAACTATAGCCAACGACTGTTTGTTGAGCCAAGTTGCAATCTCCAAAACACTTCACAATGTGACACAAACATAATTTTGTATAAAGAAATATCAATAAATGATAATTTATAACTGCGTGACGCTGATAAAAGTACAACTGTACGAATCCAATACCAATAAAAACGAATCAGAATCAGAAGTAAAAAATTAAATTATTAAATATTTTCTTCGTGTATTAGTGCAGTATAAAAATAATAAACTAGATTTAATGAAAAGGGTAACGTGACCTTGTCAAGTACAGTAAAGCCTAACCTCTCCCGCTTCGCGTTTGAGGTGTACAATAAGATATTGGAGTGTAAGATGTGAGAATTCATTTTCTTCACGTTCCAAGCTCTCCTGGAAGTACACCACTAGTTGAAATATCAAATTATAATCATACACACTCACGCTTGTCCCTCAGAGGGGTAGGTAGAGACCACGGAATTCCATTTGGCACGATCCTGGTACACCTCCCTCGCCTTTTTACATCCACATTCATACGCATACATGCTAATTGAAAGACTCGACCGAAATTTTATTATGTTATAACGTGGCAGCTACCATTGCGAGAGTATTGGCCATCTGTGCAGGACAGGATTATAGTGCTCGAGTGCATGCGCAAGCATAAGTGCACTATCTATTACCTCACTCTCATATTCCGATTGAACGGTAATAAACGGAACCATAGAGAGATCAGGCAGGATAAACGGTTTGAAGTGCTTTTCTAGGCACGTACGTATAGCACCGCCAGCTTCCTGTCTCCGGGCCGTTACTGAGAATTTCTTCTCAGAAATACCCAATAACTGATTTTGACCCGACACGGGATTCAAACCCGGGAGACTCTCAAGATTAGACTAAAGAGCGGCTTCGATGGTTCCGTGACGCAGTGGCTTAGCAATGAGTTGCTGCGCTGCGGAGCGCGGATTCGAATCCCGCTCGGAAGAAGTATTTGTATGGCCTGGAAATAATTGTTCCGGGTCTGGATATGTGTCCTTGTGCAATTTATATTTGTAAACTGCCTCCACGAAACAGGAGAAAATCCTAGAGTGGGAGTCACGGTATATATAAAAAGAGGCAGTCAATAGGTCTCACATCTTAGATGCCAGTTGTCAATCTGAACTGTTTTTTATCATGTCACGCTAAAGCTGTATTAATGCTGTAGTACAAATGAGTTGCCTAGACCGGGGAAGAACCATGCTCTCAAAGAATACCAGCGAAAAATAGCAGTATAATGCTGTGATTCGTATGGTGAGGGTAGAGAATCGGAGACCCTTTTTGACTAATAAATAGGCATTGCATCTTAGTATTAAGGGGTAGCTGCCTATTTGATATTTGAATCTTAATCGATGTTAGTTGCGGCCGGTCAAAGTTCCATTCCATTCACTTACCATCAGGTGAACTGTGTGCCTGTTTGTCACTGTTTCTTTGATAAAAATATAAATACAAAAATTTACATCGTCCCGTGTAATTTCATATCATCCCTTGGCTGTTGTAAATTGTGACATAGAGAAATGAAAAATTAAATAGGTAGCAGCATCTTCCTGTTAACAACTCTAATGTCAAAGAACTGTTTTTTTTAAAGAATAAGGATGACAAACGAGCACATAGTTCATCTGATTGTAAGTGGATGCTTTGGCCCATAAACATCTACATTTATCTCCAATTAAGAATCAAAATGCAAATGCGTTGTTAATTCTGAAGACTGAGGTGGAATGCCTCGTTTCAAGTAATAAGGGTCTTCCGTTCTCTACACTTACCATACAAAACACAGCAGCATTAAGATGCTACTTTACGCTGGTGTTCTGTGAGACCGTGGTCCTGCCACGGTTGTGCCGACCCATTTGTGCAACCATAATATTTTTGACTCACTTGTCAAACGTGGCAACTATGGAAAATATAAGGTCCCCCACTATGAAGCAATCTACGGGAGGTGGTCTAATTCAAGTGGACTTTACATATGTTGTAACGGTAGTGGTAAAGAAAAACTAATGACTAAAACAGTTTATCAGTTACTAAAAGTTGTGAAATAATGAAGCTAGTTAAAATTTTAGGATATTAGTAAGTATTTTAGTCTATTATATTTAAGTCCAGCACGTAGATGTAAAAATAATGAATGAGGAAAAGGTGACATACAATGAAAACGTATGCTGCAAAGGCAAGTAGCAGAGTCGGCAAGGGACGCCATAGATGGAAGTTTATCGACTAAATTGGCGATAAATATAAGCCAAGGCCAAATTAAGGGTTAATTTATGAGTACCCTTAAGCAACGATCATTAATGCGTAGATAATATATAGATGTGATAGAAATTGTTAGGAAAAATATACGTACATATAAAAAATATATGTACGTATATTTTTCCTAACAATATTGACATATATGACCTTAATACTAGATATAAAAATAAACTTGTAATACCATTTTTTAGACTAAAGAAAACTTACAATTCATTTCTGGCACAAGGCGTTCAATTTTTCATCAAAATACCTGATTCAATGCTTGACTTGCCTTTACATAAATTTAAAAAGTTTGTAAAAACATTGATTGTAAAAGCATTTTATAAAATTGACAATTACATATAATGACATTAACCCATGGTCATTTGAAAGTCAATCAAGTTCCACACAGAATAATCTCTATAGAATAACTTAAACAAATTAGTGTTATTTTGTATTATATTCAATTATTATTGTTTTTTATGCGTACAAATTATATATAAAAATATAAACGCGAGAGACGAGTGTCAGGATTACGCCAATTGGTAGTCTGTGCCTAACCCTTTGGGTGCCAGGTATGAGTGCGTACAAAAATGGTCATAGTTACCCACCTATTACTTCCCAGCAGTGTAATCCTAAGATAAACATGACCTTAAGAGCTAAGGGTCACCCCGCATGAATTTCTTTAGCCAAATTGAACGAACTTAAAGAGAGAAACGATATTTTCCTCTTAATTTGGCTCTACCATTGGAATACACCAACGGTCTTAATTTTTTAGCAATATCGAAATCTCGTGGAATCTCAGCAATAAAAAGTTCATCAAGTCTAAAATTAAAGTAGCTGTAAGAAAACTGGAAATACGCTTCTGACTGGATGAGGGTATACACGTCTCTTTCTGCCACCAGGGCGGCGTCACTTAATATTTGACGGCTTTCATAGCGGGGAAGTTAATTTGTTCGGAAAATGTAAAGGTTAATGTTTCCTTCTGTACTATCAGCTATATTTCATATCAATATGATTAAAATAAATAAACCAAACCACAGATAGATTATTTTTAAAAAGTTAAAAATGTGAAAAAATTAAAGGGCAAACCACTGAGGCATTGTTTTGTGTATTACTATAATACTCTAAAACCTGGTAAACATTTACTAAAAACTAACTTCTCAATTAAATGATATTGTGTAACGAAAAACTTTACCAACTAGCAACATCTGGCGAGCAGAAAATTATTAGCCCTCATTGTGAAGGATTGCTGTTAGTCAATGGATGCAGGTGACACAGGACCCCCTGTCACATTCCTTGGGGGAGGCCTATGTTCGGCAGTGGACTTCTGATGGGCTATAATGATGATGATGATGATTATGTAAGAAATCGGCACTTAAAATTGTAGTTATAAATCTTGTTGATGTCGAAGGGGATCAAACCCGGGTTACTCGCGGACTGTAAAATTTACAACGATCGCCTTGTCCCTAAGTAACCCCGGCTTTCACGAAGGGTAAGGCAAGGAAATAGGATTATTTAAATAGTGTGGGTGTGACTCACTGCATAATTTCTCAAACGTCCATGTCTACAGAAGTATCTACAAATAAAACGCCGACCGTCTGTGTACACTAAATTATCCAAGCGCACAGAACTGTACGTCTTCGGCAACCGTTTCACAGTTATAGATGGATCTTGGATCTCAAGATCCATCTCGATATTTAGTGTTCTATGGATCTCAAGTCACGATAGATCTTAATATTGAAGATGACTTTAACAGTGATGATTTTAACAGTGTTGATGATTTTAACAGTGGTAGAGCCACGCGGCAGCTTTTGCTGTCGCACGGATGGGCCGGCTCGAACCGGGGTGGTACCACGACCTCACAGAAAACCAGCGTGAAGTAGAGGTTTACCTCTGCGTTTCGCTTGGTGAGTGCAGGTGGCCGGAGGCCCTCTTTACTGGAAATGAGGCAATCCATCTTAGTCCTCACGGGTGACAACGCATCTACATTTTGATTTGTAATAGAGGATAGATGTAGATGTCTATGGGCCACAGCAACCACTTACCATCAGGTGGACTGTGTGCTCGTTTGTCACCCTTACCCTATAAAAAAAAAAGATGATGTATTGTGATTGATGTAATTAATTATAGAAATAAACGTACGTTCACTGCTATTCGCATCGCGATTGCGATAGCACGCCCGGACTTCTGAATAGGCACAAACCATCAATAGTCAGCTGGCGTAATGAGGGTTTCTGTGTCGCGTAATGGCAGCTTAAAAGTATCCACTACCCCAAATCACTCCGTGAGTGCCGTGAGAGGCGATAGAGGTAAACTAATCAGGTGAAGAGCAACAGCTTCTTCGTATATATTCTTACATTTTTATAACAAATCATAACAATAAAAACCTGCGTTTGACAACCCACCTGTCAAGCGTAGCTAATATGGCAAAAATATCCTTCCCGTGAGATCATTCAACGGGGAAACCTGTGATCAGCAGTAGACAATTTATATGGAGTAGGATTAGTTTTTGCGGACGACACGTGTCATGGTATATTTATTAAAAAATAATCCCATATCGTACTTTAAAATCCATCACACCGTTCAAATTACGGGATGTTAGAAAGGAACACTAAATAAGCATTCTAGTAAAAAATGCATACACTTTGTTAAATACCAAAACGGGAGTTCTTTGAGCGTATTTTATACATCTCGTTAATAATAAAAAAAAGTTTCCCATTCACGAAACTATAACCATACGGAACACAGCATAATTAGGCTGATATTATACGCTGATATTCGGTGAGGGAGTGATCTTTCATTCCTTTTGATTGTACCGACCGATTAGTCATATATCCATAATACAGGTGCAGTGTGGCTCTTTATTGAATTAATATAGCGTTAAACCGCCTAATAATCCACAAGAATTCGTAATCATTATGCATCATTAAATAGTCCCCATACAACATCCCTTTAATAATATTACGTTGTTATAAGGAAGTTTCCTCTCTCCATATACTGTTTCAGTTTTCCTATATCGCCGCTAAGAGCACCCACGAGATAACACGGTGTTGTAGATCACATTCACAAGAATTGCAATGTCAAAAATATTGTCAGTGTAATATCAGACATATTAAAACAATATGTCTGTAATACGATGTGGTGCAGGTTAGGTAAGCTCACTTAATTTACTTAACTCATGATTCGCTCTCTCATTACAATTTTCTACTTGTTTGGGACTGGGCCAAAGCAATGTCAATATTTAAAAAAAAACATAATACGTGCACGTAACATAGTGCGTGCCGTGGAGTAGTGGTATATGAGAATCAACTTCTCTATCGTATCCTATGGATATCGTAAAAGGTGACTCGGTAAAGGTCAGAAAGTCTTTATAGCCTCTACGATGATATCATAAACCATATAATATATATTATCATATCATAGACGATGGTATAGGGTGACAGTGATATCTAGTGACAGATATAAAAACCCAGAGCGGTAACGGGGAGCAGCGTCAAATTTGCGAGATATCTCAGATCAAATCCTGCCAACATTGGGAGAGGCTCAAGTCCAGCTGTTGACGGTTACGTATTCATAAAGTAAGAACACACTTATGAGTATTGACTGAAAAATTCGCTCCATTTTGTATCAAGCTTGAAGTTACAAAAAATAAAGGCGATATGAATAAAAATTACATTGCAAAACTTTTTTAGAAATGTGATGCTTTCCTATCATTAGTAGCCGATCGAATTGCAGCTACTGTAGCAGATATTGCTTTCTAATTAAGAATATAATGTAATTTTAGACGATAAAAGTTTAGCCACTTTACTTTAAACATTAACAGGCTTATGTATCACGATGATTCTTGAATTAAATATTTTGTTTTGCTGTGAGATCAATATAAATTATCCAACTTTAATTATGTTTAGTTATTATGATGAATATAACTATTTAAAAAAACTAACATGTAATTTATAGCAGCCAAAAATATTACTGCCTATTTTGGGTCCTCCGCAGTTGGGTACATAAGTAATAACACTGGAAATGCAATGCGAAATGACGATTAACCTAGAAGCAATATTTATGTTGTTGTAATTTTAAATATTTCCTAAAAACATTTAACACTAAAATAGGTTTTAAACATTGAGAAGTATTAGTATATAGATATTTAAACTAACAAGAAATCCTACTTACGAGTAAGTAAGCGGCGTCATTTATCAAGCTGTCGAACGATACTCTGTTGAGTTATATAAATTGCTCGGGTTTAACTCGGCTTCCAGAGCAATAGGAAAGATTTGTCTTTTACTATACTTCTCAACTGCTACTGTGATGTTATGACTAAAGTTAAAAATCTCAAACGTCCTACAAAAAACAACACTGCATATATACCGTGGTGATCACATAATTAAAGACTCTTCTGTGTGACCACGTACAACAGTATTACAGACGTGTAGAGTACCCAAAGTAGGTATTAATTATATTTCATAGTTATTAATCTTTACACGGAGATCGTTTCATTAAAATGGAAACATCAAAAACGTGTATTTAGCAATAGTTGAGATTTTATTCCTTTTTTTTATTTCAAGTTAACCACTGGCCAGCTAATTAAAGACAGTGTAATTTTCGTGTTCTAAATTTAAAATATAATGTTAAAACAATTATGTTATTTTTTATTTGGCGCGAATTTTCACGGTACATAGAATAAAAGTAAAAACTAGCTTTGTACTTAATAGAAATTATTAAATTTTATTAGTGTTATTATAGGAAAAAACCAAAGCTGCGAATCGTCTACAAGGAAGACGATCCTCAAGTTTTATGGTAAAGGTTGGTCATATAGGAAGATTGCAGATCAGTTAGAATGCTCTAAAGATATGATTATGAATGCTATCCGGCATTTTAAGAACTTTAATACTACTGAAAATGTGCCCAGAAAGACTAGACCTAGAAAAAGAACCCCACGCCACGAGAAGACACAAGAATAGTGTTGTTGGCAAATCAGTTCTGATCTGCTTAACTCAGAAATATTTGGTGAGGAAAGATTTAGAGGAGTGTTTGCAAGAACGATAAGAAGGCAATTGTGTGAAGCAAACTTATTCGGAAGAATATCTCATAAGGTGCACTATTAAAGAAGAAAAACATCCAAACTAGATTAGTGTTTGCCAAAAAACATGAACACTGGACAGAACGTGAGTAGAAAATTGTACGTTTCTGATGAAACGAAAATAAATATGATTACTTCTGATGGAAAATATATGTGAGACATCCTCCAAAAAAAGAAATGGATCCGAAGTACACAAAGAAAACAGTAAAATATGAAGGCGGAAACATTAAAGTTTGGGGTTGTTTTTCTGGTCATGGTATAGGACCTATCAAGAAAATAGAAGGGAACATGGATAAATTCCAGTACAAGAATATTTTAGAGGAAGTCATGAGGAAAGATTGTCGGTGATTTGGACTTTATAACACGATAATCACCCGAAACACACAGCAAAAGTTGTCAAAGAATTCCTAAGGAGTCAGTCAGTAGGTGTGTTAGATTGGCCACCGTACAGCCCTGACATCAACCCCATTGAAAACTTGTGGTACCGCGTCAAGAAAATAGTGGCATCAAAACGTATCACTAACGTACACCAACTTTATGCGGCTTTTAAAGAAGCATGGGAACAAATTTCAATTGAAACTTGCAATAAATTGATCGCATCAATGCCAAGGCGATGTCGGGCTGTTATTGCTGCTAAAGGACATGCGACAAAATATTAATAACGTGTTTTTTGTTTTTATAATATATCTTAAATTATAGATCTATTAAAACCCGCGTGAAAGAACATATAGCTGACTTGAAACACCGACGTTCCGGGAAGTCTGCAGTGTGTGAACATGTTCTAGATCGTCTCCGCCATTACATTAGATTTGATAAACATCAAATCCTCGCAAAAGAACCCCGATTCCTACCAAGGATGATACACGAGGCTATTGCAATTAAAAACATCCTAATTTCAATAGAGAAGATGGATGGGTGCTGCCATCTGCTTGGTATTCTATAATTTACAAAATTAAATCCAAACCCAAGCATACCACTGCAAGACTGCAAGATACTACGTGATACTAAGTTCATTTTGCGTAAATCGAACCAAAAATTAATATTAAAAAACTGAAGGTAGCATCTCAGTTCCTCTCCCCCCCGTGACCATTGGTTGCTGTAAAGTACGCGAAACGTCGGAAATTAAAATAGTAAATTAAACGCGATAAGATCCGTAGAAAAAAAGTAGTTTTATTCAATGTGTAGTGTTCACGTAAATATAAAAAATCATTACGGTAGTAGGATTTTTTTTCTACATACATATATAGGTGCCGCCTATTTCTGCCTTAATGCTTATTCTACCTTGCACAGCTGCTCTGGTATATTAAGAGTATAGAGAACCAGTATAATTGCATAATTCCAGGCTCTTTGGTATTCCATCTTAGCCCTCAGAGATGACAACGTATCTGCGCCACTTTGCCTTATTTAAAATCTTTTTATTGTAGTAGCCATTTTCGCCCAGGTGGACTGTGAAATATTTAGTCCCTTAAGTTTTTTTTTATAGGATAAAGTGACAAACGAGCACACAGTCCACCTGATGGTAAATGATTGCTGTGGCCTATAGACATCTACATCTATCCTCGTTTGCGAATCAAAATGCAGATGCGTTGTCACCCATGAGGACTAAGATGGAATGCCTCTTTCCCAGTAAAAAGGGTCTCCGGTTCTCACCATACGAAACACAGCAGTGTTAAGCTGCTATTTAACGCTGGTATTCTGTGAAAGCGTGGTCCTTCCCCGGTCGAGCCAACCCATTCATGCTACAACTATACTACTAATATAGTTGCAGCATGGCTCTACCACGTATAAACGTTTTATAAAAAAACACATCTGTTCATCCACCACTCTACGTGGTTTATATGGGCTCACGGGCCACGAGTTTTTGGCCTGTTACAGCTCTTGTGCCAGCGCATTCTCATAAAAACTCATGTAGAGAAGTGGACTTTAAGTAGTTGAATTTAACCAGTTATAGTAGACTAATTTTCTTAAAACTTCACTTACCGCGTCACGTGCTCTAAGATGCATGAATTCTCGGCCCGAAAAGTTCTATAAATATTCAAATCATTTTTCATTTATACGCGATAGATTCACGCTGCATTCTGCAGTGATAGGTTGTGTAATATGGGAAGGATCCCACTCGATAATAATATTATTGTAAAATAGAAGCATAATGTCTTTTTTACTTATTATAAGGCAGTGCTTGAACACAATCCCACCTGGTGGTAAGTGGTGATAAAGTCGTAGATGGTAAATTACACAGTCTGAGTGTAACAAAAAAAAAGTTGTCGTATGATTGGGGACTAGTAAAAGAGTACCTTTTTACCGGTAACGAGGCATTTAATGTAAGTCCAAAACGGTGACAACGCGTCTGCATTTAGATTCTTAATCGAGGTAAGATGTCGATGTATATGGGTTACACTTACCATCACGTGGGCTGTGTGCTCGTTTGTCATCCTTATCATTTTAGAAAATGTATGTAATTTTTTACACTAAATACTTATAATTTTAACACCATTTTAATTACATAAAATACACATTAAAAATTAGATCAGTTAAAATTTAACGAAATCTGCCATAAAAATACTTTCATTAATTATGATTCGCATTTGTTCTTCTTTCACACGCCAGTTGGTTTTGAATAGAAACTGAACGCCAACACTGACTTTTAATAAAGGCTGCTAATTATTGCAAAGTCAGACGGAACGTTTCCGTCATTAGTCTGGAGCTTTAACTTTTAGTTTACGTGAGCTAAATAAAAAAAAAGATATTAGCTTTTAGAATAAGTTTTTAGGGTTTCGTGGGAACAAACATTTTTATTGTTAAAAAGTAATTATTTTAGCAATGAATTAAATTTCTATTTAAGACTAGCTGACTTAGCAGACGTTCTTCAAATAGTGAAATTTTATAACTGGACAAATAAAGGGTTACCATACCCATACCATATAAGGGAACCCATAAAGGGTTAGTGAATTATTTTACGCCACAACTACACGGCAATCTGCAACCAAACTTTTTTATACAAATAACGTAGCCGCCAGATGATAAATATATGCGGTGGCCTATAAGCACCTTCATAATATGTCCTCGATTAAAATTAAAAACACTGATGCTTTATCACTCCTGAGGAATAAGAAGGAATGCCTCGACAGCGTAATAAGGTTCGCCGATTCACTATACTCCATAGACTAAACAGCAGCATTACGCTGCACTTTACGTTGGTTTTCTGTGAGAGTAGTTTCCCTACTTGAGCTGACCTACTCGCGCTGCACCCATAATACATTAAAATAGCCAAAAAACTAAAAGATAGCCAAATCAGGCTTGAGGACTTAGATAAAATGGTTTCAATGGTTTGGGTGATGTTTAATTATACTGGATCTCTCACAGATAATGGATGATCATCAAAATGTTCTTCTTCTAGATATTAAGTACCATCACCATAAATAAGGTTTCCTTTGACTGGCTCGACGTACTAAAGGTCTTAATCGTGACTACTGATCACGTAAAGATCACTGATCACATAATAATCAAAATTTCATTATCAGTTATTGGGTTTTTCTGTCAAAAATTCTAAAATTTACAGTATCAACCCTAATTCAGAAAGTTGGCGGTGTTTCATCCCCGTTCCACGGAAAACACAGAAAGCCGTAGCTGCTGCGTCTCATCTTGCTAAGGTCGTCACAGATTACCATCTTTCTGAACTATTAGAGTGAGGGAATAGAGAAAGCGCCTGTTTTTGCTCACACACTCATGCATTATAATCCTAGCGAGGTCCATTCCTATACTTTGTCTATCATAATTTTACCTTCCTTTGTAGGAGAAACTCATGATAAAATATTATTTTCTGATGATACTTCATTGATTTTTATACTTATACGACAATCTTATAAATATGACGAAGTGAATAATGCTATATTAAAATTATTGTATTAATTTTAATGTCAATATTTTTAATTAAACGACAATAAAAGTACATGTAAAAAAATATACAACACCATTGAGTTATATGTACTACGTACTAGAGAAGTCATTCCGAACATTGACTATGTTCAACTGAACTGTAGTGCAATCCATACAAACTAAATATTGCGTAAATTGAAGAATTGTGAATTCCATAAAATAATTATTACTACATTTTATTTAGAAATATGTTTGTTTAGATTAAATTAAGATATTTTATATTAAATTCTTATATTTATTTTATATTAAATTAAAGTCGTCGAGCATGCGCGACTACTACTCCCGCGCATGCGCGAAGACATAGAGTAGGACACAATTTTTGTTTGGAATGGCTTCTCTAGTACATAGTACATATAACTCAATGTACAACACCAAATATTAAAAATTTGAATAACAATATGTTTTAAGTGAGGAAGAACTGGGCCTTCTCAATTCTATAGTTTTTCTTGACATTACTCTCGCAAAACTTTAAACAAACTGCAAACAGACTAAGCTTATGCTGTAGAAAAGATAAGAATTGTCACCAGTGTCAAAATAGCTAGATTAGTTTGTTCCGGTTATTTTTATAGATTAATTTCATATGGGATTTCTCATTGTTCAATGAATATCTTTTTGCAGACGAGGACCATAAGAACTATTTATAAATCAAGTGTGTTAAATAAATTTAAGATAACAAATATTTTAACTTTGGCTTTTTATTATTAACTAAAATTTCAAGGCGAGGTGATCGCTTCAAAGCTGTTTGTTAATTGAGTCATGTAAATAATTATTTAACTGATATTGAATATTATAATTATTTAAATGTTACTGCGGAGTCCCGTTAGGTTTCTTACTGGTTGTTCCCAGGGCAGAGGTTTTTTCGAGCTAGTGGTCAAAGTAAAAAATTACATTCAATAAGAATTATTCATAATCCATTCTATTTTATTTATTCTATTCTATTACGTTTTATTCTTTTTTATGGCAAATTCTATTTTGGGAGACGGCTATGTCTCTGTGGCTTTTAACAGGCTGAAGAGGAAAAAGAAAGAGAAGAAGAAATTAAGGCTGATTTTTATTAAGTCAGTAACAGGCTGTCGGGTCTGCTTAGTATTGTTATTGTGAATACATATGTTCAAACCAGTTCAGCAACATTTTCCATCAAATCCAAATAATCCTTTTCAAGAGTGTAAACAAAATGGTGGATTCACTTCATCACTACATGGCAAGTTTATTTTCATTACATTATGTCAACACCTGAAGATAATTCTGATAATAAAAGTAAATCGTGTTCGCGGAACAAACAAAAGCAAAACATTAGACCGTTCGTAAGCTGAGAGTTGCTGTAACAAATGTCTTGAATTTTCTGTTGTTTGCAGCGACTGAGTATTTCTTGTCTTTCGACGCTTTGTTAGCTTTAACTAAACCACCGGAAAACGCCTAATCAAAACAAGAATTGATCATACTTTAGCTCAAACTCTGTAAATGTTTGCTCTGCGTTCAATAATATGACGATTTACAAGAAATAATGGTATACGGGTAAGTTTAATCTAACAATTACAGGACATACCTAGTAGTATTATTGAAATTTTAGATTTTTAAAAATACAGGCGTCTTCTAAAACTGGAGGTTTATTTAAATACTCGAGCCATGTATAAAGTAACGACCTAGGTATATAAGCCCCAATGCAGAGTAGCGAGCTTCTTATACGATAGAAGGTTTATGGTCAAGAATAACTCCACCAAGGCTGTTTGGAAAACTTTGTATGTATCCGAATGGTAATCTTAACATTTTTCAGATATCTAGTAATTCTCACTATTTTTTGTGTTGCACTTTAATAATTTAGGTAGTTCTCCAGAAAAGATCCAGATTTATTTAATAATAATATTAATTTATTAAGATATCAACCCATTTTTTAAATCTAAGACAATGAATAATACACTTATTATATTATATATACATACAGCTACAAACTAAGTCCTATTGCAAGTTAACATACTATATTTCAATCAATTGTATATTAACCTATAGCGTCCGATGCATCACCTGCCAGTTTTTATAAAATATATTATCAGGATACACCTGAGCAACGACCTGAATTTATTCATTTGTTGAGTTATATGTACGTACAGTTTCTCAGAACCTCCCCGTTCTACAACGTAACACTGCGTAAAAGTCTGGGACAGCAACGACCACAAACATTGCGGACGCGCTGCAGTAACGTGGATGTTTCAAGAAAATACGGGAAGCATCATTATACTGTACTCTGAGGATGTTATAGGATTTTTTTGTATAATTTATCCAAAGTTGTTCAGTGTAAAAGCTAACACAATAGGCTTTAAACAGAGTAATCTTAACATCCTCAGAACACAAAGCAAAGCAACGCGCCAGCATATTGCAACGTATCGCTAGAGTCCTACGTTCACGCTCTATATATTAAAATCGTCACTCAATTACCTGAAACTCTCTACAGTCCGAACCTGCACACCATTTATGCGTACTGGCGGTACCTTCCTCGGACCCTTTCCAACACGAAATACATTTCAGTCATAGATTCATTATATTTAATCCATGCTGACGAGCATAAATTTCGCAAATGGGTAAAAGCTTTCTAAGACCGTTGATCAAGGGGCTAAGAAGCACCATATGTGCACGTAGCTAAGGTTGTTAAACGCTACACCATTAATGTAGCATCCAATTTTGGTACTCCTAAGCTTCTCTATCAAGTCGTTAACATAAAGATTGAAAAGGTCCGGGGAGGTCAGTCCTCCCTGATGTACCCCACATTCTAGTTTATAGTGGCTAGAGGTTGTCTCGCCCCACCTCACTTTATTCCTTTGGTTCTCGTACCAGTATATTGGAATCACGCATTTAACTCCATAATATATTATATTAACAAGGTCAAATGCACGACTCCAGTCTAGAACACAGGCGTAAACAGACGTATTACTTATTTTATAATAGTTTACAACGTGTTTAACTAACAATATTCCTGAGTCGGTAGAAATCCCGGCACGAAAATCAAACTGAGCATCGCTTATCCTAATATTTTTCACAAGTTTGGGCCGCAGAAGTGTTTCAAATACTTTGCCTACTATTGTGCCCACAGAGATAGGTCGGTAATTGGAGATATTAGAGAGGTCACCGGTTTCAACAATCGTTTGCAACTGTATAATAAAGTAATGCTAGAGAATCAAATACTTCTTCACTGGCATAGATAATGTGCTCCACACTCAAGCCATCGTGCCCCAAAGACTTTCCTAACTTCATATTATGAACTAATTTTGTGATGCTACTAGCGCAGAAAGTCAAAAAATCCGCATTAGAGCTAGTGCACTGAGTGAAGGGAATACTCTCCACGTGCATCGGTTTTATTGAGAAATGATTAGCAAACATGTTAGCAATTTCCTTTTTGTCATTAATCTCATTTACGCTAACTGGTAAGCTACTACGTATTTTGCAGGCTTTTGACGCTTTTTATAAAATTTAACAAAATTTTTATTTGCTCTATGAGTGGCAAGGATGTTCATTGTTATCGTCTCTTGATTATTTTGGCACCTGCCTCTTATCCTTTTGACCACCTTTCGGAGCATGAGACGCATTTCATTGACTATTCATAGCCGCACATTGTAAAATATCACTTATATCATTATATAACTTATCAGTAAAATTTCGCTTACATTTTTATGACAATTAAAATTATCACAACCTTAGATTATTAATAAGTCATCGCGCCGTCACGATAACTTATCAGCTTTCGGTAAATGACTTAATTTATCATATCAAAGTAATGAATATTTTTATAATTTCATCAGGAGTTTTGTGACTCCACCTAATTTCAGTAACGGGAACACTTTCATTAATTGTATTGGTAAAAGTCTTGTTACAAATTAAATTTATGTCACAGTCAATACAAAGCATAAAATGGTCGGATTAAATGACACTATTGTCCACACTTACATTTAATATAATTGTCTTGCTGCTGAGGTAGCCAGACAGTGATCTAACAACTAACCGTCCCATGAGCTTCGCTTAAAAAAGTGATTTTTTTGGATTTGAACCCTAATATTTCTCTATCAGTACAGTTTAAATTTTGCTCTGCACAATAAAATAACATTTCAGCTCCGAATTTAGCCGTAGGATGTGCACTATAATCCCCAACCATAAATACAACCTCGACACCACACTGACGAGTGTATTATTGCGCTCATGCTGGTCAAAGTATTAGTGAACTCTGTCAAATTGTCTTCAATGTATACAGGCATATACACATTTATTAATAACATTTGTCGATTATCAAATGATAGTTTCTAGTTTATTAACATTGCATTCTACTATGAATACCACGATTTATATTCCCTGTTAAAAATACAATAAGTAATATTTATTCTATCTTAAACTTTTAATAATAACTAACTTCAAACTTCTATAGAAAACCGACATGGATAATATATTCAAGCACGTTGTCGAGGAACTCAATTTTCCCATAGGTTTACTATAGATACGTGCAGTGCGCGTGTGCTTGACAAATAGTATTACCCTATTAACTTACTCATGTGGAATATCGATTATTGATAAATATTTACATGTATATCCAGAAGAGAATATCTTTATATTTTTATAGTGTATGCCGTAAAGAATAAATTTAGGTTTCATAATTTTTCTCCAAACTGATCTTATCATAAAAGCCGATAGAATGAAATTTCGCACGTATCTTAAAATACAAAATCGACAAATCTTTCTGTCTTTAATATAATTTATAATGAATTAAATAAATACAAATAGTATTGAGAAATATGAATGTGCACTTGTGTGTGACGATTATCGATTATCGCTATTATCAGAAAATTCAATGCTATCATGATAAAATTAAGGCTGAATTTTCTTTCCCAAAATGTCCCCTTCGTGGCCAAATTATATCCGTTATTTTAAGAAACTTTCTTAGCGCCTAATGAAATATATCTTATATAATGGACAGTAAGCATCCATATATTGGCCAATATCACTATTTCACATGCTCGACATTGATTAATAGAAGTCACTGCGCAGAAGAATAAAATATATCTCGTTTGTTTTTCTCTTCCAAATCAGGTCAAAGAAACGCTCCATATATTTGTATTTGTCACTTGTCCCAATTGCTTCCTGTGTTCAGACGCAAACAACGCAACAACAAATTTTTTAATCGCCAACCCAGTGGTAATAAGTAAGTCAGATATTTGTAATTATTTTTGTCTCAGAAGAGAAATCAGTAGTTTCTCAATAGTGTTTCTCACAGTGTAGTGGCGGTGTAAGAAACTACGATAGCAAGCAACTATGGTATGTATTCCTGCACTACTACAGTATTATTAACCTAATTAAGAATTTTTTTAAAGGATAAGGATGACAAACGAGCACACAGTCCACCTGATGGTAAGTGTTTGCTGTGGCCCATAAACATCTACATTTATCCTCAATTACGAATCAAAATGCAGATGGGTTGTCACGCGTGAGGACTTAGATGGAATGTCTCGTTTCCAGTAAAAAGGGTCTCCGGTTTCCTAGACTCACCATACGAAACACAGCGGCATTAACCTGCTATTTTATGCTGGTATTCTGTGAGAGCGTGGTCCTTCCCTTGTCGAGCCGACCCATTCGTGTTACAACTATACCAGTAATATAGCTGCAGCATGGTTCTACTACGTATAAAAATTCTTCTTCTTTATATTTATAAGTTTCATTATTGCCCGATGATCAACCCCAATTGCTTGCGTAATAACGACACCCACGGGATGATACTTTAACACTTCCATCACATTGATTTGAAATATATAAACACATTTGTGAGACTCAAAAAGATATATAAAAACTCTATCAAATAATTTCGACCATTCGTCAGCTTCTTTTATATAACCAATCACTGTATAGATATACTATAAGAACCATTCTATCTACCTCAATTAGTCCTCAGGTCGGAGTGATTGAAACGATCCGACAATGTCCATTACATTAAGACGAAATTAATGACTGTTTTTATAAAATGTTGATTAAAAAACTGTGTTGGTTTTGTTAATAATCGCGAAATAAAAAGATTATGTCATTTTGTGTGTGAAATATTATTAATACTTATACATACATATATATATATATATATATATATATATATATATATATATATATATATATATATATATATATATATATATATATTTAAGTATACATATCTTCATGTTTTTGTCAAACCCGCTTAAGTTTTTCTGCTGAGCTAGTGGTTGACTAGTAGACAATGATTAAAGGCATTAAGTCCACCAATTGTACATTTTATGTGCAATAAAGATGTTAAATAAATAAAAAAGTGTGCTTTTACTTACGTACGCACGTAGGAAGTTATACTTTTTTAGTGTAACAAACCAAAAAAACTTTAGAGAGACTATTACCCACTGAAGTTGTCGCTTTTATGTCAGTGAGCGCGCGCATCGTAACAACTTCATGGTGTCGTTTTTAGCTGTCATATATTATCTTATTTATTTACGTTTTAATACCTTCTTCTTGGGTTATATGCCTCTTAAATCTGATCATAAGCTGAATATTTTACATAAAGACAAAATCGGATAATGGGTTTATTTCAGTAGCAGCCCGGAGAAGTTAGCGGTGTTTCACCACCGTGCTTTGAAAAGAACTTTAAGCTGTGAGTATTGCGCCTGATCTCTCTGCCTGCCCGTGTAGGATTGTCATCCCAAATTACTTTGAGATATGTAACTCAAAGAGTGTGCACATGTACCTACTTGCACACACACTCGTCCTCTACAATCTTGTTCTGCACAGGTGACTAATCTCCATTTCAACTCAACTCAACGGAAACTAGTATGTCGTGACCAAACTTGAACCTCCAGACGAAAGTTTATACAAGACGAAATGTTTTGAATCTATTGATTTATCAGTTACAAAAGAACCGCAACTCCCGAACAGTATTAGCATTTTGGAATAATTAATTACTAGATGAATAATACGAAAACCCTTCTAGCACTAAGTAATATTATACTTAATTTAAGGGCTTAGGATAAACCCAGTCCTGCTTTTGTTAGCTTTATTATCTTATCTAATACTTAATTTTACAGAATGGATCATCAAATCAAATAAGAAGATAGGCAGCAGCGTCTTCCAAATAAAGTTTAAATATAAAAAAAAACTGCGGTTGCCAACCCACTTGCCAAGCGTAGCAAATATGGCAAATATAGGGGAGGCCTATGTTCAGCAGTGGACTTAGAAAGAACAATAAAATATTTAAATACCTTCTAAAGAATACTCGACAGCTCCTTCACGCACTGGCTTAGCAAAGATTTATAGCCCTAAGGACCGCTTGTTCGAATCCCTCAAACAAATATTTGTATGGCATAGGTATAAATGATTGTTCCGGGACTAGATGTTTGTCCTTGTGAAATTTATGCATTTGAGAAAGTCCTAGTGTAGGAGTAACGTTTTTCAGAAAAAAAATAACCGTAAGTGGTGTTGTGTCTAAATATTACAATGTTTTACTTAATATAAGCCAGTGCTTGACTACAATCCCACCTGGTTGGAGTGACGGTGAAGTCCTGGGTTGTAAATCATGCTGACTTAGCATAACAGAAGCCTATTCATTCTTACATTGAAGACGCCTAGATTGTATTCGGATGGAAAGAAAGAAGCCAACAAATTAGTACATCACTTTCCATACGCATTACGAAAGGCGAATAAACCGTTTGGTACGTATTTTATTTGATTGATAACTTAAAATTACTAATTGAGGGTAGATGTAAGTCTCTATGGGCCAAGGCATCCACTTGTCATTATGTTGACTTTCGTCCGTTTGTAACCCTTAATTTTTTTTTGTATTGTACTCTTCTAAACGGAATTCCGGTTACGACGGACAGTCTCAACGGTGGTTAGCCATTTTCGCAGGACAGGATTATAGTGCATGAGTGTGTGCGCAAACATCGATGTATCCTTTACTATTAGTTACTCTATTATTATTACCTCATTCTTATAATAATAATAATAAAGAATATTGCCACACAATAATAAGTTTATAAATGAAAATAAAATAAGTAGCTATACACGTAAATAAGGACTTAAAAAATGAATAAAAAAAAATGAACAATCACAATTAATACATTAACTACCATTACTAAGTATTCAATTATAATGTTAGGCAACGGAAACAGGCTTTGCTCAGTACTCGCTGGACATTTTGCTCAGCGCTGGTTTTCAGCCAGTCCCTGCTGTTTTGGGTACATTATTGTAGCACCCACATCGTACTTAATTATGTATTAGTGGTAACCCTTGGTAGTAACCAGTGGTGAAATGTCCGACGAAAACGATTTTTACAGTCTCAATATCTATTTCCATAATATATACATATAAGATGGAACGATTATCTGACATGACTTCAGACGCTGGACCAATGGCTTTACGTGCTTCCCGAGTCACGGGGTCAGAATACCGCCAACATTCTGACTCCAGGCTGCTAATGAGAATGTCTTGACAGTGAAACCCTAAAACAGAATTTGGGCTGACCCGGGGTACGCACCCGAGACCATGATCAGCAGTCGCGCTTACGACCACTAGACTAACGAGGCAGTCTTGGAATTAACAAATATTTTTAATGACATTCAAAAATATGTTAACTGAACATCTTTTCCAATTTACCACGATGAACACTTTTATTCAAAAGCACGTTTTTTATTGCCTCTATTACACTCTTCAGAGTAAACCACTCCCGCATACACATTTTTTCAAAAATAATTTCGTTACTATCTCTACGGTGCGAGCGTTACATTTTCTTTTTGTTTGGGGAAACCGGTCGCCCGTATATCAAAGCTTTACCGAAGCTGGAAATGATATGAAATGAAAAACTTTCGAAATTCAAAATCGTAATTGTTATGTAGCTTGTTTGTGGTTTAGTGTATGTTAAAACGTAAATTTTAAGTTCTCAAAATTAAAGCTAACATGCTTCCTGTCATTTCTGAGAGGGTTTGAAGGGCAAGGGAATATGCGCCGCGCAGCCGCAATTCAAAAGACTTCACCTGCCTTCGAATATTCTTTTTTATTTCTCAGACATGTAGGATTAACATTTAATATTGCAACGAACAATTACTCTCAGTATTGAAAAAAAAAAACGAAAATAATAGAGAAGCCACACAATAGTCATCAGACAGGCACAACCTACCTAAAGTCCTCCTCATAGATTGCCAGCGAATAATATCCCATTATTTCCGTATTATCTGATATGCGGCATGTTTGCCAGGCTTAGCAGACGGGTTGGCAATCGCAGGTTTTCATTTTTTTTGTTGTTGTTTGGAAGATGCTGCTAACTATCTTCTGGTTTTTTCCACGCCACGTTCAGTCATGAATGAATGAATGAATGATTATACTTTATTGTACACCACAAACAAATAAACAAATTAAGTCATCAGATTTTCTTTTAATTTTATACATATATATTTTAACATTATGATATCGTACGTAATCATAAAGCAACAGGGGCCACCGACGTACCGGACTACGTATTATGGTACCATTATAGATTTAATTTTTATGTTATGTTATCATACAATTAATTTCATGCATAACGTAACTACCCGAAAGTAGAATAATGTGTATCTAGTAACCGACTGTCTCCCTGTACAATAAACACGCATATACTTTTGTTTGTAGTTCTATTAAATAAGTAAATAGAAAATTATTCATTTAAATGTTAAAATTGTTCGAGAGAAATAACTTACTACCGCATAATAACAGCAATTTGACCGCAATGTTGATAGATACAATGCACACGGGTCTAAAGTAAGTCACATATTACGCCAAAATAACCCATAAGTATATTCTTTTATATTATAGTATATAAAAAAACGCCAGAGACGTCGCAGTCTTTACAGTAATTATAAGTACAATGAAAAGGCAAACTAAAAACATCTCAATATATCAAAAGTAGCATTATGCGGTTTGGTTCTTTTTTGCGTAGCTACTACTTATTATGAATCTTTCGCAGTAGGAATTAAGTACAAACATAGAAACAACTTTGTTGACAGTTTTATAACCATATCATTAACGCCAGAAGTAAAATATCTATACTCAGCAGCAGAATAACAGTCTCAGAAGTGATATTTATAGTGCTGCGATCGTTAATTCGCCTACCGAGCCTATAGATTAAGGCAAATCCAAGATACTACAGCAGAGTCCATGGAATTTTAAGCGTTGTTGTTGATGATGTTGTGTTTGTAAAGCGCCAGTATTCATTATGGAAGCAATGGGGCATTTCTTGCTTCGAAATCCTCGCAGAAATGAGTGGTCATCCTAAGGTGACCAAAGAGGTTATGAAATTTTTAATGTTGTTATTTAAACGCTATTGAGCTTGTGATGTTCCTTAACTCACTCATATCATCCATCCATAACATTACAGCTTATCAAAAGTCCACTGCGAAGCATAGGTCTCCACCATAGATTTTCAATTGGAGGGTTATTTGCAGTAGTTGCCGTTTGATAAGCGGGTTGGCTACCGCAGTTTTTTTAGTCAACTATTATCTGGATGATGCCGTTGCTCATCTCTTGGTACAGCTTCCGGCTGACGCCTCTTACGATATCCACGGGATGATATGGGGTAGTGGATATTCTTGTACCGGCACTACACGGTTAACCCACTCAATACTGTAAATACAAAAAGCAGTAAATTAAAAAAAAAACCGACTTTAAAGAAATAAAAAGTAAAATTACGTGTTATTTTTGGTTATTAAAAATCGGGTTTAACTCATGCCCATAAGGTTTAAATATTTACCAAAAATTACGAAATCATTGTGTGTGTTTCAATTAAATTGATGATAAAATATTTCAATAAATTTTGCAATGGAATAATAAAGATTTGGTCAAGTGAAATTCAAGCGATCAAAGCCTCGGGAAATACCTACTGATGACATTATATTCTAGTTGTAGATTGTACGTTACCTAACAATTAATAATAAACATAAACCGATTTCAAAAACCACTGATCCGTCCCACTGAACCGTGACCACGACTGCACGCACTGCAAAAAAAAACATTCTTCAAACTTAATATTTTTAGTTTTTTAAGTCTGTTTTGCATTTTATTAAAAGTATAATTTTTTACTCTTTTACGTGGACTAAGGACTAATTTTTATATATAAGTTCCTTATTAAAAGTTAATCTTCATCCCTATTTTTCCACCATATGTGGTAGAATGTTTGCTTCAAATTAATATAGAACCACCCTTGAAGCATAAACCTTTTAATAAAAACGATTATTTTTTAAATAATTTTCTGCCGTTTCCGAGTAATCGGTGAATATAAAGAAGCTAAAGTAAACATACATAAAAAAACATTGGCGTAGATTATAAAAACTCAATTTTGAAACTCAGTGAAAAAAAGAAAATATCTTGAAGTAATTGCAAATTGTCGTGTTGTACACGAGCAATAGTTTTTGTCTTTGTTTCTTGATACTTCATTCTGAGCTCAGGTGTGGGCAGCCAGCTCTGTAGGGAAAAAGTACAGTAGTGAGTGAGTGAAAATAATGGTGTTTGAGATTGCTGAATACAACTGTGTTTACTTTTGCTAAAACAATACTTTATGGTTAAGGCTAATCAATTAAATGTCTTTATTTATAACTTTATATGAATGACAAGCTCGTGGAAACAGTCCATGCGGTCGGAGCTAAGTTCTACAAGACCCGCCGCAGAAGAACACAAAAACTCTCCGATCACACTCTTAATCTCATGGCTGTTAGACGGGAGATGAAGCTACATTCTTCAACAGACTTGACAGCATACAGGCATCTGAACAGACAGATCTCCAAATGCATGCGGCGGGACTTACGCAACTTCAATACAGCTCGTATTGAAGAAGCGATCGAGCGGAACCAAGGCTCCAAAGTCTGAACGAGTCAACTGTCAAAGCTGAAGACAGAGTGTGGCAGTTGTACACGTCATCGTTGGAGCCACACGCAAGTGTGAGTAACGATCCAAGAGCGAGTCTCATTCGACACTATTCCGAAGATATCCCGGACGTCAGTCTGAGCGAGATTAGAATGGCTCTCCAGCACCTTAAAAACGGTAAGGCCCCAGGAGAGGATGGAATTACAGCGGAGCTTCTGAAAGCGGGTGGAAAACCGGTACTTGAAGTCCTTCACAAGCTCTTTAATTCCGTCCTCCATGGTGGCATTACACCGGAGGCGTGGAGCAGAAGTGCGGTGGTCTTGTTCTTCAAGAAAGGTGACAACGCTCTCTTGAAGAACTACAGACCGATTTTCCTTCTGAGCCGCGTCTACGTGCTGTTTTCGAGAGTCATTACGAATCGTCTCGCGCGCAGACTTGACGACTTCCAGCCTCCCTAACAAGCCGGTTTCCGAAAGGGCTTTAGCACCATAGACCACATACATACCCTTCGGCAAATTGTACAGAAGTCCGAAGAGTACAATTTGCCACTATGTCTGGCGTATGTGGACTATGAGAAAGCCTTTGATTCCGTCGAAATTTGGGCGGTGCTGCAGTCTCTTCAGCGGTGCCAAGTTGACTGTCGGTATATCGAAGTGTTGAAGTGCTTGTACAGTAGGGCTACGATGGCTATCCGAGTACAGAACCAGAGTACGAAACCTATCCAATTGCAGAGAGGTGTAAGACAGGGTGACGTCATATCCCCGAAACTCTTCACCGCTGCATTGGAAGACGTTTTCAAGCTTCTGGACTGGAAAGGATACGGTATCAACATCAATGGCGAGTACATCACTCACCTTCGATTTGCCGACGATATAGTCCTTATGGCAGAATCGCTGGAGGACCTAAGTACTATGCTCAATGACCTCAATAGTGTCTCCCAACGGATAGGTCTTAAGATGAATATTGACAAAACAAAGATCATGATTAATGTCCATGTCACACCTATGCCAGTAGTTGTTAGGAACACTAAGCTCGAAGTTGTTGACGAGTATGTTTACCTGGGACAAATAGTCCGACTAGGTAAGTCCAACTTCGACCGAGAGGTCAATCGACGGATTCAACTCGGCTGGGCAGCGTTCGGGAAGCTACGACACATCTTCTCGTCAGACATACCTCAAAACCTTAAAACGAAATTGTACAACCAGTGCGTAATGCCAGTGATGACTTACGGAACTGAGACGTGGTCCTTCACTGCTGGCCGTATGAGAAAGCTCAAGGTCGCTCAGCGAGCTATGTAGAGGGCTATGCTCGGAGTTTCTCTGCGTGATAAATTTAGGAATGACGATATCCGCAGTAGAACCAGAGTAACCGACATAGCCCAACGGATTAGTAAGCTGACGTGGCAGTGGGCCGGCCATATAGCTCGAAGAACCGACAACCGATGGGGAAGAAAGGTTCTCTAGTGACGGCCTCGTACCGGTAGGCGAAGTGTAGGGCGTCCCCCCACGAGATGGAGTGACGACCTGGTAAGACATGCAGGAAGTCGATGGATGCAGGTGGCTCAGGACTGTGCTTTGTGGCATTCTTTGGGGGAGGCATTCTTTCATTCACATTCTTTCTTTCTGTTCAGCAGTGGACTTGTGAAGGGCTGTAATGATGATGAATGATGATTTATAACTTTGATTTGATAATTGGTTGATATATACTTAGCTAGACATTAACATTATTTTTCTGTGATTTGATATTTATCAAAGGAATATATTAATACATTTTACACTCTTTTTACTAAGTTGCCGTATTTCTGTGAAAGCTTGGTCGTACCAAGTAGAGCCGACCCATTCGTGCTACAACCATAATATAGCTGCAGCGTGGCTCAACCACGTTAATACATTCTCAATGAATACAATTAATTTGAAGCTTTTTCTGATATTTCAAATTATTATACATACATACATACATACATATATATATAGTAAATAACATAAAGATCGAATAAAAATTTAAACGGAATCCAGAAATCAGAAAAAAAGAATTGTTTTGATATTTGTGTTCAGGTCCTTGCTTTTGCTAATGTAATATTAAAAAAAAATTGTAGTAGAGGTGTGCTAATTCGGAAGAAACTCGATGCGAGTTAACTTGAGTCGAATAGTACTCGAGTTACGCAACTCGAATTGGCGGAAAGAAGCTGCGTCAGTTTGTTACAAATTACTTTTATATTTTGTTCTCCATCCAACATAATTATTATTACTAAACTTAATACGTAGATATATATTTTTGATTTGCGTATAGACAATCTTCAAAAAATAATATCACTCTAACTTTATGACAATTATACTTAATCAGTTTATTGCTATTACATAATATATCAATAAATTGTTCGAATTAATAAGTCGAGTTAATCACTAAATTCTAGACAGACACTGCATTGACCGTAAGATAAAATATTCAATAACTTTTTTCAGGTGAATCGCTTAGAATAAATGTCTTGTAGGCTGAAATCTTGCAGAGCTTTTACAGAGCAGTTCGTAGGCAGAGACAAAAAAGTATATGGATATTGAATACAACAACATTAGTTATATATCATATCTCATAACATTAAAAATATCCTTGTTATGTTATTATCAAGTTATTTTAAAATGATAATGACTGACATAACATAATAAAATACAATTAATTTAAAAATAAATATTACAATTAAATTAAACATGTGTTTTTATTACCCTCATACAACCAGTTTAAAACATCTTAGTTCATATTTATGTATGTAATAACATAGATAAGCATGATATTACCTAGTCATTTTGGCTTTAATGGTATTTGGGGTATGATAAATAATCAGTTAATATAGTTTAAAACAAAGTTTACACACTGCACCTTTACTGATTTAATCAAAACATATTAAAGTCTTGACACCACACCTATCTGTTCCACTATTAATAGACTGCTTTGTAAATAATTACAAAAATAAATGCAATGGCATTTTACTTTGTGTTTTAGCCTTATACAACTAGTTTAAAACATCTTTCTTATTTATTATTTATTTTTATTTTATAGGAGAGAGGGCAAACGAGCATGCGGCTCACCTGATGGTAAGTCACTACCGCCGCCCATGAACAACTGCAACACCAGGGAGGGAATTGCAGATGCGTTGCCGGCCTTTTAAAAAGGAGAATGCTCTTTTTTTGAAGGTCCCTAAGTCGTATCGGTCCGGAAAAATCGCTGATGGTAATCGATTCCACAAGGAAGTCGTGCGAGGAAGAAAACATCTTCTAAATCGCACATTGGTGGACCGCCAATCATCCAGATGGTGTGGATGGTATCGGGAGTTCTGTCGCGACGTGCGTTCGTGAAATTTGGCGGCTGGGATTAATCCGAACAATTCCTCAGAGCACTCCCCATGGTAGATGCGAAAGAAAATGCAAAGAGGTGCAACATCTCTTCGCAGTGCCAATGAATCGAGCCGATCGGAAAGGGCTCGGTCGTCGACGATTCGACCGGCTCTGCGTTGGATGCGGTCAAGTGGAAGGAGCTGGCACTGAGGAGCCCCTGCCCAGTGCCAGCTCTTACTATATAGTATGTAAAGGTAATATTATAAATGGTCATATTATCCGTTATTCATCTTGTCTTTAATCATATTTATTTAATTGATTTAATGGTGTTTGCGATGTATATTCACTAATCAATTAATACCTGTAAAAAATAGTCCCCACACTACGTTTGTTTGTCTGTGCACTATGTGAAGGAAGTGTTAAAAGGATTTTCCATCAATCTTAAAGTAGCTATAATTGCTGAATGTACCTACAACTTTGTTTAACACTATTAATTAATAAGCTATTCTATTCTATATACACTATTCTAACTCATAATATCTGTGAAAACTTTTTTTTTTATAGGATAAGAGTGACAAACGAGCACACAGTCCACCTCATGGTAAGTGGTTGCTGCGGCCCATAGACATTTACATATATCCTCTATTACAAATGTAAATGCAGATGCGTTGTCACCCGTGAGGACTATGATGGAATGATTCATTTCCAGTAAATAGGGCCTCCGGCCACCTGCACTCACCAAGCGAAACGCAGAGGTAAACCTCTACTTCACGCTGGTATTCTGTGAGGTCGTGGTACCACCCCGGTTCGAGCCGGCCCATCCGTGCGACAGCAAAAGCCACCACGTGGCTCTACCACTGTTTAGACTACTAGAAAATAGCTTTTAGTTTGTTTTAAGGTTATTGTGATATTCATATTTAAATTATTAATTTCTCAGAATTCCCATTAGATGCGATAAAACTAATATTAATTTTGTAATCTATAGATTATAAGCAATAAATCGATACATATTTCATTAAAATTCTCTGAAATTCGTGGTGGGCCTATTTTCCATACATAAAGAGTCTTCTTTAATCATTTTTTTCTTTAACAACTATTATAAACGAATGGGTTATTAGCTCGACTAAGGAAGGACTTCGTTCGCACAGAATATCAGTGCAAAATAACTACTCCTTAACTCCTATAGAGTATACAATTTAGCGTAGGGAGAAGGAAGATTCTAGGGAAACCTATACAATGAATCTACCTATAATATGACCAATACAAGCCGTATTAAGATAATACTATCTAACATAGAGTTCAATCGATGGATTCAACTAGGCTGGGTAGCATTCGGGACATTACAGCACATCTTCTCGTATACCTCAAAACTTGAAAACGAAACATTACAACCAGTGCGTGTTGCCAGTGATGACCTATGGAACTGAGACGTGGTCCTTCACTGCTGGCCGAATGAGGAGGTGGCTCAAGGGCGCTCAGCGAGCTATGGAGAGGGCTCTGCTTGGAATTTCTCTGCGTGATTAACTTAGAAATGAGGATATCCGTAGTAGATTCAGAGTGACCGACATAGCCCAACGGATTAGTAAGCTGAAGTGGCAATGGGCCGGCCATATAGGTCGAAGACCTGACAACCGATGGGAAAAAAAGTTTTCGAGTGGCGGCCTCGTACCGGCGGAAGTATTGTAGGGCATCCCCCCACGAGATGGAGTGACAACCTGGTAAAACTTGCAGGAAGTGGATGGATGCAGGTGGCTCAGGACCGTGATTTGTGGCATTCCTTAGGAGAGGCCTGTGTTCAGCAGTGGACTTGTGAAGGGCTGTAATGATGATTATGATGATGATATCTAACATACGATTAAGGGACTTTCTAGAAAAGAGCCTCCTCCTTTCTTAAAGGCTAGCAACGCACTAGTAAGGTGTTGCAGATGTTCGTGGGCGACGTTGGTCAATTACTGTTATGTGAGCTGAATGCTCGTTTGCTTTCTTTTCTATAAAAAAATATATTGTAAAAATGGCTGTGGTTTATCAGAATATTTAAATTAAAAGAGACTATTGTAATCAAATTAAACGAAACCTTTTATCAAATTGAACAAGTCCATGGCAAATCAAATTTAGCAGAGTAAAGGTGTTACGACAAGCTCGAGGTGACCCTTCGATAAAATTTGACCTACTAACAGAGACAACCTTTCTTTATTTGCTTATCGTTAATAATCATGTTACAAAGTTTGTTATACTTGTAGAGATAAAAGTAAACACTAAGAAATGTTAAAATTAAACATTGCAGTTAACACCAAATTCTTCATTTTCTTCATTTTTATACATAGATTTATTCATTCGATTTAACATATTATCTTTTGTTGGTTTGAATGCAATGCAATCGTCATGCTCACCAATGCCTTGTTTAACATGCAAGATAGACGCTACATGTTTGTTTATGAATCTATTTCGTGTTTTAGACTTTATTAAATTTATTTGAGTGAATTTTCTTTCGCATGCAGCGTTCGACATTGGTAAACATAGTAGTCCCTTTGCAAAATTTGCAATACTTACATATTTTAAGTGTCTATTAGAATTTCGTATTTTGCCTTTAACACCTCAAAAATTGTCAAAACTTAGAACAGAATTCGAATTACTGCTACCACCAGATTCAAATAAATCACTAACTTTTTTATCAATCCTTATTTTTTGGTACTCGTCATCAATTTGCTAAATTTGTTTTTCATCAACAAGATTAGGAAATTCATTTTTGCTATCAAACTAAAGCCTTTATACACAACGTGTTGAGGAGACAAAAACTGTAAATCTTTAAAGAGTGTATTTAATGGCAAGCGTGTTTTTAATTGACCTGATAGTTCAACCAAAAAGGATAGCATACGCTCGAAAAACGTTTGTATTGCATTTTTTAAGATGTAGTCTCTTGCTAGACGAGTAATTTCTCTGCTAACTTTAACACCTGAGTAAATCTCTTTGAGTGGCAAAAAATTTACGACAGATCTAGGATCTATAAGGAGTGGGTTTGTGTTCTTGATATAAGTATTTTTCTTTATAATAGCAACTTAATAGCGACATGAACATTTCAGAAACATCCTTATAAACTATGTGTACAATTGCATAATCTGCTTGGAATATTATATTTAATTTGTTAACAATTGGCAAAAGATAATCTAGTGCATAAAAATAAAGTTTCAAAATATTTTCATTAAATTATTCATAATATAAAAATTTGGAGGATATGTTTTGTCAAGCAAATATTCGCCTTGAAAATAAGTTTTTAGCGCATCCCATTGCTCAATAATCCTATTCACGCATGACTGTAATGACAAGCAACGAATATCATAGAGCTGTAATATTTAATGTTTTTCTACATTTACATATTCTTGAAATTCTGATAATTCCCTTTGTATTTTGCTACTATGAGCAAAATATCTGTAAACCTCTTTAACGACTTGATTCACGGCCCTTGGTAATATGTTTTTACTAGCACGACTTACTGATAATGCTGTAGAATGGCAGACACACTTTGTAAATACCCTATGTGGATTGACATCCCTAATTTTTACAACAATTCCACCTCACTCACCAAACATAACATTAGTAGTATCAGGACCGAAACCAATTGCATCTTTAATATTTAGATGTACTACATTATGTAATGCCTGCGAAAGGGCGTCATACAAGTTGTGTGCGGATTCCACTTCTAAATTAACCATGGTTAAAAATTTAGTTTTCACTGTTGAAGATTTTTCAGAGTAGTACTTGGATACTATGACAAGCATTTTAGATGACGAAACATCTGTACTTTCATCAATAATTATGGAGTAAACTGACACGATCTCATATCTGCGTGCATTTCTCTCTGCAATTCAGGTTTAAGGCAAATTATGTTCTACCAAAAAAGTACACACGGTTAGCTCTGCTTCTTTAATTTTTTCTTCCAAGGAAGATTTTTTTTTAAATTTTGAAATAATTCAGTGAATATATTTTAAAATGCAACATACATTTTTGTGGATGTGAGATTAAATAAATAAACAAATATTAGCTTAGCACTGCGATACGACGTTACCTGGTTCAAAAATAAATATAGCTATTACAATCTGTTTAGTTAGTTTTACTAACTGACTTTAAAGACTGCCCACTGAAGCTACTCATATTTTTGTGATGCTTAATAGTTGCGGCATGCTCCTTTAATGCGGACAGCCGGGATGCCAATTTGCAATTACAGTTTTTACAAAAGCCACGTCTGGATCTTTAGCTTTGGAGATCCACGATGTAAAGGATCTTGCCCCCACTCCGCTCTATACACCCTTTCATATTTTCGTTTCATCATCAAAATCAATAATTACTATCGCTAACGAAATATGAACAATATATCGCTAACAAGATATTATGACTATGAAATCTAATGCGATAATAAAGTACGTTTGTTCTATAACTGATTAAAAATTGAAATATTAACCATAAACTTGTGTTTATGAATACTTGTTTTAAGATTATCAACTTTACACATAAACTTTTAAAGTTGTTTATTGAATGAGATACAAATATAATACGAGAAATACAGGGAAATCCCCTAGCGAAGTATCTAGTGTTGCCATTTTCGGCATTTTGAGTTGCCATGATGAAATCTATTTTTGATACCCCAATACTGCCAAATACTGCCAGATTTTACAAAACGTCAACTGATCATGCCAGAGGCTAAAATAAGAGGCCAATACTACCAAAAAGGCAAGAACCTGCCACATATGGTCACACTATCGACGCTCTTTCATTACTAACCTTAATGTACCCATAGAGCAGTCTCGATCTAAAAGTAATGGTAATAAGGTTAGAACTTGTTTACATTGGAACGGTCAACATATGTTCACAACTAAATGTTCACAGTTTCTAAATATTTCTTCACAAGATAGATATTCTTTCTCGCAAAATCAAGACATCTGTTTTAATTGCTTACACGTTGGACACGACGTTTAGAATTATAAATCAGATTTCGTTTGCCGTTCGTGCTATAAACGACATCATACTTCATTTTTCAAAGCAAACGTTATCGGTCATTAGTGAAACGGCGGTGGCTGATAGTGCTATACAGATCTCTCTTACGGAAGAGCGTAGAAGTGTTATCACGGCTGAGTCACCTCTTACCTTACCTGCCAACAGCAGCGCGGTGCGTAATAATTGCGCGTCCATTGCGCCTTTAGTTCATACGAATACAGTACTATTATCTACGGCGCTTCTTGATATTTCCGTAGATAAGTCAATGGTATCAACCGTTCAATGTATTGTAGACACGGGTAGCCAGGCATCCTTTATCACAGAAATATAAGTACAACGTTTATAGGTTTAGCGCGTAAATATATAAATATTCCAGTTTTTTGGCATAGGCGATACAGATCCTGTGCAATCTAAAGGTATAGTGTCATGATTAATTATTCCAAAAGGTAAATAGCAGCCCGATGTACGCGTGGATGCATTAATTTTGTCTAAATTAGTTACAAAAATGCCCAGTGTACCTCTGCCCTTTACAGGGTGGTCACATTTAAAACATCTCAACTGAGCTAACTCTGAATTTCACACACCCCAACCGGTAGAAATATTACTAGGAGCGGATATGCTATCCCACATTTATTTTGGCAACATGATTACTGGACTTCCTGGGCCATTGATTGCGATGAATAGCATGTTAGGTTATTTATTAGGTAAAATCACGTTCGATCCAATCGTTTTGACTCCACTCCAATTTAGTATTAGCTCGTTTGACAACGACAATCTTCAAAGGTTTTGGGAGCTGGAATCATTTTCTGAGAAACGTACTTACACTCCCGAAGAGGAGCTATGCGAATCCTTTTTCCGAAAAACGCATATGCGGGACGAGACAGGACGGTACATCGTCGCCCTGCCGTTCAAACCCAATGCTCCGTGCCTCGGCGAGTCACGGCAAATTGCACTGGCTCGCTTTCGAAAATTAGAGTATAGATTGGAACGCAATGCTCCGCTGGAAAATGATTATCACACGTGCCTCCAGGAGTTTGAGGACCTGAATTATATAGAGCTAGTTGATAGTGAGCCTTTGCAAGGTGCCAGCTATTTTATTCCACACCACTGTGTAGTTAAAGAATCGAGCGAAACAACTTGCACACGCATAGTGTTCGATGCGGGTTGTAGGTTGACGACGATGTTTGTCACTTAATGACGTTCTCCTTGTGGATTACAAGCTTCACTTTGATATAGTAGACCTACTTTTAAAGTTTCGTGTTTGTACCGTAGCGTTTACTGCGGATATTAAACAAATGTTTTGAAATATACTAATTCGTGAAATATAATTCCAGCGCATCTTAAGGCGTAACTCGCCAGAAGAACCTATTCGGGACTACCGTCTTCGCACGGTCACATTCGGTGTAAATTCGTCACCATATCTCGCATTTGCCTACAATTGAGCAGCTCACTCAGGATGAGGCCGAGCATTTAAGGCTGCTTCTCCCGTATTATTGAATGACGTATTTGTCGACGATGTTGTTTCTGGTGAGAATACGGAGGCTGAAACTCTCGCTCTGCAGCAAGAGCTTATCGCCATTTGTAAGACAGGTGGATTTTAACTACGCAAGTGTCACAGCAACAGTACAGCCACCAGCTCGTCATGGTGAATGGCTCGAAAACGTCCTATTTTCTGAAATGGAAAACGTCAAAACAGTTTAGGACCTCGGACTCCAATGGAATCCAGGATCTGATACATTTAATTTCAAGGTTCAAGTTACCACTTATAAATGCACAAAAGGGCCTATTCTTTCTGATATCGCGAAAATATGTGACCCTTTCGGGTTGCTGTCACCGGTAGCCTTGTATGCCAAGCATTTGATCCAACTATTGTGGATCGCAAATCTAGATTGGGATGATAATCCGCCAATTGATATCATTAATTCGTGGATACGTTTCATAAACGAGCTACCGCTGTTATAACAGATATCGTTTCCGTGATACCTTTTCAGTAATAATATCGATTCGGTAGAAATTCATTGATATTCTGACGCGTCCCAGATCGCATATGCCGGCTGTGTCTTTATTAGACTTACAGGCAAGGATGGCAATATTTATACTTCCCTGATTATGGCGTAAACTAGAGTAGCTCCGCTCCTCCCTTACCATCCGAAGTCTTGAGCTGAAGTCAGCTCTACTGATTTCAAGACTATAAGTTAAGGCAGCAAATTTATATAGAGATCGCATCTGCTGAGAACAGATTTACGCATGGTCTGACACCTCCATCGTGCTGGCCTGTCTCCGTTTATCACCGCATGAACGGAAGAGTTTGTTTCCAATCGCACTAGCGATATTCTATTCCGCGTTCCCGCCGGCTGCTGGCACCATGTCCCGTAAGCCGATAATCCTGCTGACGCTGAATCACGTGGCTTGCCACTTACTGCGCTAGTATAACACGACTTACTATGGTCCCGCATGCCTCCGACGAAGTCCCGACTATTGGCCTGTTGAGAATCAAACTATGAGCACCTGTGAAGAAAAACGTAATTTAACGGTATGGTAATCTTCTGGTATGTCTACGGCACCACCGGTATAAACTGCCGAAATTATAATGCGATTTTCGACGCTGGGCAATTTCGTTCGGATTACCGCACTAATATTCCGCTTTTATAATAAATGCAAAAAGGTTAAAATTCGTTCCTGGGTTATGTGATAGTGCCTGAATATATATTTTTTTATTAAATTGACAAATTACCTTACTCAACAATCGGTCTTTCAAGACAATATTTTAAAAATACCAAAAGTAAAATTACCTTTTAATAAATTTTTTTGCGTATTTTATCGCATTTACCACGGGGACTGCTCTGAGGAATGGTACTAATTCCAGCCGCTCAAATTCACCATCGCATATCGTGACCAAACTTGCGATACCATCCATACCACCTGGATGATTGGCGGTCCACCACTGTGCGATTTAGAAGATGTTTTCTACCTCGCACAACTTCCTTGTGGAATCGATTACCACCAGCGATTTTTCCGGAACGATACGACTTAGGGACCCTCAAGAAAAGAGCCTACTCCTTTATAAAAGGCCAGCAACGCATCTACAATTCCCCTGATGTTGCGGTTGTTCATGGGCGGCGGTATTCACTTACCATCAGTGTAGTATTTGCTTATATGTAGTATACAGTAAATATTGTTATTTGTTTTATTTACTAATAATTTACCATGCACAAATACACAAACATACATTTATATATAAGTCACTGTCTCGAGCGCACCGCGTCAGTTACACGAGAGCCTCAGGCGAGAGTGGACGTGTTGTTTAGTTAAAGTGCGTGCCGAGCCTGTGTTACACTACAGTGGTTAGAGAAGATAGCAGACATTACAAGTGGCGACGAGGAAAAAGATAAGTACCTATTTAGTATAAAGATATAATCAAAAATAGGTTAGCAATGTGCAACTATTAGTATTGCAATTGTAAATTAATTCCTAGAGTACCCGCGGAAAAAAAACTGTGGATTATGAATTATGATTTATTGTTTTTAACCCTGTTCTGATCATTTTAATAATTTATATAAAATATATGTTCGCATTTGACCACGCTTATGGTGTGCTAAAATTTATTTTCTTTATGTAGCAATGATAAAATAATGATTTATTTTAACATATGTCTATTAGCACAACTTTTATATAAAAAGATTTTTGATGGAAAAATAGTAGATGTTACTAAAAACTCCTCTCGATTCGAACCGAAATACAATGTCGTTAGCTAAATTTTAGTGGCATTTAACATGTAGGTGTGATATTTATCGCCTATAATGAAAATACTATTTTACTGCTTTCATGGCATATATAAGTCTTACAAAAAATCGTGGACACTTCACGACTTCTGTACATTGCAAAGTAGGTAACTAGTAATACTGTTTATTTATTTATTAATTTATTTGCTTTTTAAGGGAAACATACAGTGCAATAATAAATTACATAATAAAACATATAAAAGTAATCCTAAAAACCAATGAAGTTTCCACAGATATCTAATACATAATAAAAGCAAACCACAATATTATGTTGTATAAAATTAAAAATATAAAAGAATAAAACAAGCTAAATTGTATTCATAAATTAAAACATTAAGTAGTAAGTAGTTAAAAGTAACATTATATATACAACTCAAAGTGATACTACCAATTATATATTAAGTTTTACAATATTTTCTTTGTAACTATCATATTCAAGGTGAAAAATATGTAATATTTACAATATTTTAAGTTAAACTTTTTGCATGTACGAGATACAAAATTATTTGAGGCATTTTTTTGTTTTAACTTTAGGTAATGCAAAAAGTGGTTTATTTCGTGCACCTAACCTGTGACACGCAAGATTCACCTTGCCTAAAAGTAGGGGAGAGTCGATGATATTATGAAGCAATTTGTACAACAACATTTGATCTCTATATCACGGCGTTTCTCGAGGGTATTGCTGTCTAAGTTACCAATAATGGTAAATGCGCAATATAGGTATTGAATTTACCCAAAGCCTAAATGGCACAGCGATGGAAGTAGTCGGTATAACAAATAAACCGAAAGAGAAGGGCGAGTGTTATGGAACATATTATTATCATGAAACTGAGTTTCGGTACCAAGATACCAATCATTAAATTGAGTTGGGTACTAAGATACCATCATTAAATTGAGTTGGGTACTAAGATACCATCATTAAATTGAGTTGGGTACTAAGATACCATCATTAAATTGAGTTGGGTACTAAGATACCACCATTAAATTGGAGCTTGGGTACTAAGGTAGGTACCACCATTAAATTGGAGCTTGGGTACTAAGGTAGGTACCACCATTAAATTGGACTTTGGGTTCTAAGTTACTACCATTAAATTGGACTTTGTGTACCAAGTTACTACTATTAAATTGGACTTTGGGTACTAAGTTACTACCATTAAATTGGACTTTGGGTATTAAAATACCAGCATTAAATTGGAAAAAAAAAAATATAAGTAACTGTTTCAGTTTGCCCCTAAAATAATAATAATAATGATACCGTTATCAGCTTTAATGTGATAGCACATCTATGGCTATAAGGTGTGGAAAATGGAAAAGGTCTCTACTAATCTATCTGGACGTAGCTGAAGTTATATCAGTACTCGAGAAACGAGCTACGCTATTGCATTTTGGTGGCTCTGGGATTAAAGAAACCGTTGATGTATTTTAAGTAGCCATAAAAAAAAAACTCTACGAGTATTTTCAACCTAAACGGAGCAAAGTTTATGAGCGGCATGTTTTTCGATTGCTACAACAGAAAAAAGGAGAGACATTTGAGAAGTTTTTGATAAGATTGCGTCAACAAGCCGAAAAGTGTGCATTCGAAAAGCAAGATGATCATTTCATAGATCAAATAGTGGAAAAGTGTAATTCGAAATTGCGCAAGAACCTTATATCTCACTAAACGTGGGAAGAGTTAAAAAGCAAAAAAGTATATGCTTTTAATCAAATGTAAAGACCAGACAAGACATTATTAGCATATGGTAGTAACTCTCCTTTGGCAATAGAGGGTTCATTTGACTATACTCGAAGTCGATGGACGAAAGGAACATACAACCATTTACGTGATTTCGGGGGGTACTAGAAACCTGTTTGGTAAGAACACAGCAGTCCGACTGGGTGTCTTAAAACTTGGTATCAGGATAAATCAAGTGGAGAGTAAAAGCAAGCCGATCCCCTTTAAAGAGAAGGTTGCAATCAAAATTAAGGAATCACTAAACAGTGATATAACTGAAGAAGTGCAAGGCCCGTCTAAATGGGTTTCACCAATGTTCCAATCATGAAAGAAAATGGTGAATTACGTTTGTGCGTAGATATGAGATGTACGAACGCCGTTATATTGCAAGAAATCCACCCCCTGCCTACTATGGACCATTTTTGCCTAAAATGAAGAAAGCTAAATATTTTAACAAATTAAGACATAAAAAAATGCCTTCCATCAAGTGGAAATTCACTCTGAATCCAGACACATAACGACTTTTATAACCCCCAAAAGATTATATAGATATAAAAGAATAATGCTTGGAATTACCTGCGCTTCCGAGATTTTTCAGAAGATCATTGAAAGGATGCTGATAAACTGTGAAGGGGTCGTCAATTTTATTGATGATATCCTGGTATTCGGGAACAGTGAAGAAGAACATGACGCATGACTAAAGAAAGTTCTACAAGTACTTAGTAAAAACAACGCCGTGCTGAATAGCAATAAATACATATATAAAACGCAGGATGTGAATTTTCTGGGACACAGGCTTACACATGAAGGAGTAAACCCTTCAACAAGTACGTTGAGAGCATTATGAACTTTAGGGTCCCAAAGACCATTCTACATAAACAAATGGATACCTAACTTGGCCGCCATGACAGAACTTCTGAAGCACCTGTTAAGACAGAAGATGAGCAAAAGGGAGAGCTTGGAAAAACAATGGTCTGGAGAACAAGATAAAGCATTCCAAAAACTCAAACGGATGCTCACGGAAATACAGATTTTAGGGTATTATGACGTCAGAGATGCAAGACAGGTGATAGCAGATGCTAGCCCTGTCGGACTTGGTGCTGTCCTTGTACAAAATGATACAAATGGCCCTAGAATTATTGCCTATGGTAATCGAGCTTTGACAGACTGCGAGCGCAGGTATAGCCAAACGGAAAAAAAGGCACTAGCATTAGTTGGGGGGGTCGAACATTTTAATATTTTTATTTGGAAAGCCTTTTGATTTAGTCACTGACTACAAGCCGCTAGAAATATTGTTCGGGTCTAAGTCAAAACCATGTGCGAGGATTGAACGATGGATACTGAGGCTACAGTCTTATTCATTCAAGGTTATATGCAAGCCAGGAAAAACAAATATAGCTGCTCCCTTGTCACGATTATGTAACTATCCTGATAACCCACCAAAAGGAAAAGACCAGCATGTGTACCAAATAGTGGAAAATTCTAGACCAGTTGCTATACCAATGAGTTCCATTGTAGCATATTCAGAAAAAGAACAAGAGATTTACAAAGTGAAAAATGGTGTCTATCAGAACGACTGGGACGATTCGATTAAGAGTTACAAATTTTTTGAAAACGAGTTGTGTTTCCATGATAGCATTCTACTTCGTAGAAATAAAATTGTAATACCACAGCAACTCTGCAAGAATGTATTAGATGCTGCATACGAGGGTCATCCAGGTATCGTAGCGATGAAGGGACGCTGGAGATCAAAGGTATGGTGGCCCCGTATCGATAAAGACGTAGAACAATTAGTAAAGGCTTGTAAAGGTTGTACGTTAGTGGGTTTGCCAAACCCAACTGCACCAATGAAGAGACGAGAGTTGCCTGCAACTCCATGGATAGATGTCACAATGGATCTAATGGAACCATTGCCAAGTAACGAGTATCTGTTAGTAGTGGTCGACTACTATAGTCGATACAAAGAAGTAAACAATTACAAAAACATCACAAGCTTACAGATTATTAAAATGGTAAAAGAAATGTTCAGTAGACTTGGTTATCCTATTTCTATCACCGCAGACAATGGCAAGCAGTTCATGAGTGAAGAGTTTCAATCCTTCTGCAAAGAATGTAACATTAAGTTATTTAGCACTGTACTATATTGGCCTCAAATGATCGGCGAAGTTGAAAGACAAAACAGAGATATTTTGAAACGTCTTCGTATCAACCAGATCGAGAGGAAGGATTTAAAAGAAATGTTTATGGGAGTATCTTCTAATGTATAACAGCAACCCTCCTTACAGTTAGGGAAGTTAGCGTCTGAACTGTTTTTTCACCGAAAAAGTAGGGATAAAATTCCATCAATAGGTGAAATAAATTACAGACAATCATTTAGATTCAGGTATCAGGGATAGAGACAAAATACAAAAAAGAAAAAGGAAAAGAGTATGTATATAGGAAACGCAGAGCAACTCGCTCAGATATAATACAGGGAGATAAGGTTTACGTAAAAGCAGTGGAAAATAATTAATACAGACAATACAAGCTGCTTTGTGATTGTTATGAGTTATAATGAAAAAAAGAAAAAAGTCTTGATAAGAAAGAGATGTAGTATTTGCTTATATGTAGTATACAGTAAATATTGTTATTTGTTTTATTTACTAATAATTTACCATGCACAAATACACAAACATACATTTATATATAAGTCACTGTCTCGAGCGCACCGCGTCAGTTACACGAGAGCCTCAGGCGAGAGTGGACGTGTTGTTTAGTTAAAGTGCGTGCCGAGCCTGTGTTACACTACAGTGGTTAGAGAAGATAGCAGACATTACAATCAGGTGAGCCGCATGCTCGTTTGCCCCCTCTCCTACAAAAGAAATTGCGACGTCTTACACCTATTTGGGATAGTGACAAACTGTTACGTGTAAAAAGTCGAATTCATAAATCATTATTACCATTTGAATCTACACATCAAACAATTTTACCGAAAAAACATGCTCTATCTAATATGATTATCGACACCGCTCACATAAGCTATCTGCACGCTGAACCTCAGTCCGTGCAATACTTGCTGTTACAGGGTTATTGTATATTGTCTTGCCGTGACATCGTGCGTCAACGCATACATCGCTGTGTCCGTTGCTTTCGTGCTCGTCCAACGCGTGATCAACCGCGAATGGGACCACTACTAGCTTCGAGAATACATCCGGTGCGTACTTTCCTTAAAACTGCCGTAGATTATACCGGTCCATTTTTTGTTCGTGTAAATAAAGTACGTAACGCGAAAATAGTGCAGTGTTATGTTTCGGTATTCGCATGTATGATCGTTAAGGCCGTACATCTCGAACTCGTTTCGAGTTTTCCACTGATGAATTTTAGCAGCTCGTCCCATCGAAGATTATGTACGGATATATAATTTTTGTAATAGGAATGGTTGGATATAATAAGTTGGAGGTTAGACGGAACTTTGCGCTACTTAAGTACATATACTTGATATTACGTTGTAGGTTAAACAATCCGGAAATTCTGGAATCACTGCGGTTCCTCGTGCCTAATTCTAGGCTACGACGGGGGTTGAGGGGAGGGTTGCTGGACGTACCAGTTGCTCGTACAAATATCTTAAAGTACGCACCGGTTGTTCGTGCAGCTTTCTAGCTGTCTTCTACGATGTCAAGCATTCTTGCTTAACATCGTAGCACAACGATTAGGCATATTTAATTGTACATTGGCGAAATTCGAGAGGGTGACATTAAACTATTTGTCTTTTTTACATTAGTGTCCACATTGTTGCATTAGGCTCCACTCCTGTAATAACAATTGTGAGTTAGTAAATAAATAAATAAATAAATATGTAGGAAGTATAATGGGTATAGTACAGAGACTGATTTTGTAGTTAGGAATAATAATTAATTCGTTTACACGAATTAATTATCCAACGAGTCGAGGATAAACTAGTAACGCAATACGACAAGCGCACCGTTCCACGTCAGAGCCAAGACTGTCCTAACGGCGGCCGCTCCGTCCGTTTTATACAAGCAGGATGGGTGGCAACGCAGGTGCAATGTCGCAGGTGTGCGGTACAGGTGTCGTTTACAAGAATTCTGTCTAGCTAGACCGACGCCACCGCACCTACAACGGTGCAGGTGCCGTCACGGCCATACTGACATGCGTGCGTCCTCGCACGCGCTCCCTCACAATTTTAGTTATCTGTAGACAAAAAAACATCATTCGACTATCCTGACATAACAGCGTCTGGTCAAGTCTATATTGACCCTTCAGACTTGGGTGACAGTCAGTTTTGTTCCGGCAGTAAGCCCTACAAAACTTTAATCATCTTTATGTTAGATCGGAATGATTAGTCTGTAGCTTTTCTATTTTCTCTTTTTTTTTTTTCAAGTAATGTTTTCGCTAGTCCGGAATAACAACTATTCCCTATAGCCATATCATTGGACCGGCACAAAGCCCTGCAATGATAGTAATAACTATTTTTTTTCTTACGCTTTTTTTTTCTCAAGTACTATTTATGCTAGTCCGGAATCACTATTCCCTTTAGCTATATCATTGGACCGGCAAACGCCCTGCAATGATAGTAAGAACCACGTTTTTTTTCTTACTCTCTTTTTTTTTCAATTCTGTATAGAACAGTTACAGACCAACCATACCGCAAACATGTCCCCGTCACAATCACACAAAAGTGTATCGTGAGGGACGTAGTGACACGATAACACCTAAGTATGTAAACCAACAGCAACACGACACATATCCCAGTGCAGGACAAACCAGCCTCCCTGCAACTCCATGTTCCTTTCCTGCACTAGAATAATTACTTCGCTAGAGTGTTGCAACGTCTCTAGTATTTTCTAGATGCACAGACACGGCTACCTCTGACTGTCGCACGTCCTCGTGCGGTTGACAGTGAACAGCATACGGTCTATCAGTTATCACCACCTGCTAACAGATATTAACTCTTGTTAAATATTACAACGGTCGGCCATCCCAGACTTCATTTAAGTCTGGAACGCGCCGATATGGCTACCCCCAGGCAAACGCACTACAGCTTTTCGTTCTGCTGCGTTCGTGCCACATTCGCGCCAGCAAGCCGTCGCGCCGTACTAGCGTTAGCGAATCGTCGCACTGCTTTTCAAAATTAAAAGAAATCGAGATAAATGTATTGCGAACCATGGAATTCCGAGCTTCCAAAATTCATCACATATTCTCTTAAGAAACGGCAACTGTATGACATTTGAAAACATTGCAAGAAAACGGAAACTATGTGTAGAGACGGATACCATCACATATTTCAAAGGGAAGGAGGCAACTGCGCAAAATCTACGAAAGCCGACCAAACCTCAGACATTCATTTACAGCACCAAAGGACCATGTGTTCGGCGGCCGCTTGAATTGCCTTGCCGTAAGATCTGCCGATAAGTTACAGACTTTAGCGATGTAGGCTCAATCTTATTAGCGCTCGGCCGTACCTGACCATGTTCGATTAGCCGTCACAACATCTTCCTCATTGATCATTGTTGTAGAGACTTCTACGAATCTCTCGACATCAAACCCCAATCTTGTCGACCACAAAGTATTCGGAGCAAACTGCAACACTGATCAACACATTAGAACACAAAAATGTCACTTATTATTTTTAATTCATAGCGTGTTAAAGTTAATCCTTTATTGTAGCACAACCCTTAAAAGTTTTGAACTTCAAAATATAGCAAATGATAATCATGTTTCGCGTGAACTATCAAATTACAACAAAACGAGAGCAGCAGGAGCACCTGAGGGTTTATAAGCATCGTCGGGGTTGTAGTCATCATGATCTGCGTGAAAAACAAATTGTTAACTATAAGGACAACATACACAGTTGCCTGTTCTCTCATCTATCACACATACGAGGCCCTAAAACAGAAATACGTTCTCATACCTTGGACTATAATAAAGCACTTCGCTTTCACAAGTAAACATAGGTCTTCATACGAAGTATCTGACACATACTCTTACTTGAACTTGCGAGATCCCACGTTAACTACGTGAACCTCATTAAAAACGTGAATCAGGACAGCGCCTGCCAGGACAGAGCCTAATACATGTTCAGAAAACATTACCGTGCACACAGCATACGACTTCCGCGCACACAGTGTGACTCCCACGCATACAGAGTACACGACTTGCGAGGCATCGCCATGTACAGCATACGCGCGCTCCGGGATGGCGCCTGCGTATACGCACATACGCATCTGCCGAAACCAGGCCATGTTACAGCTGGACCTGGTAGTCTGTCACGACCAGCAAGGCACACACTCACGCACTTGTAATCACATCACACGTGCTACTGTAACACATAAAAGAAAACATTAAAAATACTCAGTCGGAACTTGATTTCAAGAAATGCAGCACTACTCTTGGTTCTTTCTAGGGCACCAAATACTGAGCTGCGGCTACACGACAACCTTTGGTATGGTCCGATCCTCATGTAAACTTAAATACTCTCTTCAATGTTGGAAACAATTGGCTCTACTTCACTTTCATCAGTTATACTTCGGTTTTCCGGCATTTTTCGCAACCAATTAAAAATGTAAACACTCATTCTAACAAAATAGTTTCTGATCCAATGTTTAGGATAAATTTACTTTCCTCATGTATCTAATGGTGATCAGTAGCAGCGACAAATAATAAGTCCGCGGCGTCATAAGCCGACAGCATACTCAAAAGCGAGCGCTACAGCTCCACGCTTTCCACTAAACCATTCCAAGTTTGTCGACTTCGTAATGCTCGGAGTAAACTCTGTAACACTTATCATCACATTAGATCACAAAAATACTACTTAGTGTTTTAAGTCATAGCACGTTAAAGTAATCATGTTCTTTTTTTCGGTACATCGTTTAAACATTTTGAACTTTAACACTAGGCCATGTAAATCACACCTCGTGTATCAAATTATAACATTACTTGAGCAAGTTAAACTTCCACTGAATGCAAACTGTAACTCATTCAGAATATCTCCAACATTTCTTTCATTTGTTAACATATTTAGGTACGTCAGAAATAATGAAAATACTTGAGGGTACTTTTAATACAAATCGAACAAAAGGATTTATCTTTTGGCTTAAATAATTTCACTTTATCTTTTCTCTACACTTTAATGATACGACAATATCGTAAGTAGGACAGCAAATTTTATTACGGTATTTAACATAAGAGATCCATTAATGCGAAATGCATTATAGCCTTTACAAATGTAATAATTCTCATACTATTCGAAGATTATATGTGGGCAATAAGGGGGACTTTATCCCACTTCTGACGTAGGAAGTATAATGGGTATAGTACAGAGACTGATTTTGTAGTTAGGAATAATAATTAATTCGTTTACACGAATTAATTATCCAACGAGTCGAGGATAAACTAGTAACGCAATACGACAAGCGCACCGTTCCACGTCAGAGCCAAGACTGTCCTAACGGCGGCCGCTCCGTCCATTTTATACAAGCAGGACGGGTGGCAACGCAGGTGCAATGTCGCAGGTGTGCAGTACAGGTGTCGTTTACAAGAATTCTGTCTAGCTAGACCGACGCCACCGCACCTACAACGGTGCAGGTGCCGTCAAATATATTCTCACTTCCACTTTGCGTCATGAGTTCGACTTCTACAGATCCCTTTCCCTTAACACCGTCTCATTTCTTTATAGGAGAACCCTTAACGGCTCTACCTGATGTATCTTTGTTGGACGAAAATCCTAACCGTCTCGCACGTTCGCGCTGGATACAATAGTCGATCCAGCACTTTCGGAAAAGATGGAGTAGAGAATATCTTCATAACTTACAACAGAATAGTAAGTGGCTTCATGATCGCGGCTCCGCCATTCGTGAAGGTACTGTTGTGTGGTATGCGACGAGCACCTTCCGCCATTACAATGGAAGCTCACGCGTGTGCATGCTGCTCATCCTAGCTCCGATCAAGTCACTCGTCCTTTAGTAAAGGTGTATACGACACAAGAGCCACATCGATTGGCGGCAACTGTGAACAGTCTAACCGTGTTTTATTGCATTCCTCGAAGGAGGCCTATGTGTAATTATGAACAATTTTAACTTAAATGCCTTGTGGTATTCCCTACCAGTCTATCCTGGGTGTAGTGTGAATTTATGGTAAATGTAATTAAATAGATTTTGCAAAATTGTACCTGATTCCACGCAATCGTCATTATGAATATCATAAAAAAGCTCTACAAAGTACTTTTTACTACAATCTTAAATGATAGCGGTGATCCGACTTTATAGCAATCCATAAAGTTTAAGTGCAATGTGTAAAATAAAGTATCTCTTACCGTTTTATATAAACAATGGAAAAAATTGTTCTTTATTTAACTTATTTATTTATCCTTTATTGCATTCCTCAATACAAAATATTACAAAGTGCGGACTTAATGCCTTAAAGCATTCTTTACCAGTCAACCTTCAACCTACCTTCAACCTTCAAGAATAGAGCGTGCTCCTTTTTAAAAGGCCGACAACGCACCTGCAATTCCCTCCCTGGTGTTGCAGTTGTTCATGGGCGGCGGTAATCACTTACCATCAGGTGAGCCGCATGCTCGTTTGCCCCCTCTCCTATAAAAAAAAACCCATGGAGTGGTGAGAGTTTGACGTAGGTGTGGTAATATAGAATAAAAGAACACAATACAAAAATGATAATTAACTGCATAATATATATACATTTTACTAATAAACTATACATATATAACCTATGCATGTGTATATGCATGTATTTATTCAAATGTATAAATACATGCATATACATATTTATGTACATGCATTATTAGTACATACAAATGAATATAAATATATACGTCTGTTTAGCAATACATATTATATGGACGAATTATGTAAAATGTGTTGTTTTTAAGATAATTACGGACCAACTTTATAAAAGCGTATTTATTGGGTGATTTTCTGATGTCATCGGGCAAGGAGTTCCAAAGGCTTGTAGATTGAACTGTGAAGGAGTTACCATATAACACGGTGAACTGAACAGTAAGACAGATTTTGTTGTTAGAAGAAGAACGTAAAACAAGCAATAAAGTGAAAAAGAATAGAAACAAAGAACAAGCAATATTCTGGGATTGCGTCTTTGCCGGATTGTAAGCCAATTTAGGTAAGATCCATAATGCGAAATATGGTCATACTTAAGAAACCTGAAAATAGATATTATACAGTTATTGAGAAGACGTTCCAGCTTGTTCAAAAGATCTTGGGACAGATCTGGGTAACACACATCTGCATAATCAATTATGGGTAATGTGAGCGATTGCACAAGCATGGTTTTAGATTTTGCGAGAAGAAAATGTTTTAAACAATACAGAGAGCATAACGTGGCAATCACTTTAAGACTCACTTCTGAAAACTGAGTTCTCCAATTCAGCATGCTGTCAATGTGTAGCACAAGATTTTAACAGAGTTACTGAACGGAATTATAATACTGTCGTAATAAATAGGAGGTAAGTCTGCAAGATTAATCTTAGCCAGCATCCTTGAGCTGTCCACCAGTATAACTTGGATTTCAAAGTATTGACCAAAACTTCATAATGAGTAGACCTATCTTTGATAGCTGATAAGTTGTCGTAAAGTTTTTGATCCCACTTGCAATAGTAATTTACAATGGTAGAACACTTAAATAACTACGTTACTGAGTTCCGTTACCATCAACATCATCTGTCTCCTTAGCGCTTTACTGTGCGATTTACTAGGAGTTTTCTTCCTCACACGACTACTTTGTGGAGTTGTTTACCACAGGCAAATTTTTCGAGCCAATAATACTTAAAAGTCCACTATGCACCTGTGATTCCTCTAGTGTTGCAGTTGTTTATAGGCGACGGTCGAATCTTGCCATCAGGTGAGCTACATGCTTGTTTGGCTCGTATTCTATAAAAAAAAAACACCTTTTTGCCCAAGAATCCTTCTGTTTAGGTAACACTGTCTTACCTATTTCTGTCACTAAATAGCAGAGTTTGTATTGTATCCAGAATATAGAGCAAGCTCAGTTATTTGTAGGATATAGAGAGTAACATGCTGTGAAACATTCCATTTTAGTCCTCAAATGTGACAACGCATCTGTCGTTGTCCCTTACGACCCGTTCCACAGCGCGGAAATAGGATGAAAATAATATCATAAAACCCAATACAGCCTATCAAATGTTCACTGTTGTAAATGTTGAACATAGGCCTCTCTCATAGATAGAGGAAGCATATTCGCCATCTTCTCAACGGTGGCTTGTTGACTGCATTTTCCTGCATTTTGCTTTATTACGTTACATATGTTTAATTCTCAGTTCAATCATTATTCGTACATCATCACAACTCTACTCACTAGTAGCAAGTCCATTTCTGAACATTGTCCTTTTCCAAAAGAAAGCCAGAAATCACGATCGTGAGCCACCTGCAGCCATAAATTTCCTACATATCTTACCAAGTCGTCATTTCATCTAGTGTGAGGCCACGCTGCACTCCGCTTACCGTTACGGGGCCACTCGAAAACCCATCAGTTATCGGTGCCTCGAGTTATATGTCCAGCGATTCTTCTGCGGATATTTGTTAAATTAATGGGTTAGAATAACAAAGGAGTCCATATTACCTTTCGCATAGAATAAAACCAACCATATGGATAACGAAATTTTTTTTAAATCAAGGATAAAGTGTTTCCAGCGTCAAGCTACTATATTATGTATGTCGTATTTTTATCTAACGACATATGACTTGCAGACGTAATAAGCTCGATTTTAGTTTAAGAAGGTAATCTCACTTTAATGTAAACACAAAAAGTTTCTGTACTCAATTTGAAATCTACGTAGCATAAATACAACACGAGTCTTGCCACTGCAGTTATTGCGACGCAATTGCTGTAATATCGCGTGTCTGTGCTACATTCTCTTTTCCGTTGATAACAGAACTAAACATGCAAATTAACGTATAGTAAATTCACTTAAGCCTTATAAATTTGGAGAGTTATGTTATAAATTTCCATAGTTGTGTTATAAATTTGAATCAATCTAAAGAGCGTTTTAGTGTTAGATGGTATCTTTTTTTTTTCTAAAATTTAAAAAAATCTATTATAGCATAGTGTTGACTCTACATATTTTTAAAAAATTTAAAAATAAAAATAATATTAATAATAATAATGTTTATTTATTTCTCCCACTTTTTACACAGTTACATTCCTTACATAAACAGTTTAAGAGTTTTAAGTTGTTGTGGGAGATAGTAGCCCAAACTAGGTTACCCTGTGCTATTAGTCCTCTGGTTCCCCCTCTTATGATATATTAAAGCATATACGTATACATATATAAATATACATACGTTTGCGTGTGGGTGTGTGTGTGTGTGTGTGTGTGTGTGTGTGTGTGTGTGTGTGTGTGCGCGCGTGTGTGTGTGTGTGTGTGTGTGTGTGTGTGTGTTTGTGTTTATGTGTGTGTTTCTATCTCACTATTCCGCTATTTCAGTAAATTCTCTGTTTCTTCGTAATCTAATTTCATAGTCCAATCTGTTATCTTTTTTTTACATTTATATTTTGTTAGTTGAAAAATTGAGTGTTGTCTATTAATTTTATTATATAACCTGCCTATTCTATACACATGAAACTTTTGGGCGACCGTAGATTTTGCTTGTATCGTTTCGTATACCTCATAATTTCTTCTCCTGGTTTGTATTAAATGTGCAAGTGTGTTTTTTCAAAAATTGTAGACAATATATATAATTTCCGTACTGTAAGCACTTTAGCTTCCCTGAATAAACTGGTAGTTGAGAAAAATTTTGGCTTATAAAGTGCAATTTTTAGAATCATTTGTTGAGCTCTTTCCGATTCAAGCATGTGTGTTGTATTGGCACCTCCCTAAACAGTAATACCGTAAGTTAATATAGATTGGCACAAATATATATAAACAGTTTTTAACAATGTCCAATTTGTGACATTCCTTAAGTTTTTAAAAATGTAAGTTTTCTGACTTTTTTTAAATTTTTAATTTCTTATGTGTGCTTTGAATTTAAGATTATTACCTATTGTTATATCTTAGTATTTAATTTCTTGTGCATTTATTATATCAAAGCAGTTGCAGTTTGAACTAGGAAATTGATAACATGAATGAGCTATAATTTTATAATTTCTTTTACATTTTTTTAAGAATGTTATTACAATAGTTTCTATATCTTAAGTATGTAATTCTTAGTATCTCATTACAAGGGTCTTTTTTTAATTTAAAGTGCATTCTGTATCTTGTTCTTATGCACCTAAGTAATCTTATTGTTATTTTACTTCTAGGTATTTTTATGTTGATAGAATTTTTTTAAATCATTTTTGTAAGTTTTCAATAATCAAGTTAATGGATTGACTTGGATTCTCATCATTGTTAAATATTATATTGAAATCGGGAGTCTATAAATCGCAATTATAATGGTGTCTTTATTTATTTTCAAAAGTAGACAATTTACTTCTAAAATATTTGGCTTTTCAATTTTAAAGACAAGATCATTATTAATCAAAACGACTACACCGTCGTTTTGATTGTAGTTAGAAGTTATACTAAAGGTAGAATATCCTGGCATATAAGATAGGTTAGTAACATGTGAGAACCAACATTCAGAGAGAATTTAAATGTCACAAGTTAATTCTATTCTTCCCAATAAAGCATTAAAATGATTATAATTTTTGTTTATACTCCTAATGATTTGTTGTAAAATTTTTAGGTATAAATTAGGCTTTAGTATAACATTTTTGCAATGTTCCATTTCGCATACTTCAAGTTTAGTTATTTCATGGTCATCTATTGTATTAATAATATTTAAGTCCTCGAACGATCAAAATAAATAAAATTAGACTACTGATAAAGAGTTTCACAAACAAGTTTTTTAATATTTTACAAAATATAATTTTTAGTTTTAAATAATATGAAGAGATTCATGTACTTTACTATGTGTAAATAAATACGTATTTATTATTTTTACTATATAATTTATGAATTACATCCACTGGTAAACATAAGCCTCCTCAATATATTTCATCATAGGAGATATTTGCCATAGTGGCTACGCTTGGAAGGCGGATTAACAACCTCAGTTTTTTTTAGTTGTACATCACGCGTCTGCGCCGCACGACATTTAAGTTCGAGAGAGACATCACGATGGACGGTTGCTGAATTAACAAAGATTTAAAAAGTGAAAAATATTACTTAAAGTACATGGTTAACGTAATTGGTGGTTATGCATTTTACATATACTGATAAAGCTTTAAATACGTAGTGATTTATTTGGATATAAGGATTAATACCAAGGTACGAATAATGTTACCTAGTTAACTACATAACTGTCTAACTATACATAATATGGTATCGCAGACTGTTTTATAGATATTAATGTCCTCTATAGAACTACAGAAAATCACTTTGCTCTATTGTCAATAGTTTCCGCAGTGTACGCGATATAAGGAATTTTCGGTGTTACTATCGCATACTTTAACATGAATAAGTGGTTATTGTGACATAAACATAACTGTAATAGTTAGACATATGGTACCGCAGACTGTTTTGTAGATATTAATATCCTCTATAGAACTGTAGAACATCACTTTGCTCTATTGTCAATAGTTTCCGCAGCGTACGCGATATAAGGAATTTTCGGTGTTACTATTGCATACTTTTACATAAGTGGTTATTGTGACATAAACATAACTGTAATAGTTAGACATATAGTATCGGAAACTTTTTTGTAGATATTGATGTATTCTATAAAACTATGCTACATTACTTTGCTCTGTTTTCAATAGTTTCCGCAGCGTACGAGATATAAGGAATTTTCGGCGTTACTATTGCATACTTTAACATGGAAAAGTAGTTATTTTAACATAACTGTAAAAGTTATACATGTGGTATTACGGACTTTTTTGTAAATATTGATGTCTTCTATGAAACTGTAGTATATCACTTTGCTCTATTGTCAATAGTTTCCGCAGCGTACGCAATATAAGGATATTTTTGGTATTTGTTTCACACCTTGGGTTACATTAACGAAGTATTCATACGGATCTATAACTTTTTAAAAAATTGTAATTTCCTATGTTCCTATGTTCATCAAGGAATTTAATACGTGGTAGAGCCATGCTGCAGGTATTTATGGTTGTAGTACGAATGGGTCGGCTCCACCGGGGACGGACCACGCTCTCACAGAACACCAGCGTAAAATAGCAGCATTACGTTGTTGTGTTTCGTATGGTGAGTGTAGAGATCCGGAGACCCTTTTTACTGGAAACGAGGCATTCCATCTTAGGATAAAGATGACAAACGAGCACACAGTCCACCTGATGGTAAGTGTTTGCTGTGACCCATAGACATCTACATCTATCTTCGATTACGAATCAAAATGCAGATGCGTTGTCACCCGCAAGGACTAATATGGATTGCCTCGTTCCAGTAAAAAGGGTCTCCGGTTCTCTACACTCACCATACGAAATACAGCAGCGTTAAGCTGCTATTTTTCGCTGATATTCTGTGAGAGCGTGGTCCTTCCTCGGTTGAGCCGAGCCATTCATGCTACAACTATACTACTAATATAGCTGCAGCATGGCTCTACCTCGAATAAAAACCATCATAATACGTGAACAGTGGTTCTCATTTTTTGATTATAGATTGATAATATTCAATAAATCTTCAGCATCTTCCTGACAACAACTCTACATAATAAAAACTGCGTTTCCCAGACCGCCTGCCAAGCGTGACAACTATGGCAAATTTCCTCTATGAGGCAATCTATAGAGGAGGCCTATGTTCGTGTGGAACGTGTAAAGGAAATTCATTTCTTACTTTTTACTTTTATCTCTACAAGTATAACAAACATTGTAACAACATTATTAACGATAAGCAAATAAAGAAAGCTTGCCCTCTGTTAGTAGGTCAAATTTTATCGAAGGGTTTTAACGAGCTAGTCGTAACTCCTTTACTCTGATAAATTTGATTTGCAATGGACTTGTTCAATTTGTTAAAAGGTTTTGTTTAGTGTAATTACAATAGTCTCCTTGATTTTATTTATTTAGATAATCCACGGCTCCTGCTTTTTACAGACAAATTTAGTTGGTTGATATAATCCTAACATTAGCTATATTGTAGGTAGATTATTTGTACAGGTTCACCCAGATAAATTGTAATAATATAAATAAATAAAACGAATTCTGTCTACGGCAGCTAGTTTCAACTATCAACGGAGACTAGCCATCTGTGGAACCCTCACTCATTTCTGCAGTATAAAGGTAGGTGTAAGGCGGGGAGATTCCGCTTACGTCGTTCTACGAGTGAAGTAATTCTACGAATGTTAAAATAGTATTGTGGTTCTGTCCGTTATAGTTGTGATTCTTCTGGTGAAAAAAGTTTTTGAAATTGTCGTTGGATAAATTTTGAAATTTTTTTTGGGATTTTGTTGTAAAGCCCGAGGAATGAATTACTGACCCTTATAATGTGGTAAAGCCACGATGTGGCTATATTATGGTTGTAGCACGAATGGGTTGCCTCAACCGGGGAAGGACCACACTCTCACAGAATACCAGCGTGAAATAGCAGCTTAATGCTCCTGTGTTTCGTGTGGTGAGTGTAGAGAACCTTTCGAGTGTAGAGTGTAGAGAGTCTCCCCTTTTTACTGGAAACGAGCCATTCCATCTCTTGTCCTCAAAAAGTGACAATGCAATCTGCATTTTGATTCTTAATTGAGATATTAAATATAGATATGGGCTGTATGTAGCATCTACTTACCATCAGGTGGGCTGAAAGCTTGTTTGCCACCCATATTCTATAAAATAAAAACTCTGTGGAATCAAGTAACTGTCACTCCTAGCTTTTGTTTATTCCTAGTAGTTACAGAGGAAATATATTATTTTTAAACTACCTTTATATTTTATACTTACATTAAATTTTCGTAATTGTATAGAGAGCATAGTTAATATATTGACCTCCTTAAAGACTTTTTAGTTTTTATGCCGTAGATTGCTCTAATGACCCTCTTCTGTAAATCAATTATAATTTCATTGTCATTATTGATAAGAAACTGCGACATGAATCATAGAAAATGTACTAATATTAGGAAATGAATGAATGTTTTATTATATAGTTAGTTAGAAAAATGTTTTATATTTGTTTTTGTATTTCTAAAAATGTTTGGTTTTGATTCACTGACCCAATAGAAGTAGTCGTCAATTTAATAATTTTGAATCAATAATACAATACGTTACCCTATATTCTATACTATGTAACGAACCCAGGTTTCTCGCGTAATGTAAAATTCAAGCCCAGCCTTTCTGCTATCACGTGACGTCTACAAAATATTTATTTTGTTTTAATCTTTGATGATTTCTGAATATCCACAATATTTGATTAAGATATGAATATTGGATAGCTTATATTTTATTAGTTAAATTTAGTATATATTCTGTGCGTATGTATGAATCTCTTACATGTGGCTCGTGATGATAAAATACCTAATGCTTTAGCTGATTTTTTTAAAGGTAAAATATATCACCAGTAAGAAAGAATAGCTATGAAAAATTTGAAATATCAGTGCATTTGAAGTTTAAAATTTGTTACGTGTTTCCAAATGTTGAGACATTATAGGTATGAATTTATTTTAGAATAGCTGGTAAGCGGCGCGTTGCTGCTACAGAAAAAATAATTGTGTAAATATCGTTTTAAATTTGGAAGATTTATGTCTTATTTCTATATTAATATAATAAAGCGGAAGAGTTTTTTGTTTTTTCGTTTGTAAAACACGCTAATTTCTGGACTACCAGTCCGATTTAAAAAAAATATTTTTACATATTTTAGTCAGTTAATGAGGAATAGTATATAGGCTATCTAGCATTGGGCTACATCTCTCAACTAGCCTTAAATATTTTTAATTTTATTTATTGTATTTTTCTTAACCTGTCAAGCGCATGGTCATTTTATTTTTTAAGCGCATCTCATTTCAAAATTGTGTGACATAATTGTGCAAACGATGCACAAGCGCTAGCTGGCAGAGGAGAACCGAGGGAAACCAGCAGGGGACGCTTCTATTAGTTCAAACTTCCTAGATAGCAATGTATATATATGTACTCGTACATATGCCAATAGATAAATTTAGGTAGATAGATAGATAGATAACACGCCTATTGTACGCCAAAAAAACCATAAATATTAACAAAAAAGGAGAGAAAGAAATTTAGTACAATAGGCGATCTTATCGCTAAGACCGATCCCTTCCAGACAACCTTTGGATGGACAGGATTGGGATAAAAGTATAAAAACATGCAAATTTCGAGTTTTGGCGAGACTAACGGACAGCAATTGATTTTTATATATAGAGATAAATATTTATGAATCCAAACCATGCAGGCGCTATATATTTTATAATATTAACGGTCTGCCCTGGCTTCGCACGGGTCATAGATATATAATATTTCTATGGCACGGGTGATATCTGGATTCTACAACATCGCCACCTACCGGGTCCAACTATGTCTATAAAATTCGCGGAAGTGCAAGCAATATGTTGACAACATTTTACCGCAATCTGATCAACGGTGTAGTATAAAATACGAACAAACAAATACCTATTAATTTTTGTATATTAGAATTAGATTATAGAGCCTATGTCACTCCCACAACTAAGACGAATCGACCTCAAATTATGTTAAATTCCATCAAGCGGTTTGGGCTACAGAGCGTGTCAAAGAAATAGACATACATACTCTCAAAATCATTACCTTCTGGGGCAGTCGGGTAAATATTCCACTGATTGGGCCTGAGACATTTAGTTAGGAGGATTTTGATCTGCTACCTAAATAGTTTCCATCAGGAGAATTCATACGTGGTATGTTATCAAATCGCAGAAACGCGTAACCTTCTCCGTGTGCCATAGATATAATTAAAATTTTTTTTAAATGTGAACAAATCTGCGGTAACTGACAATATACTCCCACCAGTGGAGGTATACCTTCTGACGGCAAACAAAAAAAAAACCATCTTATGAAGGTATAATAATTTTTTACAAAACAGTAATGACAAATGAACTTACAGTCCAACTTTAAGTTCGTTTTTCACTGCTGTTTTGTAAGCAATACTGCTGTACGAGTACAATAAGAACTGCAGTAAAGTGCAGTCCATGGAAACTTGCAGCCAACTTCAAACAAAGCAAGCTAAAGATCTTCGAGAACTAAGATGAAACGCCTTATAGTCTGTAATTAATCTGGCTCACTACACTCTTTAGACCTAATAATTTAAAATAAAAAATGTTGTACAGCCGACTTCAATATAAGTTATTACGAATAACTCAAATACTATTGATCTGACCTTGATCATATGATTCAAATGGGACCACAAGAAAAGTACCAGCTTTCAAATAAAAAAATAATCATTGAAATCGGTTCACTCAGTAAAAATTTATGAGGTAACACACATAAAAAAAAACATACAGACGAATTGAGTACCGTCTCCTTTTTGGAAGTCGGCAGAAAACAGTAAGTGCAAGCACTATTATTTGGCGGCACAAATAGGTAAGAGGTTACTACTTACCTAGCCGAGCTCCTGGCAGAAAAATTTTCAAATAAAATTCTTCATAAAAATTGAAACACTCTCTGGACTCCCTGTTAGGGGTTGTTTTTAAAAATTGTAAAATACGTGTTCATTTATTTTATTCACAGAATCCTTTAAATAAGTTTAGAGTAAATTTGTTGTAAAACATAAAGTTTTAAACAAACTGTAACATCCTGTTTTACCTTCATATGGATTGAATTTTCCAAAATTCCTTTTTTGTGGATGCTGCGTCATAAAAGACAACTACTGTCGAAATTTCAGATTTCTAGGTTGGGCTGTGCGCTGACAGATGAGTCAGTCAGTCTGAACATCTTATTTTTATATAAAGGGGATATAATTGTACAATGTTACAATTTTACAACGTGTTAATGCGTTTAAAAACGTGACATAGCTGCGGAAGTAGAGCCGATAATTTTCTACAAACTGAAAACAGATCCAACTCAGACTTTCGTCTTGATAAACAAAAGTTTTTTATGTGTCAATGAAACTCATTTTATTTTCAGTAACGATTATTAATGTATTTGCCAACAAGAAAACTATTGGTAGCTAAAACTAACATTACAATATCATGCAACATGGGTGAAAAGCAAACTATTGTCTCTGAACTACTGTCAAGTGCTGCTCAAATTGTGTATAATTTATTTAGAGTATTGTATAAGTTATTTAATAAATTGTTTTATGTTATTAAGGTATAAGGTTCAATGGAACTGGCATGATAAAATAACGAGTCATTGAATAAAAACTATTTTTACGGATTTTATCGCGTTTAATTAACTTATTTTATATTCCCGACGTTTCGGGACAGGGCAAACAAAACGATCTATAAAAACCCGCGTTAAAGAACACATAGCTGACGTGAAGCACCAACGTTCCGGGAAGTATGCAGTTTGTGATCATATCCTAGACGGCCCCCGCCATTACATTCGATTTGATAAACCACAAATTCTCGCGAAAGAACATCGATTCCTGCCAAGGATGATACGTGAGGCTATTGAAATTAAAAAACATCCTTATTTCAATAGAGAGGGAGGCTGGGTACTACCACCTGCTTGGGATCCTGTAATTCATAAAATTAAAACTAAACTCAAGCATATCACTGCAAGACTTCAAGACACAGTAAGTTCGTTCTGCGTAGATCGGACAAAAATATTAATTAAAAAAGCTGAAGGTACTCCGGTTTAACACTGACATCGGGACGTCAATCACCTCAGTCCCCCGTGACCACGGTTGCTGGAAAGCAACCGAAACGTCGGGAATATAAAATAAGTTAATTAAACGCGATAAAATCCGTAAAAATAGTTTTTATTCAATGTGTAGTGTTCGCGTAAATATAAGAAATCATTAAATAACGAGTCACTTAATTAAGAAATAATATAAGAAATATAACTGCCATTTATTAACCGTAGATAAAAATAAAATAAGTTGATAGGGTATTAATTGAGTTTGATCACATTACAGTAATATTTAATCGGTAAGATGTAAAAGTTGTGGAGGGCTTTGTATTTGGAAGATTAATAAGTTTTACTAACTAGTATACCATTTATTGGAATAAATCAATATATCGTGGAAGAAAAGTTTTTGAATTGCAGCCCCATAACCATAGATCAAAATCTAGATGGAATGAAGACCTGATAAGACGTGCAGGAAGTCGATGGATGCAGGTATCTCAGGACTGTGCTTTGTGTCATTTCTTGGGGGAAGCCTATGTTTAGCAGTGGACTTGTGAAAGGCTGTAATGATGATAATGATGATGAATATATCATCGGTAGATTATATGCGTGTTCGTTTGTATACATACTAGTACTGCTAGATGGCTTTAGAAATGCTAAATATAAAATGCCAAAATCATAATTTTATAAAAGTACATGAATTTAAAATGACTTTAGAACGAACAAATGGTTCTATTTTAAGGTTAAAACTTCAATATGTATTTATAGAACTATAATGACAAATTTATAATATTTTTAATATAAATTTAAAGTATGATGTCATCCCATTACAATACACTCTGTGCGTAATGCACAAAATGTGTGCTAGCTTGTTATATTTACTTTTTCTACAAGTAAATGTAACAAGCTAGCACACATTCCACCTGATTTAAAATTGATAACTTTTCATTTAATTCTATCATTGATTAACCCTTTCGCTGTTCCACGCACTACATATAGGTCATTGCTATTGCATACTTTTGTTTCTGAAAACTGGACAGTAAAAGTGTTAAGAATTAAAAAGTAGTTGCGTCTCCATACTACTACTGAGAATTTCTTGGCAGTAAATCCACGTACACCATAAGATCAATATTTACCAACGAGGCAGTCATGTCATATTAGGAAATTAAGCACGGCGTAGTAAAACATGCAGGAAGTCGATGAGCCCACCTGGGTTCATCGACTTCCACATGGTAACTCAGGACAGTGTTTGTGGCATTTCTTGAGGGAGGACTTTGTTCAGCAATGGACATTTGAAGGGCTGTAATGATGATCATCACGATGATGATATTTTAATCACAAAAAAATCAAATAATATTTGACAACCCTAAACTTTCTGTAGACCGGCGAACAGATGTTATTTAACGAAGAATTTATCGGAGGTAGAAAACATTTTATGGATTTGTCTAAAACGATTGCAGAACATCGACGGTAAAAAGTGTATCTAACAGTTGTGCTTTCCCAGTTCGATTTTATTTCTAAAGTGAGAATTCTGTGAACTACTTCGATGTCTTTTCCATTAAATTAAGAGAGTATTCATTCTATAAATGAAATACTTTACTTCGCATTTAAAAAATGAAAAGGTAAGGTACTGGCTACTGACTCAAGCTGCAGTCGAAATCTCCCAAACACTTCGCAACGTGATGCATCAACATTTTTTAAAGAAATTATAATAGAGGACCTCTTATTTCTTGACACTGGCAAAATTAAAGCTGAACGGGTGTATTACCAAAGAAAAAAAAATATCATAATATAGCCAAATACATTCTCACCTCACGCGGTGCTAAGAAGACATTTATGATATTCTAATTTGTAATAGTCAATTTTTATTTGGTCAACTATACTTATATGAACTTAATGCATTTGTATCAATGACTTAACAAACTCTAAACAGTAATTTGTATGAAAAATTCTTACAACATAAAACTAAGAACAACTCTCAGAAGAAAAGCAGTAAAGTATAATGCAAGGAAACATTTATTATTTGTCTAGCATATCGTAAAAGGCATCTAATGTAGTACATGAGTTTATGCTAAGCTCGATATGCGCCTCATCATAAAACTCCATTCCTTGCCACTGTTTGCAACTGCAACTGTAAAGCGATCTCGCTGATAATCTTCAACGGAAGGCAATTTCAACTTTTTTGTTTTTTCTTTACTTTTAATTTTCCTTCAACGGTAACAATTGAAGATAACGACGTGAGTTTATGAGGCAGTGGGCAGGCCACTAATTACTTCTTTCACATTTTTCGCTAAACGTTGTCCTAGTAACTCGCTGTTCTTTGGAATCTACTTACATACTACGTGACGTAATGTCTGCGTAAACATGAAACAGTAGACCAAAGAATGGATATTATTACTACGTTTCTACAATACCAAGTACATTCTTGTGTCTAATTTTTTTTATAGAAGAGTGGGCAAACGAACATGGGGCTCACCTGGCGGTCAGTATCAACCGCCGACCTTGAATATTGTAGATTTTTTTAATAGGAGACGGGGCAAACGAGCATGCGGCTCACCTGATGGTAAGTGACTACCGCCGCCCATGAACAACTGCAACACCAGGGAGGGAATTGCAGATGCGTTTCCGGCCTTTTAAAAAGGAGTACGCTCTTTTCTTGAAGGTCCCTAAGTCGTATTGGTCCGGAAAAATCGCTGATGGTAATCGATTCCACAAGGAAGTCGTGCGAGGAAGAAAACATCTTCTAAATCGCACAGTGGTGGACCGCCAGTCATCCAGAAGGTGTGGATGGTATCGGGAGTTCTGCCGCGATGTGCGTTCGTGAAATTTGGCGGCTGGGATTAATCCGAACAATTTCTCAGAGCACTACCCATGGAAGATGCAAAAGAAAATGCAAAGGGATGCAACATCTCTTCGCAGTGCCAATGAATCGAGCCGATCGGAAAGGGCTCGGTCGTCGATAATTCGAGCCGCTCTGTGCTATATGCGGTCAATTGGAAGGAGCTGGCACTGGGGAGCCCCTGCCCAGAGATGGGAACAGTATTCCATGTGGGGCCGAACCTGCGCCTTGTAAAGTTGCAGGCGGTGTGCCGGCATGAAATACTGACCCGCTCTGCTGAGCACGCCAAGCTTTTTAGAGGCCAATTTGGCCTTCTCTTCCAAGTGACCACGAAACTGCACGTCACTTGATATGTCGACTCCGAGGATACCGATACTAGCTGAGGCAAGAAGGGGAGTGCCTTGAAACTGAGGAGATACGACAAAGGGGTTCTTTTTAGCGGTAAACGCGCAAACTTGTGTCTTCTGAGGATTAAACTGGACTAGATTTAGTCGCCCCCAATCAGAGACTTTGTTCAGCAAAGACTCGACTTCAGACATAAGCTTGTTCCGGTATTCGGCGACGTTTTCCCGAGAAATATTGGCACGGCCGGTGTATAGAGCATCACCAGTGCTGTCATCCGCATAGCAATGAATGTTACCAGTTAGCAATATATCATTGATATGCAGAAGAAACAGCGTTGGTGATAGCACACAACCTTGTGGAACACCAGCGTTAATAGGCTTGTAGTCAGAACATGCACCGTCTACAACGACCTTGATGCTCCGATCTGCAAGGAAGCTGGTGATCCAATTGCACTATTTCTCGGGAAACCCATAGGAAGGGAGCTTCGAAAGAAGCGCTTTGTGCCAAGCCCGATCGAAGGCCTTCGCAATGTCCAGACTAACGGCCAACGCCTCCCCCTTGGACTCTACTACCTCCGCCCATCTATGGGTCAGGTAGACCAGAAGATCACCAGCTGATCGAACCCGATGAAAACCGTATTGGCAGTCACTAATCAGCTGGTGATCCTCAAGGTACCGGATGAGCTGGCAGTTAATGATGGATTCCATTATTTTGGAGAACAAGGAGGTGATCGCGATAGGCCTATAGTTGGACGTGCTAGTCTATAGTTAGGTGAAGTGTAGTACAACCCCCCACTAGATGGAGTGGCGACCTGGTAAGACATGCAGGAAGTGGATTGATGCAGGTGGCTCAGGACCGTGCTTTGTGGCATTCCTTGGAGGAGGCCTATGTTCAGCAGTGGACTTGTGAAGGGCTGTAATAATGATGATAATGATGAACTACATATGTTTTTATAAGAACATCTGTAAACAAGGCGTTTATAATAAACTGCTCTTTAACACAAATAATGTTTGTTCAACTCTTGCCTCACTATGATTTATTATTAGCAAGTAACAACCCCGGGCCCGAATTTGCATTTCGGGCTCTGATCGCTTAATTTACAATTCTAAGTGCACTACATCGGGTGGAACCTGATGAAACAAAGTGTAAGCGTAGCATTCCTTTATATTATTTTATTCATACTCGTAATTACATACACATACTCATTTATTAATACGAAATTTATAACTTTTTAACTCAAAACATATACATGTTACAATAATATCCAGAAAATATCTATGATTTCTAGTTTTCGATCTTTTACTTTGCATATGATCAATTATATAATTAACGTGTTGGAGCCACGCTGCAGCTATATAATGTTTGTAGCACGAAAACGCCGACTCTACCGTGGTAGTACCATGCTCTCACACAATACCAGCGTAAAATATCAGCTCAATACTGCTGTGTTTCGTATGGTGAGTATTTCTACACCGAAGAACCGATGACCTTTTTATTGGATACGAGACATTGCATCTTAGTCCTCAGGGTGAATACGCATCCGCATTTTATACCTTTAGGTTTACTTCCTACCGGTAGGTGGTGAGTAAGGCGCTGAACTTACTGAGTATGATCGCAACACAACAACAATTATTTGAGAACAGAAAAAATAGTAATGTTTTTCATAAATGTGACTTTTTTTGGAATTCGAACGGGCTAGTTGTGATTTGATAGTCCTGGTACTCTTACCACTAAGCTACGAAATGCGGTTGAAAAAGTGTACAATAATTATTATCAGCTATCTCGAGTCCATTGAATTAAAAGCCTTTTATGAGAAAATGTAATCCCATAATAATACTCACGTTCAAACAGCAACATTAAGTAGCAGCATTAAGTTACAGCCCTGATATTCTGCGAGAGTGTGGTGCTCTCCGGGCTAGCCGACGCTACAACCGTAATATAGATGTATCGTGGATCTATTACCTGCTATAGAATAAATAATAATGTCCTCCAGAATGAATTTCAGTCACGGCCAGTCTCAATAAAGACTAGCCATCTGCGCAGGACAGGATTATGGTGCCCGAGTATATATATATATATATATATATATATATATATATATATATATATATATATATGATATGGACCAAGTGATTAACCGAGAGACCATTTATAATGTCAGGGCAATATGAATAATGTAAGTCAAACCGGGCCATGTAATTAATACTGATTTAAACTTCATTATTTATCACATGGTCTAGTCATTATTAAATTGTCTGGTCTTTTTTTTCGTGGGGAAATCCTCATGGATACTATTCGTTGCTGGGGCAACGAAAAAGTTATGGCGGACTCCTACCTGCAAAAACCCCACGGTGGTCACCATCAGCGTATACGAGGGGTCCCGGGATCTCCGTTCGGAAAGCAACCGGAACCCCCCCCCCCACCGCTTGGGGCAATACTTGCTGCCTCCAGCACCTTCACAGTGCTACCACGACGTCTCGAGACCACTTCCGAGTCATCGTCGTCCTCGGGGGTTACATACCAGGCTTTTGAGGCGGATGCCTCGTTAGTATGTAACCCCGCCTAGTATGTACGCCAGAGCGTCTGTAACCCCAGAGACCCCGTTTCTGGTAGGAAAACGCCATTTTCAAGAGTAAGGCCGTGACGAACGCCTTGGCAACGTCGTCTCCGATCGGGATCCACCCTCTTCCAATTCCGCTCCGAAGCCTCCTTCTGAATCATAACATATTCACAGAAGGTGGCTACCGCCCCCTACGCCGAATCCCCGCTCAGCATCGCCGATGGTTCCGATGCGGTTCACCAGGATCGTCCGCTCCTGTTCCCATGCTGAGCATACTGCGAGCGTATGAGAAGCAGAGTTCTAGTCTCGTCCACCACAGTGCAAGCAGATCCCCGTCACGTCGCGTCCAATCTTACTTAGATAATCACCGAAGCACCCATGCCCGGTAATTATCTATGTAAGTCTGTAGGTGGGTCTTCCTGCTCGTCGCTGCATCCAGGCTTCGAAGACTGGCAGGATTGCTCCAATGACGCGTTTGCATTCATAGCGCTCTTCGAGTCGAATGCACCATATTACCAGAGCATTTTGTCGTTCCTGCCGTTTAATTGATTCGAGCGCCTCTTCTGGCTAACTAGAAAGTCACGCGCGAACCGTTGAAGTGTAAACACGGTTATCAGTCAGCTGTTACTTTATTTTGTTCCTAATAAGCTTGTAAAGTTATTTCAAAATTGTTTAAAGTCAATATATTTTGCCATTTAATGTTTGTGTTTTAGAAATATATAATTAATATTATAAACCTTGTGCAAAGTGTATTACAAAGTGCATTAATTACGTGCATTTGTTTGTACCGTGAATGTCAGCTGAGAGGTGTGACACCTATTCTTTGCTTGTATCGGTCGTTGACCTGTATTTGCACATAATCTATCTTGCTCGCTCCAGCATGTAATTAAAGCCCTGGGTTTATTTACCGAGTACCTGCTCATTGAATTCATTTGCTTACTATCTGTATAAATTATTTATACGAATAATACAAAACCATGAAATGCTTAGCATGTACTCAAGTGATTCGTCGCGATGAATTATTAGTTTGTATATGCTATAAGGGCACGTATCATTATAAATGCCTAAACATTACTACGGCTCAGTTTATGAATAAAAATCATGATATTAAGCGTGACATGGTGCTGTCCTTCGTGTGTGAATGTAATATCACGCCGTATTAAGGACGACACACCTGTTAGAAAACAATTCGAATCAACGCTTAACCAGACTGATGACATATCAGTGAGGATATTATTCAGGGTCAAGGGGACTTAAATGAGTCACTATCTACTGAGCAACCTAATACGATCATCACCAGTAGTATGTTACAATGCCAGTCAGACAAATGTATTAATATCTCCCTTGAGCAACTTTCTTCCCTTCTTGATACGAAATTAAATCATATGCGTAGCTCAATTACTAAGGAGATTAAGCAAGAGTTTGGTATAGCAGTGGCTAAACTCAAAAAAGAATTTACGGAAATTACAGATTTTTTATCTGCTCAACTAGTAGAGGTAAAAAGTGACATATCGTCTTTCAGTAACAAAATATCTCTTTAAGACAGTGAAAATGAAAAACTACAGGCTGAGTCGTGTCTTTTAAAAAACCAAAATTTACCTTCCACATATCAGGATTTGCGAAATACCATAACTCAGTTACAAGTTAATCTTAATGAGCGTGATCAACAGGCTTTATTAAATGACTTAGAGATTTCTCGTATCCTGGAAAATAGCAATGAATCAGTACCACACATCGTTGCGGTAGCAGCCAAGTTGGGTACTCAGCTCGAAGAGAGTGACATAGTTAGCGCCAGTAGAGAGGGAAATAGTCCACGCTTTTCTGATTTAAAAACACAAGACCTGTGACGTCCCCCACGTCATCGTCATATTGTGGTACGCCTCTGTCGTCGAGTTATTCGAGACGAATTGTTACGAAATGCTCGTGTTCGCCGTGAGGCTACAACACAACACAACCTTATTATCTCAATGAGAAGCTTACTAGTACTAATCGTCAATTATTTGGAAAAGCACGTGATATTGGGAGACGTCTTAATTGGAAATACATTTGGACGAAGGAGGGACGTATATTTGCTAGACAGAGTGATACTCGTAGTTCGAAAATACACCAATTGCGATCTATTGCTGATATTGAACGTATTTTTGGTGTTTTATCATAAAATAGTTCGAAATAGCCAACCAAAAAAGTTTTTACATGTTTTTATAAAAGTTTTAAAGTTTTACTTCTATTTTTAAGTTATATAATTTTACTTTTATTTCTTTTGCACTCCGCCTGCTTTATTATCTGCGTAGGTTTGTTAATAAATTTGTTTAGTTTTAGTGTAATTATCAATGTGTTAAATAAACCAATTTATAAAAACATAACCGCATTACTCCTATTTTTTATTTAAATAATTTTTCTTTTATTCCTATGTAATTTTGTCTGTATTATTTGTATAGGTTTGTTAAAAATTTTGTTTAATTTTAGTGTAATTATAAATGTGATAATAGAACTTATTTATAAAAATGTAACCTCACTACCTCTATTTTATAGTTATATAATTTTTCTTTTATTACTTTGGTATTTTACCTGTATTATTTGTATAACTTTGTTAATAAAGTCCTTTAATTTTAGTGTGAATATAGATGTGCTAAATGAACGTATTTATAAAAATGTAACCTCATTACTTTACCTTTTTTAGTTATATAATTTTTCTTTTGTTTGTTTGGCTTTCAACCTGTATTATTTGTATAGGTTTTTTAATAATTTTGATTAATTTTAGTGCAATTATTAATGTGCTAATTGAACTCATTTGTAAAAATGTAACTTCATTACTACTGCTACTATTAACGTTAATGTGGTTTGTGTTTTTCTCATTGGCTAAGCCGCTTACTTTTCTTAACTGTATACTTAACATAATCATGTTTCTATCGTTGGAGGTGTGTGTCGTATTATGTGTGTTGATGACAACGTTTCTACTACTGTTCATTGAACAAGTGATGGCCATATCTATAACAATTAAAATATTCTTCATTATACATTATTTCTTTGACTTAATGTACCTTATTAATGCATCTCAAATATTTTACCAACATAATATTTATTTTACGAAATATAATTATAAAATGCTATTACTATTTCACTTACTACACAACACATATAAATATGTATATATATCTGAATATGTATTGTTGTACTTCGGTAATATTCATATGATATATATGTACTCGTGTGCAAATGGAACTTCATATTATATGTAGTGTACCGTAATCCTACGAGTATGATTTCCAAAATTTGTTAAATGTTTATCTGCAAATAATATTTACACGCATTTGGTGCTTTTGTGTGTCTTTATATTTTATAATTGTAACATATAAGGATTTACTATTATTCTTAGTCGGTCGAGTATATTCGCTTATAATAATCGGGCTGGACGTCCACTCTTATTTACTGTTGTGGTTTCTTAAGAGTTTTAATTCAATTCAAAATATCTGAAAATTGGTCTTTTTAATACGGGATCTCTTGGCACTAACCGTGATGAGTTCCAGGTTCCACTGAAGCGATTGTCACCGGATTTAATGGCAATAAATGAAACATGGCTTAGGACCGAAGAGTCCGGTCGTGCACCGTCTATACCTGGATATACTCTAAAACATATTCCCCGTCCATCCTCTATGCGTAGTCGTGGCGGCGGTGTCGGGTTTTATGTTAGGAGTGGTGTTCCAGTCCGTACTTGTTCGCATCCTTCTTCGATTGGTGACGTTGAACAAATGTGGCTATCACTTGTCATCAACTCGACTAGAATTTTAATAGGCACAGCCTACAGACCCCAATGGGTAAATATTGATACTTGCTTCGACGCTCTCACTGATTCATTAGCAACATTTTCGTGTTATGACAAAGTGGTGTTTTTGGGTGATTTTAATATAAATGTTCTTAATGAAAACGATAATTTGACCTTGAGACTTCAACAATTTCTGCATTATACTTCTCATTATACTTCTCACAGCGAGACGTTAATAGACCTCGTCTGTACTGATGCTGAAGTCAAGGGCATACAAGTTAACCACGTGAATGATCTTGGAGCACATGCAATGATTCTGGCAACCCTTAAAATAATGAAACCCAAACCTCATTTAAAATGTATTAATTATAGATCTATAAAAGAAATCAATTTAATTCACTTTGATAATATGATTGCCTCAGTGTAATGGGAAAGTGTAATTAAAATGGATTGCCTTAATGAAATGGTATCAACTTTTACTTATCTGTTACTAAATATATTTAACATCCAAGTACCTGAAAAGTCCATAGCAGTATGTGATCGAAATTTACCGTGGTTAACTAGCAATATTCGGTACATCATGAAACTTCGGAATAAAAGCCACGCAAAGTTTAAGAAAACTAATTTCGATAGCGATAAAATTCAATACAAATCTTGGAAACATTTAGCAAACATTAGTATATACTGGGAAAAAAGCATATTTTAATAATCAAATTAATAATAACTTAAACCGTCCGAAATTATTGTGGAAGAACTTGAAACGGTCCGCCCTTCCTAACATTAAGCAATTGACAACGCTTCCTGTGTTTTTTGACGACCCAAATATAATCAATAGCCATTTTCTTAATGTTCCCAGGAATAATAATTTAACCATTTCTGATTTAACTCAATATGAGTTTCATCGATATGGGTGTAATGAATTTAAGTTTCACAATGTAAGTGAAGAATATGTTACAAAGATTATATTATCAATAAAATCAAATGCTCACGGTATTGATAAGTTGAGTAGGGATATAATCATCTTAACACTTCCGGCTACGTTAAAAGTCATTACAGCAATCAAAAATAAGTCAAATGAAACATCTACTTTTCCTTCTTCGTGGAAAATAGCTCTCGTACGTCCATTAACTAAAACCAATGATCCTAAGGATCTCAAAGACTTAAGGCCAATAAGTATACTACCCTTTCTTTCAAAAATTTTAGAAAAAGTTATTTATAATCAAGTCGCTCTCTCTGGAGCGTGTAGGTGAAGCTCGTAACCTCGGTTTAGTTATGGATAGCAGATTGCGTTTTGAAAAACACGTACTCAAGCTTGTCCGCAACTGCTTTTATAGATTAAAGGTGTTATAATTAATAGAATCAGGCATTACTTTGCGGAAATCCATTATATAGTCTGGAGAGGGCGGGAGGTGCTCTTCATACTAGTTAAGACACATCATTTTATTTTATTTTATAACGCGTATATTTGCGAAGTAAATTTTTCTAAAAGCTTTTATTAAAGGTGTTATATAGAATCCGCGAATACATTCAGTTGGACTTAAGAATTAGACTGTGTGAATCTCTCGTTCTTTCAAAATTAAAACATTGCATTACAGTATATGGACCCTGTATTTTGGAAAAGTCACAACAAAATTAAATCGCAACTTTTCAATGCGTAACCAATAAGTTCACTGGGAAGAAGATTATTAGCCCTCATTTGTCTACGCGATTACTAGAGATGTATTTTAAGGTCCCCGCGAAAACTTTGCAATTTTCTTCCAATTAATATTCAAGTCGCGTTTGCTTTATTTTACCACCCTTGAATATGCTGACTTATGTTACTTTGTCATTACTGAAGAGCAGCTTATTATGCTTGAGCGAATTCAAAACATGTATGTATGATTATGCCTCGCAAACATGACTAGATTTAGGACTTCGGCAACTACTCAAATGGCTTCTACTTCGTATTTTGTAGGAATAAGCAATTTTTTTCTTTTTCAGCAGACTTCTAAAAGAGGAGTAGGATTTTAATTCGAATATCTTTGTCACTTATTCTTATTTTATTAAATAGTAACTTTAGGAGTGGCCCCAAATAATTTGAAGAAAAATTCCACCCCTAAAGGTATCTAAATATGGGATTTTTTTAAATTTAACTATGTAAGCGACGTTGACATTATTATATTTGTTAATTACAGTTACCGTTACCGTCTCTGCCCATCAAAGGTCCACTGCTGAACAAAGGCTTCCCCTATAGATTGTCTCATAGGAGGGATATTTGCCATAATTACCCTGCTTGCCGGGCATGTTTGTTATTTATTATTACTAAATAATAAACCTTTATACTAGATAAATCATTAGTGACTTCATCCTTTACCTAAAGTTTGTCTAGATGGACTGCTTTCCCGATTGTTGGTGACTCGGTTTAGAGTAAGCAAGTTGGTTATACCGTCAAATATCGATTGCCATTATATATGTTAATAGTAGGCTATTACGGAACACTCAAGACGAAATGTTGTGATTAATTATATAACGCAGCAGCCATGCCAGCTAGCATAAAGGTATTGGAAAATCTTTCAAGTTATGCAGTCTAGTTGTAAAGGTCTATTCAAGTAGAGGATTATTGAAACGAAGATAATGTACGAGATTCACGAAAGTTATCGGTACCTACTTAAAATTGCAGTTAAAATTTTCATTGGTGCTGGTGTAGTTCCAATTCAAACTGCTTGAAGGATGCTTGGTTAATATGAAATTTCAAACAAGGAATGTATGTGTAAGATTCCGCGTATTAAATTTTTCGTTTCTCTATTTTTTACCCAGCCATTTAAATAATTGTTCGTATGTCTGTATGTTTGTATACCTTTGTCAACCCTGTAAGCTAAACTGTTTAATGGATTTTGAGATTCAAGGTATCTCATATATTAAGGTACCTATAAATATCAATACAACACAAGCAAAACAAAAAACGAAATTGCATTTGCAAATAACATCTTTGTTCGATTTAAAAAAGGAAAAGACCTCCATGGTTCCGCTCGATCGCTTCTTTAATACGAGCTGTATTAAAATGCGTAAGTCCCGCCGCATGCTCTTGGAGAACTGTCTGTTCAGTTTCCTGTATGCTGTTAAATCTGCTGAAGATTTCAGCTTCATTTCCCGTCTAACAGCCATGAGAATAAAAGTGTGACCGGAGAGTTTTTGTGTTCTTCTGCCGCGGGTCTTGCAGAACTTAGCTCCGACCGCATGGACAGTTTCCACGAGCTTGTCATTCATATCTTCTACTGCATTGAAGTTATCTAGGCAATAAAAACGGTTTAGTAGCTCGAGTTGAAAGGTTTAGGGACTTTGGATTATAGCACGAGGGGGACGGAGCGTTGACTTCATTAGACGAGACCTTTTCAACTTAATGTTTAGGTTCAATGTGCCTCAAACCATTCGGTGATCGCTGCCATTTTCCACCCTCGCGATCACTGAGACATCACTGAGCAGTTGTCGTCTAGTCATCATAATGAAGTCAATCTCATATTTTTGTCGAACAGTCGGGGCTTGTGCTGATGTGCGGGTTTTGTGCCTAGTTTTACGTTGAAGTCTCCCATTAACACCGTATAGTGTGATTTGAAGGAATGCATGGCTCTATATATATACATTTCTCCTCATTGGGATGTGCCGAGGTTGGTACATAAACCTATGTATGATCCAGCGAATACCGTTTGGTGACCGTTGGTACACAATCCTCATCGACACACTCATAAACTTTACCACGTTGTTAACGAGAGACTTGTGGACTATAAATCCGACACCTCCTTGGGACAGATTGTCGCCCTCACGGTGATAGAACAAGTTGCCGGATTCGAGGATTACCGTGTCCTCGCCGTCTCTTCGGACCTTAGATAATCCTATATTATTCCAGCGCAACTTGTCTATCTCTTCCTCCAGCTCCAGGATCTTATTGTCACTCCTGAGGGTTCGTGTGTTATATGTTGCCAGGTCGAGTCGTCTTAGGTGGCAACCGAACCTCCACCGGAGATTATAAGTACTCCCGACCCGCCGTTACCATGGTCGTCACCGTAGCCAGGAATAGCAGGGCCGCCGGGGACTGGGGGCCGTATTTTCGTAACTTTACTCATGGCGGTATATTGCCATAGTTGCCACCCTTGGTGAGCGGGTTGGCAACCGCAGTTTTTTATTGTAATTTTGGTGTTATCAGAAAGATGCCGCTGCCCATCTTTTGCCCCAGTTTCCCTCTGTCGCCTCTCACGACACTCATGGGAAGATATGGGTAGTGGTATTCATAACCGCCACCACATGGGGGTTGAGTTCAATAGTTGGTTAATGGACGTAGATGCAAGTGTGCGTTCGTCTTTATATCTACGTATAAGCGCAATTCATATAATAGAATCATTTTCTGTGGTAGGCACTATAGATAACGCTTTGTCACTCAATTTGTTTACTCAATAATGAACACGTTCAACATCCGTTAACTGTGAATTTTCTTGAATTAATTTCTTAAATTGTTAATAAAATATGGACCAATAGAGTATGTCACCGTTAATTGAAATTAATTCAATTGAATTAATGTAATTTAAGGTGGTAGCGAAGTTTTTAATTTAGAAAAACTATTTTTAACGTAACAGTGGAAGGCGATGTGGATAATTTCGTAACTTGACACCTAATACGACTATATAAATCCTCAAATGAGTTCCAAGCGTTATAATCAATATCTGCATTAGGGTTTAATTAAAAAAAATTACATTATAATTATATAAAACTTCATGAAGTTCACTACGGAATTGTTCTATATTTGAAGCGGTACTAAGAAATAAATTCTGCTCGCCCAAAGAATTAAATACATCCGTTGAGGCCATGTAATTTTTTTGTAAGCGTTCTCAAATATGTAATTACGTTTAGCGATATTATTTTTAAGCTCACTTCTTCATCCGAAACCAATTTAGATTCTGTGCTTCTCTTCGTCATTTTCAACAAACAAAATGAGGGCTAAAACAATTGTGATAAGTGGCGGCAGAATTAGCTATACTGCTAAACGAAGCTAGTATATCACGTAATGGCGAATAATGAAACAAGAATTATATCATTATAGTAATATAAATAATGATGTGGTATGGTATGCGTTACAAAGGAAAATATATACGTGTTAAAAGCGGTCCGGGAGGAAAATAAATTATAATTAATGTAATTATAACTATGATTAATATTATTTAATAATATATATACGTATATATTTTTTGTAAAATATAAAGAAATGAATATATAAAGGAATACTTCTCCAGGGCGAATTGTTAAAATATCGCGGCTGGAAGTGACGAGAAAATGGAAAAATTAAATATAATTGTCCCGGCCGGAGTGACCAAAATAATGGTTAAATAAATAATTATAATTCAGAGAGAAGGGCCTAGAAATGATGTGTTGGTTTACATGACCAACTGCTGGTTCAGAGTTATTAAAAGGATGATTATACTAGATTATTAATGGACTGTATTCTGCAGTGCGAACTTACTATTTCGCGATACTGCCAATGCCCTAAATTCGGGCTACAGGAAGGATGTGAAGGAATGCATGTGCACTCGCCTGGACTTTTAAGCTGCTAATCTGCCTCGTGTTTTAAGGGATACAGTGACTGGATGCCATCTTTCTTCAAACATAAAAACTTCAGAGATAATCTCAAAATATAGCGTTATTGTAAATGTGTATACACTCTACGATATGTTCGTATAGTTTAATATCTAAATTAAACAAAGGCGAGACCGATGACGCGAGATAGGTATGACGTGGTTGGTATTTTGTCTTCTGAACTTGTGAGAACCCTGTTAACACCAGAGTGGCACATGCCATGTATAAAGGCCGTAGATAGGAATCTCGGAAATGGGTAAAAAACAATTGCTAGCTTATAAGAACAAAAAGAGCTTGAAGTCACTTTTTGAATTTTTTGTAGTTTTTAAATAAGAAAAATTTTTTAAATAGAGAATCGGAGACCCTTTTTACTGGAAACGAGGCATTCCATCTTAGGCCTCACGGATGACAACGCATCTGTATGTTGATTCGTAATCGAGGATAGATGTAGATGTCTATAGGCCGCAGCAACCACTTTACCACCAGATGGACTCTGTGTTCGTTTGTTACCCTCACCCTATAAAAAAAACTTCATCCTCTTTTTGGCTAAGTATTACGATTAGAATATTTTTTTTCAATTTTAAAGGGACCATCTCTGAAGTATAACCAATTTAACAATTTAATAAAATCAAAATTATTTGAGAATTGACGCATATGTAAAACATACATATAAAGAAAACAAATAGTCGAATTATAAGCCTCCTCCTTTTTTAAGTCGGATAAATGCCATTGTCATCCAAAATGCCAGGCGTTTTCATACAATTTCAAAGCTTTATTGAACGGTATTTACTTAAAAATTATTTGGCAGTGTTATTAAACAGTTTAATTGTTTTTACTCTACAGTTAGACAATTACCTATGTCACTTTCGGCTAGCCGCCCGCTGCATGGAGTGGCGGTATACTTCGCTTACCAATACGACGTTGCTGCTTACTCAAGCACCCCCATTGGGTATCGGGTCATCACATTATATGGCCGGCATTTTGCCACTTCAGCTTATTTGGTTACTTTGTTGGTTACTATGACTCTAATGCGGATATTAACATTACGGATTCCTCAAGCTCAAGAGTGAACAGGATTTTGTTAAGTTTAGTCAGTGCGCTTTATTGACTTTGGCTACATCACCAGCTACCACCAGGTGCGATAGTGGGCAAATATTGACTTCGGGTAGTTAAAAAATAGCCTTGTAGTTAACCGGCATGTCCGGAAGGCTTGAAGTCTTCAAGTAAGACGATTCGTAATAACTCCTGATAATAGCAGGTAGAACGCGGCTTGGAAGAGAATTCGACTGTAGTTCTACAATAGTGATTGGTCATCTGCCTTGAAGAACAGACACAAGAAGAAAAAATTTTAAACTACGACTCCCGAGTAGGGCTACTGGAATTGTACAGCTTCTAAAGCTTTCACCAACTTTAAAAACTTGGCGCTTTGATGAGACTTGATGGTCGAATTGCTTCGTCATTACACACACATGAGGTTTTCTCCAACGCCGATGTGTACTGCTGTCCGTAGAACTTCTTGAAACGGTCCTCCTCTCACCCCTCTCTATATACCGTCTGCTGCTGTATTAAAATATTAAATATATAAATTTACGTGATCAGGCAAATTAATATTAATATTTCTAAATGATCATTATAAAGATAAATTAAAAGCTGTATTATTATTTTATGGCAAAAGGGCTCAAAAATCTAAAAGAATATGAATATGCATCTGTTCATGTTCCATGTTCATGTTCAAATCACTCAAATTTAATAAGGGTGCAGGGCATGGCTTCACACAGGCCAATGGCGTTTGCGTCGCAATGAGCGGCAATCCAAACGATATGATGTTGGGGACAGAACCGTAGTCCACAGTACATTGCAATGCGTGTAAACGCCGCGCCAGATAGAATGCGGCTAATCAAGTCACCTATAATTGTTCAACGCATGTCGCATATAGGCTCAATATAACAGCCCTCCGTGAGCGCCACTACCTTTTTTATAGAAGAGGGGGCAAACGAGAATACGGCTCACCTTTTTGTGACTACCGCCGCCCATGAACAACCGCAATACCAAGGAAATTGCGGATGCGTTGCGAGCCTTTAAAAAAGGTGTAAGCTCTTTTTTGAAGGACCCTAAGTCGTATCGGTCCGAAAAAATCGCCGTTGGTAAACAATTCCACAGAGAAGTTGTACGATGAAGAAAACTCCTAGTAAAACGCACAGTCGTGGACCGCCAAGCATCCAGATGGTGAGGATGGTATCGTGAATTTTGACGCGATGTGCGTTTGTGAAATTTCGCGGCTGGAATTAATCCTCATTCCTCAGTGCACTCCCCGTGGTAAATTCGATAGAAAATGCAAAGGGATCCAACATTCCTACGTAGTGCCAGTGTATCGAGCCGATCGGAAAGAACTCGGTCATTAACGATTCGGGCCGGATGCGGTCAAGTGGAAGGAGCTAGTACTGGGGTGCCCAGAGATGAGAACAGTATTCCACGTGAGGTCGAACTTGCGCTTCGTAGAGTTGAAAGCAATGTTCCGGCATGAAATACTGGCTCGCTCTGCTGAGCACAGCTGCGAAAAGCGCACCAAAAGCCAAGTTTTTAGAGGCCAATTTGGCCTTCCCTTCCAAGTGACCACACAACTGCACATTATTAGATATGTCGAAGCCGAGGATTCCAATGCTAGGTGAGGCAGCATGAGGAGTGCCTTGAAACTGAGGAGATACGACAAAGGGGTTTCTTTTAGTGGTAAACGCGAAAACTTGTGTCTTCTGGGGATTGAACTGGACTACATTTAGTCGCTCCCAATCCGAGAATTTGTTCAGAAAAGACTCGAATTCAGACACAAGTTTGTCCCGGTACTCGGCGACGTTTTCTAGAGAAATATTGGCATGGCTGGTATATAAGGCATTACTAGTGCTGTCGCCTGCATAGCAATGAATGCTACCAGTGTGCAACATATCATTGATATGCTGGAGAAACAGCGTTGTTATAATAGCACGCAGCCTTGTGAAACACCAGCGTTGAAAGGCTTGAAATCAGAGCATGCACCAACTACTACGACCTTGATACTCCGATCAACAAGGAAACTGGTGATCCATTTGCACAATTTCTCGGGAAGCTCATAGGAAGGAAGCTTCGAAAGAAGATCTTTGAGCCAGACCCGATCGATGGCCTTCGCTATGTCCAAACTAAAGGCCAATGCCTCCCCCTTGGACTCTACTGCCTCCGCCCATCTATGAGAAAGGTACACCAGAAGATCACCAGCTGATCGACCGAAACTGAAACGAAAACGGTACTGGCGGTCACTAATCAGCTGGTGATCCTCAAAATACCTCATGATCTGGCAGTTTATAATGGATTCCATTAGTTTGGAGAACAAGGAGGTGATAGCGATAGGCCTGTAGTTGGACGGGTCTGAGCGGTCGCCTTTTTAGGGATCGGGTGAACCAAAGCTATCTGCCATGAATTTAGGACTACGCCTTGGGAGTAGGAGTAACGGAAAAGACGCGTCAAAACCGGTGCCAACTCCGGAGCACACGTCTTCAGCACAATGGGAGGGACTTCATCAGGCCAACTCGACTTGCTGACGTCCAGGGAGAAGAGTCCTTTCCAAACCGAGCGCTGTGTAAGCCGCACATCTGGCATGGAGCACTCACACCGCGGAATCGTCGGCAGTGTGTTACCTCCGTCATCTAGAGTCGATTTGGACGTAAAAAGAGAGCTTTACAGAACGGCTTTCTCTTTTGCGGCATGGGCCAGTGAGTCGTCCTCTTTGTGCAGAGATAGTAGTGATGGCTTACAGAAATTCGCTTGGACAGCCTTGGCGAGAGACTAGAATGCACGGGATCTCGAAGGAAGGCGAACTAGCTTCTCGCTAATTCTGCCGATGTGCTCAGATTTTACCTTGTCAATGACGCTTTTGAAGTACCGCGGAATTATAATAATATTTTTTTTAAGAGCGCTGGTGTTTACATCCCGAGACGTTGATGCGTCAGCAGGCCCGGTAGCACTCCTGCTAATAGCGTGATTCTAATTTACAGGAGCGACCAAACCATGGCTGGGATCTACCTCCGATGGGCACCACAGAGGATGGAATAAAAAATTCCATACCCTGAAGTACCACATCAGCAACAGAAGCGGCAACAACGCTGGGATCTTCCGGCGAGAAGCAAACCCACCCCTAAGGGTAGGATGCAAAAAAAGACCGCATCCTATCCTAATCGGCCGACCTATAGTGCCAACGCCATGCAACGGCGTCGTTAGTGTGAGTAGCACCACACTCCGGACAAGACAATGGTCCGACGACCCTAAAGGAGCGTCGACGGAAACCTGACATCCGTAGCTATTTGGTGACAGGAATAGGTAAGTGGGTTGTTCCTATACAGGCGGACTCCTAGGCAGATAAGTTGTCTTACCACCCAGTAACCCAAAGTATCGGATTTTAGGCAGTCGCTATCGTTACCTACATAATATATCTGCCTGAATTCATATGCCTGCAGCGGTTTTTAAAATATGGATAGGAAAATTCCCCTTTGGATTTAGTTCAAACTTTATACTCAGGATTTTTTTTATTTTTATTTATTAAACTATTATTTTTAAATTTGGAACAATAATTTCAGAGATATTAAGAAAACAAAACTTATGCATTACGTGAATACATATAAATATTTCGACCCACTTTCCTGTTATTATTCAAAAATTATGTCTGTTATTAATTATCTTTATTATTGTAATATAATTAATTGCCTTGCATTTTTAAGATATTTAAATATTTAAAGTGTTTTAAGTAAGTTTACTGAATTTAAGAGTAATTATTAAGTCTTTACTGTACTACAATACTTAATATTCAAAATGAATGCATTTTATTTCTTATGTTTATTAAAGAGTTTAATAAAATTTTACTTCTTTGATATTATAAGACAATTTAAAAATATATATCCTATAAATATAATGCATCGTCTCACACTCAATATAACTCAAAATAACAGATATCCGTGAAATGGTGTTGCCACAGTCGGTCTTCGACATTAGACACCTCAAGGTAGACAGATTTTTTTAAGGAATTTAGCATTACCAGTATAACTATAATAGCAGAAATAATACATTCATTTAAAATAATCAATGTATTGCTATTATAGCGTTTACCAACACTTGATGCATATAAAATTAAGATCAAATAGTTCAGGCAGCATTCATTCGTTTATAAATTCATATTTTTTATTGCACGTCATTCTATAAAAATCCACAAAATGGTTGACTAATAAGTCCGTAAGTGCCGTCAGTAATAAGACCGCTCATTTCTAGCACAGCAATGAGCGGTCTTATTACTGACGGCAACATTTTTCCGAAAACCATTGGATTGACAGAATCGCAAGAATAATGGAAGAGGGTGTGTCGGCTTTATGAAACTTCACATATATAACTCTACTTTCCGTCGCGTGTTTTTTTTTTTCATTTGCGTATTGTATTCATGTGTGTGTTTTCGTCAAATTAGGATACGTGGAGCTCTACAATCGCTAATGCACTTGCTAAGCGTGATGAATAAAGAATTGGGCAAATCCCACCTACAAATGGTTAGGATCATATCCAAAAGTCGAATTTTGTGGGCGGATGAAGAAAAAAAAGAAAACAAAATTTTGATATGTAAAGGGCAGTGCTAAAAGTTTTTCTTTACTATCACAGTGCATTCTGCGGATACGTGGACGAGGCTTTGGCGTCCAATTCTTCTTCTAAATCATTAGTCAAAAGCTCCACCGCTGGATATGGATTTTCATAATCTAGAGAGGAATTGTTTCGTTCATCGCGCAACTGACGGCTCCGTGGCGTAGTGGCTTAGCAATCAGTTGTTGCGCTGGGGGCCGCGGGTTCGAATCCCGCACGGAAGAAGTATTTGTATGGCCTACAAATAATTGTTCCGGATCTGGATGTTTGTCCTTGTGTAATTTATGTTTGTAAACTGCCTCCACGACACAGGAGAAAATTCTAGTGTGGGGGTAACGTTTTTAAAAAAAAAAAGAAAAAAAAAGAACTTAGCGGGCAGAAATAAAACATTAAAATGCTGTTTTCGGGGATCAACGTAACCAATGCGAGAGTAGCAGCTTAATAACATGAGCATAACTTCTGAGAAACTCATGACACCTAGCACGGTTTTAAATCTATTATCAAGGAGCGGTCAAAAAGGATGACAAAAAATAAAGCTCTCGCAAGATGAAATGAGAGAGTGTTGGATTCTACCACAAAAGTGTGTTTTAAACAGATGCCGAAGGATTGTTCTTCCGTTTTATCAACTCGCAAAGTCCACTGCTGGAAATGAGCCCCTACTGTCAATCTTCTAATTGTCTATACATCAGACCTAAACTGGACCATATAGTCATACCATCATCTACTGGACGTAATTTTTTTATAGGAGAGGGAGCAAACGAGAATACGGCTCACCTGATGGTAAGTGACTATCACCGCCCATGAACAACTGCAACACCAGGGTATTTTCAGGTGCTTTGCCGGCTTTTTAAAAAGTAGTAAGCTCATTTCTTGAAGGTGCCAAAAAAGAAATTTGTACATATTTTACATAATGTAATACATAATGCCATTGTACAAACTGTTCATCATGTTGTGTTCTTTCCTTTGTTTGTGTGTACATAATTTGTTAAATAAATAAATAAATAAATAATGCACTCTCACCGTATTGTAGCGGTATAAGAATATTCTCTATCAGTGGGGAAAAAAACCAGGTGAATACACATGCCAGAGCCACACTGCATCTATCGGTCGGCTCGAAAGGGAAAGAACCACGCTCTCATATCCTGTGTTTCGTATTGTGAGTGTAAACAACCGGAAAAACGTTTCATTGGAATTCCATCTTAATACTCAGGGGTGACAACGCATTTGCATTTGATTTGATTCTTAATCGAAGACAGATGTAGATGTCTGTGGGGTACAACATCCACTTAACACCAGGTGAACTGTGTGCTTTTTTATCATCCTTAATCTATTAAATAAAATAATATATAAATTGATAGGCAGCAGCCTTACCCAAATAATAAATAGAAAGGCTGATGGTTGCCAACTCGCCTGCCAACCGTGGTAATTATGGCAAATGTCTCACTTATGAGAGAAAAGATGGGGAAGCGTATGTTCAGCTGTGAACTTTGATAGGCTGAAGTCTATGCATGAATGTATGGAATATTATTATTATTTTTTGTTTTAAAAAACGTTACGTAGGATTTTCTCCTGTATCGTGGAGGCAGTTTACAAACACAAATTGCACAAGGACAAACATCCATCCATCCATTATAAGTCGGTATATTTCGAAAGCATGTTTAATGAACTGAATGGACTGCCTTGGTATAATAAAACTTTTTACAGCATAAATCTTGCCATTGCAACATCGAAATGAGGGTTTCATTCAAAGTTTTTTTGAAAAAAAGCTTTTACGAAATTTATACAATATTTCTCGGCATGTAACTTTTTTACTTTTCTATCCAAACGAATTTCATGTCTATTTCCCCAAGGTTTTAAAATATTTATCAATAATAGATATTATTATAATGTAATTTGATAAAATGACTTTGGACATTGCGTCGCCGGCGTCGTTGTAATATTAAGTTAGTATTTTCTTTGCTTTTTGATTATCTCGTAGGTCACTACCATCTGGGTGGTAAGTATGTAAGTATCCTCTGAACTACTACGTGCGCGTTGGTGAGATCAAACTTCGTGAGGTAATCTGCATGTCTTAGAAATAAAAAACAAACGAGATTATGATATGATCCAATGGTAAGTACTTCATTTAGGTACAAAAAAAGCTTACCGTTTAAAACAAAATTATTTTTTCATAAATTTTACTGATTGTTTGTAGTACAGAAATAGGACGAAAATTAGTGAAGTCTGTACCTACTACCAAATTGAAATAATTTATAATGTTTCATTAAATCAGGGGAAAAAAGCTAAAATCGTTTTCAAAACTTTAAATTAAACAAAGTTGGCAAAATGGCAAATTTTATTATCTACACATATATCTGCAATGCAGAAATGAATTTTGGCATTCAGGAATAATCTATTAAATATGAATATAAAATGTTTTCACAGTAGTGCTGTAAAAACGTTATCGAAATTAACTTTATGTAATATTTTTGGCAGAGGTTCTGAAAATTACTTAATGTATTAGTTTACACTACATATTATTATTTACATTTTGTTAAAGCATTTTTCCGTTGCTATTGGTTTTTTTTTTTGTATGAAATGGCCATGTTTGTTTGTGATATTTTTAACCGACTTCAAAAATTGAGATGGTTCTATGCTCGATGTATATTTTATGTATGTTTATCGACTTCTGGGAAACGGCGGAACCGATTTTTATAATTCTTATTCTTATTCTTATTATATAATTAATTGGTACTTTAGAGTTATAAGACTTGTAAGAAGAATTTTTCAACCAAGGATAGAAAAATACCATATTTTGATGAAGATTTAAGTGTAAACTTGTGTCGGGTGTTTTTAAATAATTATAAAAGATTCTTGAATTCATGAATTTGATAGGAAGCGCCGGTAATAAAACTTGATGCAAATGGAAAAAGGGCGAAATTTTAAGTTCTGTGAGAAAAGTACGGGGTATTTAATCCTGCATTAAAATTATTAATATATTATATAATATTAATTCTTCCAAGAGACTCCTAAAAAACTAAGTTATCAAATAAAACAACAAAGTTACATTCAAAGATTATAATTTACGAGCAAAACCTCAATTTGTACCTGATAAACTTTGAGCTCCTTTTTATTATTTGAAATTTGTTACTAACTGGCTACACATCGTTCATCTAATTTAAAGTGCCACTAATGTATGACTTATATACTTATATATAACAAGTATGACTTATGTCTTAATATTCAATTCAATAGATTTGGGTTTGAAGTCATATTAGGTTCAAGACAAGCAATGTACTTCGGAGGACGTTTCTAAGATCCTGTATTCTTAACACATAATTTTTTATAGAAAAATGCTGACAAACGAGTACAGAATTTATTGAGAGTAAGAATGTTGTGACTAATAAACTACATCCATCCTTGATTAGGAATCAAATTACATTGTCGCCCGTGATGATGCTAATGCCATTGCTTAGATGGAATGCTTCGTTACTAGTAAAATGGATTTCGTTTCTTGTTATAAACATTATAAGAAGCACAGTAGTATTATGCTGATATTTTACAGTGCAGCAACGTTGCTGTACTGACTATGGTAAACCGCCAAAGCGGTCGAGACAAACTTTTGAAACTACTACTTTTAAAACTAGAATTGTAGGTTTTCTATATGCATACGTATGTATGTAATTACTCTAAGGTATCGAATTTCTTCTTTACATTCACTCATTTTGGCGGACAGAAAAACAATTGAAAACAAAATGGCGGGGAAACTGTTTTCCAACTTTTACTTTTTCTTTTTCTTAATGTCCTCTATGGATCAATATTAACCAGCCAGATACAAACAGTACAACGAAAGAGATTTTTCTTCAAATTTATACAAACAAAATACGAGGAAACTTTTTCTCCGATCTATTATTAATGCCAAAGTAACTTCTTAGTTACATCAGGAAATATAAAAAAGAACATGTACACTCTTTTTTTTATAGAATAAAGGTGACAAATGAGCACATAGTCCACCTGATGGTTAGTAGTTGCTGTGGCCCATAGATATCTTCGTTTGCGAATTAAAATTCAGATGCGTTGTCAGCCGTGAGGACTAAGATACAATGCCTCTTTTCCAGTAAAAAGGGTCTCCGGATCTCTATACTCACCATACGAAACACAGCAGCATTAAGCTGCTATTTGACGCTGGTATTCCGTGACAGCGTGTTCCTTCCCCGGTCGAGCCGACCCATTCGTGCTACAACTATACTATTAATATAGCTGCAGCATGGCTCTACCACGTATAAAACTCTGTTGATTGATGGACAAGCATGATGGCGGAAAATCATTTGAAAAACGCTAAACCTGAATTTCAACGTTACCAACCGTCAAATCTAGGTCTATCTCCAGCCGTGGCCGTAAAATGGCTGTTGATGTGATTTACGCTAAAATATTTGCAAGCATCTGTAATTCCATTTTATTAAATGTGGGTGTCTTCAGGACGAGTGTTAATAGTATATTGCTAAGCTAAGTCTTTACCGTGTATTGACAGTGTAGGAATATCTACTACTTACTGCTTACTTACTACTTCTTCAATGAGGGGCAATTGGCTACTGCCGTCGATGCTGTGTCAGCGAGCGAAAGCATTCCTGTAGTCCCAGCAAAGTGCAAAGTATTGGACACGATAGGATTTAGTGTGCAAGAGGATTCCACCATCCATATAAGCGTAAAAGTAAGCGTTTCGAAGCGTCAGTAGCCTAATGGCAGGGCGTGGAGTGCGAACTCGAAAGGTCGTGGGTTCGAATCCGCCATTCGACTACTGTCGTGAACCACTTCTAACACAAGCATTTCAAGCTTACCAGAGGTGGTTAAAGGGAATATTAGTAATGTTTAAATGCATTACTAGTATTTTTTTTAAAAGAAAAAAAAAGATCATCCATATAAACTAATAATTATGTACTGCCAGAAACAAGCGGATAATCACAGCGATGCCTGCAAACCAGTCAGATCGGAATGTAATCAGTTCTCAGTTTCTGTTGATCAACCCAGAATCTATGAACAATCTATAGAAGATTGTTTATTAATCTTTGAAATATAAGATCCCTTAACAAAAAAAACTCATAATCTATGCTTAATGTCAAGTGTTATCTGAGGGTAGAATGTTACATGCAGTTCACATTTTAATATATTATGTTTACAGCAAAATATTTACTGTATTTTGTATTTTTGTATTTGTATGTAGTTTAAAAGACTTAACAATACGGATATCCTACGATTTGGACTGTGGCCAAAAATTTGTGGCCATAAACTAACAATTTGGCTGACACCCCTTTGACTGTCCTCGTTATTTATTTACGTTGAAAATAAATTTTCAAATGGAATAGCTACTTGTTTACTTCTTCGTTGGACAGTTTATGAATTATTATGATGACAGTATTTTCAAGGCAGTTGCAAGTGTAAGTGCAATATAGTATATCATGGTTGTAACACGAATAGGTCGGTTTGATCAGGGTAGGATCAGGCTCTCACAGAATACCGGCGTAAAATGGCAGCTTAATGCTACTGTGTATTGTATGGTGAGTGTAGAGAACAGGAGAACCTTTTTACTGGAAGCGAGGCATTCCATCTCAGTCCTCAGGGATGACGACGCAACTGCATTTTGATTCTCAATTGAGGATAAATTTAGATATACGGCATCCACTTACCAACAGGTGGACTGTGTGCTCGTTTGTCGCCCTTATTTTATACAACAAATATGGATGTGATATGTTAGGTAGCGATGGTAAGGTTTAATATTTAAGAATTTTGGGCAATTGGTGAAATTGCATTGTAACATCCTTGAGTCATTACAGCGGTAAGATATTCTCGGGTACACCTGCCAAGGCCGACAGGAGCAGTGCCAAAATCGTGTGTAAAATGTGGTACTGCGATCGCCAATCTGTCTGATAAGTATGGCTATTATATAAAACTCTTCTAACCGTGGGGATTGAATCATATCCAGATGTGGACTGTGATGAGTTTACATAATAATTTCTTATATTTATGCGAACGCTACACATTGAATAAAACTACTTTTACGGATTCTTTCGCGTTTAATTACCTTATCTTTATTAATTCCCGACGTTTCGGGTTCTTTACAGCACCCATACACGGGGGACAGTCCCCCGTGACCATGGGTGCTGTAAAGTAGCATAAGTTAATTAAACGCGATAGAATCCTTAATAGTAGTTTTATTCAATGTGATGGGCTTATAAAGGAAAGTGAAATAGTGGCGTGTAGTGGCGATATAAGAATAGCCACTACTCTATCTCTTACGTCTCGTGGGCGACGTAAGATGCGACAGAGGGAAACAAATCAGGAGGTGGGTAGCAGCGTCTTCCTAATAACCACCGCTAACCCGCTTGATAAGCGTGGCAATTATGGCAAATATCTTTCCTATGAGGCAAGCTACGGAAGATGGCTAGGTTAAGCAGTGGGCTTTAATAGGCTGTAACGGTAACGTAAATAGTCTCCGCGAAATCAGTTTGCAATAGACAGACTCACCAAACAGATTGTGTTATTATTTCCTTCTTTGTACACAGTAAAAGGTACGTTATGAAAATAAACTCATGTATTAAATCTCATTAGGACTCTGACAGCAGAGGCTACCAGAGTTCTAATGAGATTTAATATACTTACCACTCACCGCAAAGAACCGCGGGCACCAATGAAATTGTTACTTGCAATTTTAAGCTTGCAAAGAATCATGCCCACTTTTCATACATTTAAAAACCTGATAGTAAAAGTTTATGTATAGTTATAAGGTATAGAAGAAAAACTTCCTGTATGTTTAGAAAATAATGTCATGTAGTCATTTTTACGATTTAAACGCTACGAAGCCCAAAAATATTAATGTTACTCTTTATGTTAGGATTTGCCGTTACCAAATATTTAATTTTTCTATCTCTTATTAATGTTCTATCACCACTTCATCTGAGATTATACTGAGAAAAATCTTGTGTATCCCTATATATTTCTATTCTATATGATCAATGAAGAACATACAAAATGGGACAATACACAACGAGACGCAAACACAACAAGTGATTATATTCTCTTTGGCAACAATGAAGGACTGCGCCGATACCAATCGTAGAACTGTTAAATGTCAAAAAAATCCGTTTCACTCGTGTACACTCAATGACATACTGCATTATTTATTTATTTTATTATTATATTATTTTTAATTAATCTGTACTATACAAAAAGCAATAAAGAAATATATATAAAAAGGAATATATATAATAATATGGAGAAATACTTACTGATTAAATAAAATAAATTTTTAAAACTCAGAAACAGAGTTCAATTAAGTGAAGTAGCGAAATGCGCAGTTTGTCAAATGGAACGTCTTAGAAAAAGTATAGTTGAGATGCGTTCAAAATATGGTGGTAATAAGTTTACCCTTGACGTAGAATAAGCATAAATAAATATTAAAAATATTTTTCTCCTGCGTTTCTTTTAACATTGTGATACGCGTATTTAATTGAGAATTCAATTACCTGAATTTTAAGATTTATTTCATTTCTATACATAGTCAGGTGAAAAATGGGGATCCTTCTTTAAACGTGATCAGCGGTGAAGGGAAACATTGTGAAGAAACACTTATATAAAAATTGTTATGGTTTCAAGATACTTGAAGTCCGGCAACATGCATTGGAGCAAAGCGACGGACACTTCCTTGCCCCAAAATCCTCTCTTAAGTGAGAGGTGACCTGTGCCTAGTAGCGGGACGTGTTAGACTACTTTTACTTTGACTACTTAGTCTCATTATTTGCCACCTATCTCTTTTTTAAAGTTTCCCATCAAAACCCATATTTTTAGGCAAGTCCGGACTCGGCTCGCTGCTTTTTGACCTTTGTCTATCCTCTCGAGAATTACAGGCGTGACTTTGTGTACACTCTCAGAAATACGAGAAAAACTATACGCAACAGTGAGAGATATTTCAATTATAACATAACTTACTTCTTTATATTGTGTTTTATATCAAAATATATTGAACAGCCTAATAATATCCACATGGACAAAATGAGGTCGCGTACTTGTTTCAAATATCATGCGAAATACTTATTAAGTTCTCTCAGTAACGCGGAATGCTTAATATGAGAATATTTGTGCCGTGCCTCATTGTTTTATAATTCGTCATGTATTCAACATTTTAATGTTCTAGTTATAATATTTTATTTTTAATATGTACGAGTACGTCTGGTAGAAAAACCGAAACATTTATTAACTGCTACAATATTCCAAAAACAAACATACAAGATAAAAAAATTTACTGGCATAAGACAAAATTCTAGCTACATTTTTTAACGTAATAAAAAAATATTAAATCTAAAAACTTAAATTATTATATAGTCCTACTCCTCGCGGTATATTATACTGTTAGGAATGAGGGTAAAATAATAAAAGAAAATAAGAAATATTGAAGGTAGAACTATAATCTCCCACTTGTTTTAGCAGTATAAAGTATCACGCAGTCCACTAAGAGCGATCAGTCAGTCTGGGCAAGGAAGGTCGTATTGCTGAGAGGCTGCCCTGTGTTACATTGAGATTGGTAGTGATGCTGTTGGTTTGCATACTTTGGTGTTATCGTGTAATTGGGTCCTGATAGTAAGCAGGAGTTGTTACTGGGTAGTGTTCATTTATTTAAATAATTTTGAGAATTATTTTAAACATCAGAAGTGGAATAGTTTCTAATAATACATATTTTTGCTGTAGCAGCAACTTCATCGTTTTAAATTAAATAAATTTAAAACAAAATAACACTTAGCACAATGTCGTTATATTTTTTTGTTGAAAAACTGGAGTCGTCAGAAATTCCGGGATATAATAGTTTTGTTTGATACCTATACGTTTCGTGTTTCGAAGTGAAAACTCCTTTAGCATCGTTGTGCTTTGAAAAAGTGAAAGAATTTTTTGTTTGTTTAAACACGCTAATCTCTGATACTACTAGTACAATTTGATTAATTATATCTGTATATGATAGCCAGATTCACGAGAAATAGTATATATTATCTAGCATTAGGCTATAACTCTCAGCTAACCTTAAATATTGATTTTTGTTAAGCAAGTCGGAAAAAAAGCGCTCCCAAACTGCTTAATCCGCATGCGCTGGCGTAATGGTTAGTGATACGTAAATACTATATTCTACAAAAATAGATCATATTTCCTATACATAAGCGACACTTTGTGATAAAAAAAATATTCATAGACAATTTTATGAAGATAAACTTTGTTCTTTATAGCATGTTATTTGGACGCATAGTTTAAGACATTAATGAAACATTAGTGAAAAATTAAAATAATTCAACGAGCTCGGCACGCGAACGACGCCTAGCCACCCGATGAGAACTGAATGAGAAGAAGCGAGGTGTCATGTCGCGTGGCTCATAGGGTAATTAATATACACGGGCTATTTTTTAATCTATTTTTAATTTTTATTTTTAAAAAACATTACCTCCACACTAGGGTTTTCTCCTGTATCGCGGGGGCAGTTTACATACACATATTTTACAAGGACAAACATCCAGACCCGGAACAATTATTTGTAAGCCATACAAATACTTGTTCCGTGCGGGATTCAAACCCACGTCCCCAGCGTTGCAATTTATTGCCAAATCACTGCGCCACGGAGCCGTCAAAGCTAGTTCAGTATAAAGTGTTTCTTATTATCTCTGCCTTCTCTGTGTGCGGTGCTTTAAAAATGGCTAATATTACTTATATATGTTAAAGTAAAGCACTAAAATTACAAATGTATTATCAAAGAAATAAAATTAGTGATATTGAATAAAATAATTATCATATCCAAATCATTCTTAACAGTTCATGATTTCATATCTTACCGATTTATGTTAAATTGGTCTAATTTACGAAACACGAGTGTCAATCAATTTATGTTTCTTAAAGTTTACTTAAAGAATTCATTGTATAGGTAAAATCATTTTATCGAACAAATTTTTCTTTTGATTTACTTCAGTAGACGTCGCAATTACGAGTACAGAGCAATTTTAGTCGAATGAAAATATTATTTAGATTTAATACACTAAAATTTAGGCTCTACGTGTCTAACATATTGATTTTAACATTTATTTGCTATAAAATTAAAATTTAATATTAATATTTTATAACTGTATGTATTTTATGGCGTTATTTTTTTGGTGGTTGAAAATTATGAAATTAAATAAGTCATTTGCCGTGAAATGTTTTTGTTTTATATTTCATTTTATTTGAAGGTTTCACTTCCACCGCGTATGAACTGCACACGTGTTTTCTTTTTAACTGTAATAAACAACACCGAATTTTAGGTGTCCCAATTAAAAGTTACTCTTTCATGACTTCAAAATCAAAAGTTAATGTGTTCGTTGTTTTTATTCCTAACGATATCTTTTGAAAAGAGGACTTTGAATTTATGATGACAACGGAAGTTAATTAAAACTTCCTTTGAAAACATAAAGAGCGCGAATCAAATAAATTTAAGCATCAATCAAAGATTTACTTTCATGTTCTTACAATTTACAGAATTTTCAAAACATTTGCTTCATTGTAAATATGATCAGAAATTACTCCGCTAGTTGGATTACGATCATTTAGTGGTGAAAATAAATAATTAATTGTTTATAGAAACGTTACCTCCACACTAGGTATTACTATTAAATTGTGGGGGCAGTTTACGTACATTAATTTCACAAGGGCAAATATTCAGACCCGGAACAATTATTTGTAGGCCATATAAAACTTGTTTCGTGTGGGATACAAATCCGTGGCCCTTAGCGCTGCCACTCATAGCTAAGCCACTGCGCTACTTACTGTTAACAAACGGTGCAGGTTTATATACGTTATCATCATCATCATTACAGCCTATTAAATTCCACTGCTGTAAATAGACCTCCCCAATAAATTGCCTCAAAGGGTGGAAATTTGTTATTAGTTGCCAATAATAAAATTAATAATTATAATAAACGTGGTAGAGCCATGCTGCTGCTATATTAGTAGTATAGTTGTAGCACGAATGGGTCGACTCGACCGAGGAAGGACCACGCTCTCACAGAATACCAGCGTCAAATAGTAGTTTAACACTGCTGTGTTTCGTATGGTGAGGGTAGAGAACCGGAGACCCTTTTGACTGGAAAAGAGGAATTTCATCTTAGTCCTCATGAGTGATAACGCATCTTCATTTTGATTTGCAAACGAGGATAGATGTAGATGTCTATGGGCCACAGCAACCACTTACCATCAGGTGGACGGTGTGCTCGTTTGTCACCCAATCCTCTAAAAAAATATATTTGGGTTGGCAACCGCAGTTTTTTATTATTATTTTGAGTTGTTATGAAGAAGATGCTGCTGCCCATCTTCCGTTTCAGTTTCCCTCTAGAGGCTCTTACGATACACTCTAGTGGTGCCACAACACGGCGTTGTTATACGTAATGAATAAAGTAGTTTACTAAGTTTTGGCAACACGGCTCATTCAATTAACGTAGAAGAGGCCTTTATTGGACATTTCTATTTCGACATTTATATTATAGCAAGGAAGTAATAACAAGTTAATAATTGGGATATCATTAACGATGGGTGCTGACACAGTTATGATTTGTGATATGAATAGCTGGCTGAATTCACTGTTCAATGATAATGGAGAACATCTGTGACCGGCCTATGACTAAATCGGTTGTATATAAAGTACGCCCCATTTGAATTATAATCATTAGTTCAATAATAGTACTACCGCTATACATGGGCTTCTCGCATTATAAGGATATCCCACTTAAGAAATGGAATATTTTGCAAGATTTCTAACTTAGTTGTGTTAAAGCAGGCGACTTAACCAATCGAATTGAAGAAGATATTTTAAACGAAAGTGAGAATCAAAAATTAAAAGTATTTTTAATATAAAATCACATAGTTCACCACATGGTAAGTGGATGTTATGGCCCATAGATATCTAAATTTATCCTCGTATAAAAATCAAAAAGCGGATGCGTCGTCACCCCTAAGGCATAAGCTGAAATGTCTCGTTTCCAGTTAAAACCGTCTCCGGTTCTCTACCCTTACGATACGAGATGCAGCAGCATTAGGCTACCTAAATTTGTGTTCTGTGAAAACGTGGTCATTCTAGTTGAGCTGACCCATTCGTGCTAAACCTCTTAACACGTGTAAAATATTTAATACTAGCGATCCGCCCCGCCCAGAAATTACACGCTTTCGTAGGGTAATTTCTGGGTCTTGACAGCAGCGTCATCTACAGAGTCCAATTAAGAATCTAAACTATCCAGGGACCCACTCAAAAATAAAATAAATAATAATATAGTAATAATAATAATAGTAGTAATAATAAGATAAAAGTTCATTAAAATCGGTCCGGTAGTTCTCAGGTGATGATCTTTCATGCATGCGACAATTGATTTTTATTTATATACTCGTAGATTTCATATAGTAAATTCCATCAGTAATAAACTAATTCACGGTTTAGAATAAAATACTATTATTGAAGAACGTCCAGCTAAATACCTGTAGGTGTGAAACTAATGTAACTCGTACGTGCGGACTATAGTTTGTTAAGGTTACATTCAGTACGGCTTTTGACCCAGTTCCGACCACATAGTTATTGCGAACACGTTTCTACGTGTACATGAGACCCTTATACTAAGCTACCTTTGATCTCTAAATAGAAATAATTTGTATCTTAAACTTTTCAGTTGCGTTGAAATTTATTTTATTTTTATTAATTTTTTTTTTATAATTATTTAAGACGATTTTTTATAATCGCCACGCTTCGTAGGATCAGTGACAATCCCAGAACCAAAGTTCTCACAATCTTGTTGTTAGTCATCTTCACGGTCACTGTCCTTTACGACTGTCGTAAACGAGATGTTTATATGGCCATCTACCGAACCTTTATCAAATTGCATCCTGGCAGGGATTTAATTAACTTGTAAGTTATAAATACTTTAGTACTTTTATTTGAATACCAAGATTCCTATGGGATGTCTACATAAAAGAGTAATTTAACGCATTACGCAATTACGGCTCTATTTATGTGAATTTTTCTTTAGTTATTTGGTTGTAGCACGAATGGGACGTCTCAACTGGGGAAGGACCACGCTTTCACAGAATACAAGTGGCAATTAGCAGCTAAATACCTATAGACCCTTCTTACTGGAAATAAGGCATCCCATCTCAGTCCTCATGGGTAACAACGCATCTACATTTTGATTCTTAAAAGTATTAATGTAAATTTCTATAGGCCACAGCAACCACTTACCATCAGGTGGACTGCGTGCTCGCTTGTCACCCTGTCCTATGACCCTCCTGAGAACTATAGATTTATAGTATAACTGTCTCACAGTTAAAACCCTACAGTGTTGATACAATGCGTGTGAGGGATATTTAAAAGGGAGAAGACATAGAACTTTTAGAATGGCTCTTTGAGCCCTTTCCAGTCCCATCATATGAGATTTCGCTGCTCCTCCCCACACTGCAATGCAATATGTTATGACAGATTGGCAAAGAGCCTTGTACACATATAGAAGAAGGTCGCTATCTGCAATTTCTCTTAGGTTTTTAAAAATATAAATGAGCTTTCTTACTCTACTCGTGACATTTGAAATATGACGGTTCCAAGTTAGTTTATCGTCAATTGTCACTCCTAGATATCGCACGTGTTTAACCATTTCTAGCTCTTTACAATCACACTTTCTGCCAGGAAGTAAGGGTATGGTATTGCATGGGAAAGTGTGCATCTTGACTTTAAAAGTGCTAGAGGGATTAGTAGCCTCTGTTATCCTGAAACATAGATATTTCGTCTTTTCTACGTTTAACGATAGCAAACTATTTTCCAGAGCCTTCGAAACCTCACACAGTCCTCTTTCTGTAAGAGTTTGCACACCATCCCAAGTCTGATGATGAAAAAGCAGGACAGTATCATCTGCGTACATTAATACATCAGCTCCTTCCAATTCTATGTTGCAGAGATCGTTAACGTACAACAGGAAAAGTGTTGGTCCAAGAGTGCTTCCTTGTGGGACTCCGTAATCGCAGTTAGTTTCGTCACTAATGTGTGTGCCAACTTTAATCTGCTGGCTTCGATTACTTAAGTAATCTTTAAACCAATCATAGGGAATCCCATGTATACCCATTCGCTCCATTCGCTTCAGAAGTATCCTCGGTAACACACTATCAAAAGCCTTTTGTAGGTCCAAAAAGACCCCCACACAGTGATTATTATTATCTAAATAATTGGCCACTAGTGTAGTTAGTTTTAAAACAGCATCTTCTGTAGATTTGTTCTTCCTAAAGCCATACTGATTAGTTGATATGAGATTTTTTTGGTCAAGAAATTTCGTAAGTCTAATATTAACTATTTTTTCCAGAATTTTAGATAGTGTGCTTAAAAGTGCAATTGGTCTATAATTACTTGCTAATTGTTTTTCTCCGCTTTTGAATATCGGGGTAATAATAGCTTTCTTGAAAAGAACTGGGAAAACCCCTGTTTCCAGGCTCAGGTTATATAAATAGCATAGTGGATCAACGAGAATATCTATTGATTGTTTTATGATCTTTGTACTAATCTTATCCCAACCCGGTGTTTTTGCATCCTTCATCTGTTGTACAATTTTCTTTATCTCTAATGGATCAGTGGGTAAAAACATCATTGAATCGACACAGCTTCTACTGTGCATACTCTTACTAGCTAGCCTCTCTTCCGTCTCACTAAGTAGCTTTAATGTTGTTTCAGCTAGTGTTTTGCCAATGGACGTAAAATATATATTCAGTTCATTAAGTGATTCTTTAGGTGACACATCACGAGAACAGATTAATTCAACGGGTGTATTGCTAACCTTTTTTAAGTTGTTTAAATTTTGTATAATGTCCCATGTACCTTTAATGTCCCCACGTCTTTTTTCTAACAAATTTCTTAAATAATTTCTTTTTTGAGTTTTTATAATATTATTGCATATGTTTCTATATTGCTTATATTCGCTTAAAATACTCTCATCATGAGGAGATCGCTTAAAGTTTCTGTGCATTTTATCCCTTTTTTGCATACATTTTAATAACCCTACGGTTATCCATGGTTTAAGTGGTTGCTTTTTCTTAGGTACTGTCCTTATCAAAGTGTTTTTCGATATTATATTAGGTATATTGTTTACTAAAAACTCTGCTGCATGATTACAATCCCTTAACCTATAGTAATTTTCCCAGCAGATGTCTTTGATACCGTTTTTAATTTTTTCTAGATTTATGTCAACTTTCTCGCATCCGAGGTTTTTCTTTTGTACTGTTGACAACGAATATTACGAACGAAATTAACGAAATTTATATTCCCGACGTTTCGGTTGCTTTCCAGCAACCGTGAGTCCCCCGTGACCACGGTTGCTGGAAAGCAACCGAAACGTCGGGAATATAAAATAACTTAATTAAACGCGATAAAATCCGTAGAAGTAGTTTTTATCCTTCGGCCTTATTGAAAAGAGTATTTTATATTTACTATCAGGTTAAACTGAAATCTGTTACTCAAAATAAGACCCGCAGAAATATGCGTACTAAAACGTAATTTATGTATTTTTTATAGCAAACGTAAAATTTCATGAACACTATGACGCCGCGCCCAAGGGACGACTTCTTTGGTTAGAAGGATTCTTGCTTTAAATCCCAGATAATGTTTTGTAATATGACGATTATAGAGTAAGAACATACATAGGCGTTGGACTAGTGTCAGTTGTTCGGCAGACTTACAGCGGCATTCTTAATTATAGCGACATACTATTTAGTTTACACGTATTACTCATTATTTATTAAGTAATACGTGTATGTGTCTTAAGCTATAGGCGATATGTCAGGAGACAAGTCCCCGGGACATGATGGACTAAGTGTTGAGCACTTCCAACGTGCCGGACCTGACATAGTTAGGGTCTTGGCTATGTTCTACTCTATGTGTGAGCCATTCCTACCTGCCCCCGAATTTAATTAAAACTGTGGTGGTACCTATAGTGAAGAACAAAACGGGTGACTTGACTGACAAGAGTAACTTTAGGCCTATTTCTCTTGCCATATGGATATGGTGTTGCTGAGTGCGACGGTCTGCGGTCTGAGTTGATACGGATATGCGAGGAATATTCATGTGGCCACGGATTATTATATAATGTCAGTAAGAGTCAATACATGATCTTTGAGACCGCTGGTGCGAAATGTTCTGCTAATATACCTCAAATAAAAGTAAATGGTGTACCCCTGGAAAGGGTGGAACAGTCTAAATATCTGGGCATTTACTCAACGTCGACCTGAAAGATCACGCGGATATGGATCGTCATAGCTAACATGATCGCTCGTAAGTTTGCGCGGTGTTTAGAGGAGGTTAAGGTTTCGCTTTTGCGAGCGTTCTGTATATCTCTCCATTCATGCAGCTTATGGGCCAATTACAGTAGGAAGAGTTACAGCGTTCTCCGCGTCCAATAAAATTATGCATTTAGGGCGGTGATGGGGCTGCCTCGATTTTGTAGCACCTCTAGCATGTTCGCGGATGCGCACACAGATTGCTTCCATGCCACCATGCGTAAGCGGGCCACGTCCCTGGTGCGCAGAGTGCGGGCCAGCTCCAACATTATCCTGGCGATGATCGCGGAAAGGTTTGACTGCTATATCATCCAGCATTGCTGCGACATACATATCGCAGTACAGTTACCTCTGAGAAAGTTTTGATTGATCTCGTCTCGTGACTGATAACAGTGTAATTCAGATATTATAATTCTGTTACTATATCTAGTCAGGTCATAAGTATTGTCACACAGTAAAAACTTTTCTTTTGGAATGCTGGCCACAAAAAAGTTTATTGAATTCGAATTTCGAATTGTTCATGAAAATAAAACTGAATACTTTTTAGAATTTTACTCATTTTTAAATATGGAGTGGACGCTTAAAGAAGACCATGTTGCAGTTATTGCGTTGCATCGTTGCGGTTACGCGCAAATTCAAATTTTTGACATACTGAAAAATTTTAATATAACCAAAAGATTCGTTTATCGTACCATCAAACGATACAATGAAGACTCTAGTGTAGATGACAGGTCAAGAAGTGGTCGCCCTCGGTCTGTTAGGACTCCAGCAGTGATAAAAGCTGTGAAGGCGCGAATTCAAAGAAATCCCAAACGTAAGCAGAAACTGTTAGCCCTTCAGATGGGGTTAAGCAGAACCACGGTGAAAAGGGTGTTAAATGAAGACTTAGGGCTTCGGGCATATTGAAGAAAAACAGGACATCGTTTGAATGCTCGTCTAATGGACCTGAGACTGAAGAGATGCCGCGCTTTGTTAAAGCGGTACGCGGGAAACAAATATCGGGAAATTCTTTTTTCGGATAAAAATTTTTTTTTTAGATTTGCTGTGTTGTGATATCGTAAAATAATCTGTCAAATCATTGCTTGTGTAGGTCATGTGTAAATACCATCTGCCATCTCAGGATACATAATATATCCTAAAGACATTGGAATTATATATAACTTAATATCTTTCCTATGCCGGTACGTTTTGGGAACACGTCGCCCAAAATTGCTGACCTGTATGTTTAAATAAGGCAAATTATCCGACTGGGTAAGTTCAACTTCGACCAAGAGTCCGATCGATGGATCCAACTCGGCTGGACTGTGTTCGGGAGGTTACGACACATATTCTTGACACCTATTTCTTCGAAATCTTCAAACAAGAGTGTGCAACCGGTGCGTATTACCAGATATGTCATATGGATCTGAGACGTGGTCCTTCACTTATGATCCTATGATGAAACTTAAGATCAGTCAGCGAGCTTATTGTAAGGCTATGCTATGCTATGCTAAATGATAAAGAGTAGTTGACTAAGCCCAATGGATCAGCACGGTGAAGTGGCAATTGACCAGCCCATATAGTTCGAAAAAACTTCAACCAATGGAAGAAAAAGGTTCACGAGTAACAGCCTCGTACCAGTAAGCGAAGTGTAGGGTGACCCCCATATAGATGGAGTAACGGCCTGGTAAGAGATGTATTGAATAAGATCGACTCAATGGATAATCGATACCGGTTTGTGAAGCATTCTTTGGAGTTCAGCAATGGACTTATGGGTTGGCTGTCATGATGATGATGATGATGTTATTAATGATGATGAATAGCTGCGTCAAAATTATCCTTACATTTCTTCTTATGAGATATGTTAAATTCAAGTAAAAGAGGATAGAAAAGTTAGTTCTTGTGGCACTCTAAAGATGATGGTTTCACCACTCCAAAAAATAAATTGACGTTACGATGTGTTTGAGATCAGTGTATAAAAACAAATCAAATAAAAATACTAAAAATATAAAATAAATTTAATTTTACAACCATCAAGTTGAATGAAATATAGTGGTAAGTGGCTACAGCCGTCCAACTTCAAACAATGAAGGCTTCAGATGTGTAGTCACATCTGAACACTAATATGGAATACATAACAACCTTTAATTATACTGACTCTCTATATCCTTCAAACCAGAACTCAGCAGTGCAAGCACTACTATTTGAGAGCTGAATGAGGTAAGAGGGTGGCACCTACAAGTACAAACTAAAAGGAGTCCCACCATCTAATAAAACCCTTTAATACCTAACTGAAGACACGTAACGTAGTTCCAGACATTTTATTAAGTTTATGACGACAATCTAGTATGCTCACTAGGACCATGACAGCTTAAAACCTATGCGTGTTGTATAAACATTTTGAAATTCTTATTTTGTTACTTATACAAGAATATTTCATTAAATACCTGGCCGGTATTTATAAATAATTCAACAAAATAAAAAACAAATATGTCGTCCAAAACCAAGCTTTCTGAAATCTTCAAAGGAACAAAGGCATTTTGAAGCCCTTGTAGTTAAATTGCAATGTTTAATATATAATGTTGGTTTGATTTAATGTAAAGTTTATTTTCGTCATTTTTTAGCATTTTAACAAAAGCTTGTTATTAAAAATGTTTTTTACTGATAATTTATTTTAAAAAAACATGGATTATTTCTTCTATTCGTCCGTTCTTCCTACGAAAGTTGTAGTAGTTTTCCGACACCAGCCATGGAAAATATTTCTATTTTTAAGAACATAAGAAGTTATATTTACGAATAAACCATCGATTCCCCAAATGTCAATATCATTTGCACACTGTTTCCTCTGCTGATTGACGAACGGGAATCTGGTAACCATCTAATGGCCGACAACGCATCCAAAAGCACTAAGCGGAATTACTAATGTGAGATCTACGAGTCCACGGTCTACGGAACCAGCGAATTTTAGCACGTCTTCTTTGAGAACAATCGAAGTAATTAAGCAACTGAGGTGCAAACCAGGTACCTGAAAGTATTTTAATTAGTAAAAACATCAACTTGGTTTCATTTCGGGTTTTTGTTTATTAAATGGTGGCTTCATGGTAAATCGTACTCTCTTAGTGTAAGAAAAGCCTTTAAAATTTTTCCTTGAATACTAGGTATCTTCAAAGAAGCTGAAATAAAACCACATTATTTTTTTAAAGTAAATTATTCACTCTCATCACTTTATGCATTTGCAGTACGCCTCAAAAAAACGAAGCAAACTGTGTGGTTGGAATGCGTGGCATATCAATAGAAAGGGGCGTTTTAGCGTAAATAATAATTATGAAACTTTCTGCACATTAAGAAAATACAGTGTAAATTGTATATAACGACACTCAGGGGACTGTGCAAATTTTGGCTATATAGAGAGTTGTCATTAAATGGAACGAAGTAATATCTGTATTAGAAAAAGAAAAAGCTTATTTCAGACCAGTGTTATTAAATAGATAAAAACTTTTTTAGACGGCTCCGTGGCGTAGTGGCTTAGCAATGGGTTGCTTGCCCTGCGGGGCGCGGGTTCGAATCCCGCACGGAACAAGTATTTGTATGGCCTACAAATAATTGTTCCGGGTCTGGATGTTTGTCCTTGTGCAATTTGTGTTTGTAAACTGCCTCCACGATACAGGAGAAAATCCTAGTGTGGGAGTAACGTTTTTTTTAAAAAAACATTGTTATTTGAACGCTATTGCGTATAATCTGTTATTCTCGTCTGACGTCTTTTTTTTTTTTTTATAGGAGAGGGGGCAAACGAGCATGCGGCTCACCTGATGGTAAGTGACTACCGCCGCCCATGAACAACCGCAACACCAGGGGAATTGCAGATGCGTTGCCGGTCTTTTAAAAAGGAGTAGGCTCTTTTCTTGAAGGTCCCTAAGTCGTATCGGTCCGGAAAAATCGCTGGTGGTAAACTATTCCACAAGGAAGTTGTGCGAGGAAGAAAACATCTTCTAATCGCACAGTGGTGGACCGCCAATCATCCAGATGGTGTGGATGGTATCGGGAGTTCTGCCGCGATGTGCGTTCGTGAAATTTGGCGGCTGGGATTAATCCGAACAATTCCTCAGAGCACTCCCCATGGTAAATGCGAAAGAAAATGCTAAGAGATGCAACATCTCTTCGCAGTGCCAATGAGTCGAGCCGATCGGAAAGGACTTGGTCGTCGACGATTCGAGCCGCTCTGCGCTGGATGCGGTCAAGTGGAAGAAGCTGGCACTGGGGAGCCCCAGCCCAGAGATGGGAACAGTATTCCATGTGAGGCCGAACCTGCGCCTTATAAAGTTGCAGGCGTTGAGCCGGCATGAAATACTGTCCCGCTCTGCTGAGCACGCCAAGCTTTTTAGAGGCCAATTTGGCCTTCGCTTCCAAGTGACCACGAAACTGCACGCTACTCGATATGTCGACGCCGAGGATTCCGATACTGGCTGAGGCAACAAGGGGAGTACCTTGAAACTGAGGAGATACGACAAAGGGGTTCTTTTTAGCGGTAAACGCGCAAACTTGTGTCTTCTGAGGATTAAACTGGACTAGATTTAGTCGCCCCCAATCCGAGACTTTGTCCAGCAAAGACTCGACTTCAGACACAAGTTTGTTCCGGTACTCGGTGACGTTTTCCCGAGAAATATTGGCACGGCCGGTGTATAGAGCATCACCAGTGCTGTCATCTGCATAGCAATGAATGCTACCAGCTTGCAACATATCATTGATATGCAGAAGAAACAGCGTTGGTGATAGCACGCAGCCTTGTGGAACACCAGCGTTAATAGGCTTGTAGTCGGAGCATGCACCGTCTACAACGACCTTGATGCTCCGATCTGCAAGAAAGCTGGTGATCCAATTGCATAATTTCTCGGGAAGCCCATAGGAAGGGAGCTTCGAAAGAAGCGCTTTGTGCCAAACCCGATCGAAGGCCTTCGCAATGTCCAAACTAACGGCCAATGCCTCCCCCTTGGACTCTACTGCCAACGCCCATCTATGAGTTAAGTAGACCAGAAGATCACCAGCTGATCGACCCCGACGAAAACCGTACTGGCGGTCACTAATCAGCTGGTGATCCTCAAGGTACCGCATGAGGTGGCAGTTTACAACGGATTCCATTATTTTGGAGAACAAGGGGGTGATGGCGATAGGCCTGTAGTTGGACGGATCTGAGCGGTCGCCTTTTTTAGGGATCGGGTGGACAAAAGCTGTCTTCCATGATTTAGGGACTACGCCTAGGGAGTAGGAGTACCGGAAAAGACGCGTTAGAACCGGTGCCAACTCCGGAGCACACGTCCTCAGCACAATTGGGGGGATTCCGTCAGGCCCACTCGACTTGTGGATGTCAAGGGAGAGGAGTGCTCTGCGAATCGCACATCCGGCATGGAGCACTCACACCGCGGGATGGTCGGCGGTGTGTTCCCCCCGTCATCAACAGTCGAGTTGGACGCAAAAAGGGAGCCTAAAAGGTCGGCCTTCTCTTTTGCGTCGTGGGCCAGTGAGTCGTCCTCCCTGTGCAGAGATGGTAGTGATGGCTTACAGAAATTCCCTTGGACAGCCTTGGCGAGAGACCAGAATGCACGGGTTCCCGAAGGAAGGCGAACTAGTTTCTCGCCAATTCTGCCTATGTGCTCTGACTTTGCCTTGGCAATAACTCTTTTGAAGGACCTGGAGGCGAAGTTATACTTCTTTTTGAGTGTGCTGGTGTTTACATCCCGAGTCACCGAAGCCGCAGCCCAGGCTTGATAACACTCCTGCTTACTGCGTAATGCAGTTTTACAGGAGCGACCAAACCAAGGCTGAGATCTGCCTCCGATGGGTACCACAGATGATGGAATAAATAGTTCCATTCCCTGTAGCACTACATCAGTGACAGAGTCAGCAACAGCGCTGGGATCATCCGGCGAGAAGCAAACCCGCCCCCATGGGTAGGAAGCAAAGAAAGACCGCATTCCGTCCCAATCCGCCGACCTGTAATGCCAAACACGGCGGCAACCTGCAGAACGCAACCGCGAGGGGAGCGTGAGTGGCACCACACTCCGGATCAGACAATGGTCCGAAGAGCCAAGAGGGGCATCGACGGAAACCTGATATCCGTCCGGATGAGAGGTCAGCAAAAGGTCCAACAGGGAAGGTGTATGATCCTCAACATCTGGAATCCGCGTAGGCGATGTAACCAGTTGTGTCAGACCATATGCCAAGGCAAAGTCATAAACAGATCTTTCCGCATGATCGGTTAAACGTGAACCGAGCTATTCGGCGTGGTGGGCGTTAAAATTGCCAAGGATCACGATCTCTGCGGATGGGACCTGTTGTAGCAAGGAATCTGTAGCCATTTGGACGTGGTCGATGAGTCGGTCTGTTTCGGCATTACCGCTATGGGACCTATAGAGGCACACGTAGACGCGCGGATGGTCGTCGCTGTCTACGCGTAGCCAAAGGATGGACAGGTCCGAACCTTCAAGACTGCCGAGGCGTCGAGAACAGATGTCCTCTCTGACATACACGCAAACTCCAGCCCGAGGCACAAAGGAGTGCTCCAATTTGTACCCCGGGTAGGAGAGATACGAAGTATCAGCCGGAGAGGACACCTGCGTTTCGGTCAGGAAGAGCAAGGCCGGCTTCGCCGTCTCAAGATGGTAGTGGACGGCGTTTAGGTTCGAGTGAAGTCCCCTGATGTTGCAGAAATTCACGGATAGCGTGGCAGGGGTCGCCTTGGTCTTGTTGCTCAGTTTGCCCCGAGCAGTTATTGTGTTGAGCGGAATTTTGCCCCCCCCAGAATACGCGGGGCAGCCTGAGCACCCACGCTCAGGAGTGGAATAGCATGGTCGTGGATGCTCAGCGAGGGATTCTCCAGGGGTACTGGTACCCTCCTGGGGTAGTTTATGACGTAATTCCGCTACCATGTTGATGGGGGGGGGGAATTGGGCATCCGGTCACCTGCACTCACCAGACGAAACGCGGAAGCAGAGCTTCCACTTCACGCCGGTATTCTGTGAGGTCGTGGTACTAACCCGGCTCGAGCCGGCCCATACGTGCAACAGCAAAAGCTGTTCCAAGGCTCTACCACCGTTAAATGCTATCTTTTGCTGCTCCAGTAATTATGTTGTATTTTTTATTATTAATTTAATTCATATCTTGCGATATTGAGTCATCTTGGTAATAAAAAAAAGTACTTTTCCAATAATTTTGCTGCTTCAAGAGCTTTTTCAATGCTTGGCGGAGGCTCAGGCTTTACATAAATTGGCGGAGGCGATTGAGTCCAAGGGGGAGGCATTGGCCGTTAGTGTGGACATAGCGAAGGCCCTCGATCGGGTTTGGCACAAAGCGTGGGCTTCCTTCCTTCATATGGGCTTCCCGAGAAATTGTGCAATTGGATCACCAGTTTTCTGGATGATCGGAGCATCAAGGTCGTAGTAGACGGTGCATGCTCCTATTACAAGCCTATTAACGCTGGTGTTCCACAAAGTTGCGTGCTATCACTAGCGCTGTTTCTTCTGCATATCAATGATATGCTGCAAACCGGTAACATTCATCGCTATACGGATTACAGCGCTGGTGATGCTCTATACACTGACCGTGCCAATATTTCAAAATATGGAAAACGTCGCCGAGTACCGGAACAAACTTGTGTCTGAAGTCGAGTCTTTGCTGAACAAAGTCTCGGATTGGGAGCGACTAAATCTAGTCCAGTTTAATCCTCAGAAGACACAAATTTGCGCGTTTAGCGCTAAAGAGAACCCCTTTGTCGTATCTCCTCAGTTTTAAGGCACTCTTCTTGTTGCCTCAGCCAGTATCAGAATCCTCGGCGTTGACATATCGGGTGACGTGCAGTTTCGTGGTCACTTGGAAGAGAAGGCCAAATTGGCCTCTAAAAAACACTTCCCTTGTTGCTTCAGCCACTATTAGAATCCTCGGCGTCGAAATATCGAGTAACGTGCAGTTTCATGGTCACTTGGAAGAGAAGGCCAATTTGGCCTCTAAAAAGCTTGGCGTGCTCAGCAGTGCGGGACAATATTATTCACGCCGGCACAACGCCTGCAACTATACAAGTCGCAGGTTCGGTCTGACATGGAATACTGTTTCAATCTCTGGGCAGGGACTGCCCAGTGCCAGCCTTGATTGCATCACTCATCAAATCCTTCCACTTGATTGCATCCAGCGCAGAGTGTCTTGAATCGTCGATCACCGAGTCCTTTCCGATTGGCTCGATCACTGGCACTGCGAAGAGATGTTGTATTTCTTTGCGTATTTTATCGCATCTACCACCGAGAATGCTCTGAGGAATTGGTCGGACTAATTCTAGCCGCTCAATTTCACCATCGCACATTGCGACAAAATTTCGATATCATACTAACCATCTGGATGATTTTGAAGATGTTTTCTTCCTCGAACAACTTCCTTGTGGAATCGATTACCACCAGCGATTTTTCAAGACCGAAACGTATTAGGAAACTTCAAGAAAAGAGCCTACTCCCTTTCAAAAGGTCGGCAACGTATCTGCAATTCCCTTGGTGTTGCAGTTGTTCATGGGCAGCGGAGGCAAACGAGCACCTGATGGTAAGTGACTACACTTACCATCAGGTGCTCGTTTGCCCCCTCTCCTATAAAAAGGCTCATCTTCTTCATCTCCGCGTTCTTGGTCCTCAGTTTTTCTTACTAAATATACTAAATCTAAAGCGTCTACCAACATCACTTATCTTCTCTTCCGCCTATATTGCGCGTATCGGTAACACATTTTCGTCAATACAGTGATTTTCTCTTACTTGCCATGTCTACAGTTTGAAAGTTTGTGAGCTACTAAGAATATGATAACGTATAGATAATTCATGACTCCTACTATCAACATTCTACACGTGCAAGCAATCCCAATTTGTAAACAAACAGCGGATTTCTTAGAGAGTTTGGTATGTATGATGCCAACAGTCGAGTTGATTACGGGCTCGTATAATAAAGCTACAAAAGAACGTACACAACTGTGCAGTTTTTATTAATTTTTGCAACGTAATAAGTACTTTTTGTTATTTAATTGTTGTCCTTATTGAGAGTGGGTGTAATGATATTATAGAGTATATCATTGTATGGAAGACAAGCTAAACCAACCAAAGCCGACTGATTTCGACGCTTTAGGGAGTTTGTAGTTAAATCGAGTAACGTTACATGAGATTTATACTGTTGTAAAAGTGGAATCCTAACTGGATTATTAAATGTATCAAGAAAATTAAAATGAATACATCTTCTATATTTCCGTTACAACCTACTGTGTGTTCACCAGTGGACTTTACCACTGGTGAACATAGGCCTCCGATGCATTGCGTCATAGGGGTATATTTGCCATAATTGCCTCGCTTGGCAAGCGGAATCGCAACCGCATCTTCTATATTATTAATTAATAAAAAAAAGTTTCGTAAGAAATCAAATCGTCTGAGTGAATAAAATTAAAAATACCGTGTTTGTTCGATACAATTTAGTACTTCGCAGCTTAATTAAGACTGTCTAACAGAGGAGTGCGCCATGATAAGTCGATAACTGCAATTCAGTTAGTCAGCATTGAATGCTTAAGTTAATCAACCCCCTTCGCTGTTCTAATAAATTTACAAACAGTTTATAAGAAAGAAATAATAATTTTATAACTTTTCATTTAGTGTATCAGTTTTTTAAGTATGTAACAGGGAAGAGCCACGCTGCTATTATGGTTTCACTGCGAATGGGATGACGTGACTGGGGAAGGACCACGTTCTTGCAATATACCAGTGGAAATGACATCTTATTGTTATATCGCTAGAGAACCGGAGAACCTTTTTACTGGTAGTTAGGCATATTCTATCTTAGTCTTCAGGGGTGACAATGCATCTATTTTTTTTGATTCTCAATCAAGGATAGTGTAGATTTCTATGAGCTACAGCATCCATTAACCATCAAGTGAACTATGGGCATGTTTGTCACTCTTATACAATAAAAGAAAACCCCTAATATAGGTAAAAGATAGAAAAACTAACTCTTAATAAACAGTTAAAACTGTTTTCAAACAACTTTAAAAAGAAAAGAATAATTTCATACACTGAATTTCGGGCCTTGATTCTTCTATTCACTAAGTCTTAGCACCGACTTTGGAATGTGAAAATGTTTTTTTTTATAGAATCAGGGTGACAAACGAGCACACAGTCCACCTGATGATAAGTGGTAGCTGTGGCCCATAGATATCTACATCTATCTTCGATTAAGAATCAAAATGCAGATGCGTTGTCACATCTTTGACGCTGTTGGCTGTTGTTAGTTTGGTTCGTTTTACATCGTGCATTCAACACAAGAATGTAATTCGTCATCTATGGTGAGCCACAAGATCTTTTTGGTCTTTCCTATAATCGCCTTGTACAATAACTACTCTCATCACCATACCAAAGATTTGTTTTTATATATTATACTTATTTTTTCATCATTATTTGCATTACTGTCTAATGAAATTCTACTGCTGATTATAGCTAACTCATTTATTTCCTTATTGGGTGATACTTGCCATAGTTGCCAACCCGCCTTCCACGCGTGGTTGGTTGATTGTTTTATAATTTTGAGTTGTAATCAGAAGGATGCAGTTTCCCATCTTCTGTTTTATTTTCCTCTGTTACCTCTTACTACACCTACTGGGTGATATGAGGCAGTGGGTCTCTTATGCCGCCACTAAACGTGGTAGAGCCATGCTGCAGATATATTAGTAGTATAGTTGTAGCACGAATGGGTCGGCTCTACCGAGGAAGGACCACGCTCTCACAGAATACCAGCGTAAAATATCAGCTTGACACTGCTGTGTTTCGTATGGTGAGTGCAGAGAACCGAAGACCCTTTTTACAGGTAAAGAGGCATTCCATCTTAGTCCCCACGGGTGACAATGCATCTGCATTTTGATTCGCAAACGAGGATAGATGTAGATGTCTATGGGTCACAGCAACTACTTACCATCAGGTGGACTGTGTACTCGTTTGTCACCCTATCCTATAAAAAAACGGCCTTATGTATAATTATATTACTTATAATTTCATCATCATCATCATTACAGCCCTTCACAAGTCCACTGCTGAACATAGGCCTCCCCCAAAGAATTCCACAAAGCACGGTCCTGAGCCACCTGCATCCATCGACTTCCTGCATGTCTTACCAGGTCGTCACTCCATCTCGTGGGGAGACGCCCTACACTTCGCCTACTGGTACGAGGCTGCCACTCGAGAACCTTTCTTCCCCATCGGTTGTCGGTTCTTCGAGCTATATGGCCGGCCCACTGCCACTTCAGCTTACTAATCCGTTGGGCTATGTCGGTTACTCTGGTTCTACTGCGGATATCCTCACTCCTAAGTTTATCACGCAGAGAAACTCCGAGCATAGCCCTCTCCATAGCTCGCTGAGCGACCTTGAGCTTCCTCATACGGCCAGCAGTGAAGGACCACGTCTCAGTTCCGTAAGTCATCACTGGCAACACGCACTGGTTGTACAATTTCGTTTTCAGGTTTTGAGGTATGTCTGACGAGAAGATGTGTCGTAGCTTCCCGAACGCTGCCCAGCCGAGTTGAATCCGTCGATTGACCTCTCGGTCGAAGTTGGACTTACCTAGTCGGACTATTTGTCCCAAGTAAACATACTCGTCGACAACTACCAGCATAGGTGTGACATGGACATTGAACATGATCTTTGTTTTGTCCATGTTCATCTTAAGACCTATCCGTTGGGAAACACTATCGGGGTCATTGAGCATAGTGCTTAGGTCCTCCAGCGATTCTGCCATAAGGACTATATCGTCGGCAAATCGAAGGTGAGTGATGTACTCGCCATTGATGTTGATACCGTATCCTTTCCAGTCCAGAAGCTTGAAAACGTCTTCCAATGCAGCGGTGAAGAGTTTCGGGGATATGACGTCACCCTGTCTTACACCTCTCTGCAATTGGATAGGTTTCGTACTCTGATTCTGTGCTCGGATAGCCATCGTAGCCCTACTGTACAAGCACTTCAACACTTCGATATACCGACAGTCAACTTGGCACCGCTGAAGGGACTGCAGCACCGCCCAAATTTCGACGGAATCAAAGGCTTTCTCATAGTCCACATACGCCAGACATAGTGGCAAATTGTACTCTTCGGACTTCTGTATAATTTACCGAAGGGTATGTATGTGGTCTATGGTGCTAAAGCCCTTTCGGAAACCGGCTTGTTCGGGAGGCTGGAAGTCGTCAAGTCTGCGCGCGAGACGATTTGTAATGACTCTCGAAAACAGCACGTAGACGCGGCTCAGAAGGGAATCGGTCTGTAGTTCTTCAAGAGAGCGTTGTCACCTTTCTTGAAGAACAAGACCACCGCACTTCTGCTCCACGCCTCCGGTGTAATGCCACCATGGAGGACGGAATTAAAGAGCTTCTGAAGGACTTCAAGTACCGGTCTTCCACCCGCTTTCAGAAGCTCCGCTGTAATTCCATCCTCGCCTGGGGCCTTACCGTTTTGTGACTATAACATTCTGCAAGACCGCTGGTGACTATAACATTCTGCAAGGAAACCCAGCCAGCGTTCTCAACACTACTCGAATACCGCTGGGAGTAGGTTTTTGTGATAAATTTTATTTTTCAATGTTAGTTTTTTATCGTTGTGATTAACGCAGTAAAAGTTCGGTAATACTGTTATACGTTTTGGTCATAATCACTAATCAGTGTAACGTGATGGACGTAATTATATGATTACACCAAAATAGATGAGTCATATATGAACATTTCGATTGTTTAACTATTGTGTCTTTTTAGTGTTAGTGAAGTTGTTAAGTATGCAAACCAACAGCAACACTACTTATATCAATATGTCACGGGGTAATCTCTCCGCAATTCGACGTCCCCTGCTTGTACTGCAAGTACTATACCCTGGGTTTCCCTGTGTAATAGAATCGCTAATTATCTGAGGTAACCGACAAATCACATCGAATCAGTAAGCCGAAGTGCAAAAATCTGAGCTATATAGCTCAAAGAAATGGCAAATGATGTGGAAGAAAGGTTTTCAAGTGGCAGCATCATACTGATAAACATATTGAAGATTGGACCCCTTCAGCTGAAGTTTTGTACTGGTAAGATGATGATACTCAGGAAAATATTTTGTAGTAGTCTGTGGTGTCCGAAAGAGATAGCAATTCCCAATGGCAAATCATCTGCTGCTTTGTCTCCCCGACGGTATTTCAAAATTATTTAAATAAATGAATATTTTTGATAACGTTAGAAATATACATGAAACGTTGTAAGTACTTAGAGGTTAATATAAAATAGACACCGGAATAGATGAAGCATCCAAGCCAACAGCAGCCATAACTATCACGATGTGCCACAAGGCAGCCTCTTTGCAATATGACTTTCTATACTTGTACTAAAACACTATCACTACGGACATAATAGAATAGAATAGAATAATTTTTTTATTCAATATTGATTATTACATAATTCTTATTGAAAGTCATTTTTTATTTACCACATATATTTTTATAACATATTTAACACCCACTACCTGACCCAAACTTACCTTGCCTTGCCGTTGGCTGCGCCGTACTTTATACTGCCCTAACAAGTGGAAGTTTCTACCTACTACTACTCACTTCATTATATTTTGTATAATGAAGTGAGTAGTAGTAGGTAGAAACTTCCCTCAGTTCATTATATTTTGTTTTATTTTCTCACTATATTTATAATAATATGTTGTTTTTTTATTAAATCACTCCATCCCCTAATGATGACGTCACGTGTCGGATAGTACTGTTCAAGTATGCATTGCCTATTACTCACTCGGTGTTTAGAATTGCTTATTGCATAATGAATCGGGCAGATTAAAGGAAAATCAATAGGTACTGCAAACTGTTATTAATAATTAAGTACGAAAATTTGGTTAGACAATTTGAGCAACGGGTTTAAGTGTTTATGTTAGTTCAAGGTCAAAATATTTGAAGATATTCGTGATAATTTTTGAATTTGGTAGTTGTTTAGTTTAGTTTAGTTTAGTTTACGACGGGCTGTTTTCCGCAACTCCACGTCTATGCGCGTATTTTGCGTGTGGGCAGGAATAATGTGATTATTCGAGCCATGAGATCTCTCCGAAGAAGCTCAACAGGCCCTTGATGTTGCATGCAACTTCGGGGAGTGATCCCGGCGTGCCGAGATGTTTAGCCCTGTATGTAGCGACCTCCGGACATTTCAGTAGCACGTGGGCCGCCGTTTCTTCCTCCCCCATACATGCCCTGCACAGGGGACTATCTGTAACACCTATAGTAAATAAATGTTTGTTAAAGGTGCCGTGTCCTGTGATAGCACTTGTTACTATCCTAATCTGCGGCTTGTTCAGTCTCATTAAAACTTTTGTTAAGCGACTGTTAATTACAGGCAGGGCATCCCTAGCTTGTCTACAGTCTACTAGATTTTTCCAAAGCTGAGCGTGTTGATTAGTGAAGTGTCTACGTACCAGTGAACAAACGTTACCAAAGGGGATTGGTATGATTGGTGTGATTGGTTCCGGCCCTATAGTGGCCAAAGCCGATCCTCTTCTAGCCAGTTCGTCTGCTGCATCGTTGCCTCTGGATCCACTGTGTCCCTTTATCCATTGCAGGGTCACATTGTTGTTTTTACATACCTCATTTAATCGTTGATGGCATTCATATATTAGTCCCGAGTTCACCACATTGCATCTCAGGGCTTGGAGTACCGCCCTACTGTCGGTCAGTATTCTGATGGGGAAGTCATTAACCTTCCTAGCATCTATTGCTATGGCCGCTTGAATGATACCCATACATTCCGCCTGAATGACCGTGTTATAGGTACCCAGCGGTGTGCATATGTGAATATTGAGGTCTTCAGAGAAAGCTCCAGAACCTACACCTTCATTTGTTTTAGAACCATCGGTGAAAATTCTAAGCTCTTTTGGGCTTAATCCTTCCGGCTGGCTGTTTTCATTTAACTGTATCTTGTATTTCTTATCGAAAACAAATTGTTTAGGAATCCTATCGTATTTGGCTTGTAGGATAGGAATTTTTGAGTGAATTCTATCAATTATGCCTGTATGAGGGACACTATTCTTACTCCAAAGATTTAGGGTCTTGAGTCTGATGGCAGCTAAAGTCGCTTCTTGTTGTATATGTAGATGAAGCGGAGTTAGCTCCAGCATCGCTTCTAAGGCTGCTGTTGGCGTAGTTCTCATGCAGCCTGTGGCAGCCATACATGCCAGTCTCTGGTAGCGCTGAAGCTTTTTAATTATGGTGGCTTCATTTGTCTTGGTCCACCATACCAGAGCGCCGTATGTGATCATGGGCCAAATTACAGTTTTGTAAAGCCACAGTATGATTTTTGGCGTCAATCCCCATCTTTTGCCAATCATGTTTCTGCATTGCCAGAAAGTTATACTAGCTTTGTTGATTTTGTTTTCTATGTGTTTATTCCAGTTAAGTTTGCTGTCCAAGGTAAGACCTAAATATTTTACCTCAGAGGATAGCTGGAGTTTTGTGCTAAAAAGACTTGGAGGATGATAGTTATTCAGCTTTCGTTTTTGTGTGAACATAACTAAAACCGTTTTATTTGGATTGACGGTTAAGTCGTGTTCCCTGCACCATCTCTCCACTATACGGAGAGCCGCTTGGGTCAGGTCGCACACTATACTTGCTGTCTTTCCAGAGACCAGTATTGTCAGGTCATCAGCATAACCTACTGTATAGAAGTGATTGTCATTTAATTTGCTGATGAGTTCATTAATGACCATATTCCACAGGAGAGGTGAGAGAACCCCACCCTGTGGGCAGCCTTTCTTAATTTGGATTGGTTGAGATTCACCAGCAATCTTTATTATTCGTGTACTGAGCATGTAAACTATCCAGTCGATCAGTGCCGGTTCAACTTTATGTCTACCGAGTGCACCTTTTATGCTGGAGAAGTTCGTTCGGTCAAAAGCACCTTCTATATCTATGAAGGAACCTAGACATATTTCTTTGTTTTGGATGGCCTCTTCAATCTTTGTAATTACCTTATGAAGGGCCGATTCTGTTGATTTGCCTAGACTGTAGGCGTGTTGCTTGTCGTGTAGTGGTAAGTTCATTAGCGCCGACCCCCTTAATTCCCTTTCACACATCCTCTCCATCGTCTTTAGGAGAAAGGATGTGAGGCTAATGGGCCTGTAGGATTTAGGGTCAGTGTAGTCGCTCTTACCTGGTTTGGGTATGAATGTAACTTTCACTTCCCTCCATCCCCTAGGAACATATTTAAGAGCAAGACAGGCTCGCATTATGGCAGCAAGTCTGACTATTAGGGCTTTATCCCCCCACTGTAGGAGTGCCGGGAATATGCCGTCGGGTCCTGCCGCCTTATAGGGGAGGAAACTGTGAATGGCCCAATGGATTTTGTCCATCGTTACCACTCTCTGTGCTAAATTCCAGTCTTCTGCTGTTGATGTCAGTATGTCGCCATGCCGGTTTGCCTCCTGGGTTACGCAGCAACCTGGGAAGTGCGTTTCAATTAGGATGCGTTGGGCTTCATCCGGCGATGTTGAGTAGCTACCGTCGGGTTTCTTTAGAGACATGGATCCCGACGTGTTCTGTTTAGCTAGAATATTCCTAATCCTATTTGCTTGTTTGCAGGTTTCTATGTTGCCACAGAATTTACGCCACCCAATCGAGCGTCGATACCTGATACATTTTTTGTATTCAGACTTAGCTTTCTTATATAATAGCCAGTCTTCATCCATTGAGGTATTCATGGCCCTATTTAGAGCTTTTCTTACCTTCTTACGTTTTCTATCGAGTTCTTTACCCCACCACGGTTGTTTTACCTCGGCATGTCTTGGTGGAGTGATTTCTGGACATGATTCATGGTAGCTGTCTATCATGGCCTTAGTAACAGCTGCTACCTGTTCTTCTAGGAGCGACTGATCTGCTATACTATTTATCCCCTCAAAATCCGCTAGCAAAGACGTCAGCCTATTTAGGTATTTTGTTTTATCTGTCTTGCGGGGATTTCTCCATGGTGGTGTAGAGGGGATATCGACCTGTAGTGCGAAGCAGATCCATCTATGGTCTGAGCATGAGGCCTCTCTCGACACATGCCATCCCGTAATTAGTTTGGCTGCTCCTTCTGTTGCAAGTGTGAGGTCGATTATAGTGCGACAGCGTTTGTTTATGAAAGTAGGTTCAGAACCTATGTTTAAAATGGTTAGGTTAGTACTAAATAAATATTCAACTAAAACTTTACCTCGTTCATTTGGTTTTTCCATTCCCCAAAGGGGATGATGTGCGTTGGAGTCCGTCCCGATCACAACCTCTAGTCCGGTCCTCTCGCAGAAGTTCACCAGCCTGCTGAGGTCATGAGGGGGAGGAGTGTCTTCCTCCGGCATGTAGACCGAGGCGACGACTAATCTACTCTCCTGTGTGTACTGTATTGCTACAGCATACATGTCTCTAGAACAGAAATCTGTTAAAGGTTGTGCACAGATATCTTTAGTAGTGTAAATACACGCTCTAGGCTTGTCGTGTTCAGAGCTGTAGAATAACTTACCTTTTAGGTTGTTTAGGCCTTTAATTTTACCAGCCCCAACCCATGGCTCCTGGATTAAGGCTTGGTAGTTGTTATAGTAGGTCTGCTGTGTGGTCAATTATTTTACATATTACTAACATTACTCAGATATTGTCTGCAAAAGAATTTGATATGCTTAACTGCTTAATGTGGACCCAATGAAGTATTTGTTAGAAATGATTCTAGTAAAAGAAAATATATAAACAAAGTGAGAGTGTAGATCGATCTTAACTCATCTGAACTAATGATGATCGATTAAGATCACAGCAAAAACTTCCGAAAACTATCAAAGCCTATTGTGCAGAGATTTTTTTATTGATATAACGGTGGGAATCGAGCACACATTCGACCTGATAGTGAGTGGAGTCTGTGGTGCATAAACATCTACATCTATCAAAGATTACGAATCAATTTGCTGTTATGTTGTCAACTTGAATGAAAACCTTTGTTAGTAGTAAAAAGGGTCCCGGATTAGACAATCACCGTACAGAGCACAGCATTATTATGCTGCTATTTTAAGTTGGTATTAAATAAGAGCGGTCGAGCCGACCCATTCATATAGCAATATAACTGAGAATTTATCGTTATCGTCACGGGGATGCAAATGTACCAGATTGTCGCTCTTTGCCAGTCTGGATATTTTACAACTGTTTTTATACGTGATGATTATAATAACGCCCTCTGTCAGTGGTTATCCGCAATAATCGTCTACGAGACGATTTAGATCTTAGAGGATCGTTATTATGTTCGGTGTTATTTTTTAGAATATTTATTAAAGATATAGGTTCCTGTTTCACGCACTCCTGAATTCTTTATGCTGATGAAATGAACATATTTTGCCACATCTCATAAACTTCTGACTGCCTTGGTCTCTAGCGGGATCTCCATGAACTTGATGTGTCCAAGTGTTTTACCTGCAAACCTAATCCCATTGTGTTTCACTGAATAATCACAAGACAATGTTATGAGAGAAAACAATTAGTAAGAGTTCTTGGTATGAGTTTCAATTCTCTTACTCTTTGATGCACACATTAACAATGTCACTTAAAAAGCCAATATAGCAATTCGATTTGTTCTGAAATTTTCCATTAATTTTCAATATACTAAAACATAATTAAGATACTTTGGTGCGCTATTATATACGCAGTCGTTTGAAGTACCTATGCTTCACAAGTACGGAACACAAATTATAATACTTATATAGGATTGAGCAAGTACAAAAATGTTCTTTACATTTTCTACAATATAGGAATCGACTTCACACTGATAGCTATAAATAAGACCATGGTGTAAAAAAAATCATATTCTTCTACGAACGGAGATGCATAGTAGATATTACATATCATTTGAATTTTCGATTGGCACTGCTGGCTGTCCGGAACTGCTAAGAAAGTTGTTGTCAACAAGGGCTGCTAAGAGATATTTAGAAAACCTCGCTTATTCCATGTGCTTAAGACAGAGGAGGATAGAGCGCAAAGAGTTATCCGTTTTCAAGGAGCAGTCACAATATCATTATACCTAATAGCACACTTGCGGATCGGATGGGACTTTTTTACATCTTGATTTATACAATCGTATAGTGTATACATGCCTATATCCCTACAACTTAATAAAAGAGAGCCGTATGCTCCCTAGCTCATGCACCGTTAACACGTAGTTATGACGTACGTGACTATTCTCGTAACCGCGTCAATTTAGTGAAGCCTTTACAGAAATTTTAACACGTGTATTTTAAAAATGACTGTTTTTATATTATAGAACGTGCGTGACAAAATAAGCCCGCAAACCAACTTTCGGTAAATGGCCGCACAATCTGCACATAATTATACACAAGAAAACATATGTGCGTACTCGTAGTCACAATTGAACGGTAAGTTCGTTTTTCACCCTAGTTTTATTAAAAAAACAAGCCATTTTACCTCCTCAGGGTTTGGATTTTCCAAAATGTCACGTTTCAAATCAGTCGCGGGTATTGTTTTGGAGATCTCGTGATCAGTGAAATACCACTGACTCACAGTGGTATTTCAGTTATGTATAATATAGATATTTGGAGGAAATCTTATGTATCAGTTTTAATATGCCAATAGAGCCACATTGCAGCTTTTTTTTTTTATAGGAGAGGGGGCAAACGAGCATGAGGCCCACCTGATGGTAAGTGACTACCGCCGCCCATGAACAACCGCAACACCAGGGCAAATGCGTTGCCGGCCTTTTAGAAAGGAGTTCTTTTCTTGAAGGTCCCTAAGTCGTATCGGTCCGGAAAAATCGCTGATGGTAATCGATTCCACAAGGAAGTCGTGCGAGGAAGAAAACATCGTCTAAATCGCACAGTGGTGGACCGCCAATCATCCAGATGGTGTGGATGGTATCGGGAGTTCTGCCGCGATATGCGTTCGTGAAATTTGGCGGCTGAGATTAATCCGAACAATTCCTCAGAGCACAGAGAGAGTAGATGCGAAAGAAAATGGACCTGGACACGAAGTTTAACGGAATTATACTTCTTTTTAAGTGTGCTGGTGTTTACATCCCGAGTTGCCGAAGCCGCAGCCCAGGCTTGGTAACACTCCTGCTTACTGCGTAATGCAGTCTTACAGGAGCGACCAAACCAAGGCTGAGATCTGCCTCCGATGGGTACAACAGATGATGGAATAGTTCCATTCCCTGTAGCACCACGTCAGTGACAGAGTCAGCAACAGCGCTGGGATCATCGAGCCTAAAGCAAACCCGACCCCATGGGTAGGATGTAAAGAAAGACCGCATTCCGTCCCAATCCGCCAACCTGTAATGCCAAACACGGCGGCAACCTGCAGAACGCAACCGCGAGGGGAGCGTGAGTAGCACCACACTCCGGATCAGACAATGGTCCGAAGAGCCGAGAGGGGCATCGACGGAAACCTGATATCCGTCCGGATGAGAGGTCAGCAGAAGGTCCAGCAGGGAAGGTGTATGATCCTCCACATCAGGAATCCGCGTGGGCGAAGTAACCAGTTGTGTCAGATCATATGCCAAGGCAAATAGATCTACCCGCATTATCGGTTAAAAGTGAACCGAGCCGAACCGAGCGAGTGAATTATCACGATCTCTGCGGATGGGACCTGTTGTAGCAAGGAATCTGTACCGATTTGGACGTGGTCGATGAGTCGGTCTGTTACGGCATTACCGCTATGGGACCTATAGTGGCACCCGTCGACGCGCGGATGGTCGTCGCTGTCTACGCGTAGCCAAAGGATGGACAGGTCCGAACCTTCAAGACTGCTGAGGCGTCGAGAACAGATGTCCTCTGTGACATACACGCAAACTCCAGCCCGAGGCACAAAGGAGTGCTCCAATTTGTACCCCGGGTAGGAGAGATACGAAGTATCAGCCGCAGAGGACATCTGCGTCTCGATCAGAAAGAGCAAGGCCGGCTTCGCCGTCTCGAGATGTTAGTGGACGGCGTTTAAGTTCGAGTGAAGTCCCCTGATGTTGCAGAAATTCACGGATAACGTGGCAGGGGTCGCCTTGGTATTGTTGCTCAGTTTGCCCCGCGGAGTTATGTTTTTGAGCGGAATTTTGCCCCCATCCCCCCCAAGAATACGTGGGGCAGCCTGAGCACCCACGCTCACGACTGGAGTAACATGGTCGTGGATGCTCAGCGAGGGATCCTCCAGGGGTGCTGGTATCCTTTCGTGTAATTCCGCTACCATGTTGATAGGGGAGGGGGAAAAGGGCCTCCGGCCACCTGCACTCACCAGACGAAACGCAGAAGCAGAGCTTGTACTTCACGCCGGTATTCTGTGAGGTCGTGGTACCAACCTGGCTCGAGCCGGCCCATACGTGCAACAGCAAAAACTGCCGCGTGGCTTTACCACCGTTAGCTATATTACACTGCAGCTATATTATAGTTGGAGCACGAATGGGTTGACCCGCCTAAATCTTAACGTCTTTTTATAGTTTATCTTTTCAGATACCGATCGGTCTAAATAATAAAGAATTTTTGGATATTCTCACGGAATTGAGAATAAAGAAGATTTACCTTTTCGTTTTAAAGGAGAATGGGATTTTTGGGCCTGAAGTTAACTAATTGGTTTAAACTTTAAATAATTGGCCATATTTTTTAAAGTGAAATACAAAAAAGTAGCTCTTTTTACAATCTGGAGTTTGAAAAAACAATAAAATAAGAAATAGGTTAGAAAATCGATTGTAATGTATTCTTTATGGCAATAAATCTATTACCATAAAGAATACACTAGTGAAATTCTCGTTTGTGAACGTTATCTTCCAATAGAGGACTTCTCATTTTGAAACTTGACAGTTCAAACTTCAAACTATTTACTTAAAAGAAAAAGACTGATTTTAGATTCAATTTGTAACGAGCGCAATATAATCGATTCTCGATTAAATTGACCATTTATAAAATCTATTTTCGATTATTTGTTGTTGTTGTTTTAACTTTCGTTAATCGTTTCACCATTTCGTTTCCTTATTAACCACAGCATTTTTGGTGATTTTATACTGATCCTGCTTTTATATCTTTAAGTGATTATAGTGAAAACTAGCCTGTTAAAGTGTAATAACAGTGAAAAATCACCTGTTACAGTGCAGGTAACAGATAATCTCACTTTTCTTTTACTTATGCTACAATAACTCAGCTCCTAGATTGACAAATCTTACCAGGTTTTCAGCTATGAAATGTTTATATATACGCTTTAGAATGGTCATACTTTCATCTTGTTAACACTTGGGCCCAAGAACGTCTCCTTCTCCTTTGCTTTATTTCCGTAAAACTTTTATTATGATAAACTTCAAATTTGGAATATAAGTTGGTAGGTAATTATAATCATTAATAACTGTTTTCTGATATTATAGAAAATTCCCACGGGATAATGAATAAGTAGGTATCGTTTCGCTTTAAAATTGCTTTATTTTCCGTATAACTATAATTATGAGAGACATCAAATTTAGCATGTACTCGAAAGTAGGCGCGGAGATTATTATATTACATTACTATATATTATGTACTTATAGTTTATAGGCACACGGGTAGACTGTGTCAAGTTACAGCTTACACTGAATAGTATACATAATATCCTAAAAATATATAGTTCCTTAGGGAGCAACTGTAAACAAAATTGCTGTAATTTCCATTTCCACCCAAGCGAAGCCGCGGGTGGTCGCTAGTTTTAATTTAATCTTTTAACAAAATTACAAAAAAGAGGATACCTGTGCAGCTTTTTCCCCGTTTCTACTCTTGACAGGGGAACCTCATTTCGATGCGGTAGTAGATTTTAAGAAAATTACATTTTACAAATGAAATTTTAATCTCGTGCGTCTTAGAAGTATATTTAATATTTCATTACATTAAAAAGGTTCGGCCGCGGTAATGCAGGTTGCAGATTCGATTCCCGGAGTATGTACTGGCATGGCCAAAATCATCGGGGTATGGATATTTGTTAATATACAATTTAAGAATATAAAACTCCTCAACAATACAGGATAAACTCGTAATAGCTGGTAAGGATTTATTCCAATGAAAAACTTTAGCAAAACGCTTCAATAACAAAAAATATTTAGCAACCTTCATAGCAAGCGTGGCAGCAATGCCAAATATCTCCATGAGGAAATCCATGGTTGAGGTTTATCTTCAGCAGTGGTCACTTAGTAGGTCGTAATAGTAGCGGTAACGGTAACGGCGGTATTTATTGCGACGGATGACAATATAATATTGTAGTGGCGGCGTAGTAATATTCACTACACCATATCGTCCTATGAGTGTCGTATATAAGTGGCAGAAGGAAACAAATGAGGATATGGACAGTAATGGCTTCCTAATAACAACTACAAAATAAAAACTGTGCTTGTCAACCCGCCTGCCAAGCGTGGCAACTATGGCAAATATCTCACCTATACGGCAATCTATGGGAAGGTCTATGGTTTAGTAATGGACTGAGATACAAGAATGAAAACTTATGATGGGCAAGGATGTCTTCTCATAACTTTTTTTGGTTAAGAAATGAACTGTAACCTTCCATTGGCAAGAAACATAAATTACGGAGAAGTATCACCACGTGTATTAATCAATAAATCAATGTATTCTTTATTGTATACCAATACACATTAAAACGAAAACAAAATTAAATAAAACTACATTTTTTTTGGATTTTATCGCGTTCAATTAACTTATTTTATATTCCCCACGTTTCGGTTGATTTCCAGCAACCATGGTCACGGGGGACTGAGGTGACTGGAGTCCGATGTCAGAGTTAACCCGGAGTACCTTCAGCTTTTTAATTATCAATTTTGGTCCGATCTACGCAGAATGAACTTACTGTGTCTTGGAGTATTGCAGTGTTATGCTTGGGATTACTTTTAATTTTATGAATTATAGGATCCCAAGCAGTTCGTAGTACCCAGCCTCCGTCGAGAATATAAAATAAGTTAATTAAACGCTATAAAATCCGTAAAAAAGTAGTTTTATTCAATGTGTAGTGTTCGCGTAAATGTAAGAAATCAAAATTAAATAAATTAGAATGTACATTAGGCGGTCTTGTCGCTCGGAAAGCGATTTAATCTAGACAACCTTTTAGCGCAAAGAACTGTTGTTTACAACGAATTACGAATAGGGAAGGTGTACATAAATTAGAGAAATAAGTAAAAGTAAAAATATATATAAAAACACAGTATTAAATTACCGAAGCTCGATTAAATTACAAAATAGTTCAGTAATTTTATTTGGAACAAGACTTACACGAGCCCTGCGAGTCCGGCAACGCGTGAGCTATAACCCAATAATCGAAATTGAATTAGTTACGGGGCCGAACCAAACGTGGCATTGATCTACGATGGATCGTACACGTAAACGACATTAGTTTTTCGCATAGGCAGCGTTAAGTAGAGACACGTTTCAGACAATAGAAAAAGGCACTGGCTGGATAGAAATAAGGTTGAGCTAAGAGTAATAGGTGTTCTGTAAGTGTGGTTGTTTAACTATTGGGAACAGTCTTCAAGTTATTACATACATGTATTGGAACCGTGGTTGACTATGTTTGACGTTTGATTACGCTGTTCTTTGTAAACATATCAGTAGCGATTATAAACGGATGTCTTTGTTATATTTTTTTATACATAAACATAACACATGAATTAAGTTCAACGATTACAGAAACGATTTCTAACAATGTTTATTTAGTGACCCGTCACTGGAATTACGAGGATACCACTGAAATATTCTAATTAAAGAGAAAAAAAAACATGCATGGGTTTCCTCGTGAGAGAACACTCAGTTGGAACGAAGTTCCTTTCGTAGTATATTATTATTGATAAACGTATTATATTATTCATTAACAAATACAAATAAATAAATTACTAACGTCACACTACTACTAGTCACACACTAATGAATCGTCATTTAAAATAAAATAATATTTCTTTAATTAGGGAGATGGATATTATTCCATCTCGCTTCCTTATAGCCGCCAAGGCGGACTACACCACATCAGAAAGGGTCGTGACGGAAAAATCTTACACTATTTCTCGCCTAGCCCCCATCCGGCAAATTCGTACCACCCCATATGGAGCTTCGTTCTAAAGATTTCCTGTATTATAAGACCGCGAAATAGTGCGGTCTCAGTGTCAGCCGTTGATAATTACGGTACTAATTTTAAATCCGGCCCACATCTCATATCAATTTGTGTCTCTTATATTGTAAAATCATAAAAATATTTAAGCCCTGAGAAAACTATATTTATTTTAACAAAAAACGCCTACATTGTTTGACGACAATTTATCAGGAGCTTTTTTATAATATTAATCAAATAATTAAAGAATGCTTCATTTCTTTTATTCAAGGTTACTTATAAAAATCTGGAAAAAACGTAAAAGCGCCTATTAAAAAAAAGAACTACAGATTGTATGCAGACATTCATTCTTCCAAATAGATTTATGGCGTTGAAAGAAGTTTCGCGGAAATATGCGAACTGATAATATAAAGTCAATGGTGCCCTGACTGCGTTAGTCAAAAGGCAAGGCGTAGCGAAGAGTGCACGCCTTGCAATACATAACGCAGTGTTGGTACCGACTTTGTTATATGGCAGCGAAACCTGGGTATGCCAGAAGAAGCATAAAAGTAAGTTGAATGCAGTGGAGATGCGATCTCTTCGTAAAATGTGCGGCGTTACTATGGCCGACCGAAAGCGAAACGAAGAGATTCGCAATATGGCAGGTTTGAAAGATGACCTTATCACAAAAATTGATAAGGGCGTGCTTCGGTGGTTTGGGCACGTTGAGCGAATGAGTGAAGACCGAATGGTGAAGAAAATATATAGCGCGAAAGTTAATATTAAAAGGTGTCGAGGTAGACCGAGACTAACTTTCGAAGACCATGTGAGCAAATTGCTCGAAGAGGGTAGGGTCAAGAGTACTCGGATACCTAGACGTGTATGTATGAAGAAGATAATGAATCTGAAAGAAGCGAAAGAGATATGTAAGGATCGTGACACTTGGCGATCTGTTCTCTCTGGCTACCCCGTCAGGGATTGTGCGTGAAGATAAGTAAGTAAGATAATATAAAATAGGAAATTGGACAGCAAATGTGAACTTTTGCGAAGTCTGTGGCACTGCGCTACGATACTTTTTAGTTAAAAGTGTTCTTAAAAATTAAAGCCCAAAACTTTTAATAAAATCAAAACTGCATTTTGTATCAAGACAAATTTTCTTATTGAAATTAAGTCAGCTAAATGTTGCCCCCTACAAGTCAATTGGTGCAGGTTGTTCAGGACGGTGATTTGTGGAATCTTTAGGGGGAGGCCAATGTTCTGTAGTGGACATGTGAAGGATTGTATTGAATGAATGAATAAATGAAGCACTGATGACTAACGTCATAAGTTGGGATTACTGATTTTTTTAATACCTAATTCATTTCAATAAACGATTAATTACCAAGCTGTTTGCAGTGTGATAGTGTTGTAAGAAAACCATCAGCCCATTTTGTCCGTGAGTGTCGTAAGAGGTGACCATTGGAAAGAAAATAAAATCTTATGGCTTTCTATAGATCGGTATAACCACCTAGTGTAAAGGCCGGCGATTGTCAGCAGGTGTGAAACGTCTGGTACTGCCAGCAAGCGCAAATCAATGCAAATTCTCTCTACAAAGCTGCACGCAAATTTGTCAGCGCCGTACGCGCCGCATTTACTGATGGCCTCGCACGCTTGCACGTATGCGCCGTACGCGCCGAACGCAAATCTTTTGTATTGCCAACAACTTTTGCAGTTTTCTTCCAACCACTGCACTGGTCAGAGGAACAAGAAAATAAAATACGAAGAAAAAGAAGATTCTGCTTTCACAATATTAATTAAAAAGGCAGTTGTATGGAGAATATTAAACTTTATTTAAAGAATTATTAGATGACGATAACCGATTTTTCACTATTTGGATTTGACATACAAAAATTAGAATTGATATATATATATAAAAGGTTTTAGTATATATATAAAACCTTTATAAAATATATTTCGAAACAAAAGTCGAAACCACCAGTTTTAGTGGAAAATCCACTAAGTTGATAACATTATAGACAACACGGTATCAGCACGCGCCGGACGCTCTTAGTTATATGACGTCATCAGCATGCCTCCTTCAATATTCGGATACCTACCTCATTTTATAAAATACGGCGCGTACGGTGCGGCTGCAATGTGCGAGGTTTCATATTGAGTTCATACAACGATTCCTAAAATACGGCGCGCACAGCGCGAACGGTGCTGGCAAGTGTGAATTCAGCTTAATAGACTGATGAAAATTTGGTGATATAATGTACTTAATTCATATTTGGCCACGCTGTCGTCGCGCCAGAAGCAAAACACATCGAAGCCTAAATCGTGCCATCAAAGTTCCACAGTAAAAACTAGTATATATAGAATAGCTCCAAAATAACACTCAGAGCGTTGGCCGCTCCCCGGGCAGAACAGTAGATCCGGGCGGTAGATCTCCATTTTACTTTGTGGTGACCCAGATGTGATGTGAAAACGACGCAACCAACAACCTTCGGAAACTTCAACTTCAAGCTTTCGTAATCATCTTCAAGTACCCCATCCATTTGCTCCCGAGCAGATATTGTCTGCAGTTTTCAGATTCTGCAAACCATCTAGCGTTACAAGGTTCATCGCAGCACTAGAATAATTCTTCCTGTTCCTTCAAGCTACTCTCTGCTCTACAGTGTTCGGCACGGCCCTGAGTCTTACTGCTCGCCTCTGTTTCACGGCACTCTCGCAGATTACTTGCCTTATTTCCGACTCACAGCAGACTACAAGCCAATCTCTGATACTTGCACATTCGTTGACAACTAAGACTGTACCACCATCTTGCCCGGCGGGAGATCACCCCTGTTCCTTCCACGGTTACACATACATTAGTTAAACTTTAAAATAAGGTAAAAGTAAGTATTAAGCCTTTTGCTGTCCCGTGTACTTCATACAGTTCATAGCTATTGTCTTACTATTGTGTGTGAAAATCGTACAGTGAAGATATTATGTCTATTCGTGTATACTATGAGTACGTATCAATCTTGTAATTTATTTTCATGTTTATGAACAACGTGTTCCAAGAGTACAATTAAAAACAGTTGTTTTAGCGGCAGGTATGTTGAGATCGCAAGGTGACATTTACTGTTTAGTAAGCGTTTTAGTGTCGAGTAAAATGTCATAACAAACTCGGAGTTTCTTTTTTGAGTCTATATCTATGTTATACAAATATATACCTTAGTGCTTAAATCGCTATACACCTATGCATATAAATAAAATTGAAGCTTATATTTATAATATAAAAATAACTGACTTCTACTAAGCTCAGGGGGTTATTTGTAAGCTTTTAAGACTTAAATAACCATTTTTCAAATTTTTGTCTGTCGGACTGACTGGTCTAATAGACTGGTCTCAATAACGCCACATGAATAAATACTATTCAGACAAAGCCGGGGCGGGTCGTTAGCTTAAAATAAAAGTGTGTAAATACAACATGTTTACAGAAAAAAGCAAAATAATAACCAAGTTGAAATATTGTATTAATACAAAAATGTTTCTCAAAACTTACATAAATCTTAAAAAAGATTATTGTGTCTCCAGAACACAAGATATTACCATATTTATGAGTTTATGAAGTACAAACATGAATATATTAGGATTTCTTACGTGTTATACTGGACTGGTAGATAATACCATAGGGCATTAAGTCCGCCTTTTGTAACCTCTAGTTGAAGGTGTTTGAAATAAAGAAAGAACAAATAATAAAACATTTTTTTTATATAATATGATAAGGTGACAAGTGAGCACACAGTCCACCTGATGGTGGTTGCTGTTGCCCATAGACATCTACACCAATCGTCGATTATGAATCAAAATGCAGCTGCGTTGTCACCCGTGAGGACTAAGATGGAATGCCTCGTTTCCAGTAAAAAGGGCCTCCGGTTCCTCACCATACGAAACACAGCAGCTTTTAACTGCTATTTTACGCTGGTATTCGTGGGTAGTTGGCTAAACAACACGTTTATATTTTGCTCTTATTTAAATTTTAAAGTTTAATGTTTTCTGTTATATTTGTGTAATTTTCTTGATAAATTATAATGAATAATTAGTACCACCCACCTCATGAGTGTTTTTCCAAGTTCATATACTTGTACATAATAGCATATATCATAACTGGCACAATCTTTTATTTTCTCTTTATTAGTGTCAATTTATAACGTAAATGGAGTCTTCAATCAAGGAGAGCATGGCCGACCTAATGGAGGTATTCCATAAGAGAATGACTAACTTTGAAGAACAGTTACGTAAATCTCCCCATTCAATATCCAACACGGCATCACTTGCTGCAGAGTTCACCTCATTCAAGGCTTTTGTGGTCCAAGCACTGAGCAGTCTACAGCAGCAAATGGAGCTCCTGGCTCATACTGTTGATCAGTTGGAAGTAAGGAGTCGCAGGAAAATGCTTTTATTTCATGGTGTACCAGAGACCTCAAAAGAAGATACTGCACTGGTTGTCACAAGAGTTCTTAATGATCAGCTGAAGATACGTGACTGCTCAACCAGTGATATACGAAGGTGCCATCGGATGGGTCGTAAAGCTACCCCAAACAGACCACGACCTATTCTTGTAAAGTTTCAAAACCTGATATTACGTGATAAAATATGGTAGTCCAAGACTCAGCTTAAGGGATCAGGTGTCACAGTCTCTGAATTTCTTATTAAATCAAGACACGATGCATTCATGGCTGCTCGAGATAAGTTTGGAATTTCGAATTGCTGGACTAAGGATGGATCTGTTTATATTCTCAGGCCTAATGGTTCTCGCCTTCGGGTCCTTACAGTGAGCGAAGTTCATAAGACTGACCAATGCCAAGATGCCTCAGCTAAAGTGATTGAAAAGAAACCAGCATCCACAAAGACCAAGAGAGGGGCCACAGTTAAGAAATGATTGTGATTGTGCTTTATTACTTTATCCCTTTTTTAATGTACTTAGTATATGCAATTTTTATTCTAAACTTTAATTTAAATAAGTCTCGCTGCAATTAATTTACGCTATTTTAAGCTAGGTAATTTTATTCTGATTAGCACGTTATTGATGACTTTTGCGTTGACCCGATTACGTGTAGCAATTGTTTCATATATAAATAATATTTTGTTTATTAGTTGCTACGCTTTTAATCTTGTGCGGGTAAAAGTGAATTAATTTTTTGACAATATACATTTTATGTTCACGCATAGCTTACTGTATATAAACTCGTGCTGGGTGTTGTTTCTATTTTTCCACAGATTATTAAACATGTAGCAGCTATTTTTAATTTTTATTCTTTATTTCGTTAGTTTTAGTTAGTGTCGCATCGGCTACAAGTCTTTCAGCCAAAAATTGTAGTACACTGACAACTTTAATATTTTAAACTTTGTCAAGATGTATTAAAATAGTCATATATAATATTAAAATAGTTTGTAAGTAGTGTATTTGTGTAGCGATATTACCTAAATTTTATTTTTTTCCTCATTTTGTTTATTTTGAATTCCTGTTTTTTTTTTTTTTTAAATTCTGTTATAACTTGTAATAACACTCGACTGGTGGGTGGGCATGATTGCCTTGTTGTAAGAAGTACATTTAATTTAGTAGTTAATTTTATTTTAATAATTTGGACTTTTAATTTAAATATATTTAAGTATATATTGTAATGGCTATTAATGATATAAGTGGCGATAGTGAGATGTTTTTCACTGCTGATGATGACAGTTCTTGTTCTATGGTAAGTGATAGTGGAAGTTCTATTTCCACTCCTCTCGCAGAGTTTCTTGTTTCGCAGTTTTCTGATGTACCTAACAACTTCAACGTTGTTCATATAAATGCACAGAGCATTCCGGCCCACTTCCCCGATATGCTGACAACTTTTACTTCTAAAAATATACATGCTGTTCTTATTTCTGAATCGTGGCTGAAGCCCTGTCTTCCTTCTACCTGTTACAATCTTCCTGGCTTCCAATTAATACGAAACGATCGCTCGGTAGGTGGCGGTGGAGGTGTCGCCATCTATCTACGTTCACACATTCCTTTCACTATTGTCGATGTATCTGCACAACCACCGACGCCTGATGCCGGTGAGCATATTTTTATTGAAGTCATACTATCTCACTCTAAAGTTCTTCTTGGTGTTTATTACTGCCCTTCTATGCGTATTGACTTCTTCAACTCATTCCAAAATATCTTAGATAAACTTACTCCCTCCTATTCACATACGATTATAATGGGCGACTTTAACACTTGCTTACTTAAACAGGATGCCAGGGCTTCTTCTCTTAAGTCAATTTTATATTCTAGTAATCTCTCTATTTTACCGTTAAATGCCACGCATCATTTTCCAAACTCGATGCCGTCTCTCCTTGACCTTATTTTTGTTTCCTCTTGTAACTTTGTCACGAAGCACGGTCAATATACTGCCGATGCATTTTCATTTCATGACCTAATCTTTCTATCTTATAAAACTCGATCTCCCAAATTTAAACCAAAAATGTTACTGCAGCGTAATTTTGGTGGCATGGATATAGACAGTCTTCGTAAGGATGCGTTGCTTTGGGACTGGTCAAATCTTTATAGCGCAGATAATCTGGATAATAAGGTCTCAATCTTTACTTCTGCCCTTATAAAAATCTTTGATGTGCATGCACCTGCACGCGTAGTCAAAATTAAACATCGTCCATCACCTTGGCTTACTGATGATATTAAATCTATAATCAATAAAAAAGCGATAGCTAAAGCTAAGTTTAAACGTAAGCCGAATGCGTTTAATAGGGAAAAATATATTAACATTCGCAATCATTGCAATAAGGTGTGTAGGGATGCTCAACGCCTTCATATTCATAAGTCAGTCGAAAATTGTGATACGGCAAAGGCCTGGAAATTTCTTAAATCATTGGGTGTTGGGAAATCTAAGAATAGTCCAACGTCAAAAGATTTAAACGTTAATGGTTTAAATAAACATTTCTCTTCTTCGTCCTGTTTAGATAACACTACTAAGGCTAATACACTAACATATCTTTCAACTATTCCCACTCCCTATCATTCTTCTTTTGTTTTCAAACCATTCTCTGCTTGTGACGTTAAGAAGAGCGTTTTATCTATTACTTCCAATGCAGTGGGAAGTGACTGTGTCAGTCGTAACATGATTCTTCCCATTCTCGATATTATTCTTCCTATTATTTGTCATATCCTTAACTTCTCCATTTCCACAAGTAGTTTTCCATCATCTTGGAAAAATGCTGAAATTGTTCCTATTCCAAAAAAAAGTAATCCTACATCCTTTTCTGAATATCGTCCTATCTCTTTACTGCCCTTCTTATCTAAAGTCCTTGAACGCCTTGTTTACACCCAATTAAACAGTTTTCTTTGTGCGAATGCTCTTCTTAATCCTTTACAGTCAGGATTTCGACCTGGACACAGTACTACCACAGCATTGGTGAACATCACCGATGATATCCGATTAGGAATGGAAAACGGTGAAGTGACTGTTCTTTGTTTATTAGATTTCAGTAATGCTTTTAATACCGTTGACCATGATGTCCTACTCGGCATAATGCGCTCTCTTAACGTATCTTCAACAGCGATTGGTTGGTTTCAGAGTTACCTGTCTGGTCGCCAGCAACGAATACGTATCGACGATACATTATCATCTTGGTGTAACGTACGTGTTGGTGTACCACAGGGAGGCGTTTTATCTCCATTACTTTTTGCAGTTTTTATAAACTCAATATCCAATAATTTAACTTCTTCCTACCACCTTTATGCAGATGATCTACAAATATATAAAAAAGCTTGTCCCAACGATCTCATCAATGCTATCAATGTCGTTAATGCAGATCTCGATCGAATTCTTGAGTGGAGTAATGCATACGGCCTTCACGTTAACCCAGCAAAATCGCAAGCCATTATCATGGGCAGCGCGCAAATGTTGGCTAAGTCGAGCCTAGATTACCTGCCTCTAGTATTTGGTAAAACTATTATTCCTTACGCAGATTCAGTAAAGAACTTAGGTATCCACATAGATAAGAATCTGTCGTGGGGACAGCACATCAAAGAAATTAATCGCAAAGTTTATGCCTCTGCAGCCTCCTTGCGTAGATTACGTAACTTTCTTCCCATTTCCACCAAAACTATGCTTGCCAAGTCCCTTCTCTTCCCTATTTTTGACTACGCAGACGTCAGCTATCTAGATCTCACCGAAGCTCACCTCGATAAACTTGAGCGAATTCAGAATTTTTGCATAAGGTTTATATTTGGATTGCGCAAATATGACCATGTATCTTTTTTTCGTACTAAGCTCAAGTGGTTGCCAATATTCTCTATAGTGTTCTCTTTAATCCTTCTTACCCCTCTTACCTCAAAAATCGTTTTGAGTTTCTTCACGATTCCCATTCGCGTAACTTGAGATCAGCAGAGAGTTTGAAGTTGAATTTGCCACTATACACTAGAAAATTTATGAACAAGTCTTTTACTGTACAGGCCGTTCATTTATGGAATGAACTCCCATTGTCAGTAAAACGTGCACCATCCCTACCGGTATTTAAAAAACTAGTTAAAAATCACTACTTCGCACTTTAAATCATAACTTCACTTCCACATTAGCCATTAAATAATATATCATATGTATCATATCAATTTAATTTAATTAATTAAATAATTCTATATATATATATATATATATATATATATATATATATATATATATATATATATATATATATATATATATATATATTGTATGTATATATGTTTATAGTATGTGTATGTATAGTATGTATATGTGTTTATTCTTTTTTATCTCTTTTTTTCTCTAACACACCAATTTGCCCTGCCCTTGTCATATTCGTGCAATCCTGTCCATTCATTGGTTGTCTGGAAGAAATTGCTATCAGCAATGAGACCGCCCATTGCATACTTCTTTTATATATAGAATTTCTGTCATTTATGTATGGTGTGCAATAAAGAATATTAAATAAATAAAAATAAAGTATTCTGTGAGGGCGTGGTCCTTCCCCGGTCGAGCCGACCATTCGTACTACAACTATACTATTAATATAGCCGCAGCATGGCGCTACCACGCACGAAAAATAAAACATTTTTTACAATCTCTATGGGCCATTGGGGTTAAATTAATTTTCACCGCCCCAATGCTGTGCGACAGAATAAATAATAGCACTAACTGTACTCCGTAATAATATATCAATGTCGCTTCACACTACCGGCGACCATTGTTAACTCAACCGCAACGTTGAGGGGGAAGGTAATGCAAATTGAATAAATCAGTATGTTCGAATAAAAAAAAAATGTTCTTGTATTATAAGCTATTATGCAATATAGTGTGGGTCGGACAACCCATCAATTAATGTGGGGTAAATTGACCGAAACTAGTTTTACGGATTTTATCGCTATATACATATAATTATTTATACTCCCGACTTTCTCCCGTGACCTTGGATGAAGGTGGAGTTAATAAAACGCAATAAAATCCGTGAAACTAGTTTAATTCAATGTATTTTGTTCGCGAAAGAAATCATTATTCATCAGCCCATTTTTCCCGTGGGTGTCGTAAGAGGCGACTATAGGAAATACCAGAAACGTCTTGTTTCTCGATAGGTGGTTGTACCATATTGATTACAGCATCTTAATTTTTTACGTGGCAGAGTAAAGCTATTGTTATATTATGGTTGTAGCACGAATGGCTCGGCTCGACCGGGGTAGGACTACGTTCTCACAGAACACCAACGTGAAATAGCAGCTTAATGCTGTTGTGTTTCGTATGGTGAGTGTAGAGAACCCGAAACCCATTTTACTGGAAAAGAGGCATTCCACCTTCATCCTCACGGTTGATAACGCATCTGGATTTTGATTCGCAAAGAGGATAGATGTAAATATCTATGGGCCACAGTAACCACTTACATCAAGTAGACTGTGTGCTTGCTTGTCACTCTTATCGTATAAGAAAATATTCTGAAAAATACTCACAACGGTGACGGGCATCAGCTTCAAATGTGCGAGACATTTGATACTGCTATTGTTGATCCTCCTTCGAAGCATGACGATGGAAAAGCCTCAATGCTGTATTATGTCATCTAATTCGCACGCGGAGACAAGTGGGGGTGCATGAATAGTCTGCGCGGCTGACCAGTGTCCTCAGTGTGACCGTGAAGGCATGACTCGCCTAAATGCATTTCTGGATCTATATTAAATAATTAAAAACGCATACGTTATGCAAATTGTAGCTAATAGCTTTTTATAAGTTTGTTAATAATTATTGAATGTTACGGTTGTTCCCCTTATATTGGGAAACCTCGCTGGGGCTGTGACATCCTTCTTGTTATTTTATTTCCAAACTTAAAATGGAAGGATTTGGTATTAAATGAAATATATATATATAAATAAATAAATATACATTAAACTCGCAAGTGAAATCGGTCTATAAAGGGTACATATCCCATACCACTCCCGCCGGACTCGCCGCCATTCGTGCCAGGGAAGTACTTGCTGTTCTCCTGATCCTGAAAGGCGTCGAACCCGCGACCTGTTAATTTTATTTTAATTGCTCTTTCTTTTTATTAGTCAGCTTAGTTTTTTTCTAAGAAGTATTTATATTAGTCTTTTTATAAGTAGTATTATTAAATATATTGTTGAAATCAATGGATGAATGTGGTATACGAGGTCCTATAAACAATTGGCTAGGTAATTATTTGCAAAATAGGAAAATAGTGACAGTTATTAAAAATATATTTGGAAAAGAGGAAAATGTAAAGTCAGTTGTTCCTACTGGATCCGTTTACGGACCAGTGGACTATATAATGCACGTCAACAGTATATTTAATGTAATCGAACTCTGTGCTGTTTATATGTATGCGGATGACATGCGCATCCTTTATGCTGACAAAAATCAACATGACAGAGAAGAAGATACGAAGTGATTTTAACAACATACTACGTGATCTCATGATAATGGAATTATTATTAACACAGCAAAAACTAAAGGAATGCATATGTCATCACCGCATAATATTAAAAATGCAAAAGAATATAAGATAGTCGGTCACTCATACCAATGTATAAACGAAAATATGCTTAATTGTAAATATGCAATTATAGAATTGGTAAAATATTTCAAATATCCAGGCGTAACAATAGATAGAAATATGAACTGGGGTAGCCATGTAGAACAGGTGTGTAATAAATTAAGAGGCATATTAAGTAAATTCCATTTTTTGAAGACAGTAACATCTAAAGTCGTACAGTATGTTGTTTATTACGCATTACGCATATGGAAGGACTTTTAAAACATATACTATTCTACTATTACTAGACTATTAAAGCAATTTCAAATTAGATATATGAATATATTGCCTAACCCAGAAGCTAAAATTAAATTTAGGGATAATTATGAGCAGCTCTTCCAGGAGTGTAATTTAACACCGATTTACGAGCAATTTAAAAGGTATAATATAAAATAGCATAACAATATAAGCAGGAGTGCTACCGGGCCTGGGCTGACGCATCAACGTCTCGGGATGTAAACACCAGCGCTCTTAAAAAGAAGAATAATTCCGCCTCCAGGTCCTTCAAAAGCGTCATTGCCAAGGCAAGGTCTGATCACATCGGCAGAATTGGCGAGAAGCTAGTTCGCCTTCCTTCGGGTACTCGTGCATTCTGGTCTCTCGCCAAAGCTGTCCAAGGAAACTTCTGTCAGCCATCTCTTCCATCTCTGCACAGAGAGGACGACGCACTGGTCCATGCCGCAAAGGAGAAAGCCGATCTGTTGAGCTCTCTCTTTGCGTCCAACTCAACTCTAGATGACGGGGGGAACACACCGCCGACCATCCCGCGATGTGAGTGCTCCATGCCCGATGTGCGGATTACGCAGCGCTCGGTTCGCAAAGCACTCTTCTCCCTGGACGTCAGCAAGTCGAGTGGGCCGGTGGAGTCCCTCCCATTGTGCTGAAGACATGTGCTCCGGAGTTGGCACCGGTTTTGACGCGTCTTTTCCGGTACTCCTACTCCCAAGGCGTAGTCCCGAAATCATGCAAGACAGCTTTGGTCCATCCGATCCCTAAAAAAGGCGACCGCTCAGACCCATCCAACTACAGGCCTATCGCCATCACATCCTTGTTCTCCAAAATAATGGAATCCATTATAAACTGCCAGCTCATGAGGTACCTTGAGGATCACCAGCTGATTAGTGACCGCCAGTACGGCTTTCGTCAGGGTCGATCAGCTAGTGATCTTCTAGTTTATCTGACTCGTAGATGGGCGGAGGCAGTAGAGTCCAAGGGGGAGGCATTGACCGGTAGTTTGGACATAGTGAAGGCCTTTGATCGGGTCTGGCACAAAGCGCTTCTTTCGAAGCTTCCTCCCTATGGGCTTCCCGAGAAATTGTGCAAATGGATCATTAGTTTCCTTGCTGATCAGAGCATCAAGGTCGTAGTAGACGGTGCATGCTCTGCTTTCAAGCCTATCAACGCTGGTGTTTCACAAGGCTGCGTATCACCAACGCTGTTTCTCCTGAATATCAATGATATGTTGCTAATTGGTAGCATTCATTGCTATGCGGACGAAAGCACTGGTGATGCCTTTTATACCGGACGTGCCAATATTTCTCCAATTTAAAACATCGTCGAGTACCAGGACAAACTTGTGTCTGAAGTCGGCTATGCTTAACAAAGTCTCGGATTGGGGGCGACTAAATCTAGTCCAGTTCAATCCCCAGAAGACACAAGTTTGCGCGTTTTCCGCTTAAAATAATCCCTTTGTCATATCTCCTCAGTTTCAAGACACTCCCCTTGCTGCCTAAGCTAGCATCGGAATCCTTGGCGTCGACATATCGAATAGTGTGCAGTTGCGTGGTCACTTGGAAGGGAAGGCCAAATTGGCTTCTTCTAAAAAGCTTGGCTTGCTCAGCAGAGCGAGACAGTATTTCATGCCGGCACATTGCTTGTAAATTTACAAAGCGCAAGTTCGGCCTCACATGGAATACTGTTCTCATCTCTGGGCCGGGGCACCCCAATGCCAGCTCCTTCCACTTGACATCCAGTGCAGAGCGATCCGAGTCGTCGACGACCGAGTTCTTTCTGATCAGCTGGATACACTGGCACTGCGTAGAGATATTGCATCTCTTTGCGTATTTTATCGCATCTATCACGGGGAGTGCTCTGAGGAATTGTTCGGACTAATTCCAGCCGCTCAATTTCAACATCGCACATCGCGAAAAAACTCGCGTTACCATCCATACCATCTGGATTATTGGCGGTCCACCACTGTGCGATTTAGAAGAAGTTTTCTCCCTGGCACAACTTCCTTGTGGAATCAATTACCACCAGCGATTTTTCCGGACCGATCCAACTTAGGAACCTTCAAGAAAAGAGCTTACACCTTTCTAAAAGCCGGCAACTCATCTGCAATTCCCCTGGTATTGCGGTTGTTCATGGGCGGCGGTAGTCACTTACCATTAGGTGAGCCGCATGCTCGTTTGCCCCCTCTTCTATAAAAAAAAATAATTTGCGACATGTGATTAGTATTATTCAATCTTATGTAACGCATTGAGTAGCTTTGACGGTGGTAGAGCCACGCAGCAGTTTTTGCTGTTGCACGTATGGGCCGGCTCGAGCCGAGTTGATACCACGGCCTCATAGAATACCGGCGTGAAGTAGAGTCTCTGCTTTTGCGTTTCGTCTGGTGAGTGCAGGTGGCCGAAGGCCCAATTCCCCCCCCCCCCCCCCCCCCCATCAACATGGTAGCGGAATTACACGAAAGACTACCCCAGGAGGGTACCAGCACCCCTGGAGAATCCCTCGCTGAGCATCCACGACCATGTTATTCCAATCCTGAGCGTGGGTGCTCAGGCTGCCCCACGTATTCTGGGGGGAGGGCAAAGTTCCGCTCTAAAACATAACTGCTCGGAGCAAACTGAGCAACAATACCAAGGCGACCCCTGCCACGCTATCCGTGAATTTCTGCACCATCAGGGGACTTCACTCTAACCTAAACGCCGTCCACTACCATCTCGAGACGGCGAAGCCGGCCTTGCTCTTTCTGACGGAGACGCAGGTTTCCTCTCCAGCTGATATTTCGTATCTCTCCAACCCGGGGTACAAATTGGAGCACTCCTTTGTGCCTCGGGCTGGAGTTTGCGTGTATGTCAGAGAGGACATCTGTTCTCGACGCCTCGGCAGTCTTGAAGTTTTGAACCTGTCCATCCTTTGGCTACGCGTAGACAGCGACGACCATCCGCGCGTCTACGGGTGCCTCTATAGGTCCCATAACGGTAATGCCGAAACAGACTGACTCATCGACCACGTCCAAATGCCTACAGATTCCTTGCTTCAACAGGCCATCCGCAGAGATCGTGATCCTTGCCGATTTTAACGCCCACGTTTAACCGATCATGCGGGGAGATCTGTTTATGACTTTGTCTTGGCATATGGTCTGACACAACTGGTTACTTCGCCTACGCGGATTCCAGATGTGGCGGATAATACACCTTCTCTGTTGGACCTTCTGCTGACCTCTCAACCGGACGGATATCAGGTTTCCGTCGATGCCCCTCTCGGCTCTGCGAACCATTGTCTGATCCGGAGTGTGGTGTCACTCACTCTCCCTTCGCGGTTGCGTTCCGCAGGTTGCCGCCGTGTTTGGCATTACTGGTCGGCGGATTGAGACGGAATGCGGTCTTTCTTTGCATCCTACCCATGGGGGCGGGTTTGCTTCTCGCCAGATGATCCCGACGCTGTTGTTGACTTTGTCACTGATGTGGTGCTACAGGGAATGGAACTATTTATTCCATCATCTGTGGTACCCATCGGAGGCAGAACTCAGCCTTGGTTTGGTCGCTCCTGTAAGACTGCATTACGCAGTAAGCAGGAGTGTTATCAAGCCTGGGCTGCGGTTTCGGTGACTCAGGTTGTAAACACCAGCACACTTAAAAAGAAGTATAACTTCGCGTCCAGGTCCCTTAAAAGAGTTATTGCCAGGGCAAAGTCAGAGCACATAGGCAGAATTGGCGAGAAACTAGTTCGCCTTCCTTTGGGAACCCGTGCATTCTGGTCTCTCGCCAAGGCTGTCCAAGGGAATTTCTGTAAGCCATCCCTACCATATCTGCACAGGGAGGACGACTCACTGGCCCAAGACGCAAAAGACAAATTTTTTTAGGCTCCATTTTTGCGTCTAACTCGACTCTTGATGACGGGGGGAAAACACCGCCGACCATCCCACGGTGTGAGTGCTCCGTGCCAGATGTGCTGTTCTCACAGCGCTCGGTTCGCAAAGCACTTCTCTCCCTGGACATCCTGAAGTCGAGTGGGTCTGACGGAATCCCCCAAATTGTGCTAAGGACGTGTGCTCCGGAGTTGGCACCGGTCCTAACGCGTCTTTTCCGGTACTCCTACTCCCAAGGCGTAGTCCCGAAATCATGCAAGACAGCTTTTGTCCACCCGATCCCTAAAAAAGGCGACCGCTCAGACCCGTCCAACTATAGGCCGATCGCGATAACCTCCTTGTTCTCCAAAATAATTATAAACTGCCAGCTTCTGAGGTACTTTGAGGATCACCAGCTGATTAGTGACCGCCAGTACGATTTTCGTCGGGGTCGATCAGCTGGTGATCTTCTAGTTTATCTGACTCATAGATGGGCGGAGGCAGTAGAGTCCAAGGGGGAAGCATTGGCCGGTAGTTTGGACATAGAGAAGGCCTTCGATCGGGTCTGGCACAAAGCGCTTCTTTCGAAGCTTCCTTCCTATTGGCTTCCCTAATTGTGCAAATGAATCACCAGTTTCCTTGCCGATCGGAGCATCAAGGTCGTAGTAGACGGTGCATGCTATGCTTTCAAGCCCATCAACGCTGGTGTTCCACAAGGCTGTGTGCTATCACCAACGCTGTTTCTTCTGCATATCAATGATATGTTGCTAACTGGTAACATTCATTGCTATGCGGATGACAGCACTGGTGATGCTTTATACACCGGCCGTGCCAATATTTCTCGGGAAAACGTTGCCGAGTACCGAAACAAACTTGTGTCTGAAGTCGAGTCTTTGCTGAACAAAGTCTCGGATTGGGGCCGACTAAATCTAGTCCAGTTTAATCCTCAGAAGACACAAGTTTGCGCGTTTACCGCTAAAAAGAACCCCTTTGTCGTATCTCCTCAGTTTCAAGGCACCCCCCTTCTTGCCTCAGCCAGTATCGGTATCCTCGGAGTCAACATATAGAGTGACGTGCAGTTTCGTGGTCACTTGGAAGAGAAGGCTAAATTGGCCTCTAAGAAGCTTGGCGTGCTCAGCAGAGCGGAACAGTATTTCATGCCGGCACACCGCCTGCAACTTTACAAGGCGCAGGTTCGGCCTCACATGGAATACTGTTCCCATCTCTGGGCAGGGGCTCCCCAGTGCCAGCTCCTTCCACTTGACCGCATCCAGCGCAGAGCGGCTCGAATCGTCGACGACCGAGCCCTTTCCGATCGGCTCGATTTATTGGCACTGCGAAAAGATGTTGCATCCCTTTGCATTTTCTTTCGCATCTACCATGGGGAGTGCTCTGAGGAATTGTTCGGATTAATCCCAGCCGCCAAATTTCACGAACGCACATCGCGGCAGAACTCCCGATACCATCCACACCATCTGGGTGATTGGCGGTCCACCACTGTGCGATTTAGAAGATGTTTTCTTCCTTGCACGACTTCCTTGTGGAATCGATTACCATCAGCGATTTTTCCACACCGATACGACTTAGGGACCTTCAAGAAAAGAGCGTACTCCTTTTTAAAAGGCCAGCAACGCATCTGCAATTCCCTCCCTGGTGTTGCAGTTGTTCATAGGCGGCGGTAGTCACTTACCATCAGGTGAGCCGCATGCTCGTTTCCCCCCTCTCCTATAAAAAAAAAGCTATATGCCCATAAATACAAACAAGCGCAGACCTCGTAAAGTGATAGCACTGCAATATAAATGTGCTAACTATTATGACATAAGAACGTTGCAATGCTTAACATCGAAAATTTACAACAATTTACCGGGAGAATGCTTTACGCAAAAAACAAAAACACAGTTTAAAAATAAGTTAAAAAAGTTCATACTAATAAATAGTACAATTTGACATTTGTATCGTGTTGATCCATTATACAATAATATAAGCCGTAGTTATTATGTATAGGTGTGTACCTCGTATGTATATGTGTATGTGTATATATCGATATATTGATTTGAAATATTTGAGAGAGTATATTTTATTAAGCTTTTTCGTTTTTTTTTGCATGTTAGGAAGTAAGAGAACATTTTTCCGAGAGAGTTTGGCAGACTATAACATTTTAATAGTGTAAATTTAAATCATTTTTAAAGCATTTTACTCTTTACGTTCATATAGAGTAAAATTTGAATTGTAATATTAATATTCGTAGTTAAAGTTAATTAAGTATTAACAAAATTATGATGATTTCCTGATCTTCTATCAAAATTACGGTATAATATTTATTTGCGATATTTGATTCATATTATTGGTCCCATTTTATTGACTAGCACTATAAAATAGATGCTGAAATTTTTTTTTATGTACGAGTAGACTTCAAAATTTCATAAACGCAATTCTGCCGTAAATAATAATGAATACTATACATGAAATAAAAGTAATTTTACGAATTTTATCACATTAAATTTAAACTTTTATACACAACTTTGCATGAAAGTTCCATAAAACCCGCGTAAGAGAACTTATCGCTGACGTGAAGCACCAAAGCTCCGGGAAGTCTGAAGAATGTCAAAATGTACACTACAACAAATCCCCGCAATAAAACACCGATTCCTATCAAGAACTATTCGCAAGGCTAAATATAAAAAAAACATCCTTATTATCATAATATATAATAGCAAATTAATACCTTAAGGAAAGAAAACAGTTAACCTTCTTTTTCGAAATTCCGTAATCGGATAAAAAGTAGCTTTTAATTTGTCACGGGTTACAAACTATATACATACAAAAATTCATGGAAATTGGTTCAGTAGTTTTTGCGTGAATCTTTTATACAGTAGACAAAAATTCTAAAAGCCACCAATTTGACTTCAGTGCCCTTTATTTTGTCCTCTGGACTTGTTTTTTCAAGAACATATTAGAATTATAGCCACGAATTTTCTACAGATTTATAATATGTAGGTATATATTCCATGTTTCTACCTTTTAAACTTTTTGTAAAAATAGTTAAATGTTATACATAATTCATTAAAATATTTTTATATTAGAATTGTTTGTATAACATATTTTTAACTAGCGATCCATATTAGTCTGCGACTTATAGGTCTCATAATGTTTATGTGGAACTTATATTAAAAAATAATGTGCCAACTATGTTACTTGCATAGCATGTCGGAAAAATCGAATAATAGGATATTGGGTTTGTTATTTTGTCGATGTTGGGCAAGTATTCTTTTACAGTTTTCTATTCAGACCTATTTTTTTTTGGTTGAACGCGTTCGCTACTCTTTGAACTCTGCTGACTCCCACGGGTTTACAGGCGTGATCAAAGAAAATATAATCACTACGTTTAGGCGTGATGCTATGTTCATAACCATAGATTATTGATAAGTCATCGAGCGCTCTGACTAGATACCGCGCTTCATGAAAGTGACAGCTCCGTAAATGCGGCATCTCAATATTGTAGTGTGTATAAGACAATTTGCGAGGATGCTAGTATGCGTGAAAAATTGCATATACCAGCAGCTTAACTATTACCCGATTAACGGGAAAATTTATTTTTATAACGAATGTATCAATATTTAATGTGCATATTATGTATAGGTTTTTCTTCTGAATAAATGACATATAAATGATAAGGCCTCATTTTTATCAGTTTAATTTTTATATTTAAATGTCTGACTAATATTCACAAATTACTTTAAAAAATAGTTATATGTATATATGGTGTAATGAAATTAGTGCTTTCTATTTTTATTCTAAGCGTCAATATGAACAACTTTTACTACAGATATATCTTCGTAATTGTAAGAAAAATCAGGTCTTCCATACATTTTCAACAAGTTTGTACGAAATTTTGTATGGAATAACTGACTTTGAGATTTTCTTTATAGGATCAAGGTGATAAACGAGCACACAATCCACCTGATGGTGTTGCTGTGGTCGATAGACATTTACATCTACCCTAGATTAAGAATCAAAATGCAGATGCGTTGCAACCCCTGAGGACTAAGACGGAATACCTCGTTTCCAGTAAAAAGGGTCTCCGTTTCTCTACACTCACCATAACGAAACACAGTAGCGTTAAAGTGCTATTTTACACTGCTATTCTGTGAGAGAGTGGCCCTTCCCCGGTCGAGCTGATCCATTCGTGCTACAACTATACCAGTAATACTATAACTATACCAGTAATATAGATATATATAGATACAAAGTTGATCTCGTATGGTTTAGATTCACAATTGGACCCGGTGCGAAGCCGGGGCGGTTCGCTAGTCTATACAAATAAATAAAATTTAAGTGTCTGTTTGTAATGTCAAAATTACAGCTTTTTACTAAATGCAAATGAAAGTATATACGATACTTATAACAAAAACAAAACTTTTAAAAAATTTGTCTGTCTGTCTGTCGGTCTGTCTGTCTGTCTGTTTGTTCCTGCTAATCTCCGAAATGGCTGAGCCGATTTTGACAGTACTTTCACCGACAGATACCTGATGTTATAAGGAGTAACGCAGGCTACTTTTATCTTAGAAAAAGAATTAGGGTTCTGCGCAAACTAATTAAAACCCAAAATTACTCGCGGGCGAAGTGACGGGGAACAGCTAGTATTATATAATAATAACATTGAAACCCTTTACCCCAGTCAATTAAACAATCTCAATCCTCACATTTGTTTCAGAAATAGGTTAAGGAACATTATTTCTATCTCTAACCTTTCTTTCCTCCTTCTTTTATTTATGATCACAGATATAACGCCTTTTTAGTGCCTTTGTTATTATAGTGGAACCCTACCTGTTAATGTTTCTTTTCTGTTTATTTAATTTTTTTGGGTTGTCTGGAAGAGATTGCTATGTAGCAATTATAGTATTACTTATACTATACCAGTATAGCTACAGTATGGATCTACCACCTATAAATTGAAAATTTCGAAGATGATCCCATAATAAAAATTATTCATTTGACGGGCAGAATCATTCTACGGTACGGAACCCTAATAAACGATAATTATGTCATTTGAGCAATACTACAAATATAAACATTAAATAATATAGAATTCGGTTATATTATAATAAGTTAAATATATTATATTATAAAATATAGTAACAATAAATTCACATATAAAAATCTCAGCCACGGGGAACTTTATTTTTGTATACGCGGCAACACTGAACAGCGTAATTTATATTTTGTAACTTATTTATGGCTCGTATTATTCTATGTTAAAATTTCGAAATTGTATGATACTTACTGATAGTATTTGATTCCAGTGTCTTTCTTAATTCTTGTAGTATTATTTTTACACAGTTTCAATACGTAAACTGGTATTTTACTTCGGATTATGATTAAAATTTAATAAAATATTTGGTACGTTCACCTCACATATTGCCTGCAACGCGACAGGCTCGGGTACGCCGATTTTGGCATAGTATTTGTTGCCGCATTTTACATGAGCGCAGGCGGTATATCTAGTCAGAGCGCGCAATGACTTATCATTAATCTATGTTCATAGCAGTCTAAATTGATATTTTCATTGTAACAGATATTGTGCAGAAATATCACCGACCAGTATATTTTGTAGATACCTTATGTGCCTAGTGTTATGTTCCTGTCTGAAGGATGCCAAATCAATTCAAAGTTACGAGTACTTCATTATTTAAGGTTTAAACTCAAGACGCAATTTTGCTGCTTAAATTAATAGGAATTTTCGCACTAAAACTTTTAACTGTAATGGCTTTCTTAAGAAACGCTATAAATTACGAAGTTTAAGCAGTTTTGAAAACAATTTGTAGATTTTATAATCGGACGATGATGTTTCATAATTAATAAATAGTTTTTGGTAAAAAGAAAATTCAAACTATTTTATTAATTGTAACGTATGTAAAGGAAAGAAGCATAGTAGCACCTTATAACCACTCCCACCACTACTGGGCACAGGCTTTCTACAATTTCTGAAATAATTAATAGAATCAGGCGTTACTTTGCGGAAATCAATTATATAAAACCTTTTAGAAAAATTTACTTCACAAGTATCCGCGTTATAAAATAAAATGATGTGTCTTACCTAGTATGAAGAGCACCTCCCGCCCTCCCTCAATTGCGTGCACTATCCCCGTCAACACTAATCCCAGAACCGCTACTCCCAACACCACTACACTAGGAAAGACACACCACTGATGACAATACGACACGTTTTTCGCCTCTACACGAGTCATCCTCAGGAGATATAGACTCTACGGTGGCTAACCGCTAAGTGAGCGGCGAGCCAAAACAACTGCTATTTATACAGACCGCTGACGCAACCACTCTCTACTTAAGGAGCGAGCGACTGCGTCATGCGATAAAACATGCGACCAATCACCGCCAGACTTACGCAGCCGTTTGTAAAATTAAAAACAAACCACGGCGCAACGCCCGCCTACTCTCCAACCACGCAACCAATTGCCGATCACCGTGAAGGGTGACAAACGACCATATTGCGAAGCTCTCTATTATTAGAGAGCAGGCTTTAAGATATTTAAGAAAGGTGACTTAGCAACATTTGTTTGTTCATTCAGCAGTGTAACGGTACTATTATTACTTTTTAATATCTCTAACTGTTCCAGCACACACAGCCGCAGCCCTTTATTACATGTATGTAAGACTTTAAAGGAGTGGTCGTTGTCTAGGTTGTGTCCAGTGTCCAAAAGATGTTTGGCAAAATGGGATTTATCGGTATTGCGATTCCTGTACGCGGCTAAATGCTATTTATAACGTGTCTCGAAATTGCGACCAGTCTGATCCACGTAAACGGCGTGGCATTCGTCACAAACAAGTTTGTAAATACCTGACTTTTGACGAATATCCAACTTATCTTTATTATTATAGATATTTCTCAGAAAATTGTTAACAACATGCTTTTGTTTCTTTTTAATTAAATTGTTAATGAGATTTTTTGAAAAACCGTTAGAAACCGCTATTTAATAAATTATATTATGTTCTTTTAAATAATTTTCTTTACTTAATGGGACAGTGAACAAACGGTTAATGTAACAATAAAAAGCGGCTACTTTATGTTTCCACGGATGACACGATGAGATTTTTTGAAAAACCGTTAGAGACCGCTATTTGCTAAATTATATTAAGTTCTTTTAAATAATTTTCTTTACTTAATGGGACAGTGAACAAACGGTTAATGTAACAATAAAAAGCGGCTTCTTTATGTTTCTAACGGTAGTTACGAAGTAAATTTTTCTAAAAGCTTTTAAATTTCTGAAATGGTTATAGGGCAATAAGTCCTTCGCGATAATTCATATGATGTCTTTGAAATAATTTTATTCTTCAGACATGATTTTTACATACAAACACATAGCAAACTAGCACTTAAAATTGCAACAAACGGTTTGATTGGTGCTGGTGGAGATCGAACCCGAGTTTCTCATATATATGTGAAATTTACGGCGAGCAGAGCCCCTGACTTCCCACGGCTCTAAGCTAATATATGCCTGCACCTAACTAATAAACTATACTATGTTCGTTTATCATATATAAAGATTAAATTTCATGGAGTTATGATGAGCAGCATTCAAATTTGTAACAGATATTTAAGGCTTTAAGAAGCCAGAATGACCTTTATGAAACGGCGACTGCAGAGATTTTAGCTGACGTCAATACCGTCTAGTGACTAATTTCTGTATTACTTAGAAAAGTGCAAAGATTTATAGACTGCAGAGGTGACAAGTAAATAAGTGATATAATTACTGCCTATTATGCTTGCGCGTCACTGAGAGTTATATCGCTGTTAAGCATCTTCATTTACATTGCACGATGTGGTGCTGTAGCTTCTTCTGATAGGCATCTCCAGCTATCTAGTGTTTAAGTTTTAAGTACGTAAGAGTTTTTATTATTTTCGTTGAATTAGTAGCTCTGGGTCTAAGCGCTCGCTGTAAATTTCACCCGGGTTTGATCCGAGGCAGCACCAATGAAAGTTTTAATTGCAATTTCAGGTGCTGATTGCTTAATCATGCATGCATGTGCATTTGCTTGCATGCTCGGCGGTGAAGGAAAACGTAGTGAGAAAACCTGCACATGTCTGAGGAATAAGAAAAAAAATTCGAAGATATGTGAAGTTTGCCAACATGCATCGGGGCAGCGCGGTGGATATTTCCTTGCCCTAAAACCCTCTCAGAAGTATGAGGAAGCCTGTGCCTAGTGACTTATATAGCCTGTTACTTAACTTTTGTATTGTATACATATGCAATATTCATATTCGTTTCAGATACAGAAGGGTACCTAATGCTGACAAAAATATCATGTGGAGGCCACGAAAACGTAAAACATCTTTGTACCTTGATAAAATGTTCAAGTGACTGATAAATTATCTTCAATTAAAGTTAATTAAAGTTAATTTGAATAACCAGGTCTCAGATCCATATTACGTCATTATTGGCAACACACACGTTTTATACTCTTTCAAGATTTGATGTATGCGTGACTAAAAGGTGTGTGATAATCTCTTGAATGTTTACCCAGCTGAATTGATTCAATCAATTAACCTGTCGGCCCAAGTTGAACCTAGTCAAGATTCGAAAGGACGTTTTTTAAAAGACTTTATTTTAAACATATTACTGTTAATGTGCGATACATTAGTTATATACTACTTAATTAAACCGCGATGGATTCTAACTTAAAGCTACATGTCCGATACATGTGAGAGCCTAATTATGACTTTCCTAATTCTTATTCTAGATCTTTAAGCAAAAGAGTATTTATCAGTATTCACACGAAAGACCACCCGTCTTCCAGACGCAATTTAGCAATCTACGCCCACGCTTACGCTTGAATTGTGATGGTCTCCGGTGCCGTTCCGGGAATACCGGGATGCATAACTCTTCCCCCCTCAGATTCGAAATTACCGGGCGAAGTTTTCCGAGTCCGATAATTTCGATACAAATATTCTTTACAAAGGATTACAATTATTACGAGTATAACTAAAAGCGATGCAGCGATGAAGCGAATTTTATAGAGAAATGTATGCTGATCTTAGTGAGGGATCCGGAGATGACGCCGTGACTGGTACGCCAGACCCGGACCTCGATGACAATGAGATCATCAGTATGAAAGAGATTGAACGTGCAATTCGAAGTTTGAAATGTGGTAAGGCTGCGGGACTAGACAGAGTTACTGCTGAAATGGTCAAGTATGGTGGGCCTCGCGTCTGGAACAGCTTTCATCTGCTGTGCAATTTGCGCTGGCGGAAGGGGGATGTCCCGGATGATTGGCGATCCGCAATCATTGTGCTTTTATATAAAGGTATAGGTTCACATTTTGACTGCGGGTGCTATCGGGCGATCAGCTTGACCAGTTTAGCAAGTAAAGTTTACTCGAAGGTTTTGACACGTAGGATGCAAGAGAAATCGGAGATTTTTATGGGAGGCTCAATGCGGATTTAGACCTGGAAGAGGATGCACGGATCAAATGTTTTCTCTCCGCATGATCACGGAAAAGCTTCTGGCTGCTTACCAGAAGATTTTCTGTGCTTTTGTGGATCTTGAGAAAGCATTTGATAAGGTTGTAAGGAAGAAAATGTGGGAATTGTTGCCGGGGTATGGTGTGGATGGTCGATTGCTAAGGGCTGTGCAGTCTCTTTACTGTGACTGTAAAGCCTGTGTGCGGGTAGGGCATGACCTGTCACCCATGTTTAGCATCCAAACGGGCGTAAAACAGGGTTGTGTCGTCTTCCTGGCTGTTCATACTGTATCTCGACAGCTGTTTACAGAAGCTGAAAGATAGCTCTTTGGGTGTGAAATTGGGTGATATAAAAGTAAATTGTCTGCTGTATGCTGATGATGCAGTGCTTATTGCACCATCAAAGGCAGAACTGCAGGCATTAGTCACGTGTATGAGAGAGGAATGTGAAATTAAAGATCTGCGTTTGAATGCTAATAAAACTAAGGTTCTGGTATTTGAAAGGGACGAAGAGAGAACGAAGTGTGAAGTATGGGTAAATCAGGAATGTCTAGAACAGTTAAATGAAATTGTATACTTGGGTAGTGCTTTTAGCCGGAATGGAAGATGTGATTTAGATGTGGACAAGCGTGTGCGTTAGTCAAAAGGAAAGGCGTAGTGAAGAGTGCACGCCTTGCAATACATAACGCTGTGTTGGTACCGACTTTGTTATATGGCAGCGAAACCTGGGTATGCCAGAAGAAGCATAAAAGCAAGTTGAATGCAGTGGAGATGCGATCTCTTCGTAAAATGTGCGGCGTTACCATGGCTGACCGAAAGCGAAACGAAGAGATTCGCGATACGGCAGGTTTGAAAGATGACCTTATCACAAAAATTGATAAGGGCGTGTTTCGGTAGTTTGGGCACGTTGAGCGAATGAGTGAAGACCGAATGGTGAAGAAAATATATAACGCGAAAGTTAATATTAAAAGGTGTCGAGGTAGACTGAGACTAACTTTCTCGAAGAGGGTAGGGTCAAGAGTACTCGGATACCTAGACGTGCATGTATGAAGAAGATAATGAATCTGAAAGAAGCGAAAGAGGTATGTAAGGATCGTGACACTTGGCGATCTGTTCTCTCTGGCTACCCCGTCAGGGATTGTGCGTGAAGATAAGGATAACTAAAATTACATCTAAAATTAATGTCCCGATACTTATGTCCTTCACATTTATGACACTTTCACTTTGCTCACTTTTTACGCTATCACTGGTTAATATGTGGCTTAACTGCTGTAGATTGGTCAGGTCCACGTCATCCAGGTTTACTGCTGCTGGATTTGAAGATGTCTTTATTAACAGCTGTGATGTTTCCGGAAGATTTTTTATTAGGAAGGGAGTTAACAGGTATTCCTCTATATTTTCATGATGCCTTTTCAGACTGCCTTTCATGCCTTAATTTTAGCTTCGCAGTTATCGTTGGCTGAAATTATGTATGTCCCAATTAAATTATAGTATGATATTTTTCATTTCCACATTTTTTGGTAAGTAATTCTGTAATTTTTGAATAGAACATCCATCGATCGGTTTCTATTTTCATTATCTTTACATTATCAAACTCTACCAATAGGGGTCGGCATTGGGTGGTGTTAGCTGCAAAACTCATTAGGCTGGTAGTACAATTATCTTTAATTAATATGGATGAATAATCCTCTTCACACAGAAACAGTGAGTCATCAATTTCTTTACATGGGTGACAGCGGTTTCAACCCTTCCACCAGAAGGTGTATTTGGGTACAATAAGCGATGTTTGGTTCATGGAATTAGTGGTAGGTAAAGGAAGAATTTTGTAATATAAGTATGTATTCGAATCAACTATGGGTATATCTAGAATAAAAGTTATTTGATTTTCCTTTGCATATACTTTTAAATCTATACTTTGCTCTAATTTTAAAATGTTTTCTACTTTTACAGGCAATACAAGATTATTACTTCGTTCAAAGATTTTTAACAATGACAAAAGTTCATCGGTGTCAATAATAGACTGAGGCAGTGTTCCTAGCTTACTAAAAGCTACCGCTGTTTCAATTTCGTCCAATTTGATATATATATATATATATATATATATATATATATATATATAGTTTGAAAGGTATGTAGAAACAGGTTATATACGTTAGCTATTTTAAGTTCCGTTTGAGAGTTGTTTGTTATATAAATTTGTTTTCTCATTTCCCCAAAAGTTTTATCCATCTGTATGAAATTGAATTTTGTACTATTTGTAACATTAATAAAGGTTTTCATCATTTCGGCGACCACTGTTATTTTTCTGTTTAGCTGACCTTGATTTACTTTTACATCATTTATTAAAGCATCGTACCTTATGGCATCATCATTGTCCAAATTACCTGTCACAATTTTAATAAGACACCCGAAAGGATTTAAAATACGGCGTTTAGCCCTTTTCGAGGGTAATAGTTGCTTTGATTTTTCAATTTTTATATTTTGAATATAATCTGTTAGAGTTTTTAAATTATTTATTTCAGAGTTAATTATTTTTTTACCAAAATAACGTGTATTTAGATTATCGTATCGATTATTATTAAATTCTAGATCCTCACGTATTAAGCTTATGTCTAATATCTTAACTAAGGACCACTTATCGTTACTAATGAGAGCTTGTCCCTCCTTTATTGTATATTTATATTTATTAATTTATGCCGGAATTTCGGACAATCGGTTGAAGTAGAAGGGCCTGGGTCCTGAAGACTTGCAGCAGAAACAGAATGAACCTGTGGAGGACGTTTAATATCCTTAATTGCGGCCCATGTATTTTGACCGTGATACTTAATTGGTAGTGTATTTCTAACTATATCTCCTATGATCTCTGCTTTTTCATAACGCGCTTTATCTTTACTTCTTCTAACATTCCTGCCCTTTGTAAATATTTTGTCCCCTGTTTTAATGTTAAATTCCTTCTCACCTCCTCTTTTTTTTATACTTTGTTGCTTATCAATGGTCTTATTGGTTAAATATTCATATAAATATTGAGTTCGTCATCTATGTATTTGTAATAATTTTTGTGTGTAATTTTTATTAAATTCGACGTCATAAGTACTTGAGGAGTCAGTATGACCGAACACTACTTCGAAAGGCGTAAGGCTTGTTGTTGAATGTATCGTTTGGTTGTACGACATGATGGCATATGTCATTACAGATGCATCATCTGTAATTTTTCTTTGATATTTCGCTAAGCGATATATTTCTAATAGGGTGGAGTGGAAACGTTCAACATGTGCCATGGAATTTGGATTGTGAGGAGTGCCTATAAGCAAATCTATTTTGTAAAAACTAAGGGTTTCTTTCATTAGTACGTTATTAAATTCGGTTCCTGAATCTGCACTTACTCTATGTGGTACGCCATACATAGAGAAATATTTGATAAGAGCTCTAATTATTTCTGGGGTTGACCTATTGTTTATTTCTATTGCTTGTCCAAGCTTACTAAAGGCATCGATGATTGTTAAATAAGATTTCCCTCTATGGTGAAAACATCTATAAAGATTTCCTAAAATGGTTTGTTTTGGGTTTGGGTTAACTAAAGTTCAGGTTTTAAAGGCTTACGGTCATATTTCATGCGCTTACACACCTCACAAGAGTTTATGAATGTGGCTACTGTTAGGTCCATATTTTTCCAGAAGTAAGTACGTTTTAACTGTATTATTGTCTCTTTTATACCTCTATGACATGTTTTACCAATATGATATTTTTTATTATTTCACGCTGTTCATTCTCATCCTTTACATATACTACCCTTCGCTTGCATTCAAAGATCTTAACTGTACCCTTTTTAAATAACTCAATTACATCATCTGAAAATTGTTTTCGAGGTGCGTCGTTCTCGAAGTATATGAATTGTTTTATTTTAGGTTTGATGCACTCCTTTAAGAATTGTTTTACTAGGTCAGGTCTATCTAGGAAAATATGAACTTCGAGTATCTTCTGTTTTTGTCTCGATAAATTTTTTAACCGCTATCTCGTCTCTATAGCACGTAAAAATAAATATTTGATGAGGCTCAGTATCTATGGCTTCCTCTAGAATTGGAATACCATCGGTATCTATTTCATGTGCTGAGTGTTTTGTAAAGGTGTGTGAGTTATCAAATGTTTCGTGTGCTGAAATGGTACTACTTGTTGGTGATGGTCCCGGTCTTTGGTCTTCTCTCCTGCACAGCTTGAAAAGCTTTGGGTAATGCAACTGTATTATACCATTCAGAGTTAACTGAGCTACAATTTTCCAGCATTGACGTTGAAAAATGTCCGCTTCACGAAAAAAACTAGCCATCATTTTGTTGCCGATGTTGCGCGGTCTTTGCAGTTTTGTCGGTAACTGTCCTTCTGAGTAGACCCATACCTATGACTGCCTTTTATTTTCTGGATCATATTGATAGATCCATGTCTCGTCCAATCAAATTTAAAATCATAATATATCATAGCGCGCAAATGTTCACGGTTAAGATGCATCGTTTTAAATGAAAAGCGTGGAAAGCGTTGTAGGAAAATTAATAGAACTTTATTTTTTTTAATATCGAGCAATTGGCTTATGGATATATAATACGATCATATACACGGGTGCGTTTCATTTTTAAATTTCGAGCATCTTAAAACTTATTGAGTGACCTACGTAATGTTAACCTAGTTTTAATTTTCGTGAAAATTTTGCTTTTATATTTTTTTTGTACCTTTGTTAGTTTATACAAAGATAATTTTATGTAAGCACTTTTGTATTTGAAAAAACGACACTCCGCCTTGAGTCAGAGTTTAATTTCTCTTGAATAATCTCTTAAGAAATTACATTCTAAGTAGTTGAGTACTCTAAAGTAAATTTACTTTCTTTGTTTATGCCTTGCTGTTAAAAAAATAAGATATTTTTAAAGAAAACAAATTTTACTGATTTTATCGCGTATATTAACTTATCTTTATATTCCCGACGTTTCGGGTGCTTTCCAGCACCCGTGGTCACGGGGGACTGAGGTGTTTGACGTCCTGCTATCATAGTTAGCCCGGCTACCTTCAGTTTTTTTAATATTAATTTTTGGTTCGATTTACGCAGAATGAGCTTACAGTATCTTGAAGTCTAGCAGTTTGGATTTGATTTTATTAATTATGGGATCCCAAGCAGATGGCAGCACCCATCCATCTTCTCTATTGAAATTAGGATGTTTTTTAATTTCAATAGCCTCGCGAATCATCCTTGGGAGGAATCGGTGTTCTTTTGCAGGATTTGTGGTCTATCAAATCTAATGTAATGGCGGGGACGATCTTGAACATGTTTACAAACTGTTGTTTTACTAGGTCAGGTCTATTTAGGAAAATATGAACTTCGAGTATCTTCTGTTTTTGTCTCGATAATTTTTTTAACCGCTATCTCGTCTCTATAGTACGTTAAAAATAAATATTTGATGAGGCTCAGTATCTATGGCTTCCTCTAGAATTGGAATACCAAATACAATTTTGTAGACATTTTCCTCAACCAAAGACGAGATCATAATATCTAATCAAACGACAAAGCAACATCTTGCTTTCGTTTCACTTACGAGCCGCAGTTTGGATACAAAAGGTATTGAAACAACATCTCTAACATAACATGGCTAGTGTTGAATACCTTCTATCGTTTCAATACCTTTTGTATCCAAACTGCGGCTCGTAAGTGAAACGAAAGCAAGATGTTGCTTTGTCGTTTGATTAGATATTATGATCTCGTCTTTGGTTGAGGAAAATGTCTACAAAATTGTATTTGAATACGCTTTTATTAGCTTATTTGTATATGGGGGTATTTTAATGTAATTTTCACCAATTCAGAAATAGGTCAGAAATATTATGCAATTTAGATTATACCTTATACAGTATGCGTGTACTAAAATACAATTCAAAAATTTCCTTAGTAAAGTAAATGGCGAAATGGATAGGTATACCCATATATCAATGTTAAACGTATCAATGAGTATCACATCTATCTACTTCGAATACAAGGAAGTGTAACTGGAAGTTAGCTGACGGAACACAACTTGATTAATAATGTTTGGTGGAAGACTATACTAATTACTAAGAAGATTTAAAAAAAGTAAAACCATTATTTAGTCAAATATAGAATAACAGATTTAGGCTGCATTTCTATCTGAGATGTGCGAAGTAGCTAGGAGGTGTGACGAGGCTTAACGGAGCTGTGAATGAGTGTGACTCTTTCCACTAATGGCGGCTCTTCACGTTTGCCAACATAGTGGCAAATGTGTTGGCAGAGATATTGGCTAAGAAATTGTGATCGCGTCCACACGTTGGAAGGTCGTTCAGTTTGCTTCGGTTCAGGCCAATGTGCGGACGAATTTATTAAGATGATTATTGAAGCGCTAACGGCTGTTGCGGTTTATTTATTCACAGCATACCACTATTTTTTATTTAATTTTCACTATTTTTAATATTTAATATTTTTAGTATAAATTTTTAATATTTCTATATTATACACTAACGTTATAGAGATAAGTAAACTATATAAACATTAAGACACCTAGGCACATTGAGTTATATGTACTACGTACGTACGTAGTACATATAACTCAATGCCTAGGCATAGGTATAATTAAATAAGGCCTGAAAAATATTCGAAGCCTGTCTATGAAACTGTTGTAAAATTTTTATTAAACAAAACCTTTTTAAAAACGGTTATTATATAATTATAGAATATATTTATTTATTTACACTTTCATGCACAAAGTAGTACATATGGCGAACTTAATAATATTAAATAATTTATTTCGTCAAACATTAAAGTTACTTTATATGATCAGTGATCGAGGTCACCTAGTAAGCAAAATAATGCCTGTAACAGGTGACTTCGCTCTTACATAGCTAAAAATTACAGTATTTTAACGAAATAAAGTAACTAATAGGGAATACTAAAGACAGTAAAAACATGATTTTAGTATCCTACCTTTTAATTTGATTTTAGTATCTTACCTAGTCTCATAGCATTAATACATCAATAAATCAATTAATACATCAATAAATAAATTAATACATCAATCACTACAACGTGAATGTGTATAAGAAAAGGTTGATCAAAAAGAAATGAAAAAAAAGAAATTTTATTTCTTAACGGCTCCGTGGCGTAGTGGCTTAGCAATGAGTTGCTGCGCTGGTGGCCGCGGGTTCGAATCCGGCACGGAACAAGTATTTGTATAGCCTGCACATAATTGCTCCGGGTCTGATTGTTTGTCCTTATGAAATTTATGTTTCTAAACTGCCTCCACGATACAGGAGAAAATCCTAGTGTGGGAGTAACTTTTTTTTAAAAAAGAATTGTGTTTCACAAACAATTTTCGGCTTGGTAGGGCTCTATAAAGCGCGTAAAGTTTTTTCATTGGTCATTGTTACTGCCGTTATGTAGACACTAGTTACGATGCGTGCATATAAAATTTAAATCAGGTGCGTGCAATCACTCTGGGAGCTCGTAGCAAACTGAACGTGCGCCCAACGTGTGGACGCGGTGGCCAATATTCTGCCACCACCCTTTGATCTTTTGTAAAAAACCGATACCAGACGGATCTCGCGCCAACTTGTGGGCCATCGTTCCAATACATATCAACGTAGCTTAAACACCCGCTCTACACGATGGCTATCGTTGTTGGCCAAGACATTCGCCAGTGTGTTGGCCAACGTGAAGAGCCGCCTTAAAACGAATAAGGTACGAGAAAGGTGAGCAGTGAGAAAATACGTTGCAAGCTCTTTTCTACCGACTTCAAAAAGGAGGCGGTTCTCAATACGACGGTATATTTTATTTTTTATTTTTATGTGTATACTTTTCTGGATAAACCTATTTCTGGGTGAACCGCTTTCAATGACTCTTTTTTTTTAATTGACAGCTGGTGCTTCTCATGTGGTCCAATATTAATTTGATCAGGATTTGACGAATAGTTTTTGAGTTATACTTAATAATTTATATTGAAGCCGTTTCTACAACATTTTAAATTTTAAATTATTACTAATGATATACCAGCAGGTCTTTAGACTGTTAGTTTCATAGCAGTACCTACATTGCAGTAACAGAAGTCTTCATCTTTGATGTTACTTTAGTCGCCAGTCAATGTAATTAACATGTAGTATTTCTTCTTTTTCTTCTAACAGCGAGAGTCCATAGCTGGTCATATGCATTTTTTACAGAATGAGGGTGACAAACGAGCACACAGTCCACCTGATAGTAAGTGGATGCTGTGGCCCATAGACATCTACATCTATCCTTACTTAAGATGCAGATGCGCTCTCTCGTTTCTAGTAAAAAGGGTCTTCGATTTTCTACACTCACTAAGGAGCAGTATTAAGCTGCTATTTCACGCTGATATATCACACTGCTATTCTTTGAGATTGTCGTCCTTTCCTGACCCATTCTTGCTATTTCATGCAGATTCGATGTCACTCTTAAGACCTAAGATGTAAAGCCTTATTTCCAGTAACAAGTCACCATCGGGCTGGGTATTAACGTCTAGTGTGAACGTAATGCCTATACCGCCATCTATCGGATACCACAAGAGTTTTCAGGGAAATCCAAAATTCGCCTCTTACTACATTAACGAGATGTAAGGGGATGATAAATTTTCGGATACGGCAAACCTAGCATTTATTAAATCGCAATTACACGTATCTCTTGCCAGCCATGGGAGTATTAATTGATAATTTTTTAAATGACTAAACCATGCAAGCGAGTCCTGTGATTTAAATAAGATTAGCACAGCATAGTCATTCGTCAACTTTTTGGGTACGTAACAGTTCACCTGACGTTAAATAAAACCTATGGATACCTATATATTTTACGTGTTATGAATACCTAGATATTTTTTTACGTGGTAGAGCCATGCTATAGCTATATTAGTAGTATAGTTGTAGCATGGATGGGTCGGCTCGACCGAGGAAGGACCACGCTTTCATAGAATACCAGCGTTAAATAGTAGCTTGACACTGCTGTGTTTCGTATGGTGAGTGTAGAGAACCGGAGACCCATTTTGCTGGAACAGAGGCATTCCATCTTAGTCCTCACGGGTGACGACGCATCTGCATTTTGATTCTTTATTGAGGACAAATGTAGATGTCTATGCCGCAGCAACCATTTACCATCAGGTGGACTGTGTTCTCGTTTATCACCCGATCCTATTAAAAAAAACCTACGCCTATTCTGAGTGCTAACGTGGGATGCCTCGTTACCAGTTAAATCGTCTGCAGCTCTCATCACTTACACCTTAGCGTTACCGTTACAGCCTATTTAAAGTCCACTGCTGTAAATAGGCCTCCCCATAGATTGCCATAGGGGAATATTTGTCATAGTACCCACGCTCTTCTCTGGTTGGCAGCCGCAGTTTTTTTTTAGTCGTTATTAGGAAGACGCTGCTGCCCATCTCCTGTTTTATTTCCCTATGTCCTCTCTTACGACACCCACGGGATGATATGGGGTAGTGGATATTCTTACACCGCCACTACACGATCATATTTTATTTATCAGTGTTTTATTATTTAGTACTGTACACTTGAAAGTGAAACACAGTTTGCTTATTATCTAAATACAACGATATGACATTTCAAATAAAAGTAAGAAGACATGAAATAAAAAGAAATAAAAGAAGCCTTTTAAATGTTGATCGCAAAAAGAGAAGTCACCAAAAATGACCTCATAACTGAATATTTACTGCCTCTTGTTTATAAATATCATAAATCTAAGTGTTTATGTTTCATTTGAAATGTACGGCGATATTGCCTTGGTTAATTTAACAGCGACCCACCTCTAAAATATTTTGGAAGGACACAGATAAAATAATTTTTCGCAGGCAACAACTTATTTTCCTGAAACTGGGTCTTTGTACGTGTATAATTTCATATGTATGTAAAATGCCTCCGCGACACAGGGAAAATACAGATACTTGAGCCTGTTTTTAAAGAAATAAACATCATCATCATCATCATCATCATCATCATTACAGCCCTTCACAAGTCCACTGCTGAACATAGGCCTCCCCCAAAGAATGCCACAAAACACGGTCCTGAGCCACCTGCATCCATCGACTTCCTGCATGTCTTACCAGGTCGTCACTCCATCTCGTGGGGGGACGCCCTACACTTCGCCTACCGGTACGAGGCTGCCACTCGAGAACCTTTCTTCCCCATCGGTTGTCGGTTCTTCGAGCTATATGGCCGGCCCACTGCCACTTCAGCTTACTAATCCGTTGGGCTATGTCGGTCACTCTGGTTCTACTGCGGATATCCTCATTCCTTAGTTTATCACGCAGAGAAACTCCGAGCATAGCCCTCTCCATAGCTCGCTGAGCGACCTTGAGCTTCCTCATACGGCCAGCAGTGAAGGACCACGTCTCAGTTCCGTAAGTCATCACTGGCAACACGCACTGGTTGTACAATTTCGTTTTAAGGTTTTGAGGTATGTCTGACGAGAAGATGTGTCGTAGCTTCCCGAACGCTGCCCAGCCGAGTTGAATCCGTCGATTGACCTCTCGGTCGAAGTTGGACTTACCCAGTCGGACTATTTGTCCCAGGTAAACATACTCGTCAACAACTTCGAGCTTAGTGTTCCCAACAAATATCGGCATAGGTGTGACATGGACATTAAACATGATCTTAGTTTTGTCCATGTTCATCTTAAGACCTATCCGTTGGGAAACACTATTGAGGTCATTGAGCATAGTGCTTAGGTCCTCCAGCGATTCTGCCATAAGGACTATATCGTCGGCAAATCGAAGGTGAGTGATGTACTCGCCATTGATGTTGATACCGTATCCTTTCCAGTCCAGAAGCTTGAAAACATCTTCCAATGCAGCGGTGAAGAGTTTCGGGGATATGACGTCACCCTGTCTTACACCTCTCTGCAATTGGATAGGTTTCGTACTCTGGTTCTGTACTCGGATAGCCATCGTAGCCCTACTGTACAAGCACTTCAACACTTCGATATACCGACAGTCAACTTGGCACCGCTGAAGGGACTGCAGCACCGCCCAAATTTCGACGGAATCAAAGGCTTTCTCATAGTCCACATACGCCAGACATAGTGGCAAATTGTACTCTTCGGACTTCTGTACAACTTGCCGAAGGGTATGTATGTGGTCTATGGTGCTAAAGCCCTTTCGGAAACCGGCTTGTTCGGGAGGCTGGAAGTCGTCAAGTCTGCGCGCGAGACGATTCGTAATGACTCTCGAAAACAGCACGTAGACGCGGCTCAGAAGGGAAATCGGTCTGTAGTTCTTCAAGAGAGCGTTGTCACCTTTCTTGAAGAACAAGACCACCGCACTTCTGCTCCACGCCTCCGGTGTAATGCCACCATGGAGGACGGAATTAAAGAGCTTCTGAAGGACTTCAAGTACCGGTCTTCCACCCGCTTTCAGAAGCTCCGCTGTAATTCCATCCTCGCCTGGGGCCTTACCGTTTTTAAGGTGCTGGAGAGCCATTCTAATCTCGCTCAGACTGACGTCCGGGATATCTTCGGAATAGTGTCGGATGAGACTCGCTCTTGGATCGTTACTCACACTTGCGTGTGGCTCCAACGATGATGTGTACAGCTGCCCATAGAACCTCTCAATCTCACTCAAAATCTCAGGTGTCCCGGAAACGATGCTACCACATTCTGTCTTCAGCTTTGACAGTTGGCTCTTTCTGGCAGACAGATCTCTGGCAAAGACTTTGGAGCCTTGATTCCGCTCGATCGCTTCTTCAATACGAGCTGTATTGAAGTTGCGTAAGTCCCGCCGTATGCATTTGGAGATCTGTCTGTTCAGATGCCTGTATGCTGTCAAGTCTGTTGAAGAATGTAGCTTCATCTCCCGTCTAACAGCCATGAGATTAAGAGTGTGATCGGAGAGTTTTTGTGTTCTTCTGCGGCGGGTCTTGCAGAACTTAGCTCCAACCGCATGGACAGTTTCCACGAGCTTGTCATTCATATTCATTCATTCGTGCCGTGTAGTGGCGGTCAAGAATATCCACTACCCCATATCCTCCCGTGGGTGTCGTAAAAGGCGACAAAGGGAAACAGCCAGGAGATGGGCAGCAGCATCTTCCTGATAATAGCCAAATGACAATAAAAAAACTGCGGTTGCCAACCCGCTCGCCAATCGTGGCAACTATGGCAAATACCCCCCAATGATGAGAGCAACAAAAAAACGGCCCCCAGTCCCCGGCGGCCCCGCTATTCCTGGCTATGGTGGCGACCATGGTAACGGCGGGGCAGGGGTGCTAAGAATCTCCGGTGGAGGTTCGGTTGCCACCTTAGACGACTCGACCTGGCAACGTACAACGCACGCACCCTGAGGACTGACGAGAAGATCGTGGAGCTGGAAGAAGAGATAGACAAGTTGCGCTGGCATATTATAGGATTATCCGAAGTCCGAAGAGAGGGGGAGGACACGGTAATCCTCGAATCCGGCAACTTGCTCTATCACCGGGAGGGCGACCATCTGTCCCAAGGAGGTGTCGGATTTATCGTCCACAAGTCTCTAGTTAACAACGTTGTAAAAATCGGGAGTGTGTCGACGAGGGTTGCGTACCTTATACTCAGAATCACCAAACGGTATTCGCTGAAGGTCATACAGGTTTATGCACCAACCTCGGCACACCCCGATGAGGAGGTGGAGGAAATGTATGAGGATATCTCTAGAGCCATGCATTCCTCCAAAACCCAATATACGGTGTTAATGGGAGACTTCAATGCAAAACTAGGCACAAGAGAGAACGGTGAGCTGAAAGTAGGGAAATTTGGAATAGGGCAACGGAACCCAAGGGGCCAGCAGCTGGCCGACTTCATGGAGAAAGAGGGACTCTTTATGATGAACTCTTTCTTCCAGAAGCGGCCCCACAGGAAGTGGACCTGGTCGAGCCCCGACGGTTCCACAAAAAATGAGATTGACTTCATTATGACGACCAGACGACAACTGTTCAGTGATGTCTCCGTGATCGCGAGGGTGAAAACTGGTAGCGATCACCGAATGGTTAGAGGCACACTGAACCTAAACGTTAAGTTGGAGAGGTCTCGTCTAATGAAGTCAACGCTCCGTCCCCCTCGTGCTCTGTTTCAAAGTCCTGAAACCTTTCAGCTCGAGTTACAAACCCGTTTTCAGTGCCTAGAAGACTGCAATGAAGTGGACGATATGAATGACAAGAAATAAACAGCTAAACAAAATTCATTTTTTCGCATCGAGGTATTCCATCGTATCCCTGCATTTTGATTTTTAATTAGCTATAGATTAAACAAATACACTTAGCATCAGGTAGACTATGTTTTCGTGTGTCATCCGTGTTCTATACAAAAAAGATCTGGCTATATCAAATGAGAGTGTGGAAGCGATGTCGAAGACAGGGGGTAGAAAATGCTGCCATAATTAAAAAATTGGCCAAATAAATAACATCGTGGCCATTACTGTAATGTAAACTCGTGTGGCGTTTTAAAGGAAATTTTAAAATTTTTAGGTATACTTGATGAAACAGAGAGGCAGATACCTCCTGCTTTACCCTCCTAAAAACCAGAGGAGGCTTACTTTGCACGGTACAAATGTAGATAGTTTCATTCATTCATAATATTTCAATAATAATATTCCACATAGAGGTGTTTTTTTTATTATATTTGCGAGCTAAACAGGTGGAAATCCGTAATTTTTAATTATTTTCGGTTATTATCGGAATAATGCTTCGGCTCATTACCTGTTTCTGTTTTCCTCTGTCGTCTCTTATTTTGACCTTCGTCGTCTTCTCATTCTAACTTCACCATTACACATTATGTAGGCAGTTATAATTACTATTAATGTATTATTATTAAACTTTAATATATTCACAGCTGAAGCACGAGCGGATGTGCTCGATCCGAGAAGCGCCACGCTTTTACAGAATAACACAGTGAAATAGAAGAACAATGTTATGTTGCTGATTTTTTTTTTGTTTAAAATGTTCCCTCCACACTAGAATTTTCTCTTGTATCGTGGGGGCTGTTTACATACATAAATTTCATAAGGACAAACATCAAGACTCGGAACAATTATTTGTAATCCATACAATTACTTGTTCCGTGCGGGATTCGAACCCGCGGCCCTTAACGCTGCAACTCATTGCAAAACCACTGCGCCACGGAACCGTCAAGTTCGTCAGGCGTTTCATACGGTTAGTGACGAGTCTACATCCCTTTTACTGGTTTCCGTTTCATTATATTCCTTAAGATTTAGGTAATTATGTATCTTAAATGTTGGTAGATAGGAAAACTCCGTGGCGCAGTGGCTTAACAATGAGTTACAGCACTGAGAGTCGCGTATTTGAATCCCGCACGGAATAAGTATTTGTATGGCCTGCAAAATAATTGTTCCGCGTCTGGATATTTGCCCTTGTGTAATTTTTGTATGTACTTGTCTCCAAGGTACAGGAGAAAATCCTAGTGTAAAGTCTCGAAAGTGTGACCATGGGCCACAGCGTCCTCTTACCATCAGGTGAGATATTATGTCCTCTTCTTCACCCTTATTTCTATAATTATCTACCTTTACATATATTACTTTTAATATATAAAATATTACATACTTTACTTTTAATGTATCCTCTCTACCATAACAAAGGCTCATGTTGAGCAGTTGAAATTAAGAGTTTGATAAATAAGAAAAAAACAAATTAAAAAATAGACAAAACTATAAAACTATGAAAAGAATATTCAATGAGGCATGCAATGAGCAGGTAAGCGCTCATATTCTGGTCTAGTTTCTAAATGAGACGCGTATTATGCGGAAATTATTCGTGGAAGCTTTGGATATTGTTGCAGGCATGGGAGATAATTTATAATGTAAATTATTTTGTTAGAACGAGCTAGTAGGTAAAATATTTCCTAAACATTTCCTGAGGGGTTTTACATACATAAACTGAACATGAGCAAACATCTAGGCACGGAATGCTTTTAACCTGTTCTGATCTGGATTCGAACCAGCGGCCAGCAGTGTCGCAAACGAACTCTTAGCCATTGTTCTGGTAAATTGCAAAATTTATTTTTCTTATGTTTTAAATTTGTGTTACTTAGGTGGCGTTTAATGGCGACGTAAGAGAATCCACTAACCCATTCCCATCACCCCGTGGGTGTCGTAAGAAGTGACAAAGGAAAACTGATACAGGATATGGACATACAGGATATACAAACGAGCACACGGTCCACCTGATGGTAAGTGGTTGATGTGGCCCACAGACACCTACATGTATCTTCGTTGACGAATCCAAATGTAGATGCGTTGTCACCGGTGAGGATTAAGATGAAATGCCTCGTTTCTAGTACAAAGTGTCTCCGGTTCTCTAAACTCACCATACGAAACACAACAGCGTCAAGCTGCTATTTTACACTGATATTCTGTGAGAGCGTGGTTCTTCCCCCGTTGAGCTGACCCATTCGTGCTACAACTATACCAGTAATATAGCTGCAGCATGGCTCTACCATGTTTAAAACGTTTTGGTGTGAGAAATATTTCTAGCATTGCATTTCCTTGCTGCTTTCTTTGCTTCGGTACTAAGTGACTTATGTAACATAAATTTTAATAATCAAGTAGACCTGTGCTTTGCTGCGGAGGCAGGGCAGACATGGTATATGCTGTGTCCCGTCGAAATTGTTCCACTGAAAATTAACCAACAAAAGTAGTGGGATATTCCGCTGGTACGGACTGTGCAGAACGATACGTTTCATAATTTCCATAGTGACCAAGATCAGGCCCGCCTTCTAGCTGTTCCGACTAAGGAATCTAGTCAGTCTAGGCACCTCATCAGTGCCCCTGTTACCACAGGGGCGTCGATGAGTTTAGCGCTCCACGGACTTTAATGTAAGAAAAGTACTGGTAGGTTTTCACGGCACGGTTCTTTGTACGATGTCATCCGAAGAACCCTTGTCTCTTTAAATGTTCCCTCGGTTTTTGAGCCTTGTGGAATATTTAGAGACGATGGCAGGAGACCCGACGGTATGACTTTGGTCCCTTGGGAGAGATGTAAAGCCCTAGTGTAGGATTCTACTTGCGTACTTGCTTTGGCACCCTCTCATCTCAGGGGTACCTCGTTTAGAGCCTGGTCGGTATCATAGTCATCTGAACTAAGTAAGCGGCGCAAATATGAGTCTCTCAGAGATGTCTAGATATCTGTGCCATTTGTTGTAGAGATTATCGGTCCTTGGGGTCCACGTGCGTTGAAGTTCCTAAAGGAACTCTATTCGCGACTGGTCGTTCCTGCTGGTGATAAGAGGGCTGATTCTTTTCTCGCTCAAAGGCTAAGTATAGCCATTCAGCGAGGAAACGCAGCCAGTGTTCTTGGCACGATACCACGGGGAGTAGGACTGTATGATAATTCAAGTTGTTAGTTATGGTTTTTTTCTGTTAATTGTAGTTTTTTAATATTGTTTATTTTTCAATAAGAATTAAAAATGGATTGTATGTAATGGAAGCTGGAAAGAAAAATGATGATCTGTATTCAAAGCCATGTTCGGTAAACATAAAGAACACGGGTCACCGACGTACCGGGCCAAAGCGTCGTTTATTAGAAACATATTAAATTGCAAAAATGCTGTTATAACAGAAGCGTGATGACAACTGAAAAAGGACAAAACAAAAAAAAATGGTATTTCAGAATTTTAATAAACTTTGATATATCGCTACCATTACCTTTGACTTCTACCTACTCATTACATGTAATCATTCCACTACTGGCCACAGGCTTCTTCGTAATGGAGAAGAGATTATATAAGTATTTCAATCCAATTTTTCTCTATTAAGGGAGCGTTTGATTTGAAATCTATACGTTTTACCACAAAATCTCAAAAATTTTTCAATGAAAAAATCAACAAGTTTATAAAAAACTGTAAAAAAAATATCCCGTAGTAGAAAGAGAGCATTTAAGTTGTAATGTAGCTGTAAACTTTGAAAATCCCAAAAATTTTCTAAGTAAGTCAATTTTTAGAATTGTTTGTCAATTTTAAAAAATTGTACAAAAACTCTCCTTTAATAGAGATCATTTGAGTTGTTATGTAAAGTATACACTTTTACCACTAGGAATGTGTTGATTACCATGCTGGTTCTATTATTATAATTCATATTAATAATTGTACAAGATTATTGTAAATTTATATGTCCAAAGCATAATTCCGCTGAGTTTCTTACTGGTTCTTCCCAGGTAGTTTTCGTAGCAGTGGTAATTAATATATTATTTTCATTATGTATTATGTATTAATCTATATAGAATAAAAATGATTCTATTCTATTCTGGTTGATCGTCACTCTCGGCAATAACAAAGTCAGGCGTTTTGCACTCTGCATAGGTTAAAATACGGCTCTGTACTATATTCTCTATTATCGATGAAATTAAAATTTTCTCCGTGAAATATTTCTTTTTCATTGGTTACGACACTTATGTTTCCTAACATCAATTTTCGTACATGTAGCAAAATAAAAAACCGTAAGTAGAAAAGTGGATAATCTGAAAATAAAACCTCGTATCGCAATTGAATAAAGGAAGACATCTCGCCCTGAGGCGGCGTAGCTACATTGTGCGAATACGTGGCGATGCTTTGCCTGTGTAATATTCCGAATAACAACGTAGTCTACAGACAGTATTAAAGTGTAATTTCACAGAATGCGAACATTTCAAGTTCGATACCCGCCAGCTTAGATGAAATTGTGTCACCACGTGCTCAAAGAGGAAATCTGCATTGCCAAAAAAATTAAAAAGTGTGTTTCGAAGCCATGAGAAGTTCATCAACACGCATTGGGGCAGCACGGTGAACACTTTCGTCTTGTAAAACCCTCTCAAAAGTTAGAGGAGACCTGTGTCCAGAAGTGGGACGTATATAGGTCGTAACTTTGTAACATTTATATTAAGGTGTACGTAGTTGTTTCAAAGATTTTGATTATTTACTTAGCAGAGTCACTCTGAAGCTATATAATGGTTGCAGTACAAAGGGATCGACTTAACTGGAAAAGAATCACGCTCTAATAAAATACTTACTCACTTACTTATCTTCACGCACAATCCCTGACGGGGTAGCCAGAGAGAACAGATCGCCAAGTGTCACGATCCTTACATACCTCTTTCGCTTCTTTCAGATTCATTATCTTCTACATACATGCACGTCTAGGTATCCGAGTACTCTTGACCGTCCCCTCTTTGAGCAATTTGCTCACATGGTCTTCGAAAGTTAGTCTCGGTCTACCTCGACACCTTTTAATATTAACTTTCATGCTATATATTTTGTTCACCATTCGGTATTCACTCATTCGCTCAACGTGCCCAAACCATCGAAGCACGCCCTTATCAATTTTTGTGATAAGGTCATCTTTCAAACCTGCCAATTTGCGAATCTGTTCCTTTCGCTTTCGGTCGGCTATGGTAACGCCGCACATTTTACGATTCATTTTACATTCATAAACACATTACACGTCACCCAGAGGGGTAGGTAGTCTTCCTGACTTCTACGGACTTGCATTTGGCACGATCCTGACACACGAACTCCCTAAATTACTTTCCAATTCAATGAAAATAAAAATTTAACCGACGTTTTATAGTTATATAGAATTCAAAGTTTTGTTAAACCCTATTCCTAGTTCCATCTGAGTACACGCTTGCTTTAGTTCCGTTGCCGCCCTTTTCATGTCAGGATTTGTTGATATTAGGTTGATCTGTATATAGTTACTCTACTCTGTGGTTTCCCTGTGACAACGTTACCCATGCATTTGTATTGGGAATCTACTCTAAAGGTAATTATATTTGAAGGGAAAACAAGAATGGGAAACTATTTTTAAATAAAATATTTTAGGTGATTTACTAAGCGGGCCACATTTACATTGAAATGTTTGGGCTACATTTTTTTTTTCAAATATACGTATCCCGGCCGTCACAGAAATATTTTGCTCTAGAATATGGCCAGAAAATGTATATCTCAGCAACGTATCTGTTGTTGCATGGCTGATGCTACTTAACTCCTACACGGGCTACAGCAAGAGGCAACAATGGCTGAAGAAAGTGGCTTTTATTATTTAAAATAATAAAAGGAAGAAACCGGACAAGAACGTAGATTCGACCCCACTTTAATAGTTGAAATAATAATATGACTAAATAACCAAATACAATAATAATTAAATTTCATATCATTTCATTTCAATGGCTTCGAACTTTTTTTCTTATGAGTCAGCAATTTTCTTATTCGATCAAGTACGAGTATATTTAGTCTTTTTAACTTTTATAAGGCGTTACTTTGCGGAAATCAGTAATATTAAACATGATAAAAATTAATTATATAATATCCGCGTACAAATAAAATAAAAATTATGAGTTATTCTCTCTGTTATCATCTATTTGCTCTTCAAACTAGGTAAGACACATCATTTTCTTTATTTTATTTATATGCGAATCTTAACTAATTAACCTTTGACATCGTAAAGCAAACAATAAACATCGTCTCTAACAAATTTCCACATTGAGTTTAAAAAAGGCCGGCCAAGTGCGAGTCGGTCTCGCGCATGAAGGGTTCCGTACCATCGTAAAACACGTTTCTAGTAGGGGAGCCACCTTTAATTTTTATTTTATTTATTTTTATTATTTTTTTGTTATAGCGGCAACAGAAAAACACATTCTGTGACAATTTCAACTGTCTACCTGTCACAGATGAGATGTAGCCTGTTGACAGACAAATGGACGGACGCACGGACGGACAGCGAAGGCTTAGTAATAGGGTCCCGTTGGTAACCAACTATTACTAAGCTTGACCCGTACTTGACCACAGCGTGGTCCTTCCCTGGTCGAGCCGACCCATTCGTGCTACAACTATACTATTAATATAACTGCAACATGGCTCTACTACGTATCTTGGTTGTCAGTGATGAAAACGCTGCATTTGCATCTTCCTTTGTTTGAAGTTCGTTGTGGGTAATGTGCCGCAGTAGCCATTTACCATCAGTAGCAGCCCGGAGTCAGGAAGTTGAAAGTGTTTTACCCCCGTGCCTCAGAAAGCACGTACATACGTATGTTCTGCGCTGATCTACCTCCAGTCATGTTGGATTAACGTAAGTCATGAGAGTGAGGGAATCTCCTTTGAGACTGGCCGTGAACGAAATTTGTTCTGGAGGACATTATTATTTATTCTATAACTCGTGGTAGAGCCACGCTGCATTAAGGTTGTATTACGAATAGGTCGGCTCGACCGGAGTTCACGTGGGACACGTTCTCACAGAATACTAGAGTAAACTAACAACTTAATGATACTGTGTTTCGTATGGTGAGTGTTAAGAATCGGTGACCCTTTTTACTAAATACGAGGCATTTCATCTTAGTTCTCAGGAGTGACAACGTATTTGCATTTGTGTTCTTAATCGAGGATAAATGTAGATAGATGTATGTGGGTCACAGCATCCACTTACCATCAGGTGGATTGTGTGTGTATTACTTGTGATTATAATTATGTACCATTAGGATATAATTAGACTACACGTCATAATTAATAATAATAACGCAAAGCGTATATTATTTACGCATATAAATTTGCTCATTACGATTCTATTGCATTGATTGGAACCACAACAAAGGATCGTTGACTTTGTAACTGGCTATCATATTGCCACAATTATACAGTTATGTGTCTGTACGGCGTAAGTTATGATTTCCGTTTCAAATATCTATCACAAGCAAAAAACAACGCCATTTATATCAAAATGAATTTAAGCATATCAAAAGTTATAGGATTAATAATAAAATAAACATCGGTATCATTTTTGTTTTAATATCATACTTATCTTCTTTACGTTATCTAGAGAAGCTTTAAGCACCAAGGGATAAAAAGGATCGCTATGTACAGTTCCATTGATGCTGAAACCATGCTTATCGACTTGCCATGCACTCACACTTCTTTCGCTCTTTCTTCTTTCTTTCTTTATCAGCCCTATTAAAATCTACTGCTGGACGCACATGTATGCACTAAAACCATGTTTTGTCCAAAAATATTTTATATTTTTTTTATAGATTAAGGGTGACGAACGAGCACGCAGTCCACCTGATGGAAAGTGGTTGCTGTGGCCCATAGACATCTACATATATCTTCGTTTACGAATCAAAATGCAGATGCGTTATCACCCGTGATGGCTAAGACGGAATGCCTCTTTTCCAGTAAAATGGGTCTCCGGTTCTCTACACTCACCATACGAAACACAGCAGCATTAAGCTGCTATTTTACGATAGTATTCTGTAAGAGCGTGGTTTTTCCCCGGTCGAGCCAACCCATTCGTGCTACAACTATACTATTAATATAGCTGCAGCATGGCTCTACCACGTAAATGTGTGCGATAAAGAAAAACGATAAAAATGTGTGCGTGTTCTTGCAATAAATTGAGTATCGTTTTGGCTAGGTTTGGGCTTCACTTATAATGTAAGTAGAGATCTGTCTACCACTTTTTATTGTTCCGCGATAAAAAATATATTAAAAAGTTACATGACTTTTGTTAATATGACATTTATTCTCTTTAATATTACACTTTACAAAAACACCGTCTCCAAAAATGTAATTGCTTTTACTTCAATGGGCTTAACACGTCGCGAGCCAAAATTATGTACTTCGACTACCTGTCCGAACAGACTAAAACAGAGTCCAATCACCTAAATGGACTACTAATGGATTGCACCTTTTAGTTACCCAACACTGACTTTTAAATATCAGATAAGAAAATAAAATGGGATGGATCATTAAAAAATACTTCACAGTAAGTTCTCACTGCAAACAAATATTATATTTTATAAATCGTCTGACATGTTGTTGATATTATGCAGGTATTACATATGAAATTAGTATTAAAATTGTTACAACTTCAAAGTCAAAAAAAATATAACTATTTTAATGTTTGGCCCAAATATGAAGAAAGACTTAAAGAAATAAATTTGTTTGGTGGTATTGGTAACTTGATCACAGTATTTACACTAATTTAGAGCATACTTTTAAACCACTAAATTACTAAATATTTCTCCTTGGTTCCTTAAATCACTTAATCCTTAACCATTTCACTGTCCCGTGAGTCAAATATGAACATTACGAATGTTTAACTATTGTGTTTCTTTAACGAACAAGGAAATTGTTAATACATATAAATAAGAACTAAAGAAGACCACGGACAAAATAGAAGAAATTCGCCAACGACGGATAGCATCGTCAGTGGTGAGACACGTCTGGTGCTGCGATTTTTAACCTGCCCGCCAAACGTGACGATAAAGGAAAATCCTACCTACTACTATGGAGGGTTATGATCAACTGTGGATTTTACGAGCTTATTAAGAAGAACAAGAAAGAACAATGGACTTTATGATAAATGAATGATTGATGAATGATTATTAAAAAAAATTGCCAAAGTTAATTATCGTTGCATCTGGTAAAAATATATATTTATTAGAACGATGTGAAAGTTCTCGAGTGATAGCCTTTACCAGTAAGTGGAGAGTAGGCGGTCTCGCATTAGATGTAAGAATACCTGGTAAAACATGCAAGAAGTGGATTGATGCAGATGGCTCAGTGCCGTATTTTGTGGCATGGCTTGTGGGAGGCCTATGTACAGCAGTACACATGTGTTTAGTACCTTGGTAACTTAATGATATTATAGATATATGCACACTCCTTTATCATATACTCGTACTGAATCACTATATTCTTTGTTACGTGTGACTTAAAGTAGAGCATGGACAAAATAGAAGAAATTCGTTATTATTCATCATATTCATTATATTATGTTAGTTTAGTTCCAAATAAAAAACTGGCAAAGTGCGTGTCAAGCCACGCACAATGAAGAGGTAGGGTTTCGTAGTTGCTCGTTACAATACGTGAGCTTAATAAGTGAGTTGTCAGTAAGTGAGCCATAAATGCAGATGCGTTGTCACCCGTGAGGACTAAGATGGAATGCCTCGTTTCCCGTAAAAAGGGTCGATAAACCTCTCGGTCGAAGTTGAGTTAATCGTTTTATTTGTCCCAGGTAAACATACTTGTCAACAACTTCGAGCTTAGTGCTCCCAACAACTACCGGCATAGGTGTGACATAGACGTTACACATGACTTTTGTTTTGTTCATGTTCATCTTAAGACCTATCGATGGGAGACTCAATTGAGGTCATTGAGCATAGTGCTTAGCGATTCTGCCATTTTTTATGTCCACTAGACCAAATTTCGTTCACGGCGGCCAACTTCGGCATAGACTAGTCATCGGCGCAAATCGCATGTAGGAAATCGAAGGTGAGTGATGCAATCGCCATTGATGCTAATACCGTATTCTTTCCAGTCCAGTAGCTTGATAACGTCTCCCAATGTGGCGGTGAATCGGAAAGTTTTGTCTTCTTCTGCGGCTGGTCTTACGGAACTTAGTTTCCACAAACTTCTCATTCATATCGTCCACTTCATTGCAAATTTCTAATCGCTGAAAATGATTTTGTAACACGAGTTGAAAGTTTTCTTGGATGAGAGCCCGAGGGGGACGGAGAGTTGATTTCATTAGACGTGACCTCTCCAACTTCACGTTTAGGTTTAGTGTGTCTCTCATCATTCGGTGAACGCTGCCATTTTTCACCATTGCGATCATCACTGAACAGTTGTCGGCTGGGCGTCATAATGAAGTCAATCTCATTTTTTACGAACCGTCGGGGCTTGACCAGGTCAACCTTCTCTGGGGCCGCTTTTTGAAGAAAGAGTTCATCATAAGGAGTTCCCCTTTCTCTATAAAGTCGGCCAGCTGCTGGCCCCTTGGGTTCCGTTGCTCTATTCCGAAATTCCCAACTTTCAGCTCACCGTTCTCTCTTGTGCCTAGTTTTGCGTTGAAGTCTCTCGTTAAAACCGTATTGTGAGTTTTGTAGGAATGCGTGGCTCTAAAGATATTTTCCTACATTTCTTTCACCTCCTCATCGGGATGTGCCAAGGTTGGTGCGTAAACCTGTATGACCTTCAGCGAATCAACGTTGATAACGAGAGACTTATGTACCATTAATCCGAAACCTCCTTAGGACAGATTATCGCCCTCCCGGTGATAAAACAAGTTGCCCGATGTGAGGATTACCGTGTCCTCCCCCTCTCTTTGGACCTCGGATAATCCTATAATATTCCAGCGCAATTTTTCTATCTCTTCTTTCAGCTCCAAGATCTTCTCGTCAGTCCTCAGGGTGCGTGCGTTAAATGTTGCCAGATCGAGTCGTCTTAGGTGGCAACCGAACCTCCACCGGAGATCTTTAGCACACCCTGCCCCGCCGTTACCATGGTCGCCACCGTAGCCAGAAATAGTATGGCCGCCGGTGTCTGTGGGCCGTCTCTTCCGATATATTACCATAGTTGCCACGCTTGGCGAGTGGGTCGCCGACCGCAGCTTTTTATTTCTATTCACTGTTATCAAAAAGATGATGCTGCTCATCTTCTGCCTTAGTTTCCCTCTGTCGCCTCTTACGATACCCTAGGGAATATATGGGGAAGTGGGTATTCTTACCCGGCACTGCACGGGATATATGGAATTTTTTGTAGTTTTCTTTTTACGTATTAGGTATAGTAACATTTATAGTTTAAGTTTTTGACTCTTTTGAGTGAATATTGATTATCATAAGCTCAAGGTAACAAGTATAATATCGTCTAAATTGTTACTTTAAAAATTTTATCCCCTATTTACCTATTCCGTTTGCTATATTTTTTTTGCAACTGCTACAGCCTATTACTGTACACAACTGAACATGCCCTCCCCTATAAATTCCCTCATGGGAGGGATAATTGCCATAGTTGCCACGGTTGACAACACGCCGAGAGACGAGAAAACAAACCGAGAGGTTAGCAGCAGCCCATCTCTCGGCTTGTTTCCTTCTGTCGCCTCTTACGACACCCACGGGTTGATATAGGGTGATGGATTCATAACACGCCACTACACGGCTATTTTTACAAGCTTTTATTTGACTTGCTTTCTTTGTTTATTTCCGGTTCAAAAATTGTAACCCTGTAACCACAAATCTATGAAATTCGATTTAAAAAGAGTAAAATGTTTATTACCAACTATCCGAGAATTAAAAACATTTTATGACAAAATGTAAAGCCCGTAATCATACTCACGTTCAATGTATTCAAACGTTGAACGAGGTTGAGGATTGAAGCGAAACGGAAGAGACTTCGCTGTAATTTTCCGGAGGGGAATCTAAAATAATAGCTCCTCTTGCAACAGAACACAGCCTCGCGATTTATTCTTTTCGACAGTAGGTATGATTTTGTTATAGAATAAAACTATCTTTGCATAAATTTTAGCGACCTTTGTGCTGTCTGTTACATTACTCTTCTAACTTACATTCTCAGTCAACTTCAAACAAGGAAGACAACGAATTCGTTGTCAACTATGAGGACTAAGATGGATTGGCTCACATCTTGTAATCATTCTGTCGTCTATACCCTTCATACTGGAACACAGTGGTGTCAGCCAAGTTCATAATAGAAAAGAACGACGCACCGACGTGCGTATATACACTAACGTTTTCAAACCATTTTAGAACCATCTAATTTTATATATTTAGAATCTAGTACCATTCTATAATTAGCCTGCACACTTGTAATTTAGCATACCAAAGATTATTTAAATACCTAGAATCTAAAACAGTTAAATTTCAAGAATAAATCTCATACAGTTATTGAATTATTATGGTCTGCAAGGTGCTATTTTTGTCACTCACTAACTCTCTCATCAAAAACCTAGGCCTCTTCCTCCAAGGTAGTTTTTCATAGTCCAACTAATGGTAAGTGGATACTGTGACCCATAGACATCTATATTTATCCTCGATTAAATCAGAATGCAGAATGCGTTCTCAACCCTGAGGACTAAGATGGAATGTCTCGTATCTAGTCAAAATGGTCTCCTACATTCACCGTAAGAAACACAGCAACATTGAGCTGCTATTTTACGCTGGTATTCTGTGAGAGCGTGCTCCTACCCTGATGGTGTCAGCGCTTCCGTGCTACAACCATAATATGGCTGGAGCGTCTTCAACACGTTAATATAGATAGTTGAGCATATACAAAGTAAAAGATCGATAAACTAGAAATTATCGATATTTCTGGATATAACTGTAACATTTAAATGCAAATAAGTTTGTAAATTTCAAATTTTAATGAGCGTTACCACTAAAATAATATAAAGGAGCGCTACGCTTACACTTTGTTTGATCAGGTTCCACCCGATGTAGTGCAATTAGAATTGTAAATTAAGCAATGAGAGCCCGAAATGCAAATTTTGGACGGGACTTGTTACTTGCTCATAATAAATCATAGTGAGGCAAGGGTTGAACAAACATTATTTGTGTTAAAGAGCAGTTTATTATAAACGCCTTGTTTACAGATGTTCTTATAAAGACATTATAGTTCGCTTAAGTTGTCTTGATTTTATAAATGCTTCCAGTAGCTACACGTTAATCTATATATGTCTGTAACATCGACATAATTTTTACGTGGTAGAGCCATGCTGCAGCTATATTAGTAGTACAGTTGTAGCACGAATGGGTCGGCTTGACCGGGAAAGGAGCACGCTCTCATAGAATACCAGCGTAAAATAGAAGCTTAATACTGCTGTGTTTCGTATGGTGAATGTACAGAACCGGAGACCCTTTTTACTGGAAAAGAGGCATTCCATCTTAGTCCTCACGGGTGACAACGCATCTGCATTTTGATTCTTTATTGAGAATGGAAGTGGATATCTATGGATCACAGCAACTACTTACTATCAGGTGGACTGTGTGCGTACTCGTTTGTCACCCTATCTTATAAAAAAATAATTGACTTCTATTAAAACTCGAATCGAAAAACTGATTAAAACTACATCTACACATTCAAGTCTCCCAAAGTGCACTGCTGAAGGGATATTTTCCATAGTAGCCCCTTTTGACAGCCGGGATGGTGACCACAGTTTTTTTTTGTGTTTTTAGGAAAAAGCTACTGCCCATTTCCTGACTGTTAAATTCATGGACTTTAATCATAGGGAGTATATTCCAGAGTTATTACGAATCGTCTCGCATGCACATTCAACGACTTCCAGCCACCCGAACAAGCCGGTTTGCAAAAAGTCTTTAGTACCATAGACTATACTCTTCGGCAAATTGTACATAAGTCAGAGGAGTACAATTTACCAATATGTCTGGCGTATGTGGACTATGAGAAAGCTTTTGATTCCGTCGAAAATTGGGTAGTGCTGCAGTCATTTCAGCTGTGCCAAGTTGACCGTTGGTATATCGAAGTGCTGAAGTGTTTGTATAGTAAGGCTACAATGGCTATCCGAGTACAGAACCAGAGTACGAAACCTATCCAATTGCAGAGAGGTGTAAGACAGGGTGACGCTATATCCCCGAAACTCTTAATCGCTGCATTAAATGACGTTTTCAAGCTACTGGACTGGAAAGGATCCGGTATTAACAGTGTTTGTATAGTAAGGCTACAATGGCTATCCGAGTACAGAACCAGAGTACGAAACCTATCCAATTGCAGAGAGGTGTAAGACAGGGTGACGCTATATCCCCGAAACTCTTCATCGCTGCATTAAATGACGTTTTCAAGCTACTGGACTGGAAAGGATCCGGTATTAACATCAAAGGCGAGTACATCACACACCTTCGTTTTGCGGACAATATAGTCTTTATGGCAGAATAGCTGGAGGACCTAAGCACTATGCTCAATGACCTCAATAGTGTCTCCCAACGGATAGGTCCTAAGATGAACATGGACAAAACAAAGATCATGTATAACGTCCATGTCACACCTATGCCGGTAGTTGTTGGAAGCACTAAGCTCGAAGTTGTTGACGAGTATGTTTACCTGAGACAAATAGTCCGCCGAGGTAAGTCCAACATCGACCGAGAGGTCAATCTATGGATTCAACTAGGCTGGGTAGCGTTCGGGAAATTACGGCACATCTTCTCGTCAGGCATACCTCAAAAGAACTGAGACGCGGTCCTTAACTGCTGGCCATATGAGGAAGCTCAAGGTCACTCAGCGAGCTATGGAGAGGGCTATGTTTGAAGTGTTTCTGGGTGAAAAACTTATAAATGAGGACATCCGCAGTAGAACCAGAGTGACTGATATAGCCCAACGGATCAGTAAGCTGACTGGGAATGGGCCGGCCATATATCTCGAAGAACCAACAACCGATTAGGCCCATTAGGTAAATTTATTTGGATGTAAATACAGCAATTATATCAGGTATGCGGATGTGTGCACAGTGAGAGCTTGTTTCCTGGGTTGTTGGACCGGGTAGGGATATTATAATGATGTTTATACATATTATGCATGCAATCAAGTTTCATTTGGCACGATAATGACATAACTCTATTCGCTTCTTTCACATACATAAGGTATGTCTACGCATACATAAGGGTGCATTTAAACTTTCTTCTAGAGACTGCCAATCTTTGCTACTGCATTCACTTGGTTTGTCACTCTTTCCTTATTTATTCTTTCTACGTAACTAAACAACCGAAGTATTTCCTTCTATGGATAACTCTTTGAAGAAATACATGCCTTATAGCTCTTCTCGAATAAAAGTCCTACATCTAATTGTAGATGCAAAAAGACTGAAAAGCAAACTAGAAATTTAAACTATACATTATTAATTGGGATTTCATTTCTGAGCGTGCAATGAAACTAATAACATTTTCTCAGTAATTAATTAACATGTTATGTAGCCGTATACTACAGGTATGAGAAAACAATTGTCATCTTTGAAATACATGCAAATTAATATTAAACAACACCTAGTAGGAAGGTGGGATTTGATTAGGTCGTAGTAATCAAAGCTCTTAGATAACAAACTTTAGTGCAAGTTGAACGTCTTGTTTGTGCATGTGGTTGTGTGGTCCAAGTAATGCATTTCAACGATTATAATAAATATTTTCGTTATTATCAGCTCAGTTGAACAGACTTTTTAATTTCTTCTTTCCAGTATATAGGTACTGCTTGTGCTTGTAGCACCTTTGTTTTACAGTCTGTGGGCGACGCCAGATTATGTTTCCTAAAATATTCTGCTAGTTCCTTTTAATAAAATGTCATAATTATCTTTAATTAAAATAAAAACTTTTTCTCTGAAAGAAAGATTATCTTTGAGTTAACTTAGAGTCATGCATTATATAGCAATGGGCTATGTAATACAAGTAAAGAATTAAATGTTAATTATTTTTTTATAATTTAGAAGCATGATGTGTTACATAATATATATTAAGGGCATATGGCACAAGATTAGCTAAAAGGAGATAGCTAAATATTAGAAAGAAATGGTTGGATATATTAGACAGAGATAACTATAAATATTAGAAAGAGATATCACCAGTCGGTCGTGTAGTAATAAGTTGTTCAAGTTGTATGGGTAATTAGCATCGTTGGATTATAGTAACAAAATATATTAGGTTTAATTTTTTAAAGTGATAACTGTTTCATGAAAATTATGAAAATGTATGTAGCAAACAATTCAGGTAGGTTTTATAAATTAATGAGACAAGAAATATGTAAAAAGCATTTACTTAACTCAATTGATATAGTGTCAAATTAACAGTGAAAATACGTGTAAGAAATCAAATTGTATTTAAGCGTTTAATTGTTTTAATTTGTGAATTAAATTATCGTATTGTTTAATATATTCATGTCTATTGCTTAAAAATTGTATTAATATTATAGTTATCAGTCAATATTTATAATTCACGACTCTAAGAAATGGCTCGTAAAATTGTAATATTTAGTTAAATGTTTTATTATTCCTATAAGTGATATTAATGTTTTAATTATTATTGTAATGTGTCTTTATTGTACTTCATGCAAAAAATAATTGTGTGATGATATTGTTACAGGCAATAAAGGTATGAGGTGATAAATGGAAATGTGATTGTGAAAATTTGTAGCTAGCTTAGGTCAGAATGGCGATTGGTGCGCGGTTCTCCTTACGGTATAGCTTCCAGATTAGGATAGGAGGCAAGCATCAAGGCAATGTAATTCTCAGACATCCGAAGGACCATGAAAGGCACAGCACCAACGATCATCGCGGGGGACCTAAACGCAAAACAGATTGGTTCCATCGTATGGAAAAATGTGTCAAATTTCGCGGAGAATACTTCGAAAAGCAACTAATATTTTTAAATAGTAATGTTGTGACACTTCCTTGATTCCGGAAATTTTCAGTGCCGCCTTTTCCATGTGAGGCCGATCCTGCGCCTTGTAAAGTTGCAAGCGGTGTGCCGGCATGAAATACTGTCCCGCTCTGCTGAGTACGCCTAGATTTTTAGAAGCCAATTTGGCCTTCTTCTCCAAGTGACCACGAAACTGCACTTCACTCGATATGTCGACACCGAGGATTCTGATACTGGCTGAGGGAACAAGGGGAATGCCTTGAAACTGAGGAGATACGACAAAGGGTTTTTTTTTTGTATTTAAACAAAAAAAACTGCACGTCACTCGATATGTCGACATCGAGGATTCCGATACAGGCTGAGGCAACAAGGGGAGTGCCTTGAAACTGAGGAGATACGAGAAAGGGGTTCTTTTTAATTGTAAACGCACAAACTTGTGTCTTCTGGGGATTGAACTGGACTAGATTCAGTCGCCCCCAGGTGAGACTTAGTTCAACAAAGTCTCGATTTCAGACACAAGTTTGTTTCGGTACTCGGCGACGTTTTCCCGAGAAATATTAGCACGGCCGGTGTATAAAGCATCACCAGTGCTGTCGTCTGCATAGCAATGCAAGTTACCGGTTTGCAACATATCATTGGTATGCAGAAGAAACAGCGTTGTTGATAGCACGCAGCCTTATGTAATACCAGCATTAATGGGCTTGTAATCGAAGCATGTACCGTCTATTACAACCTTGATGCTTCGATCTGCAAGAAAACTGGTGATCAAATTGCACAAATTCTCGGGAAGCCCATAGGAAGGCAGCTTCGTAAGAAGCGCTTTATGCCAAACCCGATGGAAGGCCTTCGCTATGTCCAAACCAACGGCCAACACCGACCCCTTGGACTCCACTGCCTGCGCCAATCTACGAGTTAAGTAACCTAGAAGTTCATAAGCTAAATCACAACGACGGAAACCGTACTGGCGGTCACTAATCAGCTGGTGATCCTCAAGGTATTGCATGATCTGGCAGTTAATAATAATTTCCATTACTTTGGGGAACAAGGAGATGATAAAGATGGCCTGTAGTTGGACGGATCTGAGCGGTCGTCTCTTTTAGAATCGTTTGCACCAAAGATGACTTCCATGAGTTCTGGACTGCGCCTAGGGAGTAGAAGTACCGGAAAAGACGCGGTAAAACCAGTGCTAACTCCGGAGCCTACATCTTCAGCACAATAGGTGGGACTCCATCAGGCCCACTCGACTTGTTGACGTCAAGGGAGTGAGCACTCACACCGCTGGATTGTCGGTGGTGTGTACCCCCATTAACTAGAGTCGAGTTGGATGCAAAAAGTGAGCCTAGTAGATAGGCTTTCTGCTTTGCATCATGGGCCAGTGAGTTGACCCTGTGCAGAGATGGCAGAGATGGCTGACAGTTCCCTTGGACAACCTTGGTGAGATACCAGAATGCACGTGTTTCCGAAGAGAGGCGAACTATTAGTTTCTCGCCAATTCTGCCGATGTGCTCTGACTGTGCCTTGACAGTGGTAAGTTTGAAGGACCTAGAGGCGGAATTATACTTATTTTTAAGAGTGTTGGTGTTTACATCCGTTGATGCGTCAGCCCAGGCCCGGTAGCACTCCTACTTATAGCGTGATGCAATTTTACAAGAGCGACCGATCCATGGCAGAGTTCTGCCTCTGATATACATCACAGATGATGGAATAAACAATTCCATTCCCTGAAGTATTACATCATTGACAGAATCAGCAACAACATTGGGATTATACGGCGAGAAGCAAACCCGCATCCCCTGCAGCCCTCAAGAGTACTATGCAAAAAAAACCGCATCCCGTTTCATTCGGCTGACCTATAGTGCAAAACACGGCGGCAAGCTGCAGATCGCAACTGCGATGGGAGCATGAGTGGCACCGTACTCCGGATCAGATAATGATCCGAAGAGCAAAGAGTGGCATCGAAATATTATATACTAAAAATAATATATAAAATAAAATACAGGAAGTTAAATAACTAAAACCCAATCAGATTGAAGACGATCTTTGACTTCCTGATCCTCACATTTGTCCTTTGTCCGCTTACCGTATGGTTTTATGTTAATAGTTTTAAATGATAATTAAAATTAGTTTTCGGAGTCAGCATAAATAACACTCCAGGATCAATTAGTTAAGTTTTCTTATCTAAAATAAATTCCCACCGAAAGTGTACCTTTATTGACACGTAACAAGTTTTAACGGAATATTTTCATAATTTTTTACTATATTATTTTATCATCACAAGAATCTTGTTAGAGATGCAAAAAAATTTGTAGTTTTATAAAATATTCTAGTCGACAAATTTCTAATTCTGGTCACGTTCAAAATCTGGAACGGCCGTAGTTCCTGAGGCAATGTAAGTTTGGGAAAATCACAACGAGGACAACATTTAGATACACAGAAAATGTCTTTGTTTTATAAAATTTGCGTTTCACTTGTATAAATATTTTTAAACCTTTGGTATTACATTTATGGACGAACGAAAAAATATATTTTTTATGTAAAAATTATATTGAATAAAACTAAACATCAACTGATTTATGATTTTTATCGAATTTAATTTTAACGTTCTCATACAGCTAGCAGTAAAGACCCACGACTTAGACCCATAAGTTATCTCTGCAATAAGCTTAAGGTCACTCAGCAAGCTATAATTTATAGAAGAAAGCTATGCTTTTAGTTTTTCTGCTTTATAAACTTCGTAATGAGGTTATCCGCCAAAGAACCAGAATAATCAAAATAGTCCACCTCATCAGTTAGTTAATAACAGTAAGCCAAGTGAAAGTTAAATAAATTTATATAATAAATAAATAGAGTGATTGTAACCTTGTGCTCTTGGTAAGATGCAGGAAGTTGTTGATGCAAGTGACTCAGTACCGTACTTTGTGGCATTCCTCGGGACAGGTCTATGTATGATTTTTTTATAGGATAAGGGTGACAAACGAGCACACAGTCCACCTGATGGTAAGTGTTTGCTGCGTCCCATAGACATCTACATCTATCCTCAATAAGGAATCAAAATGCAGATGCGTTTTCACCCATGAGGACTAAGATGGAATGCCTCATTTCCAGTAAAAAGGGTCTCCGGTTCTCTACACTCACCATACGAAACACATCAGCGTTAAGCTGCAATTTTACGCTGGTATTCTGTGAGAGCGTGGTCTTTCCCCGGTCGAGCCGACCCAATCGTGCTACAACTACACTACTAATATAGCTCCAGCATGGTTCTACCACGTGACAAAATGATAATGAAGAATTTTAAGATAATTAGTAGAATCAGGCTTTACTTTGCGGAAATCCAAATAAAAGTTGGAATTTTTTTTACTTAACTTTTTTTCCTTTTAGCGGATATTGGCAAAATTAATTTTTTAAACTTTAATAAAAGAATTTTAACTTTTTTTTACAGGCGAGGGGAAAAACGAGCGTGCGGCTCACCTGATGGTAAGTGACTACCACCGTCGATGACCAACTGCAACACCAGGGGAACCAGGGGAATTGCTGATACATTGCCGGACTTTTTAAAAGGAGTAGGGTGTTTTCTTGAAGATCCATACGTCGTATCGGTCTCGGTCCAGAAAAATCGCTAGTAGTAATTGATTTCACAAGGAAGTTATGCAAAGAAGAAAACATCGTCTAAATCGCACAGTGGGGGACCGCCAATCATCCAGATAGTGTGGATGGTATCGGGAGTTCTGTCACAATGTGCGATCGTGAAATTTGGGGTTGTGATTAATCCGAACAATTCTTCAGAGCACTCAACGTGGTAAATGCGAAAGAAAATGCAAAGGGATGCAAAATCTCTTCTCAGAATCAGTCGTCGATGATTCGAGCTGCGATGCGCTGGGCGATCAAGTGGAAGGAGCTGGCACTGGAGAGCCCCAGCCCAGAGACAGGAGCAGTATTCCATGTGAGGTCGAACCTGCGCCTTGTAAAGTTGCAGGCGGTTTGCTGGCATGAAATATTGTCCCACTCTGCTGAGCACGCCAAGCTTTTTAGAGTCCAATTTGCCTTTCTCTTCCAAGTGACCATGAAACTGCACGTCACTCAAAATGTTGACACCGAGGATTCCGATCCTGGCTGAGAAAACAAGGGGAGTGCCTTGAAACTGAGGAGATACGACAAAGGGGTTCTGTTTAACTGTAAACGTGCAAACTTGTGTATTCCTGTGAGTGAACTGAACTAGATTTAGTCGCCCCCAGTCTGAGAATTTGTACAACAAAATCTCGACTTAAGACACAAGTTTGATCCGGTACTCGGCGACGTTTTCCCGAGGAATATTGGCACGGCCAGTGAATAGAGCATCACCATTGCTGTCATCCGCATAGCATGTTACCGGTTTGCAACATATCATTGATATGCAGGAGTAACAGCGTTGGTGAAAGCACGCAGCCTTGTGGAACACCAGCGTTAATAGGCTTGAAGTCGGAGCATGCATCGTCTACAACGACCTCGATGCTCCGATCTGCAAGAAAGCTGGTGATCCAAATGCACAATTTCTCGGGAAGCCCTTTCGAAGGAAGCTTCGTAAGAATAACTTTGTGCCAAACCCGATCGAAGGCCTTCGTGTCCAAACTAAATGCCTCACTCTTGGACTCTACTGCCTCCACCCATCTATGATTCAGGTAAACCAGAAGATCGCCAGATGATCGACTCCCACGAAAACCATATTGGCAGTCACTAATCAGCTGGTAATCCTCAAGGTACCACATGAGCTGGCTGTTTATAATGGATTCCATTATTTTGGAGAAGAAGGAGGTGATGGCGATAGGCTTGTAGTAAGACGGGTCTGAGCGGTCGCCTTTTTTTGGGATCTGGTGGACAGGGATCTGGTGGACAAAAGCTGTCTTTCATGATTTCGGGACTGCGTCTAGAGAGTAGGAGTACCAAAAAAAGACGCGTTAGAACCGGTGCCAACTCTGGAGCACACATCCTTAGCACAATTTGGGGAATTCCATCAGACGCAATAGACTTGTGAATGTCCAGGACGAGGAGTGCCTTTCGAACCGAACGCTGTGAGAACCGTACATCCAGCATGGAGCACTCACACCGCGAGACGATCAGCGGTGTGTTCCTCCATCGTCAAGAGTCGAGTTGGACGCAAAAAGACAGCCTTAAAAGTCGGCTTTCTCTTTTTCGGCGTGGGCCAGTGAGTCTTTGACCCTGTGCCGAGATGGTAGTGATGGCTTACAGCAATTCCCTTGGACAACCTTGGCGAGAGACCAGAATGCACGGGTTCCCGAAGGAAGGCGAACTAGTTTCTCGCCAATTCTGCCTATGTGCTCTGACTTTGCCTTGGCAATAACTCTTTTGAAGGACCTGGAGGCGAAGTTATACTTCTTTTTAAGTGTGCTGGTGTTTACATCCCGAGTCACCGAAGCCGCAGCCAGGTGATAACACTCCTGCTTACTGCGTAATGCAGTCTTACAGGAGCGACCAAACCAAGGCTGAGATCTGCCTCCGATGGGTACCACAGATGATGGAATAAATAGTTCCATTCCCTGTAGCACCACATCAGTGACAGAAAAAAATCACCTGTGAAAAACCTCTCCAAAGGGAATGAAGATTTCAATGTATCTATTAAAAGACTTTCTAGTTTTTATCTTAAACTTATATTTCTTAGCCCACTCAGAAGTCATTATTAATCATTTACCATGTGCCAGCGGTGAAGGAAAACATCGCGAGGGAACCTGCATGTCTAAAAATAAGAAAAAAATATTTCGAAGACATGTGTAGTTCCCCAACACTCGTGGTGCAGCGCGGCGGACATTTCCTTGCCCTAAAACCCTTTCAGATATTAAAAGAGGCCTATGCCCAGCAGTGGGACTTATAAAGGCTGTAACTTTCACTTTAACTCAAAGGGGTAAAAATTTAACTGGTGTTGAAAAGTATAAATCGACTTCAAACTAAAAATAATAAAAGAATTTCCACTACTATGTGGAGTGGTGTACTTCTGAAGTCGGGGCTTTAACGCTTTGATACACTACGTCTTCATCATCATGACAGTCTTTCACAAGTCCACTGCTGAACGTACGCCTCTCCCAACGAATGCCTCAAATTGCTTGCATATCTTACCAAGTCGTCATTCCATCAAGTGGGAGGCCACCCTACTATTTACCTATCAGTACGAGGTCGTCACGGTCTTAGCATCGTAAAATTATTTTATTATTTTTATTGTTTTTAAGCGTGCTTTCAATTTTTTATTAAAAGTTAAGTTTTTAAGTAACAAATTATATTACAGCTATAGTATAAATTGACAAGCTTTTTCCCCGAGGGTTTACTCGCTAGAGCAAAAAGAGTTTGATTTCGCTTTGTGGTTATATCATCAAGACTGTAAAAAAATGCTTTTGTGTTTGCATTTGTTTTAAAAAACGTCCTTTGAAGAATTCGTTACAGGTCAAACATAAAAGGCCAAAAATAATGCTACTTTTGAGATATTGATGTTTGAAGTTTGCAATTTTATCGTACTTATATTTAATACTAGCGATCTGCCTCAGCTTCGCACGGGTGATTTCTGAATCTCCACAACAGAGCCACCTACCGGAATTGTAAGCCCAAAGTATACAGGGACCCACTAACACACACAAACACACAAGCACACACAAAATGTCAGCAAAACCTTTCAAGCCGTTTTCGAGTTGTAGCGAGACTAATTATTGTCAGCAATTATTTTTTTTTATAAAGATAATATAAAGACCTCGAAGTCGCTGGCATTGTTATATAATATGAAAAAAATGTACCTTATAGGTTATTTAGGCATTTCTAATATGTTACTTACTTTAGACCCGTATGGGTTGGACCCTTTTTACATAATAACTTCTGCACTTATCAACATTGCGGTCAAAATTAGTATTGTTATGGCGTAGTATGTTATCTCTCTCTACGAATAATCATAACATTCAAATGAATCATTGTCTATTTATTTATTTAATAAATACCAACTAAATTACATGCATTTTGATTGTAAAAGGAGTCGTTATGCATATGTTACGTTATGCATGAAACTAGTTGTACAACTTTTTTTTTATTATTCTAAGCCAGCTCTTAACTACAATTCCACCTGATGGTAAGCGGTGATATAACCTAAGATGGTGAAGCGCACTGACTTAGCAAAAGTCTACTTACTATAGCTGGTATACCATCTGGTCCACTAGCTTTATTCATGTCGAGACACTGTAAGGTTTTAAGAAGCTCCATATTTGTGATACGAACCTCCGACATATAGGTCCCTCAATGAGGTGATTTAGTCGGAACGTTGTTGCCACTGGCCTGACGAAACTGGAAATCGCAGTTTTTCAATGATTTTGTTGTAATTTGCAAAACGCTTCTGAATTAATTCCCTCTGTCACTTCTTACGACACCTATGGGATAATATGGGGTATTGAATTTTTATTCCTACAGAGCGCGACTCCACGGTCAGTCATCAGACGTTCTTTTAATACTATACATATATTATATTTAATATTATATTATGGTACGTAATATGTTACCCATTACAGATCTATTTTGTATATTATGTTGTATATATATATATATATATATATATATATATATATATATACATATCATATATATTTTATCATTGAGTCGTTGGGTTCATTGAGGTCAAGGAAGTTAGGAGTCCTTGCAAAGGTGCGGCGATACTTCACGCCGGGACAGCTGCTTACTTTATATGAAGCGTAAGACCGATCGTGCATGGATCATTGCTGCTATATATGAGCTGGTGCTGCAAAATGCCATCTACCAGCTTTGGACTCAATGGAAAGGCGTGCCAAGAGGCTTATTTGTGACCCGAACTTGGTTAAAAAATACAGACGCAAAGTAGACAGCCTATCGGTTTTCTACAGGATGCATTTCGGAGAGTGTGCGCAGGAATAGCATAATTATATTCCTCCCGTCCCTTCCACCATCGGACAACCAGACGTTCGGCCAGTCTCCACCCTTTCGTTGTTGACTTACCACGCATTCAAACCAAACGGTTTGAACCAGGCTTTTGGTCAATGCGCTTCACCATCTTTGGCTACATCACTACTTACTATGAGGTGGTATTGTAGTTAAGTGCTGGCTTATAATAATATATAAAAAATCTAAGCCATCTGCTAAACGTGGCAAGCATCCCGCATGGCAGTTATATGCATATAAGAGTATATTAATCGCTGGCAATCTATGATGAGGTCTATGTTCAGCGATGGAATTTAGATAGTCTGTAACGGTCTGATGACTATTGTGTAGCTTTTCTTTTATTTTTGTTTTTTTAAATACAGACAGAAATTGTTAACTGCAATATTTATTCCTGATTTACCACGTGCTCGGCGGTGAAGGAAAACTTAATAAGTAAACCTACATGTATGAGAAATAATAAAAATACTCGAATGCATTTGAAGTTTGACAAATCGCATATTCTCTTCCCCCTGAAACCCTCTCACAGACTTTCTCTCAGAAATGAGATAAAATCTGTTAGCTTTAACTTTGTATACTTCAAATTTACCTTCTAACGTACACTAAGCCACTAACAAGCTAAAATTAACGGTTTTTAATTTCGTGATTTTTTCATCTCATATCATTTCCAGCTTCAGTAAAGCTTTGATATACTGGCGACGGGTTTCCTCAATCAAAAACAAAATTTAACGTTTCCACCGTAGAGATAGTAACGAAATTCTTTTTGAAAAAATGTGTTTGCGAGAGCGACTTACTCTGAAGAATATTACATACGTAATAAAATACGTCCATTTGAATAAAAATTTCATATTAGTGGTAAATTGAAAAAGATATTAAGTTAAGGTTATTCAATATATTTATCAATTTCAAGACGATTTGTTGTTCTAGTGGTTGTAACCGTGATTAATGATCAGGGGGTCACGAGTTCGAATCCTGGTTGGGGTCATAATCAGTTACTGGGTTTTTATGTCACGTTAACAGCCCAGAGTCGAGAAGTCGGCGGTGTATCACCGCCGTGATTCGTAAAATACGTAAAGCCGTTGGTTCAGCTTAACTTATTCAGTTGTCTGAATGCCGTCAAAAACAAAAAAAAAATTTTGCAATAATTTTGGTTTCAGCTGGAATTTAAATCTTGCGTATGTGAGTACAATGCCTAATTGACAACTTGGTAGCGCCTAATCATTGTAAAGGGTTGAAAGATCACAATAACAACACCTTAACGGGAAAGGCATTATTTCTCCCTTTTTACATCCCGACGTTAAAACTAAAAATGCTATAGAAGTTAAAATAAAACATGATGAAATACGTCAAATTAGTTTAACTCGGTCCTTTATTACACGGAAAGGGAGATTGACAAAGTTTTCACCTAATATTAAAGTTCCGAATGGTCAACAAAATGATTTTTAAAATTATAGTGAAATAAACACAGTTCCTTTCATTTTTCATAAATTTATATTTCATTATAACTATAACTATAACCATAAATATGAATTTCGCATCTCAAGAACCTATATCTCGAAGACGAAAAAATAGCCATTGACCTGAAATTTGTATAGTGAAAATAATTATAAATGTCTGGTTATGAGAAAAAATTAGACAATAGATAATATCTGTTGGTTTCATCACTAGGCAAGCCTGTATCGAGAAAACCTGCCAACAAAGTTCATTAAGTGTTACTTTATATATAGCTAATGCATGAGAGCCCACACAGGAGCTCGACAGTTTCCGTTTGTCCACTCAGCACATGCCTGTGGTCTGCAATCATAATATTCTGCTGATGCGGACATTTTGGTAGGTCTCGCCACCCGTAACACCTTCCTCATTAAGTTCGAAGTTCTCGTTTACCGAGAACTTTGAACTTATAAGAACTAATAAATTATATTTTTTAATAAAATCTATAATAATAAAAAAAACTAAAACTTAATTATCATATAGTCCTACTTCCCGCGGTATCGCGCCAAGAGCGCTGGCTGCGTTTCCCCGCTGAATGGCTATACTTAGCCTTTGAGCGAAAAAATTAGTCTCTTATCACCAGCAGCAACGACCAGCCACGCATGGAGTTCCTTTAGGAACTTCACCGCAGGTGGACCCCACGGACCGATAGTTTCTACCGCAAATGGCAAAAATATGTAGTCATCTCTCAGAGACTCATATTTGCGAATCATTTTTTTTATAGGCTCTCCTATAAAAAAAATGGGGCAAACGAGCATGCGGCTCACCTGATGGTAAGTGACTACCGCCGCCCATGAACAATTGCAACACCAGGAGAATCGCAGATGCGTTGCCGGCCTTTTAAAAAGGAGTAGGCTCTTTTCTTGAAGGTCCCTAAGTCATATCGGTTCGGAAAAATCTCTGGTGATAATCGATTTCACAAGGAAGTTGTGCGAGGGAGAAAACATCTTCTAAATAGCACAGTGGTCGACCACCAATCATCCAGATGATATGGATGATATCGCGAATTTTTTTGCGATGTGCGATGGTGAAATTGAGCGGCTGGAATCAGTCCTAACAATTCCTCAGAGCACTCCCCGTGATAGATGCGATAAAATACGCAAAGAGATGCAACATCTCTACGCAGTGCCAATGAGTCAAGCCGATCGGAAAGAACTCGGTCGTCGACGATTCGAACCGCTCTGCGCTAGATGCGATCAAGTGGAAGGAGCTGGCACTGGGGAGCTCCTGCCCATAGATGGGAACAGTATTGTTCACGCCCGAACGCTGGTTTCGGAATTTGACGCCAGGGGACGCTCGGCTCGGCGTCATACCGGTTTTGACGTTCGGTCGAGCGGTGTTGCGAGGGCGCGCGAGCGCAGGCGTCGTTTGCCAGCTGTGCTTGGGACAGCACGCTGTCAGCACTCATTTTTTTGTGCGGGAACACGGAATAGTTTAGGCGCGTCTAGTAAATAAACTGTCTAGCATTCGTATCGCGCATTCCTTGTTTGAGAGCTTTTCTCCCGGCACTTCTTGTGTCTAACTCAGAATCTGTATAAGGGTATTCGACAATATTAGCTACTACTGGGGCATTTGATATTCTAGAAATAATTGTTGCCACGCGAAACGGTAGTGAACTTTGATCCGGACATTCGTGTTCGTGCGCTGTGTTACGTTTTTGTTTATAGTAACGGGATTTCGTATAGACCGACATCCTGTATTTGTGTTGGGTGTTACGCTTTATAACAAATTAGAGTTAGTGGCTTTTAGAAGTTAGTTAATTGTACGATAAAGTTAAGGACTATACTCGTGACGAACGAAGAAAGTGACTGTGGATGACTCCGCGGAAGATTACCACAATTTGGAGCGGTGCTGAAGTACGAGCTGCTGCCGACGGCAACGGTCTCATAAGGTCTACTACACTCAGTCAACACAGATACACATTACTGACCCTTACTTCCCATGCACCATACAACCACATGCGACCATACCGAATCCTGAGAGACCAGTCGCCTTGGATATAGGTAAGTAAGCTCAGTTTAATATTCTCCCTGTTGAATGGCAGTAGGATAGAACGTTCCCCCTTATTGTTTATTGTAATTAGAGATTTTCCACTTTGGCTTTTGGAGGCCGACCTGCATCTGCTTGTGGGATCTCCCTTCATGGGCCGGGAAGATCCTACTCTTGGATAGGCAGCTGCATGCCGTAACAAATTGGTAGAAGAGCAAGGTTCCGGGTTCGATTCCCCGGACGATCCCGACCATAGTGTTTGATAAAATTAAACAATTCTGGTGGCAGGGAGCGTTGGTTTGATCGGTTTAATATTGTGTCTATAATCACGCCCGTCCGTAATACGTAAAAATATTTTTTTGTACGTAATAATAAAATGAATTTCCTTTGTTGCTTGCTTATTTGGTTAGCGGGTAAATTTTAAAAGCCGCGCCCGTTTAGTGCGCAAGCGGGAGTTTTTCTAGAGGTATGCGTCATGTAGGTAGATGGTTATTATCACGTAATCCGATAATTATCGTTGTCGGACAGTTGTAGTGGATTACTTATCGAAGGGTCGATTTCCGAGCGAGGCATTTTTTGTAGATCGACCGTGATGTGTATCTTTAGTCGTATTGTTATTTGTATTTGAGCTAAAGAGTAGTAATTGTATTTGCGCAATTTGAATTTAACTTGATTTGATCGCACTAGTATTTGTTATTTCTTGATTTGATTTGTGTCTTTTCTTTTGTGCTAACTTGTATTTAATTAATAAGTTGTAGTTCGTATTGGTGTAATTTCTATTCAACTCGATTTGATAGGAACTGCATTTGTTAACTGTAATTTTTTTTTTGTATTTGTTATTTGTTATTTTGTAATTTGTGCTCGAGCCGCGTCGTAATTTGTATTTAGTAGTGATGTCATCGCCCAGGCTACGAATCCGTTGCCTGCGGACTGAGTTACGCTGGGCCACCAGCGCCCATGCTTCGATAGGTCGACCGGATAGGGTCCATAACTTGATGAAGCGGCTCGAGCAGGTCGATACTCGAAGGGCCGCAGTGGAGGAGACTTACGCTGAGCTCGAGGATTGGGATGTGGAAAACGGAGTCCTGGACTCCTGCTTCGCGGACTACGAGCAGTTCTTTTCGCTCACGGACGAGTTGATCGAGGCTGAAGGCAGGTATGCCGAGGAAGCGCGTGAAGCTCGGAGGAGTGGCCTGCCCGAGTCCTCTCGGAGGCAGCCTCAGCCGGAGCTGTTGGGACGACTCCCAACTCTGGACCTGCCAATGTTCTCCGGGGTCCTTTCCGAATGGCTGACCTTCGTGGGTCTTTTCGACAGCCTAATGGACGCCCGGAGTGACTTAACAAGAGATGGCGTACCTCCTGGCCTCACTGGAGGGGGAGGCCCTGGGCGTCGCCGGCCACTTAGGATTGTCGGACGACGCCTACCAGACTGCTCGGGACATCCTAGCCAGAAGATACGCCAACGTTCGGCAAATTGCGGACGAACATGTTAAGCAGCTTCTAAGCCTCCCGCTGCTGAGTGACCGGGCCAGCCTACGTCCGGAACTGTTGAATCCAGTCTTGGTGGCCTGTAATACGTTGTGGCGGCTGGATTTACCAGTGGGCGAATGGGCCTTTTTGCTGTTCCGCTTCGTGCTGTCCCGTCTACCTCTCGACCTTCGAATACATTTTGAGGAGAGGTACGGCGGAGATGGGGCCTCCTATATTCCGCCCTTCAATGTTCTGCTGCGGATTTTGGAGGAGCAGTGCCGGCAAATTGAGACCGCGGCGGACACCGTCGATGACCTACGAGCCGTGTCCAGTGAGAGGCGGAATCCGCCGGGCAAGTCGTCGTCAACCCCTCCCCCCCCAGGCCTATCGGAGCTCCCGCGGGAGGGCGTCGCTTCCTACCATTTTACAGTGGCCTAGCGGCCAGAGAGGCGCCCCCCTGCTCCTATTGTCGAGCACCTGATCACCGGGTAACATCGTGCCCGAAATTATTAAGTAAGCCGGTTCCGGCGAGATGAACTATCGCCAAGGAGCGCCGCTGGTGCCACTCATGTTTGGAAGGGTACCTCCAACGAGACTGTCCGCACCGGCGGCCCTGTCTGCATTGCCAGGGCAACCACCATGCAGTTTTGTGCCTGGGTGCGAACGGCGTCTCCTCTCGGGGCTCTGCCAGGCCCTCGACCCCCACGGGCGGGGGCGCTCAGCCACGCCCTCTGCCGGGCGACTCTCGGCGCCCGCCGGCCAGCCACCAGGCCCCTAGGTTTGAAAGGGGTCCCTCCCCCGACCAGTCGGGGGTAATTCCCCCAGGGGCGGGGGTGTCATCACCCCCCCTCAGCGTGTGGAGAGGAACTTCACGGCCACTCATCAGTCCGCTAGACCCGTCTCACTCCCGTTAGCTGAGTGTCCGCGACTGGTGTACCACCGTTCCCCATTTGATGGAGGCGGCCCTAGGTAGCTGCCGCCTTAGCTCCCACCACGGCCACCTCCACTGAGCCTTGAGCCGTCAACAGTCCACTTCTCAAACTGTTCTGTTGCCGACGGCCTCATTGAAGGCGTACAACCCGAGTGGTGACTGTTAGCGGTTTGCGCTCTATTGGTCTCGGGTTCACGCGGTGTGGCCTCCACTTGGTGGTGGGAAGATTAGGGCCCCCCTGGAGCGTTGAATCACGCTGTCAAGGGGTATTGGTTTTGGTCAAGTACTTAATTAACGACGCTTTAAATTAAAAATAAAAATGCTTTTGGGTTTACCGCGAAAATTTTCATATTTGTAGCGGTTGTGATTAAAAGGTTGAATTTAATATGCTCCTTTGAATGCTGCTGCATATATTTTGTAAATATATTTGATCACTGTGTTTGTTGTTGCACGGAAAATTGAAATTTAATGCTTGTGCGTATGTTTTGTAATTGTATTTGCTCATTGCGTCTGTTTTGCTGAAAGGAAAATTTGAATTCATTTGAGGTTGAATGATGCGCAGTTTGGATATTGGTGTATGTTTTGTGATTGTGTTTAATAATTTTGCTTGTGAAAGGGAAGGCTGAAATTGGATAACCCTATTTGTGCTAAAGGGAATAAGAGTCACTTCTCTTTTGGTTTACATTTTGTTGGCACTGTCTAAGATATTTAAATGAGTAGGGCTGTCCCTTACGTTTATTGTTTTGTTTAATTTGCAAGTTGACCTATGTGCATCGGCGATTAATTTGTTTGAATTAATTCTATAGTTGGACATTGATGCTTTTGAATAATTAGTTGAAATATGAGTATAGGACTACCTGTCTAAAGGGCTAGCCAGTTTGTAGATTATCAGATGGAAATCAGCTGTCGCACCATTTGGTAAATGATTATATGGTGGATGGCTTGGTTATGCCTACTTGTTGAAAATTCATACTAGGGACTATCTGTGCGTTTCGTTCGGCTCTTCACAGACGACGTTCATGGGGAATTTGGGGGTGCTCTCTGCACTGAAGCTTAAGAGGCCACTCTGGGCCGCTTCGTGTCGCATCGTTGTTTGCAGACCTGATCCGGTCGGATTGCGGGCCTAATCATAGGGGCACAGATAGGTGTTTGAAGGAGGTCGTCGGACTTCTGTCTAGGAATAGGACTTATTTATGTGCTGCGATGTCCAGGAAGGGCATCCAGTTCAACCCTCCGGCTTGCCCGCGTTGGGGCTGTAATTTTGAGGCGTGGGTTAGGATTGCAAGATCTGATGGGGTGCCTAAGGTGGCCTAGTTTGATTGTAGATTCGGTCTTGCAACTTGCCGTCGCGACCCTGTCCCGCTGACCGGTTTTCTCGCGGACCTAAATCCTTATGTCCGGGACGGGGGTTTATTCATTCCCGAACGCTGGTTTCGGAATTTGACGCCAGGGGGCGCTCGGCTCGGCGCCATACCGGTTTTGACGTTCGGTCGAGCGGTGTGGCGAGGGCGCGCGAGCGCAGGAGTCGTTTGCCAGCTGTGCTTGGGACAGCACGCTGTCATTTTTTTGTGCGGGAATGCAGAATAGTTTATGCGCACATTCCTTGTTTGAGAACTTTTCCCGGCACTTCTTGTGTCTAACTCAGAATCTGTATAAGGGTATTCGACAATATTAGCTACTACTGCGGCATTTGATATTCTAGAAATAATTGTTGCCACGCAAAACGGTAGTGAACTTTGATCCGGACATTCGTGTTCGTGCGCTGTGTTACGTTTTTGTTTATAGTAACGGGATTTCGTATAGACCGACATCCTGTATTTGTGTTGGGTGTTACGCTTTATAACAAATTAGAGTTAGTGGCTTTTGGAAGTTAGTTAATTGTACGATAAAGTTAAGAACTATCCTCGTGACGAACGAAGGAAGTGACTGTGGACGACTCCGCGGAAGATTACCACAATTTGGAGCGGTGCTGAAGTCCGAGCTGCTGCCGACGGCAACGGTCTCATAAGGTCTACCACACTCAGTCAACACAGATACACATTACTGACCCTTACTTCCCATGCACCATACAACCACATGCGACCTTACCGAATCCTGAGAGCCCAGTCGCCTTGGATATAGGTAAGTAAGCTCGGTTTAATATTCTCCCTGTTGAATGGCAGTAGGATAGAACGCTCCCCCTTACTGTTTATTGTAATTAGAGATTTTCCACATTGGCTTTAGGAGGCCCGACCTGCCTCTGCTTGTGGGATCTTCCTTCATGGGCCGGGAAGATCCTACTCTTGGATAGGCAGCTGCACGCCGTAACAAGTATTCCATGTGAGGCCGAACCTGCGCCTTGTAAAGTTAAATTTTTTTTACTTACTCAGTTCAGCTGCCTCTGATGCCGCCCCGGCTCTAAACGAGGTACCCCTGAGATGAGAGGCCGCCAGTGTGTCTACGCAAGTATCATCCCACACTAGGGCTTTACCTCTCTCCCAAGGGACCAATGTCATACCGTCAGGTCTACTGCCATCGTCTTTAAATATTCCACAAGGATCTAAAAACAAGGGAACATTTATAGAGACAAGAGCCCTTCGGATGATATCAATCAAAGAACTGTGTCGTGAAAACCTACCAGCGCTTTTCTAACATGAAAGTCCGTGGAGCCCAAACTTGTCGACGCTGCTACCACAGGGGCACTAATGGGGTTGGCAAATCGCACTCCTAATCGGATTCCTACGGCAATGCGCTTTCCCCATCAAGTAATGTGCCGAGATTACTTGATGGTAAAGCGTGTAACCAGTGACTAGATTCCTTAGTCGAAACAGCTAGAAGGCGTGCCTTATCTTGGTCACTATGGAAATTATGAGACAAATCTTTCCGCACGCTCCGTACCAACGGAATATCCCACTGTTTTTGTTGGTTAACTCCTAGTGGAACATTTTCACCGGGAGAGAACGTTTGCCATGTCTACCCTGCCTCCGTAGCAAAGCATAGGTCTACTTTATTATTTAAAATTATGTTACATAATTCACTGACACTATGCACCGAAGCAAGGAAAGCAGGCAATACAACGCTAGAAAGATTTCTCACACCAATGACACCAAATTTTATAGGAAAAGTAGCTAGCTTGAGTCCAGGCTATTGTATTTAAAGTTATATTTAGAATTTTTTCTATAGTTATTTTAAGAATATTATCAATATCTTTTTAAATATCAGAACATTTCCAGACTGGACTCTAGTGGAGTAAGTATGTAAATCTAGGTAAAAGAAGACAATATTTTAAAATAGTAACTGCTATCTGGGGGTTTAATTTATACAATTTATCAACGTGGTTTAAAAACTGATCAAATTTTGTTTTTAAAACAGGTTTAATACTATCGAAAAACAACGGGGCACCTAGCAGGGTATAGTGACTCCGTACTGACAGTTTTCTACAGTCTGTATACTCGTATATTTGAAATATAGAATTTCGACACGCACACACTTGCTTAATAGTATTTTAGAATAAATAATTACAAATTATATTTTTAATTAATTATTAAATAAAATTGAAAGACAATTTTTTTGAAATTCCATTCTTGTGGCTCAAGGTGACATATATGTACGTGTTTACTTATGTTATTATTCCTTCCGATTTCCCATCGAAGCTAGAAGTCACTAATTATTAAAATCTTAAATATGTCTTTTAATATTTTCAACGGTGAATATAAATCGGGATGTTTTCTGGCGAACTACCTTAATTACTAAGGTTGTTGCGGTGATAATATTTCTATATTATTTTAATTTAATATGACGATTTACCAAGGGCTCGGCAGTTAAAAATATGTTTTTTTTTATAGAATTAGTCTGATAAACGAGCACACAGTCTACCTGATGGTAAGTGGTGGCTGTGGCCCAGACATCTACATCTATCTTCGCTTGCGAATTAAAATGCAGATGTGTTGTCAGCCGTGATGACTAAGATAGAATGCCTCTTTATCAGTAAAATAGGTCTCCGGGTCTCTCTACACTCACCATACGAAACACAGCAGCATTAAGCTGCTATTTTACGCTGGTATTCTATGAGAACGTGGTCCTTCCTCGGTCGAGCCGACCCATTCGTGCTACAACTATACTATTAATATAGCTAAAAAATGTGAGGAAAACTTGATGTTACAGAAATGCTAAGAATTCTTTTCGATAACATACAAAATTTCCAAAAAGCCTTGGTGGACTTTTCATTGGCGATAAACCTTCTTCAGCATAAGAGGTCTATTACTCAGCAGTGGGACTTATATAGTGCGGCTTACCGTGTATTGGTGGCGCAAGAATATCCACTACCCCATATCGTCCCGTGGGTGTCATAACAGGCGACAAAGGGAAACAAATCAGGAGATGGGCAGCAGCGAATTCTAAATAACGATTAAAAGTAAAGTAACTGCGGTTGCCAACCCGCTTACCGAGCGTGACTACTATGGCATATGCCCTATGATGATATCTATGGGGAAGGCCAATGTTCAGCGGTGGACTTTAATAGGCTGCAACGGGACTTATATACCTAGGTTGTTACTCGTTACATTACTCGAGGATTTAAATAGACGTCCAATTCCAGATGAAGTCTGTATTTTAGAAATCAAATATTTTAAATATATATGTTTACATCTCAGAGAAATAATTAACAGATTTTGTATTAAAGTGTGACCGATTCTTGTTTTGATTACGCCCGTTCCCCGGTGGTTTAGTTGACGCCACCAAAGCTCGTAACAAAGCGTCGAAAAACAAAGATATTCTCAGTCGCTGCAAACAGCAGAAATTCCAAAACATTTGTTGCAGCGACTCTCAGTTTATGAACGATCTAATGTTTTGCTTTTGTTTGCGGCGAGAACACAATTTACTTTTATTATCAGAATTCTCTTCAGGTGTGAAAATGAAGTATGAAAATAAATTGCCGTGTAGAGGTGACGTAGCGAAATCATCACTTTGCTTACATATTTGCAAATGATTACAAATTGTTTGTTTGAAAATTAATAAACAATAGCAATACTAAGCTGATTAGACAGCCTTCTCTTTCTTCTTCCTATTCAGCCTGTTAAAGTTCACTGCTGGATATGTGCCTCTCCCGTTATATGATATGCTTTTAAATATTATCGAATAGAATAATTTTAATTCAATATAGATTATAAATAATCCTTATTGAATGCCATTATTTATTTTAACCACTGGCTCGAAAAATAAACCTCTGTCTTGAGAATAACCAGTAAGAAACCCAAAGGGACTCAACGGTAACATTATGCAATATAAAATAGGTTAAACATTTATTTAAAATACTCATTTAATAAACCACCTCATTCAAAGTCACCAGGGGTTGTTATTTATGTAATAATTTATATCATAATAACCATAAAATAATATCTTTTTAACAGAGAGACCATATATATTTTATGGAATTTGGTTGTAATAAATGCGTATACACAGCTATGACTGACTCTTGGTCTAATGGTCGTAAACACGACTGATGATCTTCAGGTCCCGGGTTCGAATCGCGGGTAGGGTGAAACTCAATTATTGGGTTTTGTCTGACAAGAAATTCTTATTAGCAGCCCGTAGTCAGGACGTTGGCGGTGTTACACTCGCGTGTCTTGTAAAGCACGTAAAGCCGTTTGTCCTGCATCTGATCTCTCTTCGGTCGTGTCAGATTACCGTCCCATCTGAATATAAGATTGAGGGAATAGATAGTGCACTTGTGTTTACACATATACTCGGCCATTGTAATCCTGTTCTGCGCAGATGGCTGGTCTCCGGTGAGACTGGCCGCTGTGATCGAAATTCGGTGTAGAGGACATTATTATAATTTATAGCCACATGATTTAACTACTTGCTACTGAGTAACTGGGATCACTAGCTTATCTTTGTTCTGGTTTCAGCCGATTGTGACATTCGGCAACGAAGAATCACAGCGAGGTAGGGTTGGCGGTTGTTTATCGTAATGTATTGTAATAATATATGTATATATACAATTCATTCGCTCTAGAAAGCTGAACGCACAATTGTCAGCGCCGTACGCGCCGCAGGGAAGGTGGGCACCTTCCCTGCGGCGCGCCGATTATAGACACATGCAGAGACGCGTCTCTGCTTGTGTCTATCAATCGCACAGTGGAGACCAGAAGACGACAAGGATCTGAGAGGAAAACATCTGAGAGGAATGGCAGATAAAGCCCAACAGCGGTATCTGTTCGCGACGGCCAAGTAGTGTTTAAAACCAAAGTGATTAAAGACAATATTAAAAGTGAAATTACCGAGAAAATTGAGTAAATGATGTATTAATATAGTCAAACAGCATATTAATAACCCTAATATGTAAGTATAGGATGTTCTCATAGCTGACGGCCAGTTACCTCGTAACACCTAGCCACGAGGAAGGGTGGACAAGCTGTATACCTGTGTAATTATTTTAAGTACGAACCGCAAACGGCGTACTTAAAAGGCCAACCAGAAAACTCGTGCCGCTGCCGAAGTAGATGCAACGTCGCTCACCGGAATGGATGCAGTGCTGCTGTGAGAAGATCGTCGCGATGCTGCACGGCGGGAGAGATGTTCACGACAGCCAAATATTGTTTAAAATCGAAGTGATTAAAGACAATATTAAAAGTGAAATTACTTAGTCTTACAGCATATTTATAACCCCAATAGGTTAGTATAGGATATATTTTTGATAATAGACAACTTTTATTGTATAAAGAAAATCGACCAATCAGAGCTCGTCGTATTGTAGAACTTTCTAAAAGTTTTTCAATTAACTCTGTAATAGTTGATCCCGAAAATGATGGGAATAATTTTTATGTTCTAAAAGAGTTATATATATGACATTAAATTAGAATAAGGTTTATAGATTAAGGAAATGAAAGAATATTTTGCATAATTAAACTTATTTCCTTTTTATAGTGAAATTAAAGAATTAATGTACCAAAAACCTTTTTATAATGTCAATATATTGAGTAACCTTTATTATATACTAATAAAGGACTAAATTTCCGATTAAATAATGTATAGCAAGTTATAGTTAAAATTGATCTTGTATAGAAAATATTGTAATTTATGCCAATTGTTTAGTGAAAATGTTATGCAATAAAGAGGCAAAACAGACAATGGCAAGCGGCTCACTATAAACTATAGCTAAAGTCTACCTTAAGGCCTCGGGACCCAGAAACGTTGTAGTATGAAAAGCTACCAGTGGGAAGCAGTAGTGTGAAGAACTACCAGTGAGAAGCGGTAGTAACCAGTTGTAGCTGAAGTGACTAGTAGCAGTGTATAGTGAATAGTGAATAGTAGCTAGCCGAAAAAAGTGGTAACTGATATTCGCAGTTACATAATATAGTGAAAGTGTTAGCTAGCCGAAAAAAATGGTAACTGATATTCGCAGTTACATATAGTGAAAGTGTTAGCTAGCCGAAAAAAGTGGTAACTGATATTCGCAGTGACATATAGTGAAAGTGTTAGCTAGCTGAAAAAGTGGTAACTGATATTCGCAGTTACATATAGTGAAAGTGTTAGCTAGCCGAAAAAAGTGGTAACTGATATTCGCAGTTACATAAAGTGAAAGTGTTAGCTAGCCGAAAAAAGTGGTAACTGTTATTCGCAGTTACACAAGTGATAAAAATAGCCAGTTTAGTTGATAATAGCTTCTAGTCAGACAGTGTTAATAAAACCAGCTACTACTAATAGATATTTGATACTACCGATCAACTTAAAGAAATCTTTTGAAATGTATAGTGACCAACTGATAGTGAATAACCGTAGTTGAATAACCGTATTAACAACCGTGGTCAGTAAATAATAGTCAGAAGATTATAATTAATAGAATCAGTCGTTACTTTGCGGAAATCCATTATATAAAAGCTTTTACAAAAATTTACTTCGCAAATATCCGCGTTATAAAATAAAATGATGTGCCTTACCTAGTATTAAGAAGCACCTCCCGCCCTCCCTCAATTGCGTGCACTATCCCCGTCACCACTAATCCCAGCACCGCTACTTCCCACACCACTACACTAGGCAAAACACACCACTGACGATAATACGACACGTGTTACGCCTCTACACGAGGCATCCTCAGGTGATATAGACTCTACGGTGGAGGTGCTTCTTAATACTAGGTAAGACACATCATTTTATTTTATAACGCGGATATTTGCGAAGTAAATTTTTGTAAAAGCTTTTAGTCAGAAGATTTCCGCGTATAATTGATCAGTCGAAGCGCTGGCCACTGCCTTGCCATTTGTATATGACGGCACCTGCACCGTTGTAGATGCGGTGGCGTCGGTCTAGCAAGACAGAATTCTTGTAAACAACACGTGTACCGCACACCTGCGGCATCGCACCTGCGTTACCGCCCGTCCTGCTTGTATAAAACGGACTGAGCGGCCGCCGTTAAGACAGTCTTGGCTCTGACGTGGAACGGTGCGCTTGTCGTATTCCGTTACTAGTTTATCCTCGACTCATTGGATAATTAATTCGTGTAAACGAATTAATTATTATTCCTAACTACAAAATTAGTCTCTGTACTATACCCACTATACTTCCGACATCAGAAGTGGGATAAAGTCCCCATTTTTGCCCACGTACAATCTTTGAATAGTATGAGAATTGTTACATTTGTAAAGGCTATAATGCATTTCACATTGATGGATCTCTTTTTATGTTAAATACCGTAATAAAATTTGCTGTCCTACTTACGATATTGTCGTATCATTAAAGTGTAGAGAAAAGATAAAGTGAAATTATTTAAGCCAAAAGATAAATCCTTTTGTACGATTTGTATTAAAAGTACCCTCAAGTATTTTCATTATTTCTGACGTACCTAAATATGTTAACAAATGAAAGAAATGTTGGAGATATTCTGAATGAGTTATAGTTTGCATTCAGTGGAAGTTTAACTTGCTCAAGTAATGTTATAATTTGATACACGAGGTGTGATTTACATGGCCTAGTTTTAAAGTTCAAAATGTTTAAACGATGTACCGAAAAAAAGAACATGATTACTTTAACGTGCTATGACTTAAAAACACTAAGTAGTATTTTTGTGATCTAATGTGATGATAAGTGTTACAGTTTACTCCGAGCATTACGTAGTCGACAAACTTGGAATGGTTTAGTGGAAAGCGTGGAGCTGTAGCGCTCGCTTTTGAGTATGCTGTCGGCTTATGACGCCGCGGACTTATTATTTGTCGCTGCTACTGATCACCATTAGATACATGAGGAAAGTAAATTTATCCTAAACATTGGCTCAGAAACTATTTTGTAAGAATGAGTGTTTACATTTTTAATTGGTTGCGAAAAATGCCGGAAAACCGAAGTATAACTGATGAAAGTGAAGTAGAGCCAATTGGTTCTGACATTGAAGAGAGTATTTAAGTTTACATGAGGATCGGACCATACCAGAGGTTGTCGTGTAGCCGCAGCTCAGTATTTAGTGCCCTAGAAAGGCGAATGGTGTACCAAGAGTAGTGCTGCATTTCTTGAAATCAAGTTCCGACTGAGTATTTTTAATGTTTTCTTTTATGTGTTACAGTAGCACGTGTGATGTGATTACAAGTGCGTGAGTGTGTGCCTTGCTGGTCGTAACGGACTGCCAGGTCCAGCTGTAACATGGCCTGGTTTCAGCAGATGCGTATGCGCGTATACGCAGGCGCCATCCCGGAGCGCGCGTATGCTGTACATGGCGATGCCTCGGAAGTCGTGTACTCTGTATGCGTGGGAGTCACACTGTGTGCGCGGAAGTCGTATGCTGTGTGCACGGTAATGTTTTCTGAACATGTATTAGGCTCTGTCCTGGCAGGCGCTGTCCTGGTTCACGTTTTTAATGTGGTTCACGTAGTTAACGTGGGATCTCGCAAGTTCAAGTAAGAGTATGTGTCAGATACTTCGTATGAAGACCTATGTTTACTTGTGAAAGCGAAGTGCTTTATTATAGTCCAAGGTATGAGAACGAATTTCTGTTTTAGGGCCTCGTATGTGTGATAGATGAGAGAACAGGCAACTGTGTATGTTGTCCTTATAGTTAACAATTTGTTTTTCACGCAGATCATGATGACTACAACCCCGACGATGCTTGTAAACCCTCAGGTGCTCCTGCTGCTCTCGTTTTGTTGTAATTTGATAGTTCGTGCGAAACATGATTATCATCAGTTATATTTTGAAATTGAAAACGTTTAAGGGTTGTACTACAATAAAGGATTAACTTTAACACGCTATGGATTGAAAATAATAAGTGATATTTTTGTGTTCTAATGTGTTGATCAGTGTTGCAGTTTGATCCGAATACTGTGTGGTCGACAAGATTGGGGTTTGATGTCGACAGATTCGTAGAAGTATCTCTACAACAATGATCAATGAGGAAGTTGTTGTGACGGCTAATCGAACATGGTCAGGTACGGCCGAGCGCTAGTAAGATTGAGCCTACACCACTACAGTCTGTAACTTATCGGCAGATCTTACGGCAAGACAATTCAAGCGGCCGCCGAACACATGGTCCTTTGGTGCTGTAAATGAACGTCTGAGGCTTGGTCGGCATTTGTAGATTATGCGCAGTTGCCTCCTTCTCTTTGAAATATGTGATGGTATTTGTCTCTACACATAGTTTCCCTTTTTTTGCAATGTTTTCAAATGGCATACAGTTGCCGTTTCTTAAGAGAATCTTGGAATTCCATGGTTCGCAATACATTTATCTCCATTTCTCTTAATTTTTAATTTTGCAAAGCAGTGCGACGATTCGCTAGCGCCATTACGGCGCGACGGCTTGCTAGCGCGAATGTGGCACGAACGCAGCAGAACGGAAAGTTGGAGTGCGTTTGCCTGGAGGTGGCCATATCAGCGCGTCCATGACTTAAATGAAGTCTGGGATGGTCGACCGTTGTAATATTTAACAAGAGTTAATATCTGTTAGCAGGTGGTGATACCTGATAGACCGTATGCTGTTCACTGTCAACCGCACGAGGACGTGCGACAGTCAGAGGTAGCCGTGTCTGTGCATCTAGAAAATACTAGAGACGTTGCAACACTCTAGCGAAGTAATTATTCTAGTGCAGGAAAGGAACATGAAGTTGCAGGGAGGCTGGTCTGTGCTGCACTGGGATATGTGTCGTGTTGCTATTGGTTTACATACTTGGGTGTTATCGTGTCACTACGTCCCTCACGATACACTTTTGTGTGATTGTGACGGGGACATGTTTGCGGTATGATTGGTCTGTAACTGTTCTATACTGAATTGAAAAAAAAAGAGAGTAAGAAAAAAAATGTGGTTCTTACTATCATTGCAGGGCGTTTGCCGGTCCAATGATAAAGCTACAGGGAATAGTGATTCCGGACTAGCATAAATAGTACTGAAAAAAAAAGAGATTAAGAAAAAAGAATAGTTCTTACAATCATTGCAGGGCTTTGTGCCGGTCCAGTGATATAGCTATAGGGAATAGTGATTCCGGACTAGCGAAAACAGTACTTGAAAAAAAAAAGAGAAAATAGAAAAAGCTACAGACTAATCATTCCGATCTAGCATAAAGTTGATAAAAGTTTTGTAGGGCTTAGTGCCGGAACAAAACTGATTATCACTAGAGTCTGAAGGGTCAGTATAGACCGGACCAGACGCTGTTTTGTCAGGATAATCGAACGATGTTTTACAGATAACAGTTGTTACAGATAACTAAAATTGTAATGGAGCGCGTGCGAGGACGCACGCATGTCAGTATGGCCGTGACGGCACCTGCACCGTTGTAGATGCGGTGGCGTCGGTCTAGCAAGACAGAATTCTTGTAAACAACACGTGTACCGCACACCTGCACCATTGCACCTGCGGTGGCGCCCGTTTAGCTTGTATAAAACGGACGGAGCTGCCGCCGTTAGGACAGTCTTGGCTCTGACGTGGAACGGTGCGCTTGTCGTATTCCGTTACTAGTTTATCCTCGACTCATTGGATAATTAATTCGTGTAAACGAATTAATTATTATTCCTAACTACAAAATTAGTCTCTGTACTATACCCACTATACTTCCGACATATATATAGATCGTGCATTTTAATTTTGAACCTCAGTCCACAGTATCCCAGCAGCACCCACAAAGACGGCAGTAGAAGTATTCTCAGGAACCTATAGGTGTAGGGCGTGAGCGACTCGCGGAGTATCTTTGTCGACATTTACTCCGGAGTGTTTTGACCGTCCGGCACAGTAGGTATCCATCTGCGGAGCTAGTTTTTCTAGGAGAATTTAATGTCCACCACAAAGAGTGATTGTCACCATATGAGAAAAAAGACCATGCTGGGAGAGAGGTGCGCAAACTTGCGTTATCGCTATATCTCACTCAACTGGTTCAAGTAACGACGCGGGTACCAGATGTAGCCGGACATTCACCGAATTGCTTGGACCTTATGCAGATAACAGACCCAGACAGGCACCGTCTCAGCTCCGCTAGGATCATCTGATCACTGCCTGATTAAATCCGTATCGATTATTTCCCCTCCGTATGACTGTCCAGCGGGCACGAGATGAGAAGCGGCACTTTTTTGCATAGCATACGTGGTGATAAATGTGCTTCCCTTAAGGTGAACCCTCTTGCTCTGCCGATGCGGTTGCGGATGTGATACGGTAGGGAATGGAATATTTTATTCCATTCCCGGACATCCCGCTTGTGATCATAAGGCTCGGCCCTTGTATAATACGGACTGTGCTCGTGCTGCGGCCCACGAAGAGTCTGTGTTCCAGCTCACGATCGGTAAGTTAGGGCTCGGTGGGCTCGTGCGAAGAAGAGAGCTTTTAATTATACTGCCAAATCCTGCGAGCGGTTTCCCCGCAGGGCACGATTTGAACATGCCAGTCATATAGAGGCCAGACTTGCTTCATATCCTCCCGATAGTATGCAATTTTTGGTCCCTTGTTGGAATCTTGGATATCAAACCCAACTTCTGACACCCTGTTGCCTTCCATGCAGAAACCTGATGAAGTAAACGAACGACTGAGAAAGCAAATTTCTTTGCATCTCTGTTTGCGAGTGATTCTCGTCTAGACGCTGGCTCTAAACAACCGCCAACCCTACCTCGCTGTGATTCTTCGTCGCCGAATGTCACAGTCCATAAAAAAGAGGTACATAGAGTTTTGCAAACCTAGACATGAACAAGGCCGGTGGACCTGATGGTATTCCTGCAAGGGTAGTAAAGTATTGTGCGCCTGATTTTCTCCCGTTCTGACGCGCATGTACCGCCTCTCTCTTAAAACTCGAATCATGTCCAAATCTTGGAAGCTTGTCAATGTGCAACCAGTACCCAAGAGGGGTAAACGTGTCGATTCCTGTAATTATCAACCAATCGCCATCACCTCCACATTCTGTAAAGTTATCGAACAGTAAGCTACTGACATACATACCTTGAAAAAAAAAAGACCTCAGTGACCATCAATATCGCTTTCGCCTGGACGATTCACCGTTGATCTTTATAAATAAATATATCTTCATAGATAAATGCGACTTTAAGTCTCGTCTCCCAATGGGGTAATTACAATATGATCACTTTAACGCCGCCAAAACGCAGGCCTGTCTGTTCACCGCGAAACGGAGTACTTTTAACCGGACTCCTACTTTCTCGGAAAGTAGTGTGTGAGGATCATCTTGAGCTTCTCGGCTTACAGTTGAATGCTAACCTTAACTTTGGCGCGAAAATTGAGTCGAAAGCACAAGCTGCGGCCAAAAAGCTGGGTATTTTAAACAAGGTGAAACGATACTTCACGCCTGGACATCTTCTAACTTTATATAAAGCTCTCGTCCGAACATGCATGGAGTATTGTAGATATGCACAGCCAACGAGTGAAATACCCAACCGGCGTCTGTTTTCTGAGTGCATATAATCTCAATCTCTTCAAGGTGCATAGTAACAAGCTTCTCCTGGGCAAACTCGCTTTGCCATCGGTCCAGATGGAGGTCAAGAGTGAGCCTAGTTTAATAATTAAAAAATGTGTGGAGACAGCTAGATTACGTTTTCTTTTTCAGTTTCTTCCATAGCATAAAGTCATATAGGATTTGCTTGGGGGAAAAGCAGCTGATTTGGAAACTATTTTTGTTTTCCAGTAGAGGGCCATAACAGCCATATGGAACGTAAAACCGATAGTCACTTAGACAAAAAAGTTAAATAAATAAACATATTATTAAAATAAATTTGGCCGTGTATACTCTGTAAAAAACCAGAACAAAGATAAGATAGTGATCCCAGTTACTCAGTAGCCAGTAGTTAAATCATGTGGCTGTAAATTATAATAATGTCCTCTACACCGAATTTCGATCACAGCGGCCAGTCTCACCGCAGACCAGCCATCTGCGCAGAACAGGATTATAATGGCCGAGTATATGTGTAAACACAAGTGCACTATCTATTCCCTCAATCTTATATTCAGATGGGACGGTAATCTGACACGACCGAAGAGAGATCGGATGCAGGACAAACGGCTTTACGTGCTTTACAAGACACGCGAGTGTAACACCGCCAACGTCCTGACTACGGGCTGCTAATAAGAATTTCTTGTCAGACAAAACCCAATAATTGATTTTCACCCAACCTGCGATTCGAACCCGGGACCTGACGATCATCAGCCGTGTTTACGACCATTAGACCAAGAGTCTGTAATAGCTGTGTATACGTATTTATTACTCTCTTTTACAAAGATATTATTTTATGGTTATTATGATATAAATTATTACATAAATAACAACCCCTGGTGACTTTGAATGAGGTGGTTTATTAAATAAGTATTTTAAATAAATGTTTAACCTATTTTATATTGCATAATGTTACCGTTGAGTCCCTTTGGGTTTCTTGCTTTTTATTCCGAAGACAGAGGTTTATTTTTCTAGCCAATTTTTTTCTAGTAAAAAAAGGCATTCAAAAAGAATTATTTATAATTGATATTGAATATAAATTATTATATTCTATAATATTCAAAGGCAGATCATATAACGGGAAAGTCACATGCCCAGCAGTGAACTTAACAGGCTGAAGAGGAAGAAGAAAGAGAAGGCTGTCTAATCAGCTTAGTATGGCTACTGTATATAAATTTTCAAACCAACAATTTGTAATCATTTGCAAGTGTGTAAGAAAAGTGATGGATTCGCTTACATCGCATCTACACGGCAATTTATTTTCATACTTCATTTCCACACCTGCAGATAATTCTGATAATAAAAGTAAATTGTGTTCTCACCTCAAACAAAAGCAAAACATTAGGTCGTTCATAAGTTGAAAGTCGCTGCAACAAATGTTTTGGAATTTCTGTTGTTTGCAGCGACTGAGCATTTCTTTGTCTTTCGACGCTTTGTTACGAGCTTTGGTGGCGTGGCCCGTTTCCCGGTGGCGTAAACCACCGGGAAACGGGCGTAATCAAAACAAGAATCGGTCACACTTTAATACAAAATCTGATAATTATTTCTCTGACATGTAAACATATATATTTAAAACATTTGATTTCTAAAATACAGACTTCTTCTGGAATTGGACGTCTATTTAAATCCTCGAGTATTGTAACGAGTAAAATAACAACCTAGATATATAAGTCCCGTTGCAGCCTATTAAAGTCCACCGCTGAACATAGGCCTTCCCCATAGATATCATCATAGGGCATTTGCCATATGCCATATGGCATTCTCTAACATCAAGTTTTCGGACCGGGGAAGGACCACGCTCTCACAGAATAGCAGCGTAAAATAGCAGCTTAATGCTGCTGTGTTTCGTATGGTGAGTGTAAACAGAACCGGAGACCTATTTTACTGGAAAAGAAGCATTCTATCTTAGTCCTCACAGCTGACAACGCATCAGCATTTTAATTTGCAAGCAAAGATAGATGTAGATGTCTGGGCCACAGCAACCACTTACCATCAGGTAGACTGTGTGCTCGTTTATCACACTAATTCTATAAAAAAAAAACATATATTTAACTGCCGAGCCCTTGGTAAATCGTCATTTCAAATTAAAATAATATAGACATAATATCACCGCAACAACCTTAGTAATTAAGGTAGTTCTCCAGAAAACATCCAGATTTATATTCACCGTTGAAAATATTAAAAGACATATTTAAGATTTTAATAATAAATGACTTCTAGCTTCGATGGGAAATCGGCAGGAATAATAATATATGTAAACACGTATGTCGCCTTGAGCCACACGAATAGAATTCCTAAAAGATAAATTGTATTTATATTTTATTTAATAATTAATTAAAAATATAATTTGTAATTATTTATTCTAAAATACTACTGAGCAAGTGTGTGCGTGTCGAAATTCTATATTTCAAATATACATATATAGACCAAAACTGTCAGTACGGAGTCACTATACCCTGCTAGGTGCCCCGTTGTTTTTCGATAGTATTAAACCTGTTTTAAAAACAAAATTTGATCAATTTTTAAACCACGTTGATAAATTGTAAAAATAAACCCCCAAATAGCAGTTACTATTTTAAAATATTGTCTTCTTGAACCTAGATTTACATACTTACTCCACTCGAGTCCAGTCTGGAAATGTTCGGATATTTAAAAAGATATTAATAATAATCTTACAATAGCTATAGAAAAAATTCTAAATCTAACTTTAAATACAATAGCCTGGACTCAAGCTAGCTACTTTACCTATAAAATTTGGTGGCATTGGTGTGAGAAATCTTTCTAGCGTTACATTGCCTGCTTTCCTTGCTTCCGCGCATAGTGTCAGTGACTTATGTAACATAATTTTAAATAATAAAGTAGACCTATGCTTTGCTACGGAGGCAGGGCAGACATGGCAAACGCTCTGTCCCGGTGAAAATGTTCCACTGGAAGTTAACCAACAAAAACAGTGGGATATTCCATTAGTACGGGGTGTGCGGAAAGATTAGTCTCATAATTTCCATTCTCATAAATTCCATAATGACCAAGATAAAGCATGCCTTCTAGCTGTTTCGACTAAGGAATCTAGTCACTGGTTACACGCTTTCATCATCATCATCATTACAGCCTTTCATAAGTCCACGGCTGAACATAGGCCTCCCCCAAGAAATGCCACAAAGCACGGTCCTGAGCCACCTGCATCCATCGACTTCCTGCATGTCTTACCAGGTCGTCACTCCATCTCGTGGGGGTCGCCCTACACTTCGCCTTGAATATTAACAATAATTTAACGCGATCTGATCAAGAAGTTGCTATGGCTTTTAAGAAACATTTTACAGACGTTCCTTTTTTGACAACAAAATCATTAAATTCTTCTCCTATTGTCGCCGAATCATTGCTCATACAAAATGTAAAGGCTTGTTCAAATACTTTTAAATTTCATAGAGTACTGCCAAAAGATATCGTCAAATATTTTAAAACTGTTGATGTTAAGAAAACGGCAGACTTATGGGGGATTTCCGTTAAAGTTATTTTATCAATAATAGATATACTAGCACCTTATCTACCCACTATATTTAATATAAGCGTCGAATCTGGTGTGTTTCCTGATTTAATGAAACATAGTAAAGTCAAAGTCATACCTATATTTAAATCTGGTAGTACATTAGACCCCGCCAATTTGAGACCAATTTCTGTACTACCAATATTTAGTAAAATTTTTGAAAAAATTATTGTAGATCAAATGTTAAGTTTCTTTAAGTTTTACAAGGGGTCGTTCGACAACTGACGCTGGATTTGAGCTTATTAAACATATTTTTTGTGCATGGCAGCATTCAGAGGATGCTTTGGGTATATTTTGTGACCTTTCCAAGGCCTTCGACTGTGTTCACTATGAGACTAATCAGGAAGCTACAGTACTATGGTATCAAGAACACAGTGCTTAAAGTTATTATTTCATATTTAAGTAACAGAAAGCAGAAGGTTATTATCAATGGTAAAAGTTCTTCCGGATCACCTGTACTAATGGGTATCCCTCAGGACTCGATTCTCGGCTCATTCCTGTTTCTGGTGTATATTAATTACTTACCTCACCTTGTAGGGGATATTCATGATACAGTATTATTTGCTGATGATATTTCCTTGATTTTTAAACTTAAACGTCAATCATTTAAATGTGAAGAAGTGAATAATGCTATATCAAAATTAGTGCATTGGTTTAACGTTAATAATCTGCATCTGAACGGAAATAAGAATAATGGTGTTAAATTTACAACAACGAATGTTAAAAATCTGAATACCAATGTGTTTTTAAATGGGTAGGAATTGAGCCCTGTTGTATCCACTGTTTTTCTTGGCATTACTCTCAACGCGAATCTTCAGTAAGGCCCCCATATATCCAAATTAGCAAGCAGACTAAGTTCTGCAGCCTATACTGTAGAAAAGATTAGAGGTCTCACTAGTGTCGAGACTGCTAGATTAGTTTATTTCAGTTATTTCCATAGCATAATGTCTTATAGGATTCTGCTATGGGGAAATGCGGCTGATTCAGAAACTATTTTTGTTTTACAGAAGAGGGCAATTAGAGATATTTACAATCTAAAACCGAGAAAATCTCTTAGAGACAAATTTAAAGAAATAAATATATTAACTTTGGCCTCTCGGTATATTTACAAAAATTTAATGTATGTTCACAAAAACAAAGATAGTTTTAGTAAAAAAAAGTGATATACATTCTGTTAACACTAGGAACAAACACAAACTAGTGATTCCAGTATCTCGACTCCACAGAATCAGTAATTCATTCTTGGGGCAATGTATACGCTATTACAACAAGGTCCCGGAAAGTGTACAGGTTCTTTCTATTATCAAGTTCAAATGTTTTATTAAGCTGAAACTGTATAAAAAGGGTTATTATAGTATAAATGAATACATGGTTGATAATAATCCCTGGGAATGAGTTGGTCGCTTCCAAGCGGATTCTAAAATAAATTTTGTAAATAGTTCGTAATCATTTAAATTGTAAAATTTATTTAAAAAAAAGTCCCGCTGGGTTTCTTGCTGGTTTTTCCCAGGACAGAGGAATTTTTATCGAACCAGTGTTAAGGTAAAAAAAACCGATAAAGTGCGAATCGGACTCGCACACCGAGGGTTCCGAACAAATCTGTAGGTATATAAGTTTAAAATTATTAAAAATATTTTTATTATATGATGTAACTGAAAATTTATGCTTTTCGCAATTTTTCCTTTATCTGTGCTATAAAACGTTGCTTCGTCCCAAATTTCAAGATTCTGAGTTCACGGGAAGTACCCTGTAGGTTTTGATTCCCTTGCAAATGTCGAAAATTTACGGCATAAACGGCTGTATCTTTTGATTCCGTTGGCTTAGAAGTTTGATTTTTTCACAGCCGTAAGGAACAGTAGACTTGAGTATTTGGTATGAATTTCGCGTGTTCCTGAGAAAAAGGGTCTTGACAGACAGACAGACGGAAAATAAAGTGATCCTATAAGGGTTTCGTTTTTTTCCAAGCTTAATACTAATGGAAGAAGTTTCAAGGAGATTGATGTTAAAGTCTCCACATGTTACAACATACTTGTTCTGTTTACTAAGTTTGAGTAAAACTTCTTCCACAATCCTTTCAAAATAGTCATAAGTAGCACATGGGGGTCTATAAACACTTACAACAATGAGGTGCTCGAGCTCGACACAAGCCATTTCTACAGTTCGCTCAACAGAGAGGCTCACAATATCCTTAAGTTCTTTATATAATAATGACTTATCTGCTAATACGTGGTAGAGCCATGCTGCAGCTATATTAGTAGTATAGTTGTAGTACGAATGGGTCGGCACGCCCGGGGAAGGACCACGCTCTCACAGAAAACCAGCGTAAAATAGCAGCTTAACGCTGCTGTGTTTCGTATGGCGAGTGTAGAGAACCGGAGACCCTTTTTACTGGCAAAGAGGCATTCCATCTTAGTCCTCACGGGTGACAACGCATCTGCATCTTGAGTCTTTATTGAGGATAGATGTAGATGTCTATGGGCTACAGCAACCACTTACCATCAGGTGGACTGTGTGCTCGTTTGTCACCCTATACTATATTAAGGAACCACCACGTAAACTTTTTTCTCTATTGAAGGAACTGACCACCTGGTGATTTCTGAATTTAAACATGAAATTATAATCTTTTAACCAATGATCAATAATACAAAGTATGTGTATATTGTTACTATTTAAAAACAATTCAACTTACAATTCTTTGCCCATCATGCCTTGTATATTTTGATGCACCAGGTGTAAACAATTTTTATTACTTATTTGTGGGCTGTATTCAAAATTAATTAAACTCTTATTATTGCTAGAGATTGCCTCTGTTGTCACATTTTAATTAGTTGGAACTGATTCCAAATTAAATGTCAAATAATTATGCTCAATAAAAACAGTCTTGGTAGCCAAAAACTTGGCTGAGTTAAAAAGTAAATAATAAGATAGCACATTTGCTACCAGTCTTAAATTATATTTGGATAGGTAATACCTATCGTATTACCTATTATTTTTAGATTTTGTCCAAAACTTTTTTATTAAATTATTTATGTCAATGATTATTATCATTACAATTATATGTCAAATTTAAATTATTATTTCATATTAAATTATGCATTTGTATATTTAAATTATGTCTTATACTATTTTCCTTGTTTGTTGTTTACACTGCCTCTTCTACCAGCAAATTTATTATTGTACTATTTGGGCAAAATTTAGTAACAATAATTTTATTTAGCATGTCACTAAAAGATGCTCCAGGCATGCAGCAATTTGTAACTTTTTGTCCCTTTAAAGAGTAATTTAAAGTTATGCCTAGATTTTTTCCGATGTCATCGCTATACACAATTAAATTATTTTTGGTAATATTTGAGTTCTTTATTATTTTAATATCCTGTGCAATGGCACTGTCATAGAGTTTTGGTGGTGGTATAATATTATCAGCATACACTGACTCTGAAGAATTTGGCATTGAACGCTGACACTCACATTGATATTTAACTAAGGAGTCAAACCGCTCCTCATTATACGAGTATTTACAAGTCTTTAGCAGATTGTTCATAGCCAATATGTGTTCTTTTATTTAATTTTGGGCTGATTTATATTTATTGGATATAGTTTGAAGGGAGTTAAGAAGTGATAATATTTCTGATTTAAGGCACTACTTCAGTCTCATAAACATTTTTTTATGTTATCTACCTCAATTGAATACAACTTAAGTTCATATAACAATGCTTGCTTTTCTTTACATACGTTAACATAATTTTTGATATTAATCTTAATTCTTATTAATTTTTGTACTTTCCTTATGTATTCATTAACTTTTATACTACTTCAATTTGGTTTTACTGCAATTAATCCTTACTGTGTTTCCTGAAGTGGAAGACTACTTGCGTGTACTATCCCCGTCACCACTAATTGAGGGAGGGCGGGAGGTGTTCTTCATACTAGGTAAGACACATCATTTTATTTTATAGTGCGGATGTTTGCGAAGTAAATTTTTTTAAGCTTTTATATAATGGATTTCCGCAAAGTAACGCCTGATTCTATTAATTACCTATATCTTTAAAACCTAAAAAATAACACTGAACATAATAGCGATCCTCAGTATAGTAAAGGAATCAATTACCATTATCCAAATCGTCTCGTAGACGATTATTGCGGACAACCACTGACAGAGGGCGGTATTATAATTACCACGTATAAAAACTGTTGTAAAATATCCAGACTGGCAAAGAGCGACAATCTGGTACATATGCATTCCCGTGGCGATAATAAAAAAATCTCAGTTATATTGCAGTATGAATGGGTCGACTCAACCGCTCTTACTTAATACCAACGTAAAATAGCAGCATAATAATGCTGTGTTCTGTACGGTGATTGTCTAATTCGGGACACTTTTTTACTGATAACAAAGATTTTCATTCAAGTTAACAACGTAAAAGCAAATTGATTCGTAATCTTTGATAGATGTAGGTGTTTATGCACCACATACTCCACTCACTATCAGGTCGAATGTGTGATCGATGCTCACCGTTATATCAATAAAAAAATCTCTGCACAATAAATAGGCTTTGATAGTTTTCGGGAGTTGTTGCTTTGATCTTAATCGATCATCATTAGTTCAGATGAATTAAGATCGATCTACACTCTCACTTTGTTTACATATTTTCTTTTACTAGAATAATTTCTAATAAATACTTCATTGGGTCCACATTTAGCAGTGAAGCATCTCAAATTCTTTTGCAGACAATATCTAATTTTTTTTTCTTTTTATAGGAGAGGGGGCAAACGAGCATGCGGCTCACCTGATGGTAAGTGACTACCGCCGCCCATGAACAACTGCAACACCAGGGCAATCGCAGATGCGTTGCCGGCCTTTTAAAAAGGAGTACGCTCTTTTCTTGAAGGTCCCTAAGTCGTATCGGTCCGGAAAAATCGCTGATGGTAATCGATTCCACAAGGAGGTCGTGCGAGGAAGAAAACATCTTCTAAATCGCACAGTGGTGGACCGCCAATCATCCAGATGGTGTGGATGGTATCGGGAGTTCTGCCGCGATGTGCGTTCGTGAAATTTGGCGGCTGGGATTAATCCGAACAATTCTTCAGAGCACTCCCCATGGTAAATGCGAAAGAAAATGCTAAGAGATGCAACATCTCTTCGCAGTGCCAATGAGTCGAGCCGATCGGAAAGGACTCGGTCGTCGACGATTCGAGCCGCTCTGCGCTGGATGCGGTCAAGTGGAAGAAGCTGGCACTGGGGAGCCCCAGCCCAGAGATGGGAACAGTATTCCATGTGAGGCCGAACCTGCGCCTTGTAAAGTTGCAGGCGTTGAGCTGGCAAGAAATACTGTCCCGCTCTGCTGAGCACGCCAAGCTTTTTAGAGGCCAATTTGGCCTTCTCTTCCAAGTGACCACGAAACTGCACGCTACTCGATATGTCGACGCCGAGGATTCCGATACTGGCTGAGGCAACAAGGGGAGTACCTTGAAACTGAGGAGATACGACAAAGGGGTTCTTTTTAGCGGTAAACGCGCAAACTTGTGTCTTCTGAGGATTAAACTGGACTAGATTTAGTCGCCCCCAATCCGAGACTTTGTCCAGCAAAGACTCGACTTCAGACACAAGTTTGTTCCGGTACTCGGTGACGTTTTCCCGAGAAATATTGGCACGGCCGGTGTATAGAGCATCACCAGTGCTGTCATCTGCATAGCAATGAATGCTACCAGCTTGCAACATATCATTGATATGCAGAAGAAACAGCGTTGGTGATAGCACGCAGTCTTGTGGAACACCAGCGTTAATAGGCTTGTAGTCGGAGCATGCACCGTCTACAACGACCTTGATGCTCCGATCTGCAAGGAAGCTGGTGATCCAATTGCACAATTTCTCGGGAAGCCCATAGGAAGGGAGCTTCGAAAGAAGCGCTTTGTGCCAAACCCGATCGAAGGCCTTCGCAATGTCCAAACTAACGGCCAATGCCTCCCCCTTGGACTCTATTGCCAACGCCCATCTATGAGTTAAGTAGACCAGAAGATCACCAGCTGATCGACCCCGACGAAAACCGTACTGGCGGTCACTAATCAGCTGGTGATCCTCAAGGTACCGCATGAGGTGGCAGTTTACAACGGATTCCATTATTTTGGAGAACAAGGGGGTGTTGGCGATAGGCCTGTAGTTGGACGGATCTGAGCGGTCGCCTTTTTTAGGGATCGGGTGGACAAAAGCTGTCTTCCATGATTTCGGGACTACGCCTAGGGAGTAAGAGTACCGGAAAAGACGCGTTAGAACCGGTGCCAACTCCGGAGCACACGTCCTCAGCACAATTGGTGGGATTCCGTCAGGCCCACTCGACTTGTGGATGTCAAGGGAGAGGAGTGCTCTGCGAACCGAGCGCTGTGAGAATCGCACATCCGGCATGGAGCACTCACACCGCGGGATGGTCGGCGGTGTGTTCCCCCCGTCATCAACAGTCGAGTTGGACGCAAAAAGGTAGCCTAAAAGGTCGGCCTTCTCTTTTGCGTCGTGGGCCAGTGAGTCGTCCTCCCTGTGCAGAGATGGTAGTGATGGCTTACAGAAATTCCCTTGGACAGCCTTGGCGAGAAACCAGAATGCACGGGTTCCCGAAGGAAGGCGAACTAGTTTCTCGCCAATTCTGCCTATGTGCTCTGACTTTGCCTTGGCAATAACTCTTTTGAAGGACCTGGAGGCAAAGTTATACTTCTTTTTGAGTGTGCTGGTGTTTACATCCCGAGTCACCGAAGCCGCAGCCCAGGCTTGATAACACTCCTGCTTACTGCGTAATGCAGTCTTACAGGAGCGACCAAACCAAGGCTGAGATCTGCCTCCGATGGGTACCACAGATGATGGAATAAATAGTTCCATTCCCTCCTCAGAGTTAGCAACAGCGCTGGAATCATCCAGCGAGAAGCAAACCCGCCCCCATGGGCAGGAAGCAAAGAAAGACCGCATTCCGTCCCAATCCGCCGACCTGTAATGCCAAACACGGCGGCAACCTGCAGAACGCAACCGCGAGGGGAGCGTGAGTGGCACCACACTCCGGATCAGACAATGGTCCGAAGAGCCAAGAGGGGCATCGACGGAAACCTGATATCCGTCCGGATGAGAGGTCAGCAGAAGGTCCAACAGGGAAGGTGTATGATCCTCAACATCTGGAATCCGCGTAGGCGATGTAACCAGTTGTGTTAGACCATATGCCAAGGCAAAGTCATAAACAGATCTCCCCGCATGATCGGTTAAACGTGAACCGAGCCATTCGTCGTGATGGGCGTTAAAATCGCCAAGGATCACGATCTCTGCGGATGGGACCTGTTGTAGCAAGGAATCTGTAGCCATTTGGACGTGGTCGATGAGTCGGTCTGTTTCGGCATTACCGCTATGGGACCTATAGAGGCACACGTAGACGCGCGGATGGTCGTCGCTGTCTACGCGTAGCCAAAGGATGGACAGGTCCGAACCTTCAAGACTGCCGAGGCGTCGAGAACAGATGTCCTCTCTGACATACACGCAAACTCCAGCCCGAGGCACAAAGGAGTGCTCCAATTTGTACCCCGGGTAGGAGAGATACGAAGTATCAGCCGGAGAGGACACCTGCGTCTCGGTTAGAAAGAGCAAGGCCGGCTTCGCCGTCTCAAGATGGTAGTGGACGGCGTTTAGGTTCGAGTGAAGTCCCCTGATGTTACAGAAATTCACGGATAGCGTGGCAGGGGTCGCCTTGGTCTTGTTGCTCAGTTTGCCCCGAGCAGTTAATGTGTTGAGCGGAATTTTGCCCCCCCCAGAATACGCGGGGCAGCCTGAGCACCCACGCTCAGGAGTGGAATAGCATGGTCGTGGATGCTCAGCGAGGGATTCTCCAGGGGTACTGGTACCCTCCTGGGGTAGTTTTTTACGTAATTCCGCTACCATGTTGATGGGGGGGGGGGGGAATTGGGCATCCGGTCACCTGCACTCACCAGACGAAACGCGGAAGCAGAGCTTCCACTTCACGCCGTTATTCTGTGAGGTCGTGGTACTAACCCGGCTCGAGCCGGCCAATACGTGCAACAGCAAAAGCTGCTGCAAGGCTCTACCACCGTAAAACCGTGTTAGTAATATCTAAAAAATATGACCACACATCAGACCCACTATAACAACTACCAAAGTCAAAAATTATCACAAATATCTCCAAATATTTTGACCTTGAACTAATATAAACACTTATACCCGTTGCTCAAATTGTCTAACCAAATTTTCGTACATAATTATTAACAACAGTGCGCAGTATCTATTGATTTTCCTTTAATCTGCCCGGTTCATTATGCAATACGTAATTCTAAACACCGAATGAGTAATAGGCAATGCATACTTGAACAGTAATATCCGACACGTTACGTCATCATTAGGGGATGGAGTGATGTAATAAAAAAATAATATATTATTATAAATGAAGGGCACAGGGAAAAAAGGAGCTCATTGACAATATTACGTTTTTGGAATGAACTATACCATTTTACTTCGTTTTCTATGGCCAATCACAGCACGTTATTTTAAACACGATAAAAGGCGCCGATTTTGTGTAAAGTGAATTGAAAAAAATTATACTTTAGGATAAAACGCGCTCATTGCATTCTATACCCCGTAAAAAGGTGTCCATTGTCTATGAAACCACGTTAGAACGGGCTAATCGCAGCGATTGTAACAGAAAACGCGCTCATAGTCGGCCATCTGTATTATTTTGTCATACAAATGACAGCTGCCAGATAAGCTTCCTTGCATAAATTTTACGACTCCTTTAGTGTACGTTAGGTTTTTAAAAGTTTTTGCTTATTTATCTCAAAATGGACAATAATACGTAGGACACTCAATAAGTTTTAAGATATAAGAAAAGTATTCTAGATATTATTAATATTTATTTTACATCTTTTCAAAATATTCTCCATCATGCTCTATACAAAGTTTCATTCGCCTAAGTCAACTCTGAAAACACTTTTGTCAGTCTTGATCTGCCAGGTCGGAAATCGCTTCTTCGTAGGCAGCCACGGCTTCAACACCAGATTCCTCAATAAATGCTTTTGTTCTAAGGGAGGTATGTGAAGAGGCGTTATCGTTACGCAGCATGATTCCCCGAAGCCCGGTCTTTGGTCTTCTCTCCCGCACAGCTTGGAAAACTTTGGGTAATGCAACTGTAGTATACCATTCAGAGTTGACCGACCTACAATTTTCCAGCATTGACGTCGACAAATGTCCGCTCCGCGAAAAAAAACTAGCCACCATTTTTTTGCCGATGTTGCGAGGTCTTTGCAGTATAGTCAGTAACTATCCTTCTGAGTAGACCTATACCGATGACTGCCTTTTATTTTCCGGATCACATTGATAGATCTATGTCTCGTCACCAGTAACGATTTCTGAAACACGCCTAGATGCCCCGTTTTCAGAACGTAGACGCATTTCATGGCACCAATCGACAGGAGTCTGTTTTTCGCTTTCGGAGAGCAAACGAGGGATCCATCGACAACAAAGCTTCCTCACTTCAAGATGTTGATGTAGGATGGTATGAATGCTGCCCGAACTAATGCCTACAATCTTTTCGATGTCCATATATGTGATTCATGGGTCTTCTCGCACCAACATTTCAGTAGTTCATACATTTTCTGCCGTTACTGCTGTTTGTAGGGCCCCGGTTCTTTTTTCATCTTTAAAATTAATTTTACCCGAATATATTAACTTACCCCACAAATAAATTTCATGCTAATTAACATGTATTTTATTTAATTAGTGTGTTTATGTAATAAGACATTGTTTATGATAATGAATTAATTTGTAAAATGTAAAAAGGAGATCATTGTGTCAATGAGCACCTTCTTGCCTTTTACGTTTGGGAGTTAGGTATTGTTTATTTACCAACCCAATCTTTTAAAATAACAATATATTATGGTAAATATACACTGTTCCTTTTTTATATGGGTACAAATCATATTCTAGTAGAATTGTAAGTGTAGAAATTGAAATTTTAGGTTTAATTCTTTAATTACTCGAAACAATGAGAATGTTAATTAGCTCCTTCTTTTCCTGTGCCCTTCAAATGTAGTGAGAAAATGAAAGAAAATATAATGAAATGAGAGTAGTGAGGAGAAACTTCCACTTGTTCGGGCAGTGTAAAGTACGCCGCAGGCAACGGCAAGGCAAGGTAAGTTTGGGTCAGGTAGTGAGTGGTAAATATGTTATGTCAGTAGTGATAGTATTTTAGTACAAGTATAGAAGGTCTATTATGTATATTCCGGTGTCTATTATGTATTAACCTCTAAGTACTTACAACGTTCCATGTATATTTCTAACGTAGAGTTGTTATCAAAAATATTCATTTATTTAAATAATTTTTAAAGTAATTACTAACAATACCGTTGGGGAGATAAAGCAGCAGATGGTCTGCTATTGGGCATTGCTATTTCTTTCAGACCCCAAGATGACGATACTCAGGAAAATATACTACAGTAGTCTACAATATATTTACCTGAGTATCATCATCTTACCAGTACAAAGTTTCAGCTAGAAGGGTCCAATCTTCAATATGTTTACCGGTAAGATGTTGCCACTTGACAACCTTACTTCCACATCAGTTGTCATTTCTGCACTTCAGCTTACTGATTTGATGTGGTTTGTCGGTTACTTCAGATGATTTGCGATGCTATCACACGGAAACCCAGCGTACATATAGGTCTTCTAGTACAAGCCAGGGACGTCAAATTGCGGAGAGATTGTCTTGCGATACATTGAGATAATTGGTTTGCATTCTTAACAACTACCCTGTCCGCGAAAAAGACACAATAGTTAAAAAATCGAAATGTTCATATATGACTCATCTATTTATGTGAAATCAAACATTGGTATTGGTGTTGCCTGCCTTTCTTGCTGCCATGCACAGTGTCAGTGATTTATGTAACATGAATATAAATAATAAAGTAGACCTGTGATTTGCTACGGAGGCAGGGTAGACGTCACAAACGCTCTGTCCCGGCTAAAATATTCCACTGGAAGTTAACCAACAAAACAGTGGGATATTCCGTTAGTACAGAAGGTGCAGAAAGATTTGTTTCATAATCTCTATAGTGACCAAGATAAGGCATGCTACCAGGTCAAAGAACTCGAATAGGTCGAGGAAGCACGCGCACACGGGCGTCCTGTGATAAATGTAGTATTTGACGGTTTGTTTTAGACACAATATAGCACTTTCTGTGGATAACCGAGGACGAAATACGAACTGGATACCATGGAGTATTACATGTTTATTCAACTGTGTGTTGAGCAAACCATCAAACACCTTTGCAATTATGGTGGCAAGAGAAATAGGCCTATAGTTACTCTTGTCAGTCAAGTCACCCGTTTTGTTCTTCACCATAGGTACCACCACAGTTTTCATGAAATCCGCGGGCAGGTAGGAATGGCTCACACACAGAGAGTAGAACATAACCAAGACCCTAGCTATGTGAGGTCCGGCATGTTGTAAGTGCTCAACACTGAGTCCATCATGTCCCGGGGACTTGCCTCCTGACATATCTCCTATAGCTTAAAATACGTAAACGTATTGCTTAATAAATAATTAGTAATACGCGTAAACTAAAGAATATGTCAACAATGCCGCTGTAAGTCTGTCTAACAACTGACACTAGTCCAAATCCTGTGTATGTTCTTACTCAATAACCGTCATATTACAAAACATGGCTTGGTCTGGGATTTAAAGTATGGTTTAAGAAAAATCCTTCTAACCAAAGAAGTCGTCGCTTGGGCGCGGCGTCAAAGTTTTCATGAAATTTTACGTTTTCTGTCAAAATACATAAATTACGTTTTAGTCCGCATATTTCCGCGGGTCTTCTTTCGTGAAACAGATTTTAGTTGGACCTGAGACTAAATGTAAAATACTTTTTTTTTAATAAGGCCGAAGGATCTAAGAATTGTACAATCTTAGTTTTTTTTAGTTTACCATCTTGTAATAAGTTATATAACACTATCGCTAGTTTAAAAAAAAATAATCTAAACATATCTATACATATAATAAAACTGTAAATACCAGATGTCTGTACATTTTATATTTTTGTAATAAAAGTGATTGAGGGGTACAAAAAATAAGTAATTAAATACATTTCTACCATTTTTAGAATTTTCTGTCCGTCTGTCTGTCTGTCTGTCTGTTTGTTTGTTAACGTATCACGTATAAAGTACTAATTTATATCATAAGAATTGTTAAGGAAATTATAAAGTGTATCTTCGGGTTACATTTAGTCTTTATTTCATTAAAATCAGTTCATTCCATCAAAAGTTATGATAAATATTCTGAAGTATGGGTAGGGAAGTATAGGTACGAATTAGCTCAACGGTGGCTTTGTTTGAGTCATCAAGTGCATTTTAAACTAATATCATATCATAAATCATAGTTAAATTATGTAAAATAATAATATAATTATGTATATCTAAAACGCAGTAAACAAAAGTATTAAAGAACGTATTAAATATATTATACAAAAATATATTAACCTTATTAACTAAATCTGAAGCACAATAGTTTTCCCATTTCTTCGATAGATGGTGGTGTTATGAAAATGTAATGCAATTGCAATGTGGTTTTTTCCTGTAGATGAGTTTTCATATTTACTGCTAATCTTTATTATATTACTCGCTGTCCTACTGCGTGTTGACAAACTCAATTTATTCTTTACCGCCGAGTACTCTATGTGGTAAATCAAATTTTAAAAGAGCTATTAACAAATCGTTGGTTTTGGCGAGAGTCAAACTTTATTTTTTGCTTACTGTGCGGGCACTGATTTATAAGTTCTCTTGCGTTTTATATAATGTATCAATCGCGTCAATTAATCTCTTTTATTTTTAGAATTGATGTTAGCAGCGCCATCTCTCTTTAAATATATACATATAATAAAAATGATGATAACATGTTGTGTCTCTTTCTGTACATTGTATAGGTATATATTTTGGTGGCTAAAATCATTATGGGGAACTGAAAATAATTAAATAAGAACATTTTATAATTTTTAGAATTGTCTGTCTGTCTATTTGTCTGTTATTATATGAACGCATCACGTCTAAAGTAAACATCTTTTATTTTCAAAGAAATCGTTAAGAAAATCATAAAGCGTATCTTCGAGTTACATTTAATCTTTGTTTTATTAAAATTGGTTAATTTGTAGTGTTATGCTACTTACATATATCATTTTACATTATTTTAAATTCATTTTTCCATTCTGTTTCGATTTTCTGCGTTCACCTCGGGACTGGATATTTTACATCACCTTTATTTCCATAGGATCCTGTAACGATTTTAAACCATAAGAACACAATAACAAATCATTTCTACATCGTATTTTCACATTATCAGCACTTTTAAATTGGTGTCAATGGAGTCTACCTTTTTTCGATCTTTTAGCTAGTTTTCCGTAATTCTACAAACTCGGGCTTTGTGTGGGCAGCTGCGCTACCTTTTTTCCTATATCAATAATATCTCATTTTCCACTTAAATCTTACCGTTTTCTTATTATAAACCTAAAACCAAAATTTGACATGTTTTGTCTTTGTTATTTATATCGTTTCCATGGTAATTATATTCAAATTTGCTACCGATCTGTTGTTCCTATTTCGATAATTCCACATAAATCCTCTTTTCTCTTGACCATTTACAAAAAATTTGCGTTTAATTTAAATAATTTTTCCGTTCTCTCTAGAAAGGTATAAAAGCCGAACAATCGGTGAAGAAAGGCAGTCTCGCTTCAGTTCGCGAATTGGAAGTATCTCCTAAAGGCCTTATCCCGGGGCCGCACTGCCCCGGGATCCTGCAAGCCTCCACCTACACGTGAAGTCTTCGACGAAGCCTTCTTCAAACGCGGAGCCGCACCACTCCGGATTCCTACAAGCCTCCATCTACCTCGGAAGTCGCTTCGAGTCTACTACAAGCGCGGGGGCCCCACGTTGGGCGCCAAATGTCGTGAAGCGACAATAATATATCAAAAAGAATCTAACCTAAGAACAACAAAACAACAAAAATACAACAAAAACAGAAATATATTCAAAATTTAAAGATATTTACAATTTTATAAAAAAAATGAAATGAGGATGATGATGAAGAGTAGTGTTATGCTACTTACATATATCATTTTACATTATTTTAAATTCATTTTTCCATTCTGTTTCGATTTTCTGCGTTCACCTCGGGACTGGATATTTTACATCACCTTTATTTCCATAGGATCCTGTAACGATTTTAAACCATAAGAACACAATAACAAATCATTTCTACTTCGTATTTTCACATTATCAGCACTTTTAAATTGGTGTCAATGGAGTCTACCTTTTTTCGATCTTTTAGCTAGTTTTCCGTAATTCTACAAACTCGGGCTTTGTGTGGGCAGCTGCGCTACCTTTTTTCCTATATCAATAATATCTCATTTTCCACTTAAATCTTACCGTTTTCTTATTATAAACCTAAAACCAAAATTTGACATGTTTTGTCTTTGTTATTTATATCGTTTCCATGGTAATTATATTCAAATTTGCTACCGATCTGTTGTTCCTATTTCGATAATTCCACATAAATCCTCTTTTCTCTTGACCATTTACAAAAAATTTGCGTTTAATTTAAATAATTTTTCCGTTCTCTCTAGAAAGGTATAAAAGCCGAACAATCGGTGAAGAAAGGCAGTCTCGCTTCAGTTCGCGAATTGGAAGTATCTCCTAAAGGCCTTATCCCGGGGCCGCACTGCCCCGGGATCCTGCAAGCCTCCACCTACACGTGAAGTCTTCGACGAAGCCTTCTTCAAACGCGGAGCCGCACCACTCCGGATTCCTACAAGCCTCCATCTACCTCGGAAGTCGCTTCGAGTCTACTACAAGCGCGGGGGCCACACTACTCCGGGCGCTACGACTACTTACTCCAGGCGCCGAGTGCATCTACCGCCGGCGCTACCTTTGGGCGCTGCAACTGCTGGCTCTAAGCGTTGAGCGCACCTACTCAAGGCGCTGCGTGTGCCGGCTCCGGACGCTGCGTGTGTTGGCTCCAGGCGTTGCGTGCCGTGGCTGCTAAGAAACTTACCTCTACAAGCGCAACCGGCGTGTGCTGGCTTCAGACGCTGCGTGTCGTCGCTGCCAAGAAACCTACCTCCACATTCGCAACGTGTGTCGCTTCGACTTTTAGGGCCCACTACATCTCTTTATTCCCCTATTCTCCTACCTTTATAATTTTTTTTTGTAATCTAATTGTACTCTCACTTCATTCATCATCATCCTCATTTCATTTTTTTATAAAATTGTAAATATCTTTAAATTTTGAATATATTTCTGTTTTTGTTGTATTTTTGTTGTTCTGTTGTTTTGTTGTTCTAAGGTTAGATTCTTTTTGATATATTATTGTCGCTTCACGACAAATTCTATCGAAAGTAATGATTATTATTTTGAAATGTAGGTTCGAATTTGTTCAATGGCGCCATAAAATCTCAGAAATAGTAATAAAAAGATTTGTGTGTAAAAAAAACGTTCCATAATAATTAATATATTTATACTTAAAACACAAAAAGAGATTTAAAAAGGATGTTTTCTCACACAAAGGACGTAATAGATGGAGTTGTACAAATTACAAACTTTTCTGAATTGCTGTGTTGAGATTTTTCGCCGATGAATCGTATTGAGACTTACTGAAGAAATTTGTATCCATCGAAGCCATACAACGGAATCCGACGAAAAATAAAAATTTTGCAACGACATGTCGTGATATTGTATTTATAATATACGCTAAATCAGTACTGCCATTTTAGCGCTTTGGGAACTAGATTTAGCGCTTTTTTGGAATGTATAGCGCGCATTTCGAAATTTTAGCACCTAGCTTAATCCAGCGCTTTTTGGTGTATTTAGCACACATTTCAATATTTTAGCGACTAGCGGGTTATTAACTCTTTTATAGCAGCACTGTTAGTCCACATTACCGATAATAATAATAATGACCTTTATTATTTTTTCCCACAAATAGTACATTGCAGTTTATCTTTTTCAAACATATTTTTTCCACAAAACAAAGAGCATGGGAGACGAGTCCAAACTAGGATACCCTGTGCTATGGATCTCCTGGCTTCCCCTTTAGGATGATTAACTTGATTTTTTTACCGACGACTATAAGCGGGGAAATCCCCTTTATTAAAGTTTTTGTTCATGGTTTTGGCAACGCATTTATTTTGCTTTATTCAGTTTCAGTCAGTTGCTTAGAGCACAGCTAAGTTAAAAGTTACTTAGAAGTTATAACACAAAGAAACTGTGTAGCAACCGCAATCAGATGCTGACATCTGAAACTAAGTTGCGAAATACATTGCACTTTAAAACAATTAATGACATTTTTATTGTTCGTACACTACTAACTACTGTTGACAGCAATTGCCATAATTATAAGTCGATGTCCTGCGAAGTATTGATACATCAAAAAAACACAAACTTTGTTTGTAGTTAATTTAGCGCGACATCTAGGGATTTTTTAAAGCGCTGTTTTCATGAAATCTAGCGCTTTATGTGTTGTCCTAGAGCTGAATTAGTTTTTTTTTATCTGGCAGCACTGCCCAAAAACCCTCTATTAAGAAGTAACTTTCCTTTCAGTTTTAAGCGCGTTCAGTTCCCAGTTACAGTGAGCGTGTGTAAATAAAGCGCAAGGTCAAACTTTACGCGTTGTAGGAGTGTACCTCAGTACTGACTGTTTTGCACATGGCCAACTCTATGTTGCTTTTTCCCGCGTTAGTAGCCCCCGTAACCTTTTAGTGTACACCCCGGCTAAGCCTACTTCTCACGTCGTTTACACAGAAGCTCTATCATAAACGACTTAGAACTTTGATGATAATGATTTATTTATTTACCACTTATTGATACAGTAATGAAATAAATCGTTTAATATTCTCTTACCTAAACGACAAATTGTTTATGTAAAACCTGTATACGCGAGCTACGCCGCGGGCACAGCTAGTAATAAATATGTGTGTTCACGATTCACGTAAAAACTACAGCACAGATTTCCATGAAATATTGTATGTAGACAGTAAATGATCGTGTATAACATATAGGTAAATTTTTATCCGCTGAAATAATAATAAAAAAGGGGTTATGTTTTGTCTTTTTTTTAGTTTATTTTTGTTGTGGCTGCTGATGGTTCTATTAGTCTTAAACAGGATTGAGCTACACGTATAATAAATCTATAGAAGTGTGTGTGAAAATAAACTCAGTACGCCACCAATCAGAAAGGGCAGAATAACGTCTGCCGCGCCAACTAGTAATTCATATATCACTATGAGTTGTTAAAAATATGATGACAAAATTTGCAGTTTAATTTTAAAAGAACAATTTGGTTTTACACTTCTTACGTCTGGACGAAGTTAAACCGATTTTGGTGACTCAAAAGTTGAATATTTTCGTAGCGCTATCATTTATTTGGATCAAAAATTATGAAAGTACGAAAAATACTCACTGAGTTAAAAATAAAGCATTTTTTATTTTAACTTTTTTAAAGAATATGGGTGATAAGCGAGCACGCAATCTCATCATCATCATCATCATTACAGCCCTTCACAAGTCCACTGCTGAACATAGGCCTCCCCTAAAGAATGCCACAAAGCACGGTCCTGAGCCACCCGCATCCATCAACTTCCTGCATGTCTTACCAGGTCGTAACTCCATCTCGTGGGGGGACGCCCTACACTTCGCCTACCGGTACGAGGCCGCCACTCGAGAACCTTTCTTCCCCATCGGTTGTCGGTTCTTCGAGCTATATGGCCGGCCCACTGCCACTTCAGCTTTCTAATCCGTTGGGCTATGTCGGTTACTCTGGTTCTACTGCGGATATCCTCATTTCTAAGTTTATCACGCAGAGAAACTCCGAGCATAGCCCTCTCCATAGCTCGCTGAGCGACCTTGAGCTTTCTCATACGGCCAGCAGTGAAGGACCACGTCTCAGTTCCGTAAGTCATCACTGGCAACACGCACTGGTTGTACAATTTCGTTTTAAGGTTTTGAGGTATGTCTGACGAGAAGATGTGTCTTAGCTTCCCGAACGCTGCCCAGCCGAGTTGAATCCGTCGATTGACCTCTCGGTCGAAGTTGGACTTACCTAGTCGGACTATTTGTCCCAGGTAAACATACTCCTCAACAACTTCGAGCTTAGTGTTCCCAACAACTACCGGCATAGGTGTGACATGGACATTAAACATGATCTTTGTTTTGTCCATGTATATCTTAAGACCTATCCGTTGGGAAACACTATTGAGGTCATTGAGCATAGTGTTTAGGTCCTCCAGCGATTCTGCCATAAGGACTTTATCGTCGGCAAATCGAAGGTGAGTGATGTACTCGCCATTGATGTTGATACCGTATCCTTTCCAGTCCAGAAGCTTGAAAACGTCTTCCAATGCAGCGGTGAAGAGTTTCGGGGATATGACGTCACCCTGTCTTACACCTCTCTGCAATTGGATAGGTTTCGTACTCTGGTTCTGTACTTGGATAGTCATCGTAGCCCTACTGTACAAGCACTTCAACACTTCGATTTACCGACAGTCAACTTGGCACCGCTGAAGGGACTGCAGCACCGCCCAAATTTCGACGGAATGAAAGGCTTTCTCATAGTCCACATACGCCAGACATAGTGGCAAATTGTACTCTTCGGACTTCTGTACAATTTGCCGAAGGGTCTGTATGTGGTCTATGGTGCTAAAGCCCTTTCGGAAACCGGCTTGTTCGGGAGGCTGGAAGTCGTCAAGTCTGCGCGCGAGACGATTCGTAATGACTCTCGAAAACAGCACGTAGACGCGGCTCAGAAGGGAAATCGGTCTGTAGTTCTTCAAGAGAGCGTTGTCACCTTTCTTGAAGAACAAGACCACCGTACTTCTGCTCCACGCCTCCGGTGTAATGCCACCATGGAGGACGGAATTAAAGAGCTTCTGAAGGACTTCAAGTACCGGTTTTCCACCCGCTTTCAAAAGCTCCGCTGTAATTCCATCCTCGCCTGGGGCCTTACCGTTTTTAAGGTGCTGGAGATCCATTCTAATCTCGCTCAGACTGACGTCCGGGATATCTTCGGAATAGTGTCGGATGAGACTCGTTCTTGGATCGTTACTCACACTTGCGTGTGGCTCCAACGATGACGTGTACAACTGCCCATAGAGCCTCTCAATCTCACTCAAAATCCTAGGTGTCCCGGAAACGATGCTGCCACATTCTGTCTTCAGCTTTGACAGTTGGCTCTTTCTGGCAGACAGATCTCTGGCAAAGACTTTGGAGCCTTGGTTCCGCTCGATCGCTTCTTCAATACGAGCTGTATTGAAGTTGCGTAAGTCCCGCCGCATGCATTTGGATATCTGTCTGTTCAGATGCCTGTATGCTGTCAAGTCTGTTGAAGAATGTAGCTTCATCTCCCGTCTAACAGCCGTGAGATTAAGAGTGTGATCGGAGAGTTTTTGTGTTCTTCTGCGGCGGGTCTTGCAGAACTTAGCTCCGACCGCATGGACAGTTTCCACGAGCTTGTCATTCAAATCGTCCACTTCATTGCAGTCTTCTAGGCACTGAAAACGGTTTTGTAACTCGAGCTGAAAGGTTTCGGGACTTTGGATTAGAGCACGAGGGGGACGGAGCGTTGACATCATTAGACGAGACCTCTCCAACTTAACGTTTAGGTTCAGTGTGCCTCTAACCATTCGGTGATCGCTACCAGTTTTCACCCTCGCGATCACGGAGACATCACTGAACAGTTGTCGTCTGGTCGTCATAATGAAGTCAATCTCATTTTTTGTCGAACCTTCGGGGCTCGACCAGGTCCACTTCCTGTGGGGCCGCTTCTGGAAGAAAGAGTTAATCATAAAGAGTCCCTCTTTCTCCATGAAGTCGGCCAGCTGCTGGCCCCTTGGGTTCCGTTGCCCTATTCCAAATTTCCCTACTTTCAGCTCACCGTTCTCTCTTGTGCCTAGTTTTGCGTTGAAGTCTCCCATTAACACCGTATATTGGGTTTTGGAGGAATGCATGGCTCTAGAGATATCCTCATACATTTCCTCCACCTCCTCATCGGGGTGTGCCGAGGTTGGTGCGTAAACCTGTATGACCTTCAGCGAATACCGTTTGGTGATTCTGAGTATAAGGTACGCAACTCTCGTCGACACACTCCCGATCTTTACAACGTTGTTAACGAGAGACTTGTGGACGATAAATCCGACACCTCCTTGGGACAGATGGTCGCCCTCCCGGTGATAGAGCAAGTTGCCGGATTCGAGGATTACCGTGTCCTCCCCCTTTCTTCGGACTTCGGATAATCCTATAATATGCCAGCGCAACTTGTCTATCTCTTCTTCCAGCTCCACAATCTTCTCGTCAGTCCTCAGGGTGCGTGCGTTGTACGTTTTCAGGTCGAGTCGTCTAAGGTGGCAACCGAACCTCCACCGGAGATTCTTAGCACCCCCTGCCCCGCCGTTACCATGGTCGCCACCGTAGCCAGGAATAGCGGGGCCGCCGGGGACTGGGGGCCGTTTCTTTGTTACTGTCATTCATAGGGGGGTATTTGCCATAGTTGCCACGCTTGGCGAGCGGGTTGGCAACCGCAGTTTTTTTATTGTTAGTTTGTTGTTATCAAGAAGATGCTGCTGCCCATCTCCTGCCTGTTTCCTTTTGTCGCCTTTTACGACACCCACGGGAGGATATGTGGTAGTGGATATTCTTGACCGCCACTACACGGCTACCTTACGCTAAGTATTTGCTGTGGCCCATAGAAATTTACATTTATCCTTAATTAAGAACCAAAATGTAGATGCGTTGTCACCCGTGAGGACTGAGATGGGATGACTTATTTCCAATAAGAAGGGTCTCCGGTTCTTTAAACTCACCATACGAAACACATCAGTATTAAACTGCTATTTTCCGCTTGTATTCTGTGAGAGCGTGGTCCTTCCCCTGTCGAGCTAACCCATCCGTGCTACAAATAAAATATAGCTATATTATTAGCTATATACAGCTGAAAGATGGCTCTACGCCGTTATGAAACGTCGTTAAAACTTTTTTTAAACGAAAATAGAGTTACAGTACTTATTACAATATTTTAATAATAATTCAATATTACAATATTTTAGTCTTTGAAATGTTTACCCTCAGATAATTAATTTTATGTGGCTTATTACAGATGTTTTTAATTTTATACAAAATACCTAACATAATTATAAGTGGTAACCACGGAATTTAATAATTATACTTGTACTTTTACTCTTCAAACCGAAATGCAGCAATATTTGAACGAGTGCCTGACGGCAGATATAGGTAAATAAAAAATGGAGGTGAAGTCCAGCCAATAGCATCTGAATCGTGGCATAAATGTCAGTAACAGCACGAATGTGTGTCTATTCTATTCGTCTAATTTTGTTTTCATTATAACTTATAAATAGTCTATTGCTGTTCATAGGCTTCCCCCATTGAATGATCTCATAGGGAGGATATTTGCCATAGGTGAAACGTTTGGCAGGTGGGTTTTCAAACACAGTTTTATGTTATTTTGATTTGTTATCAAGAAAATATTGCTGCCTTCACGTGATTCAGTTTGCCTCTATGGCCTTTTACGGCCCTCATGTGTGATTTGGGGTTGTGGATACTCATAAGCAACCATTAAATGGCTCACTCATTAAGCACTCTGATCGCTGATGGCCCACACAGATGTCTGGGTGAGCAACCGAATGTATGTCGAATAAATATTTTTATTTAGACACTAACAACATTTTTAGTTTTATTTTAAGAGCCGATTTACTACATGATCTGCGATGAAGGATAACATCGCAATATAAATTGCTTGTCTGATTAATTTAAAAAAATTCAAAGACATGTGAAGTCTAGTTATTTGCAAGTAGATATCTTTAACCAGGTAAACAAATAGTTCAACTAGGTAAGCTTGTCCATTTAAATAAAACTAGTTTTACGGATTTATCGCGTATATTTACTTATTTTATATTCCCGACGTTTCGAATACTTTACAGCACCCGTGTTCACGGGGGGGGGGGGGGGGGACTGAGATTTTTGATGTAGCAATGTCATACTTAACCACGGCTACCTCCAGATTAAAAATTATTAATTTTTCAGAACAAAAATTAATAATCGAGAGAGGTCAATCGACGGATTCAACTCGGCTGGGCAGTGTTCGGGAGATTACGACACACCTTCTCGCCCGGCATACCTCAAAACTTCAAAACAAGATTGTACAACTAGTGTGTGTTGCCAGTGTCCCTTCACTGCTGGCCGTATGAAGAAACTCAAGGTCACTCAGCAAGCTATGAAGAGGGCTATGCTCGGGGATTATCTGCGTAACAGAATTAAAAATGAGGATATCTGTAGTAAAACCAGAGTAACCGACATAGCCCAACGGATTAGTAAACTGAAATGGCAATGGTCCGCCCATATAGCTCGAAGAACTAACAACCGATGAGGAAGAAAGCTTCTCGGGTAGCAGCCTCGTATCGGTAGGTCCCTCCGCTATATGGAGTCACGACCTGGTAAGACGCATGTCTGCATAGACAGTCAACAGATGCAGAAGGTATAATACGGTGCTTTGTGGCATTCCTTGGGAAGGCCTGTGTTCAACAGTGGACTTGTGACGGGCAGTAATGTAAAGTGAAATCCGCCAGTAAGCATTGAGGTGGCGCGACGGAAATTTTCTTACCCTAAAAACCTATGGTACTATGGGACTAATATATGCTGTAAGTTTACTTTATTTCACTTTGCCCTTGATACTCCTAGTTGTGCAAAATATAACATTTATTTAATTTAGTTCAAAAGTAATTTTCACGTACAAACTCTGCCTTTCGAATTGGGAGCTCAGGTAAATGTAGACATTGCTACTAACAATCACACATCTAAGTTAGTCGACGTTGAAGTCCTTTTCAAAAATCAAATGTCAATGTGACCAAAGATATCTCGATTTAATACGGATGGGTTCTTTTTGAAAAATACTTTTTAAAAATAAATCTCCAGTAAACTTTAACGGATCAGATAATATGAATAATATAAATAATATATATAATATATTTTATATTATTTTTATGAAAGAAAATAATTCAATTATCTAATCGTTTGCCATATAGTTGAAGTAAGAACTTTTTCCTATTAGTTTAAAATCACAACGTCACTATTCATAATTATACACTCAAATCTCTATGGCACTCCGTAAGCCTAAAGAGTGAGAGCGAGACAGATATACAAAAAGATTTATGACTTGGCGAGTCAGATGATAAAGATCGGACTATAGCAACGAAGATGGAATCCTAGACAGAAAAGGAGCCCGAACATCTAGATACTTAGTAATTTTATGTTCTTTATCTCAAGATTTAAACGTTTTGGTCATAAAGAGTTTTAGCATGGACAGTTTTATTGCTTACATTACGCAAATGGCTACTCGTTATGTAGTTTGTTTTTCTTTTCGGGTTTTTATTCATTCAATTATTAAGCCCACTACTGCTTGACATAGGCCTTTTTCGTAAATTGCATCATAGGGGTAATTTTCATGCCACATATATTGAATACGTACTTTTAAAGTTTTACTACTCGTATAAGTTTAACAATAAATACCACATCGTTTGCGGCTTATATGTACCACCAAATCAGACCCTTATTACATATGAAATGTTATTTAATCTGCTTGAACAGAAAATAATATGTCACACTATTGGTAATATTTACATCTATGGTAATTTTAATTTTCCAAACGTTAAATGGATTGTACACGATACGTATGCAGTTATGCCAAGCGTACACAATAATAATAGCTCTTTGGATACCCTCTTGTTTAACTTTTTATCATCAATAAACTGTAAACAATATAACAATATAAGAAATCACTTACACCGTATTTTGGATTTATTCTAGTTTATTTTTATTTTTATTTTAATAACGTTACCCCCACACTAGGATTTTCCCCTGTATCGTGGAGGCAGTTTACAAACATAAATTGCCCAAGGACAAACATCCAGACCCAGAACAATTATTTGTAGGCCATACAAATACTTGTTCCGTGCGGGATTCGAACCCGCAGCCCCAAGCGCTGCAACTCATTGCTAAGCCACTGCGCCACGGAGCCGTCAAAATTTCGAATGACACAATATGTGTCTGTAAGCCAACTCTTGACCCTTTATTGCCGATAGATAGTTATTATCTGCCTTTTAGCACACTTGTTTGATTTAGATTATCACATAAGCCGATGTCTCGATCTTTTTACCTAGATGTCGTTTTAAGCTGAACGCACATATGTCCGCGCCGTACGCGCCGTACGCGCCGTACGCGCCGTACGCACCGAATTTTCCTGATGGCCTCGCACATTAGCACGCACGCACCGCCCGCGCCGTACGCAAATATTTTGGATTGCCAACAACTCTTGCAGTTTTTTCCAACCACTGGTGTGAAACGGTACATTAGATAAATTAGATTGAAAACATTTATCGCTCGGAATCACTATGGAAAAAAATATTGTAATAGCCTGTTTATTGGCAGAGGAAGAAGAAAACAAAATTAGAAGAAAAAGAAGATTCTGGATTCATAATATTAATTTAAAAAGGCAATTGTATGGAGAGTATCATACTTTATTTAAAGACTTGTTATATGATGATGAACGATTTTTTAGATATTTGCATTTAACATACAAGAAATTTCATACAAGAAAACAATAAGTATATTAATAATTGGTTACCTTTATTATTTCATACATTTGTGACATTCCTTGGAGGAGGCATATGTTCAGCAGTGGACTTGTGAAGGGCTGTACTGATGATGATGATTATCATTATTATTATTATTACATACTGTGTACCAAATATTAAATGTCTATGTTAATAGCCAATAAATCAAAATACAATAGGAAATTAACAAGTCAACATCAAGATTATATTATTTAATTAACTGCTATTTTAAATTAAATCGTTTTCTTCAGATTAATTATTTTTGTCGACACCATCGTCATCGGTTTTAGATTGATATAATTTATTTGTACCAATTTGTTTTACAACGTTTATCGGAATTTCAATTTCTTTTTCTAACCGCAGTGTACACTTAACACTTAAAAAATATAATTCGAAACAAAAGTCGAAACCACCAGTTTTAGTGGAAAATCCACGAAGTTGGCAACATTACACAACACTGAGTATCCACACGCGCCAAACGCGCCGCGTTATATGACGTCATCAGCATTCGTCCTTCGATATCGTATACCTACCGCATTTTATAAAATTCAGCGCGTACGGTGCGGGTGTAGTGTGCGAGGTTTCATGTGATTTCATACAACGAATTCTAAAATTCGGCGCGTACGGCGCGTACGGCGCGTACGGCGCGGACATATGTGCGTTCAGCTTTACTGAGGCAAAGTATTCTGATATTAATAGTGATATTAATTCTGTTGACTAGGCTTCAATTTTGAATGATATTTCATTAAGACGATATATAAAATTGTTAAAATGCATGTGACGCAGCGACCTATAAAATCCAATGATTATCTAATATGGTTTTCCCGCCCTTTAGTACATATTTTTAAAAACAAAGAAAAGGCGTGGATTAAATGGAAAAAATATCATAACTTAACTGACTACGAACAATTTTCATTGTATCGCAAAAGGTTTAAGGCGCTATCGGCCGAATGTTTTGATAAGTACCTGCAGTCTGTTGAGGATGGAATAAAAAAAGACATAAAACAGTTTTGGTCCTTTATAAATATTCGCAAAAAAAACGGTTATACCTAATATAATGATTTACAGTAAGGAAGAGTCCAGCGGTCCTCTGGATGTGTGTAAATTATTTTCCAGGTTTTTTAGTTCAGTGTACGAAAATAGTAAATACATACATCAGTCTAATGATGTTGTAATTAGTTCTAACTCAAATAGTCAAGGAACTATATGTGACTTAACATTCTCTAAAAGTGTATTTAAAAAAAAATACTATTAAGTAAAGTATTGTCTTATGGTTTAAACAGTTTATTAAAGGTTTAACTGTTATTTCTCGAGGCAAGTTTTGGCTAGCATAGCCACTACAGTGGTTGTGGTGGCTGGGATTTGCTCAGGGAACGCTCGAATTATTCGTCTTTTGTGGTATCATACAACGTGTTTACTGTGCATTATTATATTACTTTTATTGTGATATTACTTTGTAGATAACGGCGCTAGTTGTGTAATTACTTGGTTTTCCTTTTTTATAAGACCTGTATCTGTATTATGTTTTATTGTACAATTGTTTGCTGTCCTGAAGAAAATAAAATAAAAAAATAAAATAAAATAGGGGAGACCTTATATTTTCCAATATTTGCCACGCTTGATAGATGAGTTGACAACAACAATTCTTTAACATTAATAACCTTTTTTTTACGTGGGGAAATGCCTACGCATACCCGCCTCGCGAGGGCAAGGACGGGTTATGTCGGATTCGCACCGACTAAAACCCCATGGTGTTCCACCTTCGCCGCATATTGGCAGGGCCACGGGAACGCTTTCGCACACATCCGCGGTCCCACCAGCGCCGGCCGACCCATGGCAGCCCTTTCTCGATGAGGACCTCTCCTCTCCATTCTCCTTCTCAGGCAAGGCGCACTAGGACCACAAGCCACGCCCCCCTCCACGGGACTCCCCCCCCCCCCCCGAGTCCGATACGCTGAGGCCATGGGGTCGGGAAAATCGAGCGCTTAGTAGCACCTGCTTTCTCAACCTCAGCGGTAGATCCGGTCTCTGGTGATGCCGCCAACCAAGTTTCGGCCGCGGAGGGTAGAGAGGGCAGCGCCTCGCAATACCGACACTCCTCTAATCCCGAATGATTAGAGGCAGACTAAACCTGAACATTTATTTGGAGAGGTCTCATCTAATGAAGTCAACGCTCTGTCCCCCTCGTGCTCTAGTACAGAGTTCCGAAACCTTTCAGCCCGAGTTACAACGTTTTCAGTTCCTAGAAGACTGCAATGAAGTAGACGATATGAATGATAAGCTCGTGGAAACTGTCAATGCGGTCGGAGCTAAGTTCTGCAAAACCCGCCACAGAAGAACACAAAACTCTCCAATCACACTCTTAATCTCATAGTTGTTAGACGGGAGATGAAGCTACATTCTTCAATAGATTTGACAGCATACAGGCAACTAAACAGACAGATCTCCAAATGCATGCGGCGGGACTTACGCAACTTCAATACAGCTCGTATTGTAGAAGCGATCGAGCGGAACCAAGGCTCCAAAGTCTTTGCCAGAGATCTGTCTGCCAGAAAGAGCCAACTGACAAAACCAATGACCGAGTGTGGCACCATCGTTTCCGGGACACCTGAGATTTTGAGTGAGATTGAGAGGTTCTATGGGCAGCTGTACACTGAAGAATCACGTGTGAAAATATCCCGGACGTCAGTTTGAGCGACATTAGAATGGCTCTCCGGCACCTTAAAAACGGCAAGGCCCCAGGCGAGGATGGAATTACAGCAGAGCTTCTGGAAGCGGGTGGAAAACCGGTACTTGAAGTCCTTCAGAAGCTCCTCAATTCCGTCCTCCATGGTGGCACTACTCCGGAGGCGTGGAGCAGAAGTGGGGTGGTTTTGTTCTTCAAGAGAGGCGACAACGCTCTCTTAAAGAACTGCATACCGATTTCCCTTCTGAGTCGCGTCTACGTGCTGTTTTAGAGAGTCATAACGAATCGTCTCGTACGCAGACTCGATAACTTCCAGCCTCCCGAACAAGCCGGTGACCAAAAAGGCTTTAGTACCATGGAACATATATACACCCTTCGGCAAAGGAAGACAGAAGAGTACAATCTGCGACTTTGCCTTGCGTATGTGGACTATGAGAAAAATTTGGGCGGTGCTACAGTCCCTTCAATGGTGTCAAGTTGACTGTCGGTATATCGAAGTGCTGAAGTGTTTGTACAGTAGAGCTACGATGGCTATCGGAGTACAGAATCAGAGTACGTAACCTATCCGACTGCAGAGAGGTGTAAGACAGGGTGACGTTATATCCCCGAAACTGTTCACCGCTGCGTTGGAAGATGTTTTCAAGCTACTGAACTGGAAAGGATACGGTATTAACATCAATGGCGAGTACACCACTCACCTTCAATTTGCCGACAATATAGTCTAAGGACTATATTGTTACTATGCTCAATGAGCTCAATAGTTTCTCCCAACGGATAGGTCTTAAGATGAACATGGACAAAACAAATATCATGTTTAATGTCCATGTCACACCTCTATGCCGGTAGTTATTGGAATCACTAAGGTCGAAGTTGTTGATGAGTATGTTTACCTGGGACAAATAGTCCGACTAGGTAAATTCAACTTCGACCGAGAGGTCAATCGACATATTCAACTCGGCTGGGCAGCGTTCGGGAAACTACGACACATCTTTACGTCAGGTATACCTCAAAACTTGAAAACAAGATTGTACAACCAGTGTGCGTGTTTCCAGTGATGATTTATGGATCTGAGACGTGGTCCTTTACTGCTGGTCGTATGAGGACGCTCAATGTCGCTCAGCGAGCTATGGAGAGGGCTATGCTCGGAGTTTCTCTGCGTGATAAACTTAGAAATGAGGATATCCGCAGTAGAACCAGAGTGACCAACATAGCCCAACAGAATTAGTAAGCTGAAGTGGCAATGGGCCGGCCATATAGCTCGAAGAACCGAAAACCGATGGGGAAGAAAGGTTTTCGAGTGACAGCTTCGTACCGGTAGGCGAAGTATAGGGCGACCGCCCACTAGATGTAGTAACGACCTGGTAAGACATGCAGGAAGTTGATGGATGCAGGTGGCTCAGAACCGTGCTTTGTGGCATTATTTGGGGGAGGCCTATGTTCAGCAGTGGACTTGTGAAGTGCTGTAATGATGAATATGCAAATGTTCTCAAATCTCCTCATAGGTGATTTTCATCCTATTTTCTTCAATTAGTCGCCTGATAGTAGTCACATAATCCTCGGTTGGGCAGTTGAGCGAGTTGAGCGTTTATCTTCACTAAATTTTAAACATTTAAACATTATGGTGAGAAACACTGCCACGATATTCTGTGTATCAACACCTTACGGTGCTCAAATGAGGTCCTTCCGTCACAAAAGCATTTAGGATTCGAGAAGTGCATTCTTGCGGTGAGAGTGGACTGTTGAAATCATATAAATCTTCTCCCTAAAATCTATAGCAATTTTTACGGATGAGGAACTTCAACTAATGATAAAAAACAATTGACACGCCAAAAATTATTGTAATGTAAGTTTCATAAGTTTTAAAAAATACAGCATTCAAAGTTCAAACATTTAAGAGCGGCCAGGACAGCACAGAACTTTCAGTATGCCGTATGTACTTTATACAAACTAGTTTATAAGTAAATGGCTTACACAGAAACGGACAAACATGCATTTCAGTATTATGTTCCATTTGAAGACATCTAGTAATTAGTATACTTTTTACTTTAAAAACCTTATTTACTTAATTTAATGATACTCATACTTAAGCTTACAGTACTAAGCTAGCTTGTTGCGATCATAATTCAGCTATAAGTACATGCGTAGTACATATCAATCGCTTAGGTGAATGGTTTAACTTATGGAGAATTGATGTGAATCTCTCAATCGTTGGAACCTAAATCCGAACAAATATTAAGGCACAATCACCCTTCAGTCCTTGCCTACTCCTTTGGGAGACAGGCGTTAAAAAAAAAGAAAAAGATGAAAATATTACTCAAGAACTTTCGCCTTGAAAGTGTAGCCTTCCTTAATTTTTCTTGTTTCGGAAGGAATAAATTTCAAAAAAATTAATCCTGACGTTGTTCTAATAATTAATTAACGACAAAATTTATTTAGCAGGGTATTTTACGGCAAGTTAAACTAGTTACTTGCAAATATCTAAACACCACGTATCGATGAAGTTGATCCACAAAGATTTTTCAATCGATTGCGGCTTAAATGATTTTCAAATCACTAATTTAGAGCTTACGGTGCAATTCAAATTTATTAATGCCAAGGGAGATAAAACAACTTATTCAAATTCATATCGCATTACATTATCACCTGGATAAGCTGAATCACTGGCAATTTTCTTTATATACTTCTTCATTATCAGCCCGTAAAATGCAAGCGCTGGACGTGGGGTTCTCCCAGATGTCTTGCAGCTTTTACGCTGCAAGTCGTTGCCGTATATATTGTATGCCAGGAGTAAACGAGATGGTTATACCGCAATCTACCGGAAGCCATAAATTCTTTCTCGTATTACTCATAGTCGCCTCATAGGACACCCATGGGTCAAAATGCTGTGATGGATTCTCTTACGCCAATCACAGTCGGCAATGGGCTATTAAAGGATTATCGCATACTTACCACGTTGGCGAGGCGACTGTTCTGGCTGCCACGTTGTCACATAATGAAATTTCGGCCGAATATTTCAGTTAGCATGTATATGTAGGTAAAAGAGGCGAGAGAGGTGTATCAGGATCGTACCAATTGGAATTCCGCAGTCTCTACCTATGCACACCTCATGGTGATAGGTAAAAAGTAAAGTAAAATATACTTGCACTAATACGCGAAGAAATTGTTTAATAATATTTTTATTTTTTTAACGCCGATTTAGATTTGTTTTATTTTTTGGTTATGGATTCGTACGGTTGTTTTTTTTTTGTCAGCGTCAAGCAATTATATACAATCCTTTATTAATAATTGGTTTTAAACAATATGTTTGTGTCACATTGCGAAATGTTCTGAAGATTGCAACTTGATTCAAAAACAGTCGTTGACTATAGTTTCTCAAGACGCCTAACAGACAAAATATCTGGAGTTTTACATCACCATTGGAGTACTTTCATCGTTTCCACTAATAGCCAACATGCGCAGACATTAAATACACAAAATTGCACTATATTTACTCATCAAAGTCCATTTTCAGCCTTCAACTTTTACACTTTAAAAATATTTATAGAATAATTTTAATCCAGCATAAATCCGTCGGCGCTTGAGTTCCCGCCAAAGCTTTTGTCACTGAAACCTGCTTTGTTTCTAATACTCAAACATAGTTAAATAATTTTCCTCTTCTACAAAACAAAATTAGTTTCTAAATCAGCCGCATTTCCCTAAAGCAAAATCTCATAAGACATTATGCTATGAAAATAACTGAAATAAACTACCCTAGCTGTCTTGAAACTAGTGATATATCTAATATTTTTTACATCATAAGCTGCAGAGCTTAGTCTGCTTGCTAGTTTGGATATACGGGGGCCCCACTTAAGCTTTGCTTCAAATGTGATGCCAACAAAAAATGATCAACAGGGCTCAGTTCTTCCCCATTTAGAAACACATCGGTATTCAGATTTTTGACATTTGTTGTTGTAAATTTAATACATTTAGTTTTATTTTAGCAGAATGCATTAATTTTGATATAAAATTATTCACTTCGTCACATTTAAATTATTGATATTTAAGTTTAAAAAATAAGGAAGTACCATCAGCAAATAATACTATATTAGGATTATCGCCTACAATGGAAGGTAAGTCATTAACATACACTAAAAATAGGAGTGGACCAAGAATCAAGCCTTGAGGGATGCCTATTTTTAGGGACAACCCGGAAGAACTTTTACCATTGATATTAACTTTCTGCATTCAATTATTTAAATATGAAATAATAAGTTTAAGAGCTGTTTCCTTGACACAATAGTACTGTAGCTTCCTGATTAATGTCTCATGGTGAACACAGTCAAAGGCCTTGGAAAGGTCACAAAATCTACCCAAAACATCCTCTGAAACATCATGAAATCTCCTATGCATAAAAATATGTTTTATAAGCTCAACTTCGACAAAATTTTACTTAATATTGGTAGTACAGAAATTGGTCTGAAATTGGCGGGGTCTAATGTACTACAAGATTTAAATAAAGGTATGACTTTACTATGTTTCATTAGGTCATGAAATACACCAGATTCGATGCTTGTATTAAAAAACGTGACTAGATAAGGTGCTATTGTACCTAATATAGATGCAAAAACTTTAACGGAAATCAACCATAAGTCAGCCGTTTTCTTAAACCAAACATTTTCAATTAATTGATGTGACAAATAAACAAACAGTACACCTGGTGGTAAGTAGATGATATATCTATAAACAACTAAATCTCTTCTCGATTAAGAATCAAAACGTAGATGCATTGTTACCTCTGAGAATTGATAAGGAATGCCACGTTACCAGTAAAAATGTTTTCCGGCTGCCTACTCTCAATATAAGAAACACTGGCACTATTTTATTCTGGTATTCTGTATGAGTGCTACACCTGTCGAACCGACCAATTTGTACTGCAGCCATAATATAGCTGCAGCGTGACTCTACCACGTCATAAAGATAAAGATCATCATCATTATCATCATCATCATTACAGCCTTTCACAAGTCCACTGCTGAACATAGGCCTCCCCCAAGGAATGACACAAAGCACGGTCCTGAACCACCTGCATGCATTGACTTCCTGCATATCTTACCAGGTAGTCACTCCATCTAGTGGGGGGACGCCCTACACTTCGCCTGCCGATACGAGGCTGCCACTCAAGATCATTTATTCCCCATCGGTTGTCGGATTCCTAATCCGTTGGGCTATGTCGGTCACTCTGGTTCTACTGCGGATATCCTCATTTCTAAGTTTATCACGCAGGGAAACTCCGAACATAGCCCTCTACATAGCTCGCTGAGCGACCTTGAGCTTCCTTATCCGGCCAGCAGTGAAGGACCACGTCTCAGTTCCATATGTCATCACTGGCAACACGCACTGGTTGTACAGTCTCGATTTCAATTTTTGAGGTATACCTGACGATAAGATGTGCCGTAATTTCCCGAACGCTGCCCAACCGAGTTGAATCCGTCGATTGATCTCTCGGTCGAAGTTGGACTTACCTAGTCAGACTATTTGTCCCAGGTAAACATACTCGTCAACAACTTCGAGCTTAGTGCTCCCAACAACTACCGGCATAGGTGTGACATGGACATTAAACATGATCTTTGTTTTGTCCATGTTCATCTTAAGACCTATCCGTTGGGAAACACTATTGAGGTCATTGAGCATCGTGCTTAGGTCCTCCAGCGATTCTGCCATAAGGACTATATCGTCGGCAAATCGAAGGTGAGTGACGTACTCACCATTGATGTTGATACCGTATCCTTTCCAGTCCAGAAGCTTGAAAACGTCTTCCAATGCAGCGGTGAAGAGTTTCGGGGATATGACGTCACCCTGTCTTACACCTCTCTATTATTGGATAGGTTTCGTACTCTGGTTCTGTACTCGGATACCCATCGTAACCATACTGTACAAGCATTTCAACACTTCGATATACCGACAGTCAACTTGGCACCGCTGAAGGGACTGCAGCACCGCCCAAATTTCGACGGAATCAAAATCTTCAAATATAAAGATAATTTTACTTAATAATTTAACATTTAACCTAGTGACGTAAATTATCTTTATGTTGGATAGCACAGATCGCTTGTGCGTGGGTCAACTCTGATTCACAGTTGCATAGAGCGCGCGTTGCCGCAATCAACATACCAGCTGACAATGCGAAGTAATTATTTGCGGCGAGCTCTGCACTGATGGCAAAATTTTGGTTTTGGTTAAGTACATTATATTATATGTATATTTTTTGATAATTTAATATAATTGAGCATCACAAGAAGTATGTTGTTTATAATTCTCATCACATCAGAAGCGTTTTTAATTTCACTGAGTTATCTTAAGAATAATAGGCTAAATTTTGTACGATAATTTAAAATAATATATTTTTACTACCAGAAATAGTGTTACTTCCAAGCGTTGCTGTAATTTTTCTTTATAATAAAGAATGTGAATGGATGCATGTGAACATGTAATTAAATTACATTTGTATTTTAAAATAACACATTTGTAAAATCCCAGATATTCATGTTAGATTTTACATAATTTTGTTAAATAATTGACCACGATATTTGTAGCACTTATGTCGAATTTATTAAAAAATATGGTTTGATAGGAGCAAAACTTAACAATAAAATTAAAAGGTTGTTATAAACTATCCCACACAAATATTAAATGATTGACAATGACATTTGTTGCACATAATATGACGAACTTAATAAAAATATTAATAATCATAATAATAATTGCCTCCAAAAACACACAGTTACATACAGGTTAAAACAAAAGAAGATTATAATTATTGGAGACAAAAGGAGACAGCTCAGCTTTGTCTGTAACGAGATACAGATCTCGTACAGGACTGTTTTTCAGCCGCTCCCTATTGTTTAATTAGTACAAAATACACCTTGAAATAAAATTAAAATGATATTATAAACTTAAAACCGACTTTAAAGTACTAATAAGAATGAAATAAGTTCTGCATGAAGGCTTCTTAAAGTTTCAGTTTCTGTGCTAAGACATCATAATGTAATAATAATAAAGACCGAATTTCGGTTACGCGACCAGTCTCAGCGGAGACCAGCCATCGGCGCTGGATAGGATTACAGTGCTCAAGTATGTGCGAATACAGGTGCACTTTCTATTTCCTCAATCTCATAATCTGATGGGACGGCAACTGATTCTGGGCTGCTACTGAGAATTTCTTGACAGAAAAATCTAATTACTGATTTTAGTCCAACCCAGGATTTAAATATGAAACCTCATGACAAGCGATCGTGTTTACGACCACTAGATCGACGAGGCAATCAAGGCATAATGTATCAAAGTATAAAAACTCCGACTTTTGAAGCAATTATGTGCAAATTATAATAAAAATATTCATTTGAAGTCGGCTTTTACATTTTTTAATAAATAACTAATTTTTGACCCTTTTAGTGGACCAAGGAATATCAAAAGCTCGAATATGTCGTCTAAATTACATTAAAATCTGCATCCCTATTTTGCCACTCGTAGGGGTGGAATTATTTCTCCAAAGTTATATGGCAACACCCCTGAAGTATTAATATTTAATAATAGAGAATCATTTAAATCATTCCACCATTGATTGAGGGAGCCGTGCTAGCCCATGTGTTTAGCGCTTGCTGTAAATTTCGCAGTGGGCGAGCAGTCCGTGTTCGATCCCCGCCGGCAACAATGAAATGATTAATTACAATTTTAAGTGCTGATTTACCATGTTCTCGGTGGTGAAGGAAAACATCGTGAGAAAGCCTGCATGTCTGAGACATAAGAAAAAAATATTACGAAGACATGTGAAGTTCGCCCACGCATTGGGGCAACGCTGCATACACTTCGTTGCCCTAAAACCCTCTCAGAAATGAGAGGAGGCTTGTGCCCAGTAATAGGACGTATAGGCTGTAACTATAATTTATTTTACAACTGACGGAAATATCGAGTAACACGCATACAAGCAAGTGGTTAAATTTTGTACAACCGACTTCAACATAAATAAAATATGATCATCATCAATGTAGTCGAAGTCAATTAAATACGCGTTATCAAGGATAACTCAAAAACTACTGGTCAGATCTTGATGAAATTTATGTAGGACCACATGGAAAAAGTTTTGACGTAACACACATAAAAAATACAGTCGAATTGAGAACCTTCTCCTTTTTTGAAGTCGGTCAAAAAACCAATATACACTTTTTTTTTAATTATTATAAGCCTGTCATGCAGCATTAGAAGTTAATCACACTGTCTTAGAGTAACAAAAGCCTTTTCACTCTTGCCTTGAGGACGCCCAGATTGTATTCGGACGGAAAGATAGACGCTGGCAAGTTATTCCACTCCTTTGCTGTACGCATTACAAAAGACGAAACAAAACGTATGGTTCTAGTGCGTGGAATATCGAAAACAAAGGGATGAAGACCCGCCGACCGCCTGGTTGTCCGATGGTGAAAAGAGAGTGAGGAATTAAAGAGTGTAATTTCTGCACACACTCACCGAAATATATCCTATGGAATACCGAGAGACTGTCTACTCTGCGCCTGTGCTCGAGGCTGACAAGATTAGTTTCAACCAAATCAAGGTCACCATTGAGCCTTATAGTACTCTACTCACTCTCTACTGAGTCCAATGCTGCCAGGTAGCATTTTGCAGCACCAGACCATATGTGACAGCAGTACTCCATGCACGACCGGACTTGCGCTTTATATAAGGTAAGAAGCTGCCCCGGCGTGAAGTACCGCCGCACCCTTGCAATTACACCAAGTTTCCTTGCGGCTGCTTTGGCTCTGGACTCAATGAACCGCCCATAGTTTAGGTTCGGCGAAAATTCAATCCCTAACAACTGAAGGCGGTCTGTTTTCTCCAAGGATACATTCCGGAAAGTAGCAGCTAAGGTGAGCGGACTCCTTTTAGCGGTAAAAAGACCCGCTTGTGTTTTGGAGGCGTTAAATTTCACGAGATTGGCATCGCCCCATTCTGAGACTGCCTGTAGTGTGAAACTCACACGCTCAACCATAGCCTCTCTTTCAGACTGGATTTGATCCCACTGGGCACTTGGTTGGCATCTATCTACAACTGTGCTGTCATCTGCATACCCGTAGATACCGGGAATGAGCAGATCATTAACATGCAGCAGGAAGAGAGTTGCGGAGAGAACGGACCCCTGAGGAACACCGGCGTTAGTCGCCACAGTACCGGATGAGCAGCTACCGACGACGACCTGGAGAGACCGTTCACTAAAAATTCCTTCACCCAGGAAATCAAGCCAAGGGATAAGCCGTACGCGAAAAGCTTTCCCAAACCCTGTAAAAGGGCTCGAAACATTGAGGGAAACAGCAAGTGCTTCACCACTGTTCTCGAGGGCTTCGCCCTATATGTGAGTAGCATACGCTAGAAAGTCCCCAGTTGATCTATTTCGGCAAAACCCGTACTCGCAAACACTAGGGAGATCATTTTGCTCTAGGTATGTCATGAGGTGGGCGTTCAATATACGCTCCATAATCTTGCAGATTATGGAAGTAATTGAAATTGGCCGATAGTTGGTAGGGTTGCTACGGCTACCTTTTATAAGCACAGGCTGCACATTGGCCAGCTTCTAATATTTAGGTACTATTCCAGGCCTGAATGAGAGGCGGAACAAGAGTCAACACTGAGACAATTCATTTACACAGACCTTTAGAACTATAGCTGGTATACCATCAGGTCCACTAGCTTTATTCACCTTCTTGTTGGTGATACGGACCTTAGACATAGAAGTACCTTAGTGAGGTAATTGAGATGGTACGCTGTTGCTACTGTCCAGACGCGAATTGCAAGCAAAAAGAAAATAAGCTAATAAGTCCGCTTTCTCCTTAGGCGTATGTGCCAGTGAGCTATCTGGTTTTAACAGTGAAGGCAGTGTAGACCGACAGAAGTTTGTCTAGATCGCTTTGGCGAGAAACCAAAAAACTCTACTGCCAGATGGTTTGACAGAGAGTTTTGTACCGATGCGTTTAATGCGGTCGAATCTGGCTTGGCCTAATGCCTTTTTGCAGGACTTGGCGGCTTGGTTAAAGGCTCTCTTCTTAAGGCTAAGATCCGAAGCTTTACGGTCTCAAGCATCGATCCAGGTTAAGTACGCAATATGCTTGTGCTTTTCAGCACGAGCGCACTCGGCTTTAAACCATGGGCGAGCTTTACCACCAATGGGCACGTCAGCAAAGGGGATGAAATACTCCATCGCTTGACGTATCACAATGGTTATGGCATCCGCGCAGCTCGACGGGTCTTCAGAGAAGAAGCAGACCTGCCACCAAGGATAAAATTCAAAGAAATGCCGCATCTTATCCCAATCTGCTGACTTGTATTGCCACACTCGTCGCACACCGTGGAAATTGTAGTTAGGTGGAGAATATAACGACACAAATTTCACCAGACAGTGGTCAGAAGTTCCCAAGGGTGAGATAACCTGAACATCGTACTTGTCTGGATCGGTCGTCAGCAGAAGGTCGTGGCAGTTGGCTGTGTGCCCATCCACATCGGGTACCCTAGTCGCTTGTTGTACCAGCTGGGACAGCCCCAGTGACAAGGAAAAATTTCACGCCTCTCTCCCAGCGTGGTCATACTTCTGGTATGGGAACAGCCAGCCCTGATGACAGGCATTAAGGTCCTCAAAAAAAACCAACTGTGCATTAGGGTACCAATTTAGAGCCTCGAATTGACATCTTTCTTCTTTTTGCAGTCGACTAAAAATATTAAAAACTTTGTTAATGTTAAGTTGGTATGCACATATTACTCAAACGTAATTTTCTATTTGTAGTGACTTGTAAACTATTGAAAAGTTAAAAGTTAAGAGGCAAGTAGCTAAAGCGAAATGGATTTTTTAATGAAATGCTTCTCTACGCGTCAACTTTTACGCTGGTACAAATTAAATTTACTTTTACGATCTTTTACGTAACTCGTGAACGGATAATTGAATTATTAAATTATATCGTTATTTGATTCTTAATATTATTGCTTAATTTCTTTGAACGCAGTACTGAATACTAGTTTCATTCAGTCTTAAAATAAAAGTTTTTTTAATTATCCGCTGCTACACCTTAAATATTAACTTTTAATAAAAATTAAAAACCAACTACAAACAACTACAAATAATAATAAAAAATTGCATTCTGAAGTCGCTTTAATTCTTCTTTTCAAACTGGTGCTGAGTTTTATTAAACGTTATTATTTAACACTTTTATGTGGACTAAGGAACATCACAATCTTTAATCTCGTCTCAATAGTGCAGTTAGAATCTTTACATAAAATGCCTATACGAAAATTTACTATACCTCAGGAGTGACAACGAACTTCATTTTGAATCTTAATCGAGAATAAATGTAGATGTCTATGAGCCACAACGTTGGCACCCTTGTTCTATGTATTGTAATATTTAGATAAAAATTTACAACCGTGTAGTGGTGGTGTAAGAATACTACTACATGTCATCCCATGGGTGTCTTAAGAGGCGCCAGAAGAAAACTGAAACAGCAGATGGGCAGCAGCATCTTCCTAATATCAGTTCAACAGCAGTATACTTTTTTGGTTGTAATGGATGGATGGATATGTAAGAATTTACTATACATATCAGTACACTTTTAATATCATATCATATTTTTTTACGTGTCCTCTGTAATAACGTTCGAAATAACAATTGCAAACGTTTCGTCTCGCACCTTTGACACTTTGTTGGGGAATCTTACTGGCATTTGTCATGGTCGCTGCTTACGACACATGCGGCACGAAATGTGGTGATGGATTCTCTTACGCCGCAACTACACGGCCACTTTATTGTGCGTATGACTTTTCATATAGATTTTTAGTTGGAACTTTACCGCTGGCGGGTTCTGCTCTTGTATTGTCGTTTAAATAATGGTTTAAAATAGATTTTAATATGGAAAGTGATGTTATTTAATGTAATAAATTTCAAAAATATGAAAAATATTAAAATTGTAGTTTTACCATTTTGGAATATTATCATCAAGGCTCATTTTGATAAGTTAAACTAATTCAATAATCTTCTAGAATTACTCATTGTCATCTAGAAATTCTTTGCAATAAGACAAATCAATCTATAGCGAACAATTTTTTCTACGCTTATAAATTTATCAACGATAATGCGTAATAGAATTTAATGCTTAGTTTACACGCTTGCCCAGTCTTAGCTAGCTTCCACAAGTCCCAGGCTAAACAAATTCTAGGCTCGCATTTGAGAGTAATTTACATGCTTGTGAATGCATCAGTATGCTCTGAACAGTAAAGCATCGCGGATAACAAACTTGTTTCGGTTATTGCTTTTGGTTTCTTTAAACGTTCTTTAAACTTTATTCTTTAAACGATTACTACATGACTATACTTATAATGTTTAATTGTAATTGTCATGAATAATCTTTGAAATCTTTTTCATTTATTTGGCAAGGTGACTCCAGGCATCTGCCACTTTCTTTTTACGTTATAAAGCCATGCTGCAGCTAAGTTATGGTTGTAGCACGAATGGGTCGGCTAGACCGGGGAAGGACTACGCTCTCACAGAATACCAGCGTAAAATAGCAGCTTAACGCTGCTGTTTCGTATGTTAAGTGTATAGTGCACCAACTTGTGAATGCGTCGCACGTTTTGTCACAAGCGACTTTTCATTTGTGATCAAAAACCAACACTCGACCGGAACGGTGACAATCTTCTCCAAGTTCACGCAAGCCAAGCTAAGCATCGCCGTTCACACGCTTATGCTTGTAGGCGCTTGATAAGACTTGGCAAGTGTGTAAACCTGGAATTATACCTTCTTTTTGCCGGAGGCCTTAACAACCCCATATTAAATATAAAAAATATATTTTGCATAATTGAAATAAAAAAAAATTTAAAAACCGGACGAATTCCGAAATGACAATGGCTTGAAATTCCTTTTTGAGAAGAGTTTATTTCACGATAGAATAAAGAGTTTATTTGATAAAAGCAACACAAAAATGTTAAAACGTCCCAACTCAAACGAAACTTTGCAGTAACTAAGTAACTTTTCCAGCCTTCGATAATTTTGAAACGAGAAAAGCTAATATTGCTGTAATCTTAACTCAAACTTCTTCTTGTTTATGAATTTTAACAACAGACAGTACAAATAAACAAATTTATGTACATTTCGGTATATGAATAAAATTACAAGCCAAGCTGATTTAGGGGTACTGTTCATAGATATAAACCCTATTTTGCTATTTATAGGAAAAATAAGAGATGCCATTTTTATATTAAATGTGTGGCGGCGCTGTCGTCGCGTCACAAGCGAAATATATTGAAGCGTAAATCGCACTAACAAAGTTCCGAAGTTAAAGCATCATATATACAATAGCTCCGAATTACCACTTGGAGCGTTGGCCGCTCCTGGGCAGAACACCTTGCTCGGCGGGAGATCTCACCTTTTCCTTCCTACGGCCACAAATGCATGAAATTAATTGACATCTATTTCCCTTCAAACCATATGTTAAAGTGTGAGTGGATCCAATCATCATCATCATCATCATCATTGTTAAAGACATGAAAATAGTTTGAAAGAAATATGTCAAATAAAATTGTAGATTTATTTTATGTATTATTTATTAATTTCGTCTGTTCTTGTGAGCAAAGTTTTGTTAAATAATTATTTCTGGTTTGTTCTTTTTTACATTTAATATCTTTCACTAGATGGTGTCACTTGTAACATTACATCACGGTATGGTTTGCTTCATAGAGCATTATATAGCTTACAATTTTTAAAATACAGTCAATCGTTATACGCCACACGTCAAGAAGTTTTATTTATCAATCACGGGATTACGGTGTTGGGAAAGTTCTAGGCATTGAACATTGGTCCTTCGAGCCGGATACTTAAGGCTGAGGTTGATCTGTGCTACATCATTTTTACGACTACGAGACACGGCGTCGGGATGTCGTAGAGGGATACATCTTCCATTTACAAAATTGGAAGACAACGCTGTTAGCGACGGAACACGAACATCCACGAGGCGATCTTCGGAGTGTGAAAAGAAACCTACTGCGACGTCACACCTTGCAGCAGGCGTAAGAAAAGGACAACAAAGAGTAGTATATGGTGTCTTTTAGGTACATTGAAGAAATAATTGTAAGTACATTGCTGCGTTATTAACATAGTGCAATTATTGAATAAATTCGGACTTAGAAAAATTTCATGTTAAATTGCTAGAATTTTTTAAGTGTAGTGGACTTAGAATAGATTAAGAAAAATTGAACACACGGGGAACCTATGCCCAATTTTCAAAAAAAAAATACAAACACTTAGAAAAATTTTCGAAGCAAATAACATTGACTTTTACCAACTTTTGGAACAACCTGGAATTGTATATGATAAGCATATAATGTCATCTTCTAATGTAAAATTGCCTAAGATTTCGATTTCAACCTCTTCAGGACAATATTCCGAATGGATGAGTTTCAGGGATTTATTTGTATCACTCATTCATAAGAGTTCTATGGAAGATGTACAGAAGCTTCATTACTTGAAAGGATATTTGACAGGTGAAGCTGAAAAGTTATTGCGTCACATTCCTATTACAAATGAAAATTACGAACAGTGTTGGAAAATTTTACAAGATAGATATGACAATAAACAGTTTTTGGCAAATTGTATTTTGAAAAAATTTTTTAGTCAAAGGAACGTTACAACAGAGTCTGCAACTGCTATAAAAGAATTACTTGATAATACGACTGATACCTTAAACGGGCTTAAAAGCATTGGTATTAATACGGATTCTTGGGACTTAATTATAATTTATATTGTTTGTTCTAAGCTGGATCAAGAAACTCACAAACAATGGGAGTCGAGAGTATGTGAAACTGTCTCTAGGTCAAAGGAACTACCATCTTTTTCTCAACTTAAAGAGTTTTTGGAAAATAAATACCATTCTTTGGAGTTTCTAGATTCAAAAGGTACAATAAAAAAGTTATCTAATCACAGCAATGTATGTAACATAAAAAATTCTAATGCACTTGTAAACCTTCATATCAATCCATCACCTTGTGTATATTGTAATGGTGATCATAGGATCAGTAATTGTAAAAGATTTTCAGGTTTACAATGTTTTGATAAAAGTAACTTTGTCCAACAAAACAAGTTATGCTTCAATTGTTTAGGTAATAATCATTCAGTAAAACAGTGCCGTATAACCACCTCATGCCAAATATGTCGTAGACGACATCATTCACTTTTGCATCCCAAAAATGTAATCTCAATAAATGGCAATAATGATTCAGATGTATCTAGAGGGAAGGAATCGGTAAAAACAGGACAGCCCACTAGAACAGCCTTACAACCAGAAACTTTAGAGGAATCTCATCAAAATATTGCAAGTCATTTCTTAAAGGAGCCTATTCATCATGTTTTACTAGCTACAGCTTTAGTGAACGTGAAATATAGGAATGACTATCAAACAATGCGAGCATTGATAGATCAAGGCTCGCAGGCCAGCTTTATTACAGAGTCGGCGGTACAGTTACTCGGGTTAAAAAAGACTAAGACAAATGTTATGGTTCCAGGTTTAGGAGCAGAAAAAAGTTTGGTCTCAAAATCTACAGTAGATTTGACAATTCATTCAAGGTACGATACAAATTCATGTCTACATGTGACAGCATATGTTTTAGAGAAGTTGACATCGTACTTACCTTCTACTAATGTTGATCTCTTGCATTGGCCAGAGCTGAAACAACTCAACTTGGCAGACCCAAGTTTCCACAAACCTAATAAAATTGACATTTTATTAGGGGCAGAAGTATATGCACTTATCATTATGGAAGGACTACTTAAATATCTCTACAGTATCTACAGTAGCTCAAAATACATCTTTGGGGTGGATATTAAGTGGACAGTTGCATTCTAATACACCTTACTGTAACGTAGTGAGTTTACATGGTGAAGTTCATCTCGATAGTTTAATTCGCTCATTTTGGGAATTGGAAGCCGAACCAAATTTATCTAAGACAATTTTAACGGAAGAGGAACAAAATTGTGAACGATTATATGAATCGACTACGATAAGGGATAATGATGGCAGATATATAGTTCGACTTCCGTTTCGAAATGAACATCCATTATGTTTAGAAGGAAAATCAAAACAAATTGCGCTTCGTAGGTTTGCTTCTCTGGAGAAAAGGTTACAGAAGAATTCTGATATGAATGTAGAGTTTAAGAAAATTTTTGACGAATATTTGCACTTAAATCACATGGAGATAGTACCAAAAGAAGAATTAGATTTACCAGCTATTTACTTACCATATCATGCTGTTATAAAAGAAGATAGGGAGACAACTAAAGTGCGTATAGTTTTTGATGCCTCATGTAAAGGCGTAAATGGAAAATCTTTAAATGATGATTTGATGGTTGGCCCTAAACTTCAATCGAATTTACGCCATATTATCATGAGATGGAGAACTCATCCAGTTTGTTTTATTGCAGATGTTGTCAAAATGTACCGACAGGTTAAGGTAAATCAAAAGGATACTGATTTTCAACGCATTTTGTGGCGTGAGAATAGCGAGCAAGAGTTAAAAGAATACAGATTACTAAGATTGACATTTGGTACCTCTTCAGCTCCATACTTAGCAATCAAAAGTTTGATTCAGTTGGCTAATGATGAAGGACAAAATATACCTTTAGCAGCTGAAATAGTCAAAAGAGATTTTTATGTAGATGACTTAATGTCTGGATGTCAAAACGAGAAGGAAGCTACAAAATTATATTATCAGATTAATAAATTACTCAACAAAGGTGGATTTGAATTGCAAAAATGGTCAAGCAATAACGATACATTTTTGAATACTATACGGAATGAGAAGAAGGAAAATAGTGATCACAAAATTTTGGAACTAAAAGAAGATCCTGTAAATAAAATTTTGGGACTTACCTGGAATCGAAAAAACGATGAGTTTGAATATGCAGTCAGACTTCCACCGTTATCATTTCCAGTTACTAAAAGAAAGGTCATATCTGATATTTCACGTTTTTATGATCCATTAGGATGGATACAACCAAGTATAGTCAGCGCAAAGGTTTTTATTCAAAAGATGTGGTTAGAAAAATTAGATTGGGATGAAGAATTACCTCCACATTTTTTGAATTATTGGCTTACATATAGAGATGAATTATCCAAACTTACCGAGTTCAGGTTACCTCGTTGGATGAAATGTGAAAACAACAATGAGCTTGTTGAGCTACATGAATTTTCAGATGCGTCTTCATTAGCATATAGTGCAGTTGTCTACCTGCGAGTTATTGATAGTGATGGACAAGTCCATGTAAATCTGGTGACTGGCAAATCTAAGGTAGCTCCTAATAGTCAATTATCTATACCTAGACTTGAATTATGTGGAGCTCTTTTACTAACTAAATTACTTATAGAAGTTTCTGAAGTTCTGGGAATTTCTAAAAACCACTTGAAGGCATGGACTGATTCAGAAATAGTATTGGCGTGGTTAAGCTCTCATCCAAGTAGGTGGAAAACATATATCGGTAACAGAGTGGCGGAAATATTACAATATTTAGATCGTACTCACTGGTTTCATGTGCAGTCAGAAGACAATTCCGCTGATTGCGCATCTCGTGGCATTGCTCCATCTGAAATCGCTTATCATCGACTTTGGTTAGAAGGTCCATCCTGGTTACGTAATAAGAAAATTGATTATCCTTTTTCTAAATTTGTGAATACAAACATAGAAGAAAGAATTGTAAAAATACACAGTGCAGCAGTAAATACTGTCGATGATCAGGATGCCATATGGTATAAATTTTCTTCATTGATGAAACTGCTAAGAGTGGTTGCCTGTTGTCGAAGATTCCTGAAAAAGAAAAAGGATATTAGTGCATATTTGAAAACAGAAGAAATAAAAGAAGCATTACATATAATGATAAAGAAAGCACAAATAAAAGAATTTAATGAGGAAATAGAAACATTAAAAAAGGGTAATTTTATACATAAGAAAAGTAAACTTATCTCATTTAATCCATTCTTAGACGACAAAGGCATACTTCGCATTGGTGGACGGATTTATCATGCTACAGTCAACAGAGATACAAAACATCCAGCATTGATTCCTCACGATTCTTATTTAGCTGGGTTGCTCGTCTGTGAGGCTCATATTAGAACACTACACGGTGGACCTCAAGTAATGATCAATTACCTGAGATCTAAATATTGGATACTTAGAGATAAATCGCTTGTAAAAAATCATTTTCGAAAATGCGTTACTTGTATACGTTTTTCCGCTCAAAACCAAACTCAGCTGATGGGCCAATTACCTCCGTCAAGAGTAAGGCCAAGCAGAGCCTTCTCATGTAGTGGTGTGGATTATGCGGGGCCGATCAACATAAGGGTTTCAAAAGGCCGAAGCAATCGATCATATAAAGGCTATATATGTTTATTCATTTGTATGGCTACTCGAGCAATTCATCTAGAGGTTGTAAGCGACATGAGCTCTGAAAGTTTTCTAGCAGCATTTAGGCGATTCACTGCACGACGAGGTCACTGCATGGAATTATTTAGTGACAATGGCACTAATTTCGTTGGTGCAGCTCGGGAACTCAAGCAACTTTTTAATGAAGAAAAGTCAAGAAACAGTAAAATTGGAGAATTGTTAGAATCACACGATACAAAGTGGCATTTTAACCCACCACAAGCTCCTAACTTCGGAGGTTTATGGGAAGCTGGCATAAAATCAACCAAATATCATTTAAAAAGAGTGATTGGAATCTCTACATTAACTTATGAGGAGATGTCAACACTCTTAACGCAAATTGAGGCTTGCCTAAATTCTAGGCCTATGACATCTATAACAGACGATAAAGGTGAATATTTTGCTTTAACTCCAAGTCATTTTCTTGTAGGCGAACCATTAATTCCGGCACCAGATCATCAATATGACACTTCTATTAATCTGTTACGACGATGGCACCTTTGCAAGCGCATGATACAGGATTTTTGGAAACAGTGGTCTCAAGAAAACTTGACCCATTTTATGCACAGGTACAAATGGGCGCATTCAAATCCTGAACCAAAAATTGGAGACGTTGTTTTAGTGAGGGAAACAGACTTGCCTCCTGCTAGGTGGTTATTAGGGCGTATAGTGGAAAAACATCCAGGTGTGGACAAAGTTACGCGTGTTGTAAGTTTACGTTTTAAAAACTCGATCATAAAACGGCCTGTGTCAAAATTAATTGTATTACCAATTTGTGAAGATAAGTGATATTTTATTTAGTTCATATTTTATCTTCATTTGCTATATTTTACACATTATTACTCAGTGTGAAATGATCGTTTTTTATTATTTTAATTAGTTGAATGTTGTTATTTACCTTGTTTTTACACTTCAAACTAAAAGGGTAAAGGACAGTTGTCCTTGGTGGGCGGAATGTTAAAGACATGAAAATAGTTTGAAGGAAATATGTCAAATAAAATTGTAGATTTATTTTATGTATTGTTTATTAATTTCGTCTGTTCTTGTGAGCAAAGTTTTGTTAAATAATTATTTCTGGTTTGTTCTTTTTTACATTTAATATCTTTCACTAGATGGTGTCACTTGTAAAATTACATCACGGTATGGTTTGCTTCATAGAGCATTATATAGCTTACAATTTTTAAAATACAGTCAATCGTTATACGCCACACGTCAAGAAGTTTTATTTATCAATCACGGGATTACGGTGTTGGGAAAGTTCTAGGCATTGAACAATCATCATCATCATCATCATTACATACCTTTACTAGTCCTTTGCTGAACATAGGTCTTCCCAAGGAATGCGACTACGCCCGTGCTTACCGTTCCTGAGTCACCTGCAACCATTGACTTCCTACATATCTTTTCAGGTCGTCCCTCCATCTAGTGGAAGGCCGCCTACACTTCGCTTTTGGATTCTGGAAAGGTTCTCGAGCGAGAAATGTTCTCAAGTAACAACCTCGTACTGGTAAGTAGATGTTCTTACAGTACCTCTACATATTTAAAAAATTGAATAATTAGAAGATAGTATGTGAAATCTTTAATTGCCCTATAACCCTTTCATTGTGACGAAGCTCGTAGCCAACAATGGGACGTATGTAGTCCATAACTTTACTTTTAAACATTTAAGATAATTAATAGAATCAGACGTTACTTTGCAGAAATCCTTTATATTAAAGTAGGTAAAAATTACTTTGCGTACATCCACTTGATAAAATAAAATGATGTGTCTTACCTAGTTTAAAGAGCAACTCCCGCCCTCCCTCAATTGCGTGCACTATCCCCGTCAACACTAATCTCAGCAACACTACTCCCAACACCACTATTAGGTGAAGTAGACTTTGCGGTGGCTGTACGCTGTTCAAACTAGGTAAGACACATCCTTTTATTTTATTGAGCGGATGTACGCAGTGTAATTTTACCAACTTTAATTTTATACTTTTGTACCCGGCTGATATAAGTGCACATTAAGATTCCATTACAACTTTGCCTAAGTCTGACATAAAATACAAAAAACCGGCGACAGCAACGACGTCTCGCATTGAGATTGACATTCCGCCTACAACGGAAGAGGCACGTATCCTGCAATAGATGATGAAGAATAATAATTATTACGGCGCTAAAATCACTATGACAATAATAATATACAGTTATGCGAAAAACCTTTGTGCAATCGATAAAGATGTTTTTCGAACAAAATAACAATTTACCATTTTACCTCAAGTACTCAAGATTTAAATGGTAAAAATATAATAAAAAGTGAAATTCGATATTGCCATGTGCATTTTCAAAATAACGGGAACGGTCATTTAATTAACAATCTAACCATAGTCGCCTATATTTAATATGAGTGTATGTTAGTTTGATAAATTATTTCTTGTAATAATTTCTGAAGTTTACCTCTATGGTACTCACTACTATACTACACACTCTCACACAATACAAGCGTAAAATAATCTACATGGATCAATACTGAAAAAAGAACGCCAAAACATGATAGAAATATATAATATACCGAAAGATTACAAAGGAGATATTCAAAACACAGTCCGAAACTTACATGCCACACTAAATGTAAAAATTGACTCTCAGGACATTAAACAGGTTTTTAAAATTAAAAAGAGAGAAATAGATACCATTATTGTTGAATATTCTGATCAAACTAAAAAAAGACAAGTTCTTAAAGAAGTTAGAAATTACAATAAAATTAATAAAGAAAAGCTAAACTCAGCCATGCTAGGCGTAGAAGGAGTGAAAGAACCTGTCTATATCTCTGAATACCTTACACCAAAGGCAAGAAAATTATTTTTTCTTGCCCGTAAACTAAAAAACCAAGGCGATTTTAAGTATTGTTGGATTGTTAAAGGAAGAATCATGTTGCGTAAAAAGGAAAATGATCCAGCTATTACAGTGAAGACAGTTGAACAAATAAATTCACTTTGTGAAAGAAATACCAATAAAAAAGACTGACTATTCCATAGCTACGAAAGTTTGGTAAATTACGTAAGAATAAGTTTAACAAACAACATGGTATTTAAGTTTTCAATAATTATAGTATTAAGTTTTCATTTTATTATACACACTATATTTCTACACACTTTAACAAAACATTCTTATACACTAAACAAGTACTATTATATATCAGATACGCACAAAATATTGCATTGTAAATTTATAACGCCTGGGTTTTCGTCTGTGAATGCCTACTACATACTGAAAGTAATAAATAAAGTACACTTGGAAAATGGCTAACTGTTTCGAAATGTTTTCTGACATTGATAACGATATCAATGTCGGTAAGGCATTTTTGGTTGCAGACCCAGGTGAGTGCAGACAATATTTGAATGTATCTAAGCAATCATTAAACATCATTACCCAAAATATAAGAAGTGTAACCCATAATTTTTGTGATTTTGAAATATTATTGTCTCAGATCAAAATTACTTTTGACATTATAATTCTGACCGAATGTTGGTTAACACCGTTAAGTATTTTACCGAATCTTTCAAATTATACATCATTTACAACAACAAAGAAAATAAACCAAAATAGTGGAGTTGTGGTGTATGTTACGTCATCTCTCAAAAATGTAAAAGTTACTGAACCTGATATTGATAATGCAAATTGCTTACTTATTCAAGTTGGATCTGAGATAGCAATTGTTGGCATTTATAGACCTCCAAGTTGTTACGCGATAGACGATTTCCTTGATTCACTTGATAAATTATTATTACATCTAAAACCAGTTCAGAACATAATTTTAATAGGTGATATGAATTTAGACATCAAAGAGGGCTTCACTGACAACAGGTCGTCTGATTATCTTAATCTTTTAGGAATGCATGGACTATTACCAGCTCATACATATCCAACAAGGTACCCAAGCTGTCTGGATCATTGTATCATTAGATCTAGAAATGTAGTTAGTACAGTCGTCTGTGAATCCACTATAACAGATCATAGTTCCGTAATAACATCATTGCAATACAAAAGTAGCTGTAAATATAATAAAGAATCACGTACGCTCGTTAAAGTGGATTACCAGGCAGCTACTAAAGAACTTTATAAAACAAACTGGTCTGAGATATTTTCAAATGGTGATGCCAACCAAATTGCCTCTAACTTTTTACTACAACTCTCAAAAATTGTAACGACATACACTATCACATACACTATATCAAATAGAAAATTTAATATTAAACCCTGGGTAACACCAGGTTTACTTCGGTGCATTAGATTCAGGAATAAACTTCATTTTAAAACAAAAAAATATCCAAATGATAATGTATTGCGTGTATCTTATATCCGATACCGTAATTATTGCAATAAGCTTTTAAAGAAATTAAAAAAAGAATATGAAAAAGAAGAAATAGCGAGAAATAAAAATGACATGAGAAAAACGTGGAATACTGTAAAGAAAATTTGCAATATAAAACAAACAAATAAATCTCACAGTGATATTGCACCTTTAAACTCAAGTCCCTTGAAATCGGCAAATTGTATAAATAAATATTTCGTTAACATAGGTCGATCATTGGCATCGTCAATACTTGATAAATTAAATTTGACCGAGGACATAATAAGTAATATGCATAAAAATGATAACGTTACAAGTAACTCTTTGGTATTAACACTAACCGATGAAAAAGAGATTAAAAATATTATTCTATCTCTAAAAAATAGCTCTTCAAGTGGCTGGGATGGTATAACAGCCATATTCTTAAAAAAATCTGTTGACATTTTATCTTCTCATATAGCTCACCTTTGTAATATTTGTATGGAATCAGGAATATTTCCCAAAGTCCTTAAAAAATCTTTAATTGTACCTGTATATAAATCCGGGGATAGATGCAGTATCAATAATTACAGACCTATTTCTTTATTGCCCACTTTAGCAAAAATTTTAGAAAAGGTAATAAATGTCCGCCTTTTAAACTTTTTGGAAAAATATAAAATGTTATCAACAAATCAATACGGCTTTAGAAGAAATCGATCCACTTCAGACGCTTTAGAAAATTTAGTCCAACATATTGTTGCTTCTTGTGATTCATCACAAAAATGTGTGGGAATATTTTTAGACCTTACGAAAGCGTTCGATACTGTCTCTATAACATTGCTTCTAAAAAAGATGGAGGATATTGGTATCAGAGGGATTCCATTAAAATTACTTACTAACTACCTTCAAAATAGAACTCAATCAGTGAAAATTGGAAATATTCAAAGTGAAGAAGAAATTATCACCCATGGAGTTCCTCAAGGCAGTGTACTTGGCCCGACATTATTTTTAATTTATGTTAATGGACTATGTAAAATTGAGCTAAAGAATGCACAAGTTATCACTTTTGCAGACGATACTGTTATTGTTTTTAATGGAAATTCTTGGGATGAAGTACAGTCTATTGCCAATGAAGGTTTCTCCAAAATATTGAAATGGCTTGACCATAATATCTTAACCTTAAACTTTACCAAGACCAAATATATGACATTTAGTATTACAAATCGTACACAACCAAAAAAAAACTGTTTTTCAATTAAAGCTCATTCTTGTAATAACGTTATTTCATGTAGCTGTGATGAACTATCATCTGTTTCAAAACTAAAATATCTTGGCATAGTCATAGATCAGCATCTGAAATGGGATTGTCAAATTGAAGAAGTTGTTAGGCGTGTGCGTAAACTATTATACGTTTTTAAAAACATTAGACATGTAGGTGACATGAAAACTATTAAAAATTTATATTTCTGTTTATGTCAATCAATTATATCGTATGGAATACTATCATGGGGTGGTGCTTCAAAATCAATACTCTTAAAAGTTGAAAGGTCGCAAAGGGCTGTTCTTAAAGTAATATTATTCAAAAACTATCGGTATCCTACAAATAAATTATACAAAGAGCTTTCTTTACTCACAGTTCGTCAAATTTTTATTAGGTCTATTATTTTTAATCAGCATAGAATCCCACCTAACTTAAAAGTCTCTGATAAAAGGTGCCAAGATATCTCATATGATACTCCGCAATGCAAAACCCAATTTAGACAACGTTTTTCAAATTTTCTCGGACCATTCTTATATAACAAAATAAATAAAAAGATTAATATTTCCAAACTATCGCGATTTACTTTAAAAAATAAAATTGATAATTTTCTTCGACAGCTAGATTACACACAAACCGAGAACTTACTAACTGTAGTAAGATAAGATATAATGATTGGATATAGAATAATAATAATAATAATCTTTACAGAAAACTTAGTAACGTTTTGCATCTTCTTTTTAATTTCTTTTATCTAAAAAAATAAAAAAAAACGAACAAATATACCATGGGCTTCACACGTATACATACACGCACACAAACATATACACACACACGCACGCTCACACAAACACGCAAGCTCACACAAACACACACACACACACACACAAGCACGCTCACACAAACACACACACACAGGTGGTCGTGCGCGTACATTTTCATCTTTATTTTTATTCTTATTGTCAAATTGTCGTTAGTTAAATAAGCTGTTTATTTCAAATATATTATTTATGTATACATAGTTTAACCTCAAAATAAATAAGATTGAAGTCGTTTGTTACAAATTGTAAAGGAAAGAGAAAATAACCAAAAAGTATAAATATTTTTTTAGGTATTTACCTAATATACAATATTATCGGTAAAATAAATATTATACTACGCATACAATAAGCAATATTAGAACTTAAACAAACATGATTGGTTATATTTTCTATTCATTTTATTATTACTAATTACTGAAAAAAAAAATGTAAAATGAAACTTCGTATAGTTTTTGCTTACACTATACGCTAAGTGACGTTATAATTGTTGTTGCCCTTGAGGAAGATGACTACGCCTGCCGTAATACAGTGCAAACTAGTACGGAGGGTAGAACTTTGACTTTTCTGTAACAATATTATCATAACTCGCAATGTATTTTTGTTTACCTCATTTAAATTTAGATTTGCATTAGCTCTTCAATTAAATATGTAACGTTATAGCGAGGTGATAAGATTTAAGTTTTTGCGTTATTATAAGATGTTATTTGTAACTTATTGATAAATAAATATTGATAAAAATAAAAAAATAAAAAAAATACATCTGCGTTTTGATTCTTAATCGAGGATAGATGTAGATGTCTTTGGACCACAGACTTCAATTACCATGAGATGAACTGTGCGCTTATTTACCACACTTATTCTTTAAATAAACGACCAAGGGCGAGTCGGACTCGCGCATGAAGGGTTTCGTACCATCTTAATACACGTTTATAGTAGGGGTCTAGTATACCTTTTAATTTACATTTTTTTTAGTTTTTATTATTTGTTATTACAGCGGCAACAGAAATACAGTTTCTGTGAAAATTTCAAATGTCTACCTATTAGGGATCATGAGATACAGTAAGTTACCCTTTGAGTACGGAACTCTAAAAAGTAAAAAAACTATTGAAAACGGGCGAGAAATGTATTCAGATTCAATTTCTCAGGAAGCCCATAGAAAGGGAGCTTTGAAAGAAGCGCTTTGTGCCAAATCCGTTCGAAGGCCTTCGCAATTTCCAAACTAACGGCCGACGTCTCCCCCTATTTATGAGTTAGGTAAGCTAGAATATCACCAGCTGAACAACCCCGACGGAAACCGTACTGGCGGTCCCTAATCAGCTAGTGATTCTCAAGGTACCTCATGAGCTGGCAGTTTATAGTGGTTTCCATTATTTTGGAGAACAAAGACGTGATGGCGATAGGTCTGTATTTGGATGAATCTGAGCGGGCGGTCGCCTTTTTTAGGGATCGGGTACACCTAAGCTGTATTCCATGAGCTTGGCACTACGCCTAGGAAGTAGAAGTACCGGAAAAGATGCGTTAACACCGGTGCGAGATAGTTGTTGGTATGTTGCCCGTCATCAATATTCGAGTTGAACGCAAAGAGAGTACCCAGCAGATCGGCTCTCTCCTTTGCGGCATGAGCCAGTGAGTCGTCCTCCTTGTACTAAGATGGCAGAGATGGCTGAGAGAACTTTCTTTGGACAGCAGTGAGAGACCAGAATATACGAGTTTCCGAAGGAGGTTGAACTAGTTTCTCGCCAATTCTGCCGATGTGCTCTGACTTTGCATTGACAATGATATTTTTGAAGGATCTGGAGGCGGAATTATACTTCTTTTTGAGAGCGAGAGCAATTTTGCAGATGAGACCAAACAATGGCTGAGTTCTGCCTCCGAAAGGTACCTCAGATGATAGAATAAAAAGTTCCAATCTTTGAAGCATCACATCAGCGACAGAATCAGCAACAATTTTGAAATCATCTAGCCCCAAGGGTAGGATGCCAAAAATACTGCGTCCTGTCGGCCAACCTATAGTGCCAAACACGGCGGCAACCTGCAGAACGCAACCGCAATTGGACCGTGAGTAGCATCACACTTCAGATTAGACGACGGTTCGAGGAGCCAAGAGGGGCGTCGACGGACACCTGATATTCGTCCAGATGAGGGGTCAGCAGAAGGTCTGACAGGGAAGGTGCATGATACTCCACATCTGGGATCCACGTAGGCAAAGTAACCAGTTGTGTCAGGCCATATTTCAAGACAAAGTCATAAACAGATCTACCCGCATGATCGGTTAAATGGGAACCAAGTCATTCAACGTAGTGGGTGTTAAAGTCACCGAGGATAATGATCTCTGCGAATGGGATCTGTTGTAGCACGGAGTCTGCAGCTATTTGGGCGTGGCCGATGAGTCGGTCTGTGTCGGCATTACTGCTATGCGACCTATAGGGGCACCCGTATATGCGGGGATGATCGTCGTAGTTTACGCGCAGCCATATGATGGATAGGTCCGTACATTCAAGACTGCCCAGGGGTCGAAAATAAATGTCCTCTCTGACGTATACACAAACCACAGCCCGAGACAAGAAGGAGTGTTCTAATTTGTAGCCTGGGTAGGAGAGATACCAAGTATACGAAGAGAACACCTGTGTCTCGGTTAGAAAGAGTAAGGCCGGCTTCGCCATCTCCCGATGTTATTGGACGGCGTTAAGGTTGGAATGAAGTCCCCTGACGTTGCAGAAATTCACGGATAGCATGGCAAGGGTCTTCTATGTTTTATTGCTCCGTTTGCCCCGAGCAGTATTAGTCGCATGCGGAATTTACAAAGATTACGCGGGGCAGCTTGAGCACCCACCCTCAGGAAAAAGAGGGTAGATTGGGCGTTGATGCTCAGCAGGGGCTTCTCCGACGCCAGGTGTGCTGGCAACATCCTGGGGTAGTGTCTTATTTAACTCCGTTAGAGCGAAACGCAGAAGTAGTCTACCGGTTCGAGTCGGCCCATCTGTGCGCAAAAGCTGTCACGTGGCTCTACCACTGTTATTATTTGTAGGCCATACAAATATTTGTTCCGTGCGGGATTCGAACCCGCGACCCCCAGCGCATCAACTCATTGCTAAGGCACTGCGCCACGGAGCCGTCAATATAATATTGTATTGTTATCAATATTACTTATTATTATATTGTAATGCAACATTATGTTACCATGGAGCTATGTCTTCTCGGTTGGTCGATGTTATGACTGAATATAAGGTTGTGAACTCAAGACTTCTCTGGGTTCGCTTTAAATTGGGACTGACGAAGTTATTCCTTTTGGCTGTTTATGCGCCGGTAGCTTCGTCGTCCAGGGCTGAGCTGGAGGAGTTTTGGGAGAATGTAAGAGAAGTTCTAGATTTGGCTAGGGGAAACGAAAGAATTGTTGTATGTGGTGATTTGAATGGATGGGTTTGTACCGCTCGACTAGGGTACGAGTCGGTACTTGGAAAGTTTGGCGATAAAAGGGTTAATGATGCTGGCAAGCTTCTACTGGCGGTGTGCAAGGAAAAGGGTCTTCTTGTGACAAACACTATGTTTAATCACAAGAAAATCCATATGTATACTAGAGAACGAAAGAATGAGAGAAGTATGATTGATTTGTTCCTGGTGGATGACCGACTGCGAAAGCAGGTGATGGATACGCGAGTGTTCAGGGGTGCTGACCTAGGAACGGATCACTATCTAGTGATTACTAGATTTAGGGGTCTGTTCGCGGGTTGGCGCTACCGGACGGCAGTAACAGAACCACAGTCGGTTTGTCGCATCCGAAGCTGGAAGCTTCAGGAAGCGGATACTTGGGACAAATATCATGCGAAGGTAGCCGAAAAGCTTGACACCATCGATGGCAGAAAAGAATGTGTAGAAAGAACTTGGCAGAACCTTAGGGATGGAATGGTAAGAGCAGCGGAAGAAGTGTGTGGAACAATAAAAAGAGGAAGTAGTTTACTACTGCCTCTTTTGGAACAATAAAAAGAGGCAGTAGTTTACTACTGCCTCTTTTTATTGTTCCACACACAGAAGAGATGCATGGTGGAATGATGAAGTGAAAGAAGCTGTAAAGAAGAAGAAGAAAGCATGGTTAGACTACTTGGCCTCTAGTAATGATAAGGATATGAGAGAGAAGATGAAAGAAAGATATAGGCTGCAGAAAGTTCACACGAAAGCACTGATTGAGGAAGTGCGTGAAAGGTGTAGAATGGAAGCGGACGAAAGGTTGTCGCACAACTTCAAGGAGAACTCCAAACTCTTCTGGAAAGAAGTTGGAAGGACCCGAAGTGGTGCGACGGCCTTAAGAATGAACAAAGTGCTTTCGAGAACTAATGACGTCCTCTCAGAAAAATCGGACGTCATGCAGCGATGGAGCGAATTTTATAGAGAAATGTATGCGTGTGATGATCTTAGTGAGGGATCCGGGGATGACGCCGTGACTGGTACGCCAGACCCGGACCTCGATGACACTGAGGTCATCAGGATGAAAGAGATTGAAAGTGCGATTCGAAGTTTGAAATGTGGTAAGGCTGCGGGACTAGACAGAGTTACTGCTGAAATGGTCAAGTATGGTAGGCCTCGTGTCTGGGACAGCTTTCATCTGCTGTGCAATTTGAGCTGGCGGACGGGGGATGTCCCGGATGATTGGCGATCCGCAGTCATTGTGCCTTTATATAAAGGTAAAGGTTCACATTTTGACTGCAGGTGCTATCGGGCGATCAGCTTGACCAGTTTAGCAAGTAAAGTTTACTCGAAGGTTTTGACACGTAGGATGCAAGAGAAATCGGAAAGATTTCTATGGGAGGCACAATGCGGATTTAGACCTGGAAGAGGATGCACGGATCAAATGTTTTCTTTCCGCATAATCACGGAGAAGCTTCTGGCTGCTAACCAGAAGATTTTCTGTGCTTTTATGGATCTTGAGAAAGCATTTGATAAGGTTGTAAGGAAGAAAATGTGGGAACTGTTGCGGGGGTATGGTGTGGATGGTCGATTGCTAAGGGCTGTGCAGTCTCTTTACTGTGACTGTAAAGCCTGTGTGCGGGTAGGGCATGACCTGTCACCCATATTTAACGTCCAAACGGGCGTAAAGCAGGGTTGTGTCATGTCTTCCTGGCTGTTTATACTGTATCTCGACAGCTGTTTACAGAAGCTGAAAGATAGTTGTTTGGGTGTGAAATTGGGTGACATTAAAGTAAATTGTCTGCTGTATCCTGATGATGCAGTGCTTATTGCACCATCAGAGGCAGAACTGCAGGCATTAGTCACGTGTATGAAAGAGGAATGTTAATTAAAGGTCTCCGTTTGAATGCTAATAAAACTAAGGTTCTGGTATTTGAAAGGGACCAAGAGAGAACGAAGTGTGAAATATGGGTAAATCAGGAATGTCTAGAACAGGTAAATGAAATTGTATACTTGGGGAGTGCTTTTAGCCGGGATGGAAGATGTGATTTAGATGTGGACAGGCGTGTCGCTGCCGGGAACAAAGTCAATGGTGCCCTGACTGCGTTAGTCAAAAGGCAAGGCGTAGCGAAGAGTGCACGCCTTGCAATACATAACGCAGTGTTGGTACCGACTTTGTTATATGGCAGCGAAACCTGGGTATGCCAGAAGAAGCATAAAAGTAAGTTGAATGCAGTGGAGATGCGATCTCTTCGTAAAATGTGCGGCGTTACCATGGCCGACCGAAAGCGAAACGAAGAGATTCGCAATATGGCAGGTTTGAAAGATGACCTTATCACAAAAATTGATAAGGGCGTGCTTCGGTGGTTTGGGCACGTTGAGCGAATGAGTGAAGACCGAATGGTGAAGAAAATATATAGCGCGAAAATTAATATTAAAAGGTGTCGAGGTAGACCGAGACTAACTTTCGAAGACCATGTGAGCAAATTGCTCGAAGAGGGTAGGGTCAAAAGTACTCGGATACCTAGACGTGCATGCATGAAGAAGATAATGAATCTGAAAGAAGCGAAAGAGGTTTGTAAGGATCGTGACACTTGGCGATCTGTTCTCTCTGACTACCCCGTCAGGGATTGTGCGTGAAGATATGTATAAGTATAAGTATAGTATGGAGCTGATCTCGCAATGAAGGTGGAAGTTGGTCCTAGCAACACATATAAAAAATCGTTTTTAAATATTTTGTGTTATACTAATAAAATCCAGCAGACATTGTTCTGCTTGCCCAATTTTCAATGCTATCGGTTGAACAGTACCACGTTGATACCCTGCAATGCCATATCCAGTAACAAGAAAATGGATATATTTATATGTGCTAACTTTCAAGGTGATAGTTCAAACGATATTAAACAGATAAACCAACATCCTTTCATATGTATATAGATTAGTATATTAATATCTTATTTACAAAATATTATTTTAGTTAATGGAAACACATAAAAAATATTCCTATAAGAGTTACACAATGGCGCCGCTGTGAGAAATAAGAAATAAATAAAAATATTTTTCAAGGATGAGAGCAATAAGGCATACCTTATTGCTGACTAGAGCGGAGTGGTTGAATTTCGCTGTTTAGATTAGCCTCTCATATTTATATTAACAGGTTTTCTTTTTTATATGACATGAGTGTCTAACATTGTTGGAAGAACTTACCGCAGTATTTTTAAAGATAGATCGGATGTATCAGAGTGTAATCGCAACACAAAAAAAAAATTATTGAGAACAGAGAAAATTGTAATTTTTTCACAAATATGACTTTTTTTGGAATTCGGACCGGCTAGCTCTGATTTGATAGTCAGGTACTCTTACCACTAAGCAATGAAATGCAGTTGAAAAGAGTACAAAGATTATTATTAACAACTATCTCGAGTCCATTCAATTAAAAGCTTTTTATGACAAAATGTAAGGCCCATAATCATACTCACGTTCAATGTATTCAAACGTTGAACAAGGTTGAGGAGTGAAGCAGAACGGAAGAGATTTCCATTTAATTTTCCGGAGGAGAGTCGAAAATAATAGCTACTCTTGCAACAGAACACTGCCTCGCGATATATCCGACATTAGGTATGGTTTTGTTATAGAATATTGCATAAAAAATTAAAAAGTGCATTACTTTTAAATTGTCTTTTTTGCTGTGGATTTATTTATTATTTATTTTATTTTTGACTTTTTAATATATGTACCAAATTCCATATGATAGCACGAAGTCCGACACAAACATGGCCCATTTTTTCGCTATCAAAAAACATTTAAGCCAATTTATTATTCCTAATTAAATTTAAACATAAAGCTTATATATATATATATATATATATATATATATATATATATATATACATACATACATATATATACATATATATTTGTAATCCCCCCTTTAAATTCCTTTATTGTGATATCCTATATATACAAGAGACACATAACCATTTGTCTTCATGCATGTTGTTCGTCAAATCTGAATAAACGCTCGCAATTAATTCGGAATGACTCTGTACTAAATTACAAAAATGTCTCGTCAATTTAACGCAGCCCTCAGCATCCGTTTTCAACCGCCTATCGCCAATTTTTAATAATGCGTCAGCACAGTTTCCAGCATTGATATCATTATACAAATGCACTCTCATATTCGAAGTTAAACTGAATTTTGTCACCTTGTTACATAAAATAGACGAATTGAGGCATGCTTTAATTTCATCTGCAGGTGTGCCCTTTTGAATGACAGGTAAAGTTTGGCGAAAGTCACCATCCAGTAAAACCACCATTCCTACCATTACATCGGTATTGCTGCGCAAATCCTGGAGCGTTCGATTTAGTGCTTCTACAGCTTTTTTATGCGACATTGTACTTTCGTCCCTCACTAGAAGTTTGCATTGTGGTAGCATTATACCTCGTGCACTATTTTTGCTAAAGTTGCAGATCGGCGATTCTTCCAGGGCTAGATTTAGAGGGAGTTTTAAAACAGAATGTGCAGTGCGGCCCCCGCTTAGCAGCGTGGCGGCTATACCGGAGGAAGCTACGGCCACAGCAATGTTTTTATCTTTCCGTACTTGCGCTGATAATAAATTTAACAAAAATGTCTTCCCAGTTCCTCAGGGGCATCTAAAAAGAAAAGTGCACCATTTCCAGATTCAATTTGTCCTAATACTTTGTCAAAAACTCGTTTTTATTCGGGAAGCAAGCGGGGTACAAATTCGGCTACTTGCTGCTGCAAAGCTGGTATATCGTAGTTTGTTTCACGTATAATTTCATCACTTAGTTCATTTTCGGTTGTTCGCTGAGGGATTATCATTCCAAAGTCGCTTAATTATTTGCCTACCATTGCCATTACTTTATCTTCAATTTTTCCAAGTGCTTCATTATAAATGTGTTCATTGTATGTCATGTTCGCGTGTGTCTGCTGTAAACATCGCAAAATATCTCCCGCTATGTACTCTTTATATTTGTCCCACAACTCGTGTGCATTAGATAGCCCGCAAGATGATATGAGAGTTGCATAAAGATCCCTAATTTTGGCTGATGACTGGCACTGCACAGCTTCCTCCATGGTTTCATCCCAGTGATTATCGTTTTCTAAAAGATGCAGAGCTTCACATGCTTCTCTATAAGTAGCGAATTCCTGACCGTTGTCAGTTTTAAGGTCTTTATATCCTGTAGGACACCGAACATGGTGCAGCAGCAATCGTAAACAGAAACATTCAAAATTAGTTACATGGACGGTATACACACGACCAAGGGCATCTGATGACTTTACACCGGGCAAATTTGCAACAGGCGCGCCTTGAACACGGCGTTGCCACTCCTTTCTAGATGTGTTCCAAGTATAATAGTGGGGGACTTCAGAATATAACAACGTTTTTGCAAAGGGGTCGGTTTGACAAAGTTGAAAGAAAGCTGTTAGTGTAATTTTTGGCGGTGATGCAATTCTTTCTTGGAAATTTCTTTCGGTAAAATATACACGCTCTCCATTTTCTAAGTGCACAGCAAGGTGAGTAACTGTTGGGTGCCTTTCGTGTAAAGGGAAGCCAAGGAGACGCCACGCTGCCTCGTTACTGCTGACATAACGCCCTGCTTGAAAGGTCTGTACTTCATTTGGATTTGCCTCACGTTCACTCCTGAAATTAAATATTGCTTGGTCGCTTCCTTTATTTATGTACTTACAGATATAGTTGATTGCGCGGACAGAGCTACATGCTTCTACATTATTGTGGGCATTAAGCATTTTACATAGAATGGGCGAATACGGGACAATCCAGCTGTTATCTAAGGTTTCGAACACTCCAGAGCGAGATTTGATCGTAACTTTCCTGCCTTCGGAATCCTTGGGGAGCTCTGCGTCTGTATAAAAGGTAGCCATTGTCATTGTGCACTGTTTCTTTTAATAGCTATTTAGGGAATTTCTTTGTACATTTTCCTTCTTTTTTATACATGGCGATATTGAATTTCGTGCTCCACATGGACCGTGAATCATATTTCGGACGATGGCATAATACAATTCTTTATCTTGCTCAGGATCCGGAATCTCGGCGCTTATTATGTCGTCTATTTGGCTGGGCCGTGTAATAAAATAAACGCTAGCTGGTTCAACACTGATTTATTATATTTATGAAGGTACAGTATCCACAGAAAATATCAATATACCCACAATATACTACATCCTTCCCCTTTTCTAATGAACACTGAAGTAGGTACAAAAATGATTTATAACAAAAAAAAACAATATAACGAAAACAAATGAAAGATAACGCTAACTGTAGAAATGGACCGTATACCAAATACAAACTCATACAAAATAAATATAAATATCATATTAACGAAGCGTTACATGAACATATTTCTATATATTATGTTATAATATAAATCACTTCTATGTTTTATGATTTATTTTGCTTCAACAAGCCAAAAATATACACTTAATATGAATATGTATATTAGTTTGTAAATAACTTCTATACAAAACAACTATTATATTTTTTCTTTCATCGGATATTTCATCTTAGCCATGAGTCGTGCTTTTGACCTAGTTATTGGTGGATTAATGCATGGGCTATGACCTTCCGTATCCTTTTTATTATCTGTCGAAAACAAAGGGCCAAAACTCAGCTAACTTAGCATTACTTGTACTCGCAGCGCAGGCGGCGGGACGCGTTTCATCGCTGTCTGCATATCGTACTATCAAGTGATGGCGATTGCGCCTCAATCGCCGTCCGCGCTTATCCAGTACTATGAACGAACGTGGTTCCTCCGACGGTCTAATAATAGAAACGGGTTTCCAATTTCCGTTATCAATAAAAATTGCTTTATTTCGTGGTAATACAGTCCGCAATGGCTTGGCCGACCTATCATACTGTAATTTATTATATTTTCTCTGTTGCATTAAAGTTTTGTCATTTCTATTTCTATCATTCGTTTCATTTAATAGAAAATCACTAATTGGTAGCTTCGTAAACAAACGTCTTCCCATCAGAATTTGTGCCGGAGAATCCATTCCATACCTAGGCGTACTCCTATAGTTCAATAAACTTATAAAGAAATCATCCCCAGAATCGACGCATTTTTTGAGTAGATTTTTTATAGTTGAGGGTAATGAGGTGATGAAGTCACATGCTTAACCTCCCATACCCTAAGAATTTTTTTAAATTCTTGCGAATTATACGCCGGCCCATTATCAGTAACAAGCTCGCTAGGGATGCCATGCCTCGAAAACTGTTCCTTCATAAAGTGAATAATTGTTATACTGTTTATACTATATACTTCTTGAACTTCAACATAATTAGAAAAATAGTCTACTAATATGACATAGTATTTATTTTTATACTCAAAAATATCTGAGGCAAGTTTTTGCCAAGGTGTATTGGGTACGATATGTTGAAGTAGTGGTTCCCGCGCGGGAGCCGGTGCATGCAGAGCACACGACTCGCAGCGGCGTACGGCGCGCTCCACGTCCGCTGACAGCCCTGGCCAGAACATTACATCACGCGCGCGCCTCTTACACCTCTCTATGCCTAGGTGACCTTCGTGTACTTTTACAATCATTTCGGCTCGTAAACTTTGCGGAATAAATATACAATAATTTTTTAATATTAAAGCTTTTATTGAGCTTTTTAAAAATGTTGTGCATCTCTTACGAGAATCTTGTGATGATAAAATAATATACTAAAAAATTATGAAATGTTCCGTTAAAAATTTGTTACATGTTACTAAATGTTCAGACACTTTCGGTAAGAATTTATTTTAGATAAGAAAAATTTACTAATCGAAACTTGAGTATCATTTATGCTGAATCCGATAACTAATCTCAATTATCATTTAAGACTATTAACATGAAACCAGACGGTAAGCCGACAAAGGAAAAATGTGAGGATCAGGACGTCAAACACAGTCTTCCACCTGGTTGCGTTTTAGTTATTTATCTAATCTATCTGTATTTTATTTTATGTATTTAATATGTGATTTATTCTTATAGTAGTATTTAACATACATAATATCATATAAATATTTATGAATCCCAACCATACAAGTAACTGCTTCGTCTGCCTTCTAGTAACCTAAAGTACACATTAATATAAGATATTCTTGCTGTCCAAATTACATAATATAAAGATAAAATACAAAAGTGAAATAAGGTCATTATTGCTGATAACAAATTCTTAACCAAACCAAATAGAATAAATTAAAAAAAGCCTAAAGCTATATTATTTGCATTTCAACTCTCGTTGCTTAATTTACAATTATAGTAACACCCCGGATGGTAAGTAAATAGAATGTATGTAAATTGATGTTTAAATGTACTGTATTTACAAATAAATGCGTTATATTTCAATTGTTATACTATTATTTTATAATTTTAATACAAATCGATATACGCCAGAAAAATCACTATTATAAACTTAAGAACAGTAATTAAAAAACCCGACTATTTTATAAAGTTTATTGAAAGAATACCTTCCCCTCCATTTTTTGTAGTTGCAGATGCAATAATTAAATAGCCTATGTCCCTCCCACAACTAAGATGAATCTAACGACACCTTATCCATACTTCCATACTAATATTATAAATGCGAAAGTGTGTTTGTTTGTTTGTTTGTCCTTCTTTCACGTCGCAACAGAGCGTCGGCATGGCGTGATTTTTTGTATGGGGGATAGTTCGGTGGCTGTAGAGTGACATAGGTTACTTTTTTCCGCGGAAAAACATCTCATTCCCGTGGGAAAATCTCATTCCCGTGGGAAAATAGAATATGTTGCAAAATTAAATTCAGCTATGTGGCGCCCCCGTGATTCTACAAGACGGACGACGGTACGATGGACTAACACAGAAGGTCAGAATATCTGGATTATTATGTCTTTTTACCAAAATTAAGATAAAAAATATATGGATCTGTATTTTTCCACACAGGAACGGAAAGAGAGCGATAAAAAACATAAAATTCACCAGCTGATTTTCTTCAAACGTGTTGGTGCATTGTAATTCACAGAATAGGCGATAACCTCGCAGACGATATTAAGTAATCCGTTGATGCTCTGCCTACTCCGCAAGGGTTACAGGCGTGATTATAAGTATGGATCAGAAATATTATCACCACCTGTCACGCTTTCACCCTTAACTATTACTTAACTGTGGTAGAAACAGTTCTTAGTAAGCGTTATTAATAAGCCTTAGTAATATTTATTGAACGGAAATGAATACAGTTCTTATATGTGGTTATAAATGAATCTGTATTACAATAAGAAAAATTGTGCAAAATTATAAGAAAAACATTTTTTGAGAGTTCTTATTAACTAACGTATACATAGTTTAAATTGATTCCGCTAGATGTCGTTACTAGGTTTTTAAAGCAAAGGCGTCTTGAAAAGACAGAGCGTCAAGCTATTTTAAGAGCTACTGAAACACCTGCTCAAAGTCAGCAAAGGCGTCTTGAACTGGCAGAGCGTCAAACTACTTTAAGAGCTACTGAAACACCTGATCAAAGTCAGCAAAGGCGTCTTGAACAGGCAGAGCGTCAAACTACTTTAAGAGCTACTGAAACACCTGATCAAAGACAGCAAAGGCGTCTTGAATAGACAGAGCGTCAATCTACTTTAAGAGCTACCGAAACACCTGCTCAAAGTCAGCAAAGGCTATTCGAACAAGCGGAACGTCAGGCCGCCTTAAGAGCCGCGGGAACACCTGATGAAACTCAACACAGACTCATTGAGCAAGCTGAACGTCAATCTAATATAAAGGCATCTGAAACACCAGAACAGACACAGGCGCGAAGAGATGCAAATGCTAAGCTTCAAGCTGAACGTCGACAAAATTTTCAAAGAAACAATTGGTTGGTTTTTAATGACGAAGCATTCAATTATGATCCGTTGATTGATTATAAAAATCACAGGTTAGTTGTTATCGGACAAGGCGTGTCGATTTTGCAGCGCTTTAAAATGGAAAGATGAGACCGCAGGCAAGTGCTTTTCCAATGGCAAAGTGTTTCTTCCGTTACTTGGGGAACCAGAAGAACCTTTGAAAACTCTCTTTTTATATGATGCTAATGAGTCACGGCGCTTTATAAACAGAATCCTGAAATATAACTCATGGTTTCAAATGACGTCCTTCGGAGTTGACCGGGCAATAATAATGCCGGGATTTTCTCCTACATTTACGGTGCAAGGGCAAATTTATCATAGAATAGGTTCACTTTTTCCAGCTGAAAACGAACAGCATAAATTTTTACAAGTATATATTATGGGTGACGAAGAAATTGAGGTAGACCGTCGCTGCCAATTTATCCAGGGAGTTGAGAGAGACACAGTGTTCAAAATTCAAAGATTCTTGCATGAACGTAAAATTTTAGTCAAAACATTTAAAACTGCTTTAGAAAACCTACCTGAAAAGGATTATAAAGTCGTCATTCACGCAGATAGGACCCCTCGAGGAGAGCATGAAAGGCGCTACAATGCACCTTTGATAAACGAAATAGCAGCCGTAATTAGTGGTGATCAATTTTCTTCACGAGACATTGTCTTGCGAGCACGTGATAATACGTTGCAATGGGTAGCCGATACACACAAGTTTTATGAGTTTTATGACATTGATTTATTGCAAAGGACAAGAGGGTTACCATTTTCAAATTCCACTCATTAACCCGGTCACAAAGGAGCCTACTCCGAACAAAAAAGTATCATGTATGGATTTTTATGCGTATCATATGATGTTGCGAGAAAATGATTTTAACCTCTTAGCCCGGTGTAGACAATTATTTCATCAATTTTTGGTAGACATGTATGTGAAGGTAGAAAGTGAACGTCTCCGTTATATATCTTTAAATCAAAAAAAGATTCGCGTTGAGAATTATATACATTTACAAGATGCAGTTTCTAGCGACGCCAATGTAAGCCCCTGAGATTTAGGTAAAAGAGCAATTCTGCCCTCATCATTCGTTAACAGTCCCCGCTACCTACATGAGTACACACAAGATGCATTCGCCTATGTACAAACTTACAGAAGACCTGATCTTTTTGTTACTTTTACTTGCAATCCCACATGGAAAGAAATAACCGAGGAGCTAATGACAGGCCAAAATGTACTGACAGACATGATTTAGTTGCTAGAGTATTTAGATTAAAAGTACAAACATTAATGTATGTAATTAACAAAGGGAAAATTTTCGGAGAGGTATTCAATTGAATGGCAAAAAAGAAGATTACCGCATGCCCACATTCTAATATGGCTTAAAGAGAAGATGTGGCCCAGCCAAATAGACGACATAATAAGCGCCGAGATTCCGGATCCTGAGCAAGATAAAGAATTGTATGATACCATCGTCCGAAATATGATTCACGGTCCATGTGGAGCACGTTATTCAATATCTCCATATATAAAAGAAGGAAAATGTACAAAGAAATTCCCTAAACAGCTATTAAAAGAAACAGTGCACAACGACAATGGCTACCCTTTGTACAAACGCAGAGCTCCCGAAGATGGTGGCAGGAAAGTTACAATCAAATCTCGCTCTCGCAGCGTTCAAAATCTTAGATAACAGCTGGATTGTCCCGTATTCGCCCATTCTATGTAAAATGCTTAGTGCCCACATTAATGTAGAAGCATGTAGCTCTGTCCGTGCAATCAAGTATATCTGTAAGTACATAAATAAAGGAAGCAAAATTTAATCTCAGGAGTGAAGGTGAGGCAAATTCCATTAATGAAGTACAGACCTTTCAAGCAGGGCGTTATGTCAGCAGTACCGAGGCAGCGTGGCGTCTCCTTGGCTTCCCTTTACACGAAAGGCACCCAACAGTTACTAACCTTGCTGTGCACTTAGAAAATGGAGAGCGTGTATATTTCACCGAAAGAAATTTCCAAGAAAGAATTGCATCACAGCCAAAAACTACACTAACAGCCTTCTTTCAACTTTGTCAAATCGACCCCTTTGCAAAAACGTTGTTATATTCTGAAGTCCCCCGCTATTATACTTGGAACACATCTAGAAAGGAGTGGCAACGCCGTATTCAATGTTCTGTGTAAAGTCATCAGATGCCCTTAGTCGTGTGTATACCGTCCATGTAACTAATTTTGAATGTTTCTGTTTACGACTGCTGCTGCACCATGTTCGGTGTCCTACAGGATATAAAGACTTTAAAACTGACAACGGTCAGGAATTCGCAACTTATAGAGAAGCATGTGAAGCTCTGCATCTTTTAGAAAATGATAATCACTGGGATGAAACCATAGAGGAAGCTGTGCAGTGTCAGTCACCAGCCAAAATTAGGGCTCTTTATGCAACTCTCATATCATCTTGCGGGCTATCTAATGCACATGAGTTGTGGGACAAATATAAAAAGTACATGGCGGAAAATATTTTGCAAAGGTTACAACAGACACACGCGAACAGCACATACAATGAACACATTTATAATGAAGCATTTAGAAAAATTGAAGATAAAGTAATGGCAATGGTAGGCAAAAAATTAGGCGACTTTAGAATGATAAGCCCTCAGCGAACAACCGAAAATGAACTAAGTGATGAAATTATACGTGAAACAAACTACGAAATACCAGTTTTGCAGCAGCAAGTAGCCGAATTTGTACCCCGCTTGCTTCCCGAATAAAAACGAGTTTTTGACAAAGTATTAGGACAAATTGAATCTGGAAATGGTGCACTTTTCTTTTTAGATGCCCCTGGAGGATTTGGAAAGACATTTTTGTTAAATTTATTATTAGCGCAAGTACGGAAAGATAAAAACATTGCTGTGGCCGTAGCTTCCTACGGTATAGCCGCCACGCTGCTAAGCGGGGGCCGCACTGCACATTCTGTTTTAAAACTCCCTCTAAATCTAGCCCTGGAAGAATCGCCGATCTGCAACTTGAGCAAAAATAGTGCACGAGGTATAATGCTACCACAATGCAAACTTCTAGTGAGGGACGAAAGTACAATGTCGCATAAAAAAGCTGTAGAAGCACTAAATCGAGCGCTCCAGGATTTGCGCAGCAATACCGATGTAATGGGAGGAATGGTGGTTCTACTGGCTGGTGACTTTCGCCAAACTTTACCTGTCATTCAAAAGGGCACACCTGCAGATGAAATTAAAGCATGCCTCAAGTCGTCTTTTTTATGGAACAAGGTGACAAAATTCATTCCGAATTAATTGCGAGCGTTTATTCAGATTTAACGAACAACATGCATGAAGACAAATGGTTATGTGAAAGGGCGATTCTTGCACCAAAAAATGAGAGCGTTAACAAAATAAATTCAGATATATTAAGCGAAGTAGCAGGAGAAATAACAGAGTATTTGTCAGTAGACACAGTTATGGACACAGAACAGAGCACTTCATATCCCGTAGAGTTTCTAAATTCTCTAGAGTTGTCAGGTGTGCCCTCACATAAGCTTCAATTAAAATTAGGCGTCCCAGTCATGCTAATGTGAAATTTAGATGCTCCTCGGTTATGTAACGGGACAAGGCTGCGTGTGATATATCGGTGCTACAATTTTGACAGGCGTAGGAAAAGGTGAAAATGTTATCATACCACGGATCCCTATAATTTCCACAGATCTTCCTTTTCAATTCAAACGGTTGTGGTTCCCTATTAAGCTCAGTTTTGCAATGACCATTAATAAAGGGCAAACGTTACAGGTAGCGGGGGTCAACTTAGAAAAACCGTGCTTCTCTCATGGTCAGCTGTATGTAGCATGTTCGCGTGTGTTAAATGCCCAGAATCTCCACATTCTTTCCCCGAATGGAAAAACATATAACATTTTATACAGTAGCGTCTTAAAATAGTGTTCAGTTAGTTTTTTTTTTCCAAAATTCCCACAATCAATTAATCAGAATTCCCACAGATCTTCCCTTTCAATTAAAAATTTCCTATTTAGCTCAGTTTCTTTTCAATTCCAAATGCTGCACCTCTGACGGACCTATTAAGCTCAGTTTCCTTTCAACTGAAAAGGCTGCATCTCTGACGGATCTTTTATTTGGCTCAGTTTCCTTTCAATTCAGAAAACTGCATCTCTGATGAATCAATTTAGCTTAGTTTCTTTTCAAAAGTCTGCATCCCTGACGGATAATTATGCTGTTTCCTTTAATTATTAAAATATCCCATTTCCATTTGGAATAAACAGGCTATTTTCATGCTTTCCTATACGCTGCGTTTCAAAACATTTAAATAGGCTGACGAATCAATTTTGCTCAGTTTCCTTTTAATGGCTGCATCTCTGACAAATCTATAAAACTCAGTTTTCTTTCAATTCAAAAAGCAATGGATAGTTCATTTCCCAGTGACCATGCGGGCGAAGCCGCGGGTAACAGCTAGTATATAATAAATAAATAGAGTGACGCCTGTAAGATGCAGAACGTTGTTGATGCAAGTGACTCAGGACCGTGCTTTGACCGTGGCATTCCTCGGGAAAGGCCTATGTATGATAATGAAGAATTTTAAGATAATTATTAGAATCAGGCGTTACTTTGCGAAAATCCATATATAAAAGTTGGAATTTCACTCTTTTTTTTGCTTTTAGCAAATTTTGGCAAAGTAAATTTTTTCCAACTTTAATAGAAGAGTTTTAACTGAATTTATATTGGTATTCCCTACCAGTCAATCCTGCGTGTGGTGAGAATTTATGGTATATATAATTAAAAAGATTATACAAAATTGTACTTTTACGCAATCGCCAGTATGAATATCATACAAAAGCTCTACAAAGTACTTTTTACTACAATCTTAACTGATAGCGATGATCCGATTTTATGGCAATCCATAAAATTTAAGTGCAATTTTTAAAGTAAAGTATCGCTTACCGTTTCATTTAGATAGTAAAAATATGTTCTTTATTACTTAGAATGATATAACACTTAGCTATGTTCCTAACTTACGAGTAAGTTACCATCGACATCATCCATATGCTAGTCGATTCACTACTATGCGATTTACTAGGAGTTTTCTTCCTGGCACGACTACTTTGTGGAACGTTTACTTCCGACAATTTTTTCGAACCGATACGACTTAGAGACCTTAAAGAACCCTAAAACGTGCTTAATTCTTTTTAAAAATCCCGCAACGCAGCTGCAATTCCCCTGGTGTTGCATTTGTTCGTGGGCGGTAGTCGACATTTACCATCAGGTGAACCACATGCTCGTTTGCCTCCTCTTCTATAAAAAAAAAAACATTTTAGCCCAAGAAGCCGTCTGGGTAGGTACCAATTTCTTACCTACTTATGTCACCATATAGCAGACCTTGCACTGTGTTCGGATCTGCAGGATATAAAGTAAACACGCACCTGTCCGTAGCGTTCTTTGCTTAAAGCTGGTTGCAGGTGATCGTGAGGTTCTGCAGCCACATACACAAGTAGCCTTTTTAGTTTGTTTGTCATTTCAGTGTTATGAAAAAAAATCTTGCACTTTGATTTTCGATGACGAATTATTTTTTAATAAAAGATATATAACGCTGGAGCCGTTTTATATCTACTATTTTATGTATGTTAAGATACTATATGCAAGCCGTATATAGTATACGATATCATATAGCGTCATATGACTTGCAGACGTAATAAGCTTGATTTTATTTTAAGAAGATTTTATTTTTACTGTATTGTAAACATTCAAAAGTTTCAGTACTCAATTTGAAATCAACGTAGCATAAATGCACACAAGTCTTGCGATTCCAGTCATTACGAAGCGTTTGCTGCAATATCGCGTGTCTGTGCCACATTCTCTAGTCTGTTGATAAGAAAATGAGCTTCGCGAACATGCAAGTTAACGGATATTATATAATATATATAACGGATAATTGACTTGAGCTTTATAAGCATAGTTACGTTATAAATTTGAAACATTTTAAGGAACATTTTAGAGATAGATCACGTCCTGTTCTTTTTTAAATTTTGAAAATCAGTACTGCATAGTGTTGCTAAAATATCATTACCGTGTAGGGACGGTGTAAGATTATCCACTACCCCATATCGTCCAGTGGGTGTAGTTAGTGGCGCGAGTAGAAAACTGAAACAGAAGATGGTCAGCAGTATCTTCCTGACAACAAAATAATATAAACCTAGGGATGGCCCGCTTGCCAAGTGTGAGAACTATGGCAAATTTCCCTTATCAGACAATCTATGGAGGAGGCCTTGGTTCAACAGTGGAGGAACTTGTAAAGGAAATTATTTTTTTTTACTTATAAGTCAGTGCTTGACCACAATCCCACCTGATGGTAAGTGGTGATGCAGCCTTAGATAGTAAATGGCACTGTCTTACCATAACAAAATCCCATTCGTTCTTACCTTGAAGACGCCCAGATTGTATTCGGACGGAAAGATAGACGCCGGCAAATTATTCCACTCCTATGCTGTAAGCATTACAAAATTTCTTACTTTTCACGTTTATCTATATAACAAACTTTGTTACAACAATATTTACGATAAGCAAGTAAAGAGAGGTTGCCCTCCTTTAAGAAGTGAAAGCAAACGGGCATACAGTTCTTCTGATGGTAACCTATGAACATCTGCAACACCAGGTGATTTACAGCAGTGTTACAAAGGAGGAGGCTTTTTCCTAGATAAACACTTAGTTGTATGATAGATAGTATTATCTTAATATAAACCATTTGCTATATTACGGATCGATTAATTGTATAGGTTCTCTTGATAAATTGTACGTAGTGTAGTAGGAAATTAGCAGTAGTTATTTTATATTTGATATTCTGTGAGATTGTTATCTAGGGAATAGCCGAGTCAAACCATTCCTTTGTAATAATTGCAAAAGAAAAGATTGTTTAAATGGTAATAATATGTTTTAGTTTCTTTTATAATTTGTAATGCTGTAACAGATGTAAGGCCGGCCGTGTGAGCTCGAATATTAAAAATAATTATTAAAAAATAAACCTGACCACGTTGCAGGATTTGAACTCACGTAGCTTGGCGTGTTGGACCTACGCTCTAGCCGCGAGATCAAATCATATTCCATTTGTGCGTTAAAACACGAAGAAAACATCTTTTCCTAGAAATTCAAAAGTAGGTAAGATGTAGGTGTCTATGTGCCACAGCATCCACTTACCATCAGGTGGACTGTGTGCTCGTTTGTCACTCTTATTCTACAAAAGAAACGTAAAATGTATATACAATCTGTCGAGAAATAACAAATCACATAAATAATGCAAATGTCTGTTGCTGTATAAACAATGAAATATCAAAGTTATATATAAAGAAAGACATTTAATTAATTAGCCTCCAACAAAAAGTGTTGTTTAAGCAAAAGTAAACACAGTTGTACTCAAAGAACTCAAACACCATTATTTTACTCACTCACTACTGTACTTATTCGCTACAGAGCTGGCTGTCACTGGCTGTCCACACCTGCCTGAGCTCAGTACGAAGTATCAACAAACAAAGACAAAAACTATTGCCCATGTACAATACGACCCTAGCATTTGTTTCAAGATATTTTCTTTTTTAAACCAAGGTTTTATATTTGACACCTACGAGTACGTGTTTTATATAAAATTTTCATTGATTACTCAGAAACTACTGAAATTATCTAAAACCCATTTTTTTAAATGTTTTACTGTGATAACTAGACGGTTTGCCCTGTGTAAATTTGGAGAAAAAATTTCACCTCTGAAAAACCTCTCCACCTGTGGAAAAATAGGGAATGAAGATTTCAATGCCTGTATTAAACACCTTTCTAGTTTTAATCTTAAACTTATTATATTCCTTAGTCCAATCAAAAGCGGTGGTTAAGCACGTGCTCGGCGGTGAAGGAAAACATCGTGAGGAAACCTGCATGTCGGAGAAATAAGAAAAAAATATTTCGAAGACATGTGAAGTTAGCCAACACGCATTGGAGCAGCACGGCGGACATTTCCTTGCCCTAAAACCCTCTCAGAAATAAGAAAAGGCCTTTGCTCATCAGTGAGACGTATATAGGCTGTAACTTTAACTTTAACTCAAAAGGGTAAAAATTTAACTCTAATTGAAAAGTATAAATCGACTTCAAACTAAAAAGAATAAAATAATTTCCACTACTATGTGGTGTGGTGTACTTATGAGGTCGGGGCTCATCATCATGACAGCCTTTTACAAGTCCACTACTGAACGTACGCCTCTTCCAAGGAACGCCACAAAGCACTTACTTGCATTATTATCTTACCAAGTCGTCATTCCTTCTAGTGGGAGGCCGCCCTACTCATTGCTTATCAGTACGAGGTAGCCACTGTGTTTCAGCATCGTAATATTATTTTATTATTTTTAATTTTTAAGGCAGCTTTACCTTTTTAATAAAAGTGAAATTTTAGGTAACAAATTATATTACAACTAGAGTACAAATTCACTAGCTTTTTCCCCGACGCTTTACTCTCTAGAACAAAAATAATTTGATTTCGATGGTTATATCGTCGTCGACATCAAAAATGTATAAAAGTGTTTTTGTGTTTGCATTTGTTTAAAATACGTCCTTTGAAGGATTCGTTACAGGTCGTCGCTACGCATAAAATGGACCAAAATAATGTTTGTTTTGAAATATTGATGTTTAAATTTTGCATTTTTATTGTACTTATTTTTAATACTAGCGATCCGCCTCGGCTTCGCGCGGGTGATTTCTGGATCTCGACAACAGCTCCACCTACTGAAAGTGTCTGAACATTTAGTGACACGTAACAATTTTTCTAACGGAATATTTCATAATTTTTCAGTATATTATTTTATCATCACAAGATTCTTGTCAGAGATGCACAAAATTTTGAAAAAGCTTTCTATCATTTATATTTTCATCGAATACTTTGTAGATTCAGAAACTATCAAATATTAAAACAAAATATAAATTTTGTAGACTTCCTATAATTGCAGAAAGGCTAGGTTTAAATATTACATAACACGGGCAACTAAAGTTCGTTACATATTGTAGAATACAGCGAAAATTATTGTATTCTTGATTGTTGATTAATTATAAAAATGAACGACTACTTCTTTTGGTCAGTGAATCAAAATCGAACATTGTTAGGTCTATACAAAACTTTGTTGTTTAACTATCTTATGAAACATTCATGCCTTCTCTAATATTAGTTTTTTTTTTTATAGGATAAGATTTAGAAACGAGTACACAGACCATCTGATTGTAAGTGGTTGCTGTGGCTCATATACATATTCATCTATCTTCGATTACGAATCAAAATGCAGATGCGTTGTCACTCGTAGTAAAAATGGTCTCCAGTTCTTTACAAATACGAGTACCATACGAAATACAGCAACGTTATGCTACTATTTTACGCTGGTATTCTGTGAGAGGGTGGTCCTTCCCCGGTCGAGCTGAACCATTTATACTACAACTATACGAAGTATATTGTCTGTGTCACTAATTCGTATCAACACTAACAATCTAATTAGAATATTGTTTTGCTTGAATAGGGACTTATGACTGAAATAGAGCAATCTACGATTTAAAATCTAAAGAATCTAAAATGTATAAATTGAATTTGGCCTATCCATACATTTACAAAACCAATCCAGTTGTATCACGGAGTGAGACAAGGGGATGTTTTTAAGACGCTAGACTGGAAAGGACGCGGCATTAACCTAAACGGTGAATACATCTCACGCTTACGCTTTGCTGATGATATCGTCATCATGGCAGAATCGCTGCAAGAACTTCAAGACGTGCTGAACAGACTGAATGAGTCCTCCTAACGTTTTGGTCAGTGTATGAATCTGAACAAGACGAAAGTTATGTTCAACGATCACGTCATGCCAGTACCAATTACTGTTGGTGGTGAAATTCTCGAATTATTCCAGGAATATACCTACCTCGGGCAGATATTACAACTAGGTAAGAATAACTTCGAGAAGAAAGCCGATCGAAGGATTCAGTTAGACTGAGCAGCATTTAGAAAGCTCCTTCGGGTTTTCTCGTCGCCCATACCGCAAAGTCTGAAGACAAAAGTCTTCAAGCAGTGCGTCCTGCCCGTACTCACTTACGGTGCCGAAACGTGTACACTGACGATACGGCTACTCCACAAGCTTGAAGTCGCTCAGCGAGCGATGGAAAGAGCTGTGCTCGAAACGAAGAAATCCGCCGGAGAACCAAGATTACTGACATGAATTTTTGAATTTTTTGAACATTTCGATGAATGCTACTGAATCTCCTCCAAGAGCAATTATTTTTATATTTCAATTTAAAAAAAAAAGATTTTTCCAAGCTTTTTTTAATTGAAATTTGTCATAAAATTATCGAAAAATTTGAAGTATTTTAATAATTATAGTATAAGTGCCGTGTAGTGGCGGTCAAGAGTATCCACTACCCCATATCCTCCCGTGGGTGTCGTAAAAGGCGACAAAGGGAAACAGGCAGAAGATGGGCAGCAGCATCTTCCTGATAATAGCCAAAATTATAATAAAAAAACGGCGGTTGCCAACCTGCTCGCCAAGCGTGGCAACTATGGCAAATACCCCCCAATGACTAAAGCAACAAACAGACGGCCCCCAGTCCCCGGCGGCCCCGCTGTTCCTGGCTACGGTGGCGACCATGGTAACGGTGGGGCAGGGGGTGCTAAGAAACTTCGGTGGAGGTTCGGTTGCCACCTAAGACGACTCGACCTGGCAACGTACAACGCACGCACCCTGAAGACTGACGAGAAGATTGTGGAGCTGGAAGAAGAGATAGACAAGTTGCGCTGGCATATTATAGGATTATCCGAAGTCCGAAGAGAGGGGGAGGACACGGTAATCCTCGAATCCGGCAACTTGCTCTATCACCGGGAGGGCGACCATCTGTCCCAAGGAGGTGTCGGAATTATCGTCCACAAGTCTCTCGTTAACAACGTTGTAAAGATCGGGAGTGTGTCGACGAGGGTTGCGTACCTTATACTCAGAATCACCAAACGGTATTCGCTGAAGGTCATACAGGTTTACGCACCAACCTCGGCACACCCCGATCAGGAGGTGGAGGAAATTTATGAGGATATCTCTAGAGCCATGCATTCCTCCAAAACCCTATATACGGTGTTAATGGAAGACTTCAATGCAAAACTAGGCACAAGAGAGAACGGTGAGCTGAAAGTAGGGAAATTTGGAATAGGGCAACGGAACCCAAGGGGCCAGCAGCTGGCCGACTTCATGAAGAAAGAGGGACTCTTTATGATGAACTCTTTCTTCCAGAAGCGGCCCCACAGGAAGTGGACCTGGTCGAGCCCCGACGGTTCGACAAAAATGAGATTGACTTCATTATGACGACCAGACGACAACTGTTTAGTGATGTCTCCGTGATCGCGAGGGTGAAAACTGGTAGCGATCACCGAATGGTTAGAGGCACACTGAACTTAAACGTTAAGTTGGAGAGGTCTCGTCTAATGAAGTCAACGCTCCGTCCCCCTCGTGCTCTGTTCCAAAGTCCCGAAACCTTTCATCTCGAGTTACAAAACCGTTTTCAGTGCCTAGAAGACTGCAATGAAGTGGACTATATGAATGACAAGCTCGTGGAAACTGTCCTTGCGTTCAGAGCTAAGTTCTGCAAGGCCCGCCGCAGAAGAACACAAAAACTCTCCGATCACACTCTTAATCTCATGGCTGTTAGACGGGAGATGAAGCTACATTCTTCAACAGACTTGACAGCATACAGGCATCTGAACAGACAGATCTCCAAATGCATGCGGCGGGACTTACGCAACTTCAATACAGCTCGTATTGAAGAAGCGATAGAGCGGAACCAAGGCTCCAAAGTCTTTGCCAGAGATCTGTCTGCCAGAAAGAGCCAACTGTCAAAGCTGAAGACGGAATGTGGCAGCATCGTTTCCGGGACACCTGAGATTTTGAGTGAGATTGAGAGGTTCTATGGGCAGCTGTACACGTCATCGTTGGAGCCACACGCAAGTGTGAGTAACGATCCAAGAGCGAGTCTCATCCGACACTATTCCGAAGATATCCCGGACGTCAGTCTGAGCGAGATTAGAATGGCTCTCCAGCACCTTAAAAACGGTAAGTCCCCAGGCGAGGATGGAATTGCAGCGGAGTTTCTGAAAGCGGGTGGAAGACCGGTACTTGAAGTCCTTCAGAAGCTCTTTAATTCCGTCTTCCATGGTGGCATTACACCGGAGGCGTGGAGCAGAAGTGCGGTGGTCTTTATCTTCAAGAAAGGTGACAACGCTCTCTTGAAGAGCTACAGACCGATTTCCCTTCTGAGCCGCGTCTACGTGCTGTTTTCGAGAGTCATTACGAATCGTCTCGCGCGCAGACTTGACGACTTCCAGCCTCCCGATCAAGCCGGTTTCCGAAAGGGCTTTAGCACCATAGACCACATACATACCCTTCGGCAAGTTGTACAGAAGTCCGAAGAGTACAATTTGCCACTATGTCTGGCGTATGTGGACTATGAGAAAGCCTTTGATTCCGTCGAAATTTGGGCGGTGTTGCAGTCGTCGTATCCCCGAAACTCTTCACCGCTGCATTGGAAGACGTTTTCAAGCTTCTGGACTGGAAAGGATACGGTATCAACATCATTGGCGAGTACATCACTCACCTTCGATTTGCCGACGATATAGTCCTTATGGCAGAATCGCTGGAGGACCTAAGCACTATGCTCAATGACCTCAATAGTGTTTCCCAACGGATAGGTCTTAAGATGAACATGGACAAAACAAAGATCATGTTTAATGTCCATGTCACACCTATGCCGGTAGTTGTTGGGAGCACTAAGCTCGAAGTTGTTGACGAGTATGTTTACCTGGGACAAATAGTCCGACTAGGTAAGTCCAACTTCGACCGAGAGGTCAATCGACGGATTCAACTCGGCTGGGCAGCGTTAGGGAAGCTACGACACATCTTCTCGTCAGACATACCTCAAAACCTTAAAACGAAATTGTACAACCAGTGCGTGTTGTCAGTGATGACTTACGGAACTGAGACGTGGTCCTTCACTGCTGGCCGTATGAGGAAGCTCAAGGTCGCTCAGCGAGCTATGGAGAGGGCTATGCTCGGAGTTTCTCTGCGTGATAAACTTAGGAATGAGGATATCCGCAGTAGAACCAGAATAACCGACATAGCCCAACGAATTAGTAAGCTGAAGTGGCAGTGGGCCGGCCATATAGCTCGAAGAACCAACAACCCATGGGGAAGAAAGGTTCTCGAGTGGCAGCCTCGTACCGGTAGGCGAAGTGTAGGGCGTCCCCCCACGAGATGGAGTGACGACCTGGTAAGACATGCAGGAAGTCGATGGATGCAGGTAGCTCAGGACCGTGCTTTGTGGCATTCTTTGGGGGAGGCCTATGTTCAGCAGTGGACTTGTGAAGGGCTGTAATGATGATGATGATGATGAATAATTATAAGGTTTTTAGTGAAAACATTTGTGTAATTAATCTACTTAAAAAATTGACGTATAATCATGTTACACGTATTTTTTAATGCGCTTAATGCATGCACAATTGCGTTTACCAATAGTTTTTATGATTTATATTCAAAAATAAAGTTTCTGTTTCAGTTGCGACCTACGATCTAAAACCTTAAATGTCTCTTAACAAAAATTTTAGCAAATTAATATATTAAATCTGTCCTCTATATACAGTTACGAAAATATCTCAAATAATAAAAATACAGAGTTTCAAAAAAAAATGATATTTACTCTGTAAATACTACGAACAAACACAAGCTAGTAATACCAGTTAATCGATTCCACAGAGAAAATATTTCATTGTTGGGGCTATTTTTACACTCACATAAATCCCAGAAAATATACAAAATTTGTCTACTGCCAAGGTGAAGAACTTTATTAATTAAATATTGTTTAAAAAGGGTTATCAGAATATTTAAGAATTTATGAGTAATATTAACAACTGTCGACGAATAACTTCTTTTTATAGGAGAGGGGGCAAAGGTAAGTGACCACCGTAATATAAAATATATAAAATAATACACCATAATATAGAACCACGCGACAGCTTTTGTTGTTGCACATATGGCCGGCTCGCGCTGGGTTAGTACCACGACCTCACAGAATACCGGCGTGAAGTGGAAGTTCTACTTCTGCGTTTCCTCTGGTGAATACAGGTGACCGGAGGCCCAATCCCCCCCCCCTAAAAATCAAAAACTAACCCAGGAGGGTACCCCTGGAGAATCCCTCGCTGAGCATCCACGACCACGCTAGTCCACTACTGAGCGTGGGTGAACAGGCTGCCCCGCGTATTCTGGGGGAATGGGGAAAATTCCGCTTAAAAAAATAACTGCTCGGGGCAAACTGAGTAACAAAACCAAGGCGACCCCTGCCACGCTATCCGTGAATTTCTGCAATATTAGGAGACTTCACTGAACCTTAAC